>OZ024735.1:31604925-32236705 GCA_964016875.1 Fallopia convolvulus | reverse complement strand
TAGCACAAGTGTTAATTGATTACATGAGTTGTTGATATCCAAATGACTAACCTATGTGACAACGTTATTGGAATTTCGTTGTATGATACCCAACTCGGGATAATGAGAAAAGACTTGAGGTCTATAATGGACTAGAAATGGAATCAACATTGAGATGTTCTAAATTGCCAATGGTGTTGACTTATGTATTTTCAAGGATGAAAATGATAAAGTTCAGTTTTGAGAAGATCATTCAAGGAATGATGTTGGTATGTTCGTCTTGATATTTTAAAAGGTTGGGAGAAAAATATCAATCATTCAATATTGTTGTCAATAAGGCTTAGACTCTATCGCTGAAAGATAATTTCAGTTGTGTTAGGATTTTGAAGATTTTATATCAGTCGAATCCAAAGCTTAAGGTGGAACTGGTGAGACTGTTAAACTGTCGGCAAGCTTCGTAACCATAAGCTCTTCCTTTGCAATGTGGTTTGAAATTGAGATAATAAAAAGGTATATGTCTTCTCCTTATGGGTAGGTAAGAAGACAAGAATGATGGAGAAGTCTAGTTTGTTTACCAATGTTGAATTGGGATAGGTTTAAGAATATCTTGCTTGGCCATGTGCATTCATTTTTCTGTTAAAAAGAAATTGGAAATTAAGGGTCCTTCGTTATATATAGAGAGGTATATGGATTGAATGTTTTGAACTAGATGCAAAGTTTGAAAGTTCATTTTTTATATTGAGAGGATTAAGTTGTAAAAGGATTGAAAGTCCTTAAAACCATCAAAAGAGTTTGATAGTTCACTCTTGGATATCTGAATTTAAATGAAAATTAAGTTGCAGAAGGGATATTGTTCTGGAAATGGATGATCTCAAGCATTGAATTTTGGTAACATATCATTATTACATCACTTTAAAGTGGGATGTCAAGGAGACATACAAGTTGAGATCGACCTTGGAAGAATTTGTTATGAGTAAGAAGATGTTGGAATCATATTTTCTCAAAGGATTGCAAGTAGCTTAATACAAGCAATCAACTTCTTCTATTGAGCTTGTGAAGTTAAGTTGGGCTAGGACTGAGTAAATTAGGCAGAGATTACTCAATACTATGGATTATAGAAAAGTCTAGCAGTATGTCTAAGTGAGAAAAGGCCAAGGTACGTCTCCAGGAACTACCTTGAAGAAGAAAAGAAGTGTTATACTTCAAAAGGGAAATGATATGTCTAGAAACGAATTAGTTGTTTTTGCTCCTTTGAGACTCATCTTTGATTCTGAGAAAATTTCAATATGAAATTTTAAGGCAATGTTAGTAGTTAAAACGAATAGAGAGTAAATGTTTTTACGGTTTTCATGGTGGTGAGTAAGAATGTGATTTGTCTTCCATCTTGATCACATGGTAAGGCAAGATTACATGTCTTATTCCTATGAGAATGCAGTAAAGGATTATGTTTATTTTATCTCCCCATCCTGATCATATGGTGGAATAAGATCACATAATTCCTTGGGTTTTAAAGAATAGTTTCTAGTATGATTTGGCCAATCATATAAGTTTTGCAATTATATGAGTTTGCAAATATAGTTGGTTGGGATGAAAATATGCAAGCTTCCTTTTGCATTATAGCAGTTGCTATATCTATTGCTATATCTAGTATCTTATAAAACTCCTTTGAGTTATTACATCCTTGGTATCCTATACCATTTAAAGAGTATGGTCAAACTTCCCAAAACAATTCGATGATAAGTAAAGAAATTTGGTAAGATTCTTTACAAATCTGTGTTGGTCTCTGAAGAGCATGGAGTAACTCTGTACTTCTCTAAAAGTTTGGGATTGTTTTCAGTCAATGATTATTGGAATTCTCTAAACAGTTTGCTAGTAGTTCATTTTGGTTGACGTCATGACCTAAGAAAGTCATTGCCTTTTTAGCGGAATTGTCTTGAAAGTAAGTTGATATGAACTCTTGGAATGGAACCCTTTCTAAGGAATGATATTGTAGTAATCCTTTCTTTGGAATAAAGGATGTACTAGTAATTTCTCTATTAGCGTTATTTATTTTCATGTTGTCTTGAAAACTTAAATCTCTTTGACATAAGATTGTCAAGTGAGGACTTTAAGCAGAACTCCAATGGGTCTGGAGTTTGGATATGTAAATTTGTATTGATATTCAATCTTAGCCTGATAAGTTGTTGAATGTAAAGAGTGGACACTTGAGGATATGTTTTTAATCCTAAGAGTTAAGTTACTCAACAAGTTAGAATGTTAAGTGAAGTCTAAACAGTTCTTTGATGAAAAAGACTGAAAATTGTCAATGGAGACAATTTTGTTGGAAAATTATTGGACTAAAGGTATTATTGTCCAATATGTTGGTATAGTAATGCGTAAGAGTGTAGTTTGAAGTAGTTGAGAGAGATAACTACTTTTGAATGTCAGTATGCCCAAGCTGAGTTTTGGTTGAGAAAAGGATGTAAAGGATTGACAAAATAGGTTATTATCTTGTCATGTATTGGATAAATCTCATATTCTTGGTTAAAGTAATACTGAGATTTTATCTCAAAAAGGAAATTGAGTAAGGATTTTTAAGTAATCCTTGTAAAGAAACTAATTTGAGAAGGACTAAAAGTTTAGTTTGGATGACAACAACGTTGTGTGAATTCCCTAGGATGTTATTCAAAATCTGTTGACCAGATCAAGAAAAAGTAGTATGGGAAAAGTAATATTGTTTAAGATCGATGAAGAAGATCGAGAAGGTAAGACACCAGAAATTGTCTTAAGACCATGGATTGCTTAGGTTTCAAAGCTGTTCATGAGTACATGTTGTTGATGAGCTTTGAAAGCTTATTTCAAAGGAAGCATATTTATTTGCTTAGTTAGTTCATCCTGGAACAAGTAAATGTATAAGGATTTAAGATAAAACATTTGATGGCCTGACATGAAGCAAAATGTCACCGAATTGTTTTGATATGTTTAGTTTATCTGGAAGTCCTGATTGAGTATAGAAGACCAGATAAAATGTTATAGTCTCTTCCCGTTTCAGAATGGAAGTGGGAATATATTACAATGGATTCTTGTCATTAGTCGTTCAAGACTTAATGAAAGGAAGCTGCATATGGAGGTTGTTAAGAAACTCATCTAGAGTGTTCTTTCTAATGCATTTAAGATAACTTAAAGAATACAGAAGTTAGATGAGGTGTTCATGCATGAAGTTTTTGATCTTCATAAAACTCCAAAGACTTTTATCTCTGATTGAGATAGGTGGTTCATGTCAAAGTTTGGAAAGGAGTGACATCAAGCTTTGTGGAGTGAATTGAATTTTAGCGTTGACTTCCCTCATCAAAGTGATGAACAATGCAAGGAAACAAATTCAAACTCCCGAGGACATGTATTCTGGATTCCACACGAGTTGGAATGGTAGTTTGAGGTTAAGTGAAATCACATACAAGAATTTTGATTTCACAATAAAGAAAATGATTTTTTTTTGAGGCTTTGTAAGGTTGGAAGTGTTGGTTGTCAAGTTGTTGGAATGACAACACTGACAAGGTTCTTCATGGGCCAGATTTGGCCAAGAGAACAACAACTGATATCGCACTAACACGTTCAAGGGTGCTAACTGCTCAAGGGCGACAACAATCGTGTGTTGTTTTAAAGCGGGAACATGTTAAATTCATTATAGAGAACACCGTTTTTGTTCTGATATCCGCCTTGAAAGGCATATTCCACTGGGGAATGCGAGACAACGTAAATGCTCGCTATGTTGGATCTTTTGAGAAACTAGACAGGAAATGCTGAGCCATTTTCCAAAGTTAATGAACATTGTAAAGAAGAAGTTTGGTAGCTATGCAATGGTTGTTTTGTACTTCGTGCAGAAGTAACAACATGTTTTTGTAAGGGGGTACTATAAACTTCTGTATAGGTTTGTGGTGGTTGTGCATACGTGCTTGTGCTATCTTTCCATATGATCTGAGTTCTCCTTGGTTTCGAGGACGAAACCATTTTTAAGGGGGTACTAATGTAATAACTGCGGTTTTTGAGGATATTTTTGAATTTTTCTCGGATATCCTTTTAACCTTTTTGGTTCGTTTTAACGCTTAACCCAATATTTTTATTGAAGATTAAATCCTAGAAAAATTGTTGGTGATATCCTAAAATCACAAAGAAATGATTTTATGGATCGGTGTGAATTCTAGGATTTTTCAGTGGAAAAAGAATATTTATTGGATAAGCCGTCTTCTTAAATATGTACCGAAAAGGATTTAAAATACGAAACGGAAGCCTTAAAAATTGAAAGTAGCGTTATAAAATCATGGAAAATTGGTTTTATTGGTCTACATAATTTACGGGACGTTTTTCGTTTAGTAAGTTTTTCCATCCGAGGTACATAATTTTACCGCTTTAACGCGAGTCCCGTTCCGAGACGGGTTGGTTTTGTAAGCCGCCTTTCACTATCTTAATTGAGAAGCAATTTGAGATGGAAAGCATATCTTCTCTGCCTTATCAAAAGTCCACAAAATTGGTTTCAAAAAAAACAAAAACAGGGGAAGGAACCGAGAGGGTTTGGACGAGAACGACGGGCTCGTGAGCCTCTCCACCACCTCACAACCTTCTTCCATCTCCATCTCCACCTTCCCCCACCTCTTCTTCACCTTCCTCCATGTGTGAGCTGCTGCTAGGAGGAACCAGAACCGAGAAAGAATCAGGTGGAACGACGGCTCGGGAAGAAGGAATTCGAATCCTCACGCCGGTCTCTTCTCTGCCATGTTAGGCGACGTCGCCGGCGTTCAACAGCCCTCCGACCACCAGCCACCATGGGAGCCGCTTTCGGGCAACGCCCAACCACCCTCGGGCTCGGGGATTGAGCCATGATCGAGCCAAACGAGCCATGGGCTCGAGTGAAGGTATATACGATCGAAATTAATTAGCGGATTGATTGCGGAGCCACCGTAAGGGCTTTTCGGTGCCGCTTTGCTAATTAAATTTATGGTTTTTATAATCTTGACATTGATACGGTTCCACAGGTTCGAACCGCTCGAGAAACGGACGTCCGGATCTTCCGTTATAGCGAAGACAAGTTTTGGTTACCGATTGGCAGGTAAAGGAATTCGGATAATTACTCAGGATTCGTTGTTAATCCGTTTGATCCGAGATTTGGTAATCTTTAAAAACTGTTGTTGATGAACAATTTTTATTTAGAAAATTGTTTCAAAAGTGAAGCGGATAATTAGTTATAATTCCGCCAAGATGGCTCCTTGAAGCATGATAAGTAAGGATTTATTACATATCGATATTCGGAAATTAAATCGTTTATCGATTAGGAAGTTGTAGGAGTTGAGAATACAACTAAGAAGTGTTTTTGTGAGCTCGTTGATGAGAAATCCTTTTGTTATATTTGTCAGAGGGATGATACAGATTACTGTTGGAATTGCTAAGGACGCCGAGCACGCCTTATAAGGCAAGTGGACGATTCTCTCTTGCGTTATTGTTATTAAATGAGGAATTGAATCTCATTTAATATTTGCGTTGGGAACAACTTGTATGATTAATAAAATATGATAGGTTGTTGTTTTGTTAGAAATAATGACCATATTGTTATTCGTTCAGTTTCGCGCTAGAACTGGATTAAGGTCCGTTGTATGTGACCTCGTATGTTAGTTGTCTCATGCTGAGACGTTGATATGGATTAACTTAGTTCAGGGATGTGAGCTTAGTCTCGAAAGCATCTCTAAAACTCGTATTAAGCAGTATCAATATTGATCCCCTAATACTTAGGTCATGACCATTGGCCCTCTCTACGCTTGAGGGGTGACTATTCAATAGGTGTTGGTAGTGGATTATGGATGAAACAGGCCCTCTAATCTCTCCATCATTGGGACCCGTACTATTCGTTGTTCAAGGATGAAACATGCCCTCTGACTTCGATAGTATTGTGTTCTATTCAATATGTGTTGGTAGTGGATTATGGATGAAACAGGCCCTCTAATCTCTCCATCATTGGGACTCGTGCTATTCGTTGTTCAAGGATGAAACAGGCCCTCTGACCTCGATAGTATTGTGTTCCACCGGCAGTAGTTCGAGCCGATTAAAAGTTACCGACATGTTTGTGAAAAGTATTGTGTTCCAGTCGGAAAGCCATTCTTGCACCCGGTTATGAATGATTCTTAATCAAACTTTGATTAAGTAAATCTGATTAGTCGACGGAGGCTTTTCAAAATGTGATGTGATTAATATGAGTTCCCAACAATTGTTTATGCTTCTTAAAGAAACCACAAGCGGTGGTGTTCTCTCTCATGGATTATGCAAGTCTCCCTCTTTTCTCTATAAGACTGCTAACTGTTGGATCATAATCCGAGTCTATTCGGATTTTGAATGCCAATATGTTTAGTTACAACCATAAGAACCAAGTTAGTTTCTCCGCTTGCTAGTCTTTCATTAGACTAACCCGTCCATTTTCTTTTCTTTTATATGGTCGGCTGGTGTCCACCGTTGTATACGATACATCAGGTTCTTCTTGGAAGCTGATTCAAGAGGCGGATTCAGAGGTTTGAAGTTCCAGAATTTGAAGAAAGGTTTCCAATGGCTATACTTGAGTGAAGATCATGGTTAAACTACTTCAAAGCGAAGCTGAGTTTCAGAAGTAAGAAATCAAGGAAGACTTGATGAAGATTTTGTTTAAATAGAAGGTTGTTCTATTTAGTTATTTATTCTTTATGGGTTAAGGTTTGTATAAGACCAATTGTATTTATTCCGCTGTAATGTTTGTTTTAGTTTGATCAGTCAGTTTAAAGCCTTGGGTAGCTTCGGTTTAGTCTTAATCGGGGTTACTGGCGGTAATACCTCCAGGGTAGGAAGGGGGTGTTACAGAAGTGGTATCAGAGCTAAAAGTTCCTAAGTCTTGCTTAAGACTTTCATCTTCCATATAGAATTATGGAGAATTCTATATTGGTGTTGTCATAGAACCATTTATAGGAAGTGGTTAAGATTGGAGGTCAGACTCGTGAAGAGATAGAAGGAGAAAAGGGAATTGGAGAATATGAGGTAATAACTTTGTAATGACTTCTTTGAAGGTCTTGTGGTGGACATTTGATTTCCTGGAGATGGGAATGGATTCCGAGAAGGATCCAGAGTAAGATTAGGTGAAGATTCCTAAAGTTGAACCGGTTCTAGACCATGTTCTCAATAAATTCCTATTCTCTCTTGAGAGTCTGAATTGGGTGTACCCTCGTCGTTTCTTCCATATTAGGAAACTTCTTGTGAGATTTTGAAGTTAAGTATTGTACTTCATAAAGGCTTTCAAGTTTGAAGGTTTCCTATTTTAAGATTGTATGATGGGAGATTTCAAGTTAAGAATTTTTGTTAGAAAGTTCATGATTCAAAGTTATGTGAAAGAAATTGTTAATTTCTTTTCTTGATATGTGAAAGTTCAAGTGTTGTCTTGAAGTCATAAGAGTAAGAGTTTTCCCGAGAATATTTCTTAGGAATTTCTGAATTTGGTTGAAATTCGATTATCAATAGAAGTTTGGAGTTGGAACCTCTACTTCTCAATGTTGAGATTTGGAAAATCTTATGAGTCTTGAGTGATTCTAAAAAAAAAAAAGATCAGTATGGATCATGAAGTGATGTAAGAGAATCCTGAATAGAAAGGGATTACCTTTGGAAACTTTCTTCAACAACTGTGTTTGTGACTCTATGGTATAGAATCATGGATATTCAGTACTTTTCTTTGCTCAGATGGAAGTTAAAGAGCTTTGAAGTGCTCAAGTGTGGGATCAACTGAATTGTTAAACTATTGGAAGATGCAGTTCAATTTTGAATCTGAGAGTATTCGAATTTTGATGTTCATACATGTTGTTATCCTTTGAGTTAAGAGGATTGAGATTCCTGAATGGAATGTGAATTTATTATGATTATGGTAAGAAAGAAAGGAAGAATGTTGGTTCAGTTTAAGTTGTGAAAATGTGGTTAATCATCAAGGTTGTTGTGAATAAGGTTGATTGGTCAAAATGGATTGAACAGGTAAAAGTTCATCAGTAATGTGTTTATGTTCAATTAACTACTTAGCACAAGTGTTAATTGATTACATGAGTTGTTGATATCCAAATGACTAACCTATGTGACAACGTTATTGGAATTTCGTTGTATGATACCCAACTCGGGATAATGAGAAAAGACTTGAGGTCTATAATGGACTAGAAATGGAATCAACATTGAGATGTTCTAAATTGCCAATGGTGTTGACTTATGTATTTTCAAGGATGAAAATGATAAAGTTCAGTTTTGAGAAGATCATTCAAGGAATGATGTTGGTATGTTCGTCTTGATATTTTAAAAGGTTGGGAGAAAAATATCAATCATTCAATATTGTTGTCAATAAGGCTTAGACTCTATCGCTGAAAGATAATTTCAGTTGTGTTAGGATTTTGAAGATTTTATATCAGTCGAATCCAAAGCTTAAGGTGGAACTGGTGAGACTGTTAAACTGTCGGCAAGCTTCGTAACCATAAGCTCTTCCTTTGCAATGTGGTTTGAAATTGAGATAATAAAAAGGTATATGTCTTCTCCTTATGGGTAGGTAAGAAGACAAGAATGATGGAGAAGTCTAGTTTGTTTACCAATGTTGAATTGGGATAGGTTTAAGAATATCTTGCTTGGCCATGTGCATTCATTTTTCTGTTAAAAAGAAATTGGAAATTAAGGGTCCTTCGTTATATATAGAGAGGTATATGGATTGAATGTTTTGAACTAGATGCAAAGTTTGAAAGTTCATTTTTTATATTGAGAGGATTAAGTTGTAAAAGGATTGAAAGTCCTTAAAACCATCAAAAGAGTTTGATAGTTCACTCTTGGATATCTGAATTTAAATGAAAATTAAGTTGCAGAAGGGATATTGTTCTGGAAATGGATGATCTCAAGCATTGAATTTTGGTAACATATCATTATTACATCACTTTAAAGTGGGATGTCAAGGAGACATACAAGTTGAGATCGACCTTGGAAGAATTTGTTATGAGTAAGAAGATGTTGGAATCATATTTTCTCAAAGGATTGCAAGTAGCTTAATACAAGCAATCAACTTCTTCTATTGAGCTTGTGAAGTTAAGTTGGGCTAGGACTGAGTAAATTAGGCAGAGATTACTCAATACTATGGATTATAGAAAAGTCTAGCAGTATGTCTAAGTGAGAAAAGGCCAAGGTACGTCTCCAGGAACTACCTTGAAGAAGAAAAGAAGTGTTATACTTCAAAAGGGAAATGATATGTCTAGAAACGAATTAGTTGTTTTTGCTCCTTTGAGACTCATCTTTGATTCTGAGAAAATTTCAATATGAAATTTTAAGGCAATGTTAGTAGTTAAAACGAATAGAGAGTAAATGTTTTTACGGTTTTCATGGTGGTGAGTAAGAATGTGATTTGTCTTCCATCTTGATCACATGGTAAGGCAAGATTACATGTCTTATTCCTATGAGAATGCAGTAAAGGATTATGTTTATTTTATCTCCCCATCCTGATCATATGGTGGAATAAGATCACATAATTCCTTGGGTTTTAAAGAATAGTTTCTAGTATGATTTGGCCAATCATATAAGTTTTGCAATTATATGAGTTTGCAAATATAGTTGGTTGGGATGAAAATATGCAAGCTTCCTTTTGCATTATAGCAGTTGCTATATCTATTGCTATATCTAGTATCTTATAAAACTCCTTTGAGTTATTACATCCTTGGTATCCTATACCATTTAAAGAGTATGGTCAAACTTCCCAAAACAATTCGATGATAAGTAAAGAAATTTGGTAAGATTCTTTACAAATCTGTGTTGGTCTCTGAAGAGCATGGAGTAACTCTGTACTTCTCTAAAAGTTTGGGATTGTTTTCAGTCAATGATTATTGGAATTCTCTAAACAGTTTGCTAGTAGTTCATTTTGGTTGACGTCATGACCTAAGAAAGTCATTGCCTTTTTAGCGGAATTGTCTTGAAAGTAAGTTGATATGAACTCTTGGAATGGAACCCTTTCTAAGGAATGATATTGTAGTAATCCTTTCTTTGGAATAAAGGATGTACTAGTAATTTCTCTATTAGCGTTATTTATTTTCATGTTGTCTTGAAAACTTAAATCTCTTTGACATAAGATTGTCAAGTGAGGACTTTAAGCAGAACTCCAATGGGTCTGGAGTTTGGATATGTAAATTTGTATTGATATTCAATCTTAGCCTGATAAGTTGTTGAATGTAAAGAGTGGACACTTGAGGATATGTTTTTAATCCTAAGAGTTAAGTTACTCAACAAGTTAGAATGTTAAGTGAAGTCTAAACAGTTCTTTGATGAAAAAGACTGAAAATTGTCAATGGAGACAATTTTGTTGGAAAATTATTGGACTAAAGGTATTATTGTCCAATATGTTGGTATAGTAATGCGTAAGAGTGTAGTTTGAAGTAGTTGAGAGAGATAACTACTTTTGAATGTCAGTATGCCCAAGCTGAGTTTTGGTTGAGAAAAGGATGTAAAGGATTGACAAAATAGGTTATTATCTTGTCATGTATTGGATAAATCTCATATTCTTGGTTAAAGTAATACTGAGATTTTATCTCAAAAAGGAAATTGAGTAAGGATTTTTAAGTAATCCTTGTAAAGAAACTAATTTGAGAAGGACTAAAAGTTTAGTTTGGATGACAACAACGTTGTGTGAATTCCCTAGGATGTTATTCAAAATCTGTTGACCAGATCAAGAAAAAGTAGTATGGGAAAAGTAATATTGTTTAAGATCGATGAAGAAGATCGAGAAGGTAAGACACCAGAAATTGTCTTAAGACCATGGATTGCTTAGGTTTCAAAGCTGTTCATGAGTACATGTTGTTGATGAGCTTTGAAAGCTTATTTCAAAGGAAGCATATTTATTTGCTTAGTTAGTTCATCCTGGAACAAGTAAATGTATAAGGATTTAAGATAAAACATTTGATGGCCTGACATGAAGCAAAATGTCACCGAATTGTTTTGATATGTTTAGTTTATCTGGAAGTCCTGATTGAGTATAGAAGACCAGATAAAATGTTATAGTCTCTTCCCGTTTCAGAATGGAAGTGGGAATATATTACAATGGATTCTTGTCATTAGTCGTTCAAGACTTAATGAAAGGAAGCTGCATATGGAGGTTGTTAAGAAACTCATCTAGAGTGTTCTTTCTAATGCATTTAAGATAACTTAAAGAATACAGAAGTTAGATGAGGTGTTCATGCATGAAGTTTTTGATCTTCATAAAACTCCAAAGACTTTTATCTCTGATTGAGATAGGTGGTTCATGTCAAAGTTTGGAAAGGAGTGACATCAAGCTTTGTGGAGTGAATTGAATTTTAGCGTTGACTTCCCTCATCAAAGTGATGAACAATGCAAGGAAACAAATTCAAACTCCCGAGGACATGTATTCTGGATTCCACACGAGTTGGAATGGTAGTTTGAGGTTAAGTGAAATCACATACAAGAATTTTGATTTCACAATAAAGAAAATGATTTTTTTTTGAGGCTTTGTAAGGTTGGAAGTGTTGGTTGTCAAGTTGTTGGAATGACAACACTGACAAGGTTCTTCATGGGCCAGATTTGGCCAAGAGAACAACAACTGATATCGCACTAACACGTTCAAGGGTGCTAACTGCTCAAGGGCGACAACAATCGTGTGTTGTTTTAAAGCGGGAACATGTTAAATTCATTATAGAGAACACCGTTTTTGTTCTGATATCCGCCTTGAAAGGCATATTCCACTGGGGAATGCGAGACAACGTAAATGCTCGCTATGTTGGATCTTTTGAGAAACTAGACAGGAAATGCTGAGCCATTTTCCAAAGTTAATGAACATTGTAAAGAAGAAGTTTGGTAGCTATGCAATGGTTGTTTTGTACTTCGTGCAGAAGTAACAACACGTTTTTGTAAGGGGGTACTATAAACTTCTGTATAGGTTTGTGGTGGTTGTGCATACGTGCTTGTGCTATCTTTCCATATGATCTGAGTTCTCCTTGGTTTCGAGGACGAAACCATTTTTAAGGGGGTACTAATGTAATAACTGCGGTTTTTGAGGATATTTTTGAATTTTTCTCGGATATCCTTTTAACCTTTTTGGTTCGTTTTAACGCTTAACCCAATATTTTTATTGAAGATTAAATCCTAGAAAAATTGTTGGTGATATCCTAAAATCACAAAGAAATGATTTTATGGATCGGTGTGAATTCTAGGATTTTTCAGTGGAAAAAGAATATTTATTGGATAAGCCGTCTTCTTAAATATGTACCGAAAAGGATTTAAAATACGAAACGGAAGCCTTAAAAATTGAAAGTAGCGTTATAAAATCATGGAAAATTGGTTTTATTGGTCTACATAATTTACGGGACGTTTTTCGTTTAGTAAGTTTTTCCATCCGAGGTACATAATTTTACCGCTTTAACGCGAGTCCCGTTCCGAGACGGGTTGGTTTTGTAAGCCGCCTTTCACTATCTTAATTGAGAAGCAATTTGAGATGGAAAGCATATCTTCTCTGCCTTATCAAAAGTCCACAAAATTGGTTTCAAAAAAAACAAAAACAGGGGAAGGAACCGAGAGGGTTTGGACGAGAACGACGGGCTCGTGAGCCTCTCCACCACCTCACCACCTTCTTCCATCTCCATCTCCACCTTCCCCCACCTCTTCTTCACCTTCCTCCATGTGTGAGCTGCTGCTAGGAGGAACCAGAACCGAGAAAGAATCAGGTGGAACGACGGCTCGGGAAGAAGGAATTCGAATCCTCACGCCGGTCTCTTCTCTGCCATGTTAGGCGACGTCGCCGGCGTTCAACAGCCCTCCGACCACCAGCCACCATGGGAGCCGCTGTCGGGCAACGCCCAGCCACCCTCGGGCTCGGGGATCGAGCCATGATCGAGCCAAACGAGCCATGGGCTCGAGTGAAGGTATATACGATCGAAATTAATTAGCGGATTGATTGCGGAGCCACCGTAAGGGCTTTTCGGTGCCACTTTGCTAATTAAATTTATGGTTTTTATAATCTTGATGTTGATATGGTTCCACAGGTTCGAACCGCTCGAGAAACGGACGTCCGGATCTTCCGTTATAGCGAAGACAAGTTTTGGTTACCGATTGGCAGGTAAAGGACTTCGGATAATTACTCAGGATTCGTTGTTAATCCGTTTGATCCGAGATTTGGTAATCTTTAAAAACTGTTGTTGATGAACAATTTTTATTTAGAAAATTGTTTCAAAAGTGAAGCGGATAATTAGTTATAATTCCGCCAAGATGGCTCCTTGAAGCATGATAACTAAGGATTTATTATACATCAATATTCGGAAATTAAATCGTTTATCGATTAGGAAGTTGTAGGAGTTGAGAATACAACTAAGAAGTGTTTCTGTGAGCTCGTTGTTGAGAAATCCTTTTGTTATATTTGTTAGAGGGATGATACAGATTACTGTTGGAATTGCTAAGGACGTCGAGCACGCCTTATAAGGCAAGTGGACGATTCTCTCTAGCGTTATTGTTATTAAATGCGGAATTGAATCTCATTTAATATTTGCGTTGGGAACAACTTGTATGATTAATAAAATATGATAGGTTGTTGTTTTGTTAGAAATAATGACCATATTGTTATTCGTTCAGTTTCGCGCTAGAACTGGATTAAGGTCCGTTGTATGTGACCTCGTATGTTAGTTGTCTCATGCTGAGACGTTGATATGGATTAACTTAGTTCAGGGATGTGAGCTTAGTCTCGAAAGCATCTCTAAAACTCGTATTAAGCAGTATCAATATTGATCCCCTAATACTTAGGTCATGACCATTGACCCTCTCTACGCTTGAGGGGTGACTATTCAATATGTGTTGGTAGTGGATTATGGATGAAACAGGCCCTCTAATCTCTCCATCATTGGGACCCGTACTATTCGTTGTTCAAGGATGAAACATGCCCTCTGACCTCGATAATATTGTGTTCTATTCAATATGTGTTGGTACTGGATTATGGATGAAACACGCCATGTAATCTCTCCATCATTGGGACTCGTGCTATTCGTTGTTCAAGGATGAAACAGGCCTCTGATCTCGATAGTATTGTGTTCCACCGGCAGTAGTTCGAGCCGATTAAAAGTTACCGACATGTTTGTGAAAAGTTTTGAAAGTAATATAAGATAAGTGCCTTAGGCACATTAATATACCTGAATGGTTCATCCAGTCGGAAAGCCATTCTTGCACCCGGTTATGAATGATTCTTAATCAAACTTTGATTAAGTAAATCTGATTAGTCGACGGAGGCTTTTCAAAATGTGATGTGATTAATATGAGTTCCCAACAATTGTTTATGCTTCTTAAAGAAACCACAAGCGGTGGTGTTCTCTCTCATGGATTATGCAAGTCTCCCTCTTTTCTCTATAAGACTGCTAACTGTTGGATCATAATCCGAGTCTATTCGGATTTTGAATGCCAATATGTTTAGTTACAACCATAAGAACCAAGTTAGTTTCTCCGCTTGCTAGTCTTTCATTAGACTAACCCGTCCATTTTCTTTTCTTTTATATGGTCGGCTGGTGTCCACCGTTGTATACGATACATCAGGTTCTTCTTGGAAGCTGATTCAAGAGGCGGATTCAGAGGTTTAAAGTTCCAGAAGTTGAAGAAAGGTTTCCAATGGCTATACTTGAGTGAAGATCATGGTTAAACTACTTCAAAGCGAAGCTGAGTTTCAGAAGTAAGAAATCAAGGAAGACTTGATGAAGATTTTGTTTAAATAGAAGGTTGTTCTATTTAGTTATTTATTCTTTATGGGTTAAGGTTTGTATAAGACCAATTGTATTTATTCCGCTGTAATGTTTGTTTTAGTTTGATCAGTCAGTTTAAAGCCTTGGGTAGCTTCGGTTTAGTCTTAATCGGGGTTACTGGCGGTAATACCTCCAGGGTAGGAAGGGGGTGTTACAGTGTATCTGTTGTTAATGAGCTTTGAAAGCTTATTTCAAAGGAAGCATAGTTATTTGCTTAATTAGTTCATCCTGGAACAAGTAAATGCATAAGGATTTAAGATAAAACTTTTGATGGATTGACATGAAGCGAAATGTCACCAAGTTGGTTTTGATGTGTTTGGTTTGTTTGGAAGTCCTGATTGTGCATAGAAGACCAGATGAAATGTTATAGTCTTAATGAAAGAAGGATGCATATGGAGGTTGTTAATAAATTCACCTAGAGTGTTCATTTTAATGCAATTAAGATGACTTAGTGATGTTCGCATTTTTAGTATAGTTTTTAGTAGGTTTTCTTTGTTTATTAGGTTTAGTTTTGATAAGTTTAGGTTTAGTTTAGTGTGTTTTTGGATAGTTTTGCATATTTTCATAGAAAGTATGGAAGCTACTCTATTTTGTGTATTTTGTAGGTTTTAGCAAGGAAAAGTGCTATATGGAGCTGAATTTGGAGCGCTAGAGTGAAAGACAGAGGAATACAAGTTTGAAGAAGTCAGAGTCCAGGTTTTACGAGATGAAGTGTGGAAGAAACCAAGCCCAGGCTCGTTAACGAGGCTGTAAGGGATCGTTAACGAGGCCACGTGATAAGAAATTTCGAGGGTTGACTTTGTAACTTACCGATCTTGTGCGGGAAATTCTTTCCCTGTCGGTAGAGTATCTTTTTATGATTTTTAGGGTTATTATATTATATATTTTAGGTCTTGTTATCTTCTTTAGATTTTGTTTCTATCTTTTTAGGATTTTATTTCTATCTTTTAGGAAAGTTTTTATCTTCTAGCCTTATTAGTTTTTAGCCTTTTTAGTATAAATAGCCCTCTTATTTAGCCTAGAAGAGGGGGGACGAAGAAGAGAAGCAAGTGGTAGAGAGAAGAGGAAGAGCCGAGATAGAGAGAGAAGATCGAAGTCGAGATTGAGAGCTTGGTGGACGAGAGTTACCGGGGTCGTTAGTCAGTATTTCGGTTCGGTATTTGCATATTTTCGGTTTCTTCTGATTTTCTGTAAGACGATATTTTGTTATTTAATTTGAGTAGTAATTTGTTTTCAATGATTTCTTTTATTGAGTTTATTTATTTCGTAATTATGATTAGTGAGTAGTTTTCTTTTCTAGGATCGGGGTTAAGCCCGGCATAGTTGAGCATGTTTGATGAGTAAGATTGTGTGTTGAATGCCTTTTATCTATTATCAAGATTGTTTGTTGTGTTTATACAGAGATGAAAGTTGAGGTAATTTGAGTTTTTAACTTGATTGAAAGAGAAAGTTAGTAACTTGAAGGTTGATATTGTTTGAATACGAAAGTTTCAAGCTTTAGATCCAAAACAAGCAATTAAGTGAGTTAGGTTACGAAAGTAGGTTAATTTACTTCATGGTCAACGAAAGTTGATGAATCTATCTATTTAAAGGCATGATCTATTCTTCTTACGAGTTTATATGCTTGGCTATGTTGTGGTATCCCTAGTCCTAGATCTTTGTTTTTATTTGAATTACTTTAAGTGAATTTCGTTGCTGAGTTACTTGGCTCGGTACCGAACTTGTTTAGGTCGTTAGTTGAGTCTTTTTGTGTACGGTGGTTCGTTAACGACCCTGACAACGTCGTTAACGAGGCTGCTTGTGTGTGTTTTTGTTTGATTTTGTTTGCTTTTTAGTAGTTGATAAACGAACAACCTTGCTTCCTGTGGAACGATCCTGACTCTGCTATACTCAGCGGGGTCTTGACTTATAAATTTATTTGTTGTCAAGAAACCCTCACCAACAAATTGGCGCCGTTGCCAGGGAAGCAACGTGTTTGTTAGTTTATTTGTGGGTTCGGGAATAGCCCGACCCCGTTTTTGTTTTTAATTTTTTGCTTTCTTTGTCTGTTTTCTCAGCGTATGCCGGTAGGACGACGAAGGATCGAGTTTGACAACACTGGTTATTACTCAGAACCCAAATGTTCCCTGCACCGTAGACTCCGAGAAAACCGAGCCATGGCCACACCAGAAGAGATGGCTCTTCAAATGGAAGACCTCCAAAATCAGATGGAGGCATTGAAGACTGAGAAAGAAGGCGTTGCTGCTGAGGCTGAGCGTCCACGAGTTTCTAATGCTCGTCTACAAGAGGAGCTTGATGCTTATCCAAGGAATGCCAAACAGTACATGCATCCAGAACTGAGGGTGCCAGAATCTCCAATCGTGCTTCCTGCGATAGAGAAACCCTTTGAGATCAAGTCTCAATTCATATCCTTGATCAAACGGGCTCATTTTGAAGTGAAACCTATTGAATGCCCTATGGAGCATATTAGAAACTTTATTGATTTATGTGACACCATAGCTGCTGAAGGTGTCTCACTTGAATATGTTCTGTTAAAAGCTTTTAGGTGGTCCCTTACTGGAAAGGCCCTGAGCTGGTTGGAGAGCCTACCTTCTAAGTCTATCAGGGCTTGGAAAGCTTTGTACGATCAATTTCTGACAAAGTTCTTCCCTCCTGCTAAGACGACGGAGTTGAGGAAACGCATCACCTCCTATCATCAGCTGCCTAATGAAACATTCGTTGAAACATGGGAAAGATTTAAAGAGATGCTTAGACAATGCCCCACTCATGGGCAACCTTTATATGTTTTGCAAGAAATCTTTTTCCAGGGTATCAACGCAGAGACCAAGAACCGCATCAACACGCATACTGCGTGCGGTTTTATAGAGATGAATCCGACGGAGGCATGGGAACTGTTGGATAAGCTTTCCAACTACGATGTCATGTATGGAACCCAGCAGACTCCACAGCCTCAGAAACGTCTCAACATACCTAACCGAGACGAAGTTGACCCGGATGTTAAAAATCAATTCTTGCAAGATGAGGACAACCGTCTGAAGAAGTAGGTAAGTTTTCTGAAATCCTCTCAATCATGTCACGAATGTGGTTCTTCTGCACATAGTACTTCTGCTTGCACTAACATAGAGCAGGTTAGAGCCGCTGAGACAATAGCTGAGATGAACTATATGAGAGCACCATACAGGAACCAGCCTAGCTATAATGACAGGTCGAACAACTATCAGGCATGGGGCAATCAGAATACCAATCAAAACTATGCAATGCCTCCACCAGATAGACGACCTGCACCTTATCGACCTCCAGGCCATTAGGAGCCACCATCATGGGTTCAAGGATTACAAGAAGGCATTAACGGCGTGACCAACAAAGTTAACGAAGTGACCAACAAGGTTAACGAAGTTCAAGCCAACCTGAACCAACAAAATAATAGATGGGGAGAGTTCGATATATGGAAGAAGAGTGTTGATTCCCAACTAGGGAACCTCGTTGCCCAAATTCCGAGACCACAAGGGCAACTCCCGGGCCGCCCCGAGGAGAACCCTAGGGGACAAATAGCAGCGGTGCACCTTAGGAGCGGGAAGACATTGCCGGAACGAGTTCAAACTGAGGACAAGAAGGAAGAGGACGTCACCAAACAGCTCGTTAACAAGCCAGCGAGAGCAAATAACGAGCCCATATACCAAGGTGACGAGGCTTCGAGGGTTCCTGACGACCTGACCCCATGTAAGTTTTCTAGACCGAGCCTTCCTCTCAACTCTAGGGTAGTTAACGACCCCATCAGGGTCGGTAACGACCCACCGAGGTCACCTGACGATCCCAGTAACGACCCGGTAGCACCACCTCTCGAGCCTAACTTGGTTCCGAGAATGGTGAAAACTCTTCCATTTCCAAATAAGAAATCTATGGACTCTACTGAGAGTAAGTTCAAGCGTTTCGTAAAAATTCTTTAGGGCATTAATATTTCCATCCCATTCGCTGAGGCCCTAAGCGAAATGCCGGCTTACACAAAGTTTTTGAAAGATATTCTTAGAAGGAAAAGATCCATTACAGAGCTGCAGGATGAAGTCAGATCAATAGCTCTACCGGAAAAGCTAGGAGACCCAGGGAGATTTGCAATAACAATCGGCATAGGCAACCACAAGTTCAAGGCTTTATGTGATCTGGGCGCCAGTGCTAGTTTAGTTCCTCTCTCAATCTGGTCTAAAGCTAATATGGGACCACTAGAGCCGGTAGATATGAATCTGTACATGGCAGATGGATCATGTGTCAAGGCCACAAGAGTCGTGGATGACTATCCTATTCAAGTCGGGAAATTCTTTATACCAAATGATTTCATCGTCCTCGATATGCCTGAAGACCCTCATGTCCCCATAATTCTGGGCAGACCATTTTTAGCTACAGCAGGTGCAAGAGTTGATGTGCGAAACGGACTCCTCACTTTTGATATTGGAGAGGAACGGGTAGAATTCAACTTGGATCAGAATGCCAACGACCCAATTGCAGTCGCACAAATCGAGTTGACTCAACCAGAACTCGATTCAGCCGTCCCTACCGAGCCTCACTGGCCAATCACCGAGTCCCACATGCACGAATACAACCAAGGTAAGTACTCTAATTATGATTCTGCTAAAGATGGTCATTCCTTATCTTTTATTCCTACACCATGCCCCATCATATGCACTACAGAGGAATCCAAACCACCTTGGTTTTCGGATTTCACTAACCATAATGTAGGAATACCGGGCATACTGATAGAAGAAAAGGGACCTAATTTAGCAACTCAAGCACACAAAAACTGCAAAGCTAAGTATGGGGTACCTCAAGACCCCAACATAACTGCACAGGAGCCACCTTGAGTCAAAGGAGCACGTCGGGTTGACGACGTTAAAAATAGCGCTTACGGGAGGCAACCCGCTTTTTAGTATAGAATTAGATTTTTCTTTTTTTAGACTCTTTTTCTTAGCTTTCTTTTGAGTTCTTTTTAGTAGTTTTTAGGATAGAAATTAGGATTAAATTTTGAGCTAACAAGATGCAGGAGAAGGGATCGAAAAATCACTCCAAGAGGCTACGGTGGCTCGTTAACGACCCACCCAGGGTCGTTAACGACCCGGCCCGAACGACCCGATTCGGCAAAACGGGGCAGGTAAGTTTTTTTAACATAGTCTATCTTTTTCTTACTACCCTAGCCGCCACCCCCCCTACTCCTTCCTATCCCTTCCCTCTCCTATATAACCCTTCTACCCCTCCCACACTCTTTCACTCTTAAATCCTCTCAAATCCAACCTTCTCAAAAACTCACCCAAAAATCTTGAAGACCCCCTCCCACCGATCGGAATCCCGCGCCAACCATCACCGAGCAACCGTCGCTACCGAAGCCCGGAAACCCTTCCCTCCATCGTCGAAGATCCGAGCTTTCGATAACCCTCACCGAGCTCGTTACTCACCCAATTTTCGACCCCTTGTTCTTCAAAATTTCTCGATTCTCCGGTATGTTTTCTAAACCCTAACTCGAAATTGCATGATTTATGGTATTTAGGGTAGAAATTTCATGTCTAGAATTGAGTTCATATAGAGGATCGATGTTCATGACTAGATGTTGCTCATGATTGTGATTTTTGCTTCGTAATTCTAGATCTAGAGATGGATATTCATGTTAGGTATCTCATTGAGAGAAGTTGATGGTGAAAAGCATGAATTTTTCTTGTTCTAGTATCAAGCTACAAACTTTGCATGTCAAAAAATTTCGGGCCAAGTTTAGCATGTTCGGGATGGGTAATCGAGCAAGTATGGGGTGCGTATTTCCGATTGTGTGACTCGTGAGGAGTATAGAGGATTGCATGCTTGGTTTTTGTTTGACTTTTAAGGTAGAGTAAACTCGGAATTCTGTGATTTGGTTCTCAGCGGATCGTTAACGACCCACCCAGGCTCGTTAACGACCCTGCACAATCTCAAAATTCAACAACCAGTCCAGATTCGTAAACAACCCAATTGGGTAGTTAACGAATAATTCCGAGGCTATTTCGTGACCAAGTATGGGGTCTCTTGCCTATCTATTTTGAGTAGATCTTATCTTGGAAAAGTTTTGATTATTTTGTAGATCTCATGGCAAGTTCAAGCAGAACCGCTACCCGCGCTCAGAAGAAGAAAAGGAACCAGAGGTCCCCATCTCCACCTCGCATGGACAACGTGATTTTGAGTACTCAAGGCCAAGTGCATCGATACCGTGCCATTCTAGAGAAGGACCACAACACCCGTTGGTTCTCGAAGTCCAGTGCTATCAACACGGGGATCTACACGGACGTCAAGGAGGCCTTCCTTATCCTTGGTGCATCCCATCTCCTGAAGAAGGAGAATTTACCACACTTTCCGGCCCTCACATCCGAGTTTTTGGCCACTCTAGAGACTAGCTTCCTATCGAAGACTTCGGCGGGACGAATCCGGTTTTGGCTCGGTAATGTGAGCCGTGAGTTCACCATGGCAGAGTTCAACGCAATCCTAGAGCTTCCAAATCCGTTTAGAGACTACAGTTTGAAAGACTACAGGGTGACTAGGACATGGAGCTATATTACGGGGGAAGAACAATCCTCCACAGCGGCATTATCCGGGGCAAGCATGATCAACCCCATTTTTAGGATCATTCTCCGAGTCCTAGCCGCTATGTTTTGGCCAAAGAGAGAGTCGAACAGGCCAACGAGGACGGAAGTTGCTTGTCTCCGCACCATCCTTTTCGAGGAGCCCGACCCCTTGAATTTAGGGTATGAATGGCTCTACTACGTCGAGAAATCAACCAAGTCCAAGGAGGTTTGGTGTGGCAACTTGGTTAGCCTTTTGGCTAAAAACCTTGGAATTGACCTCACTCGCTACACACCGGCTCACGCTCAACTCCTCAACAAGAGCTATTGGTATAGCTCCGGTATTTTCATTCAAGCCGAAGGGGGGTTCAAAGTAAAAGTTCAAGACCGCTTCGTTAGGCCCATCCTCGATAAGTTGGAGTTACTCTACGTACCAAATTGGTACGAGGCATGGACGGGGCATGCTTACCCATTAGAGCCTAAGCCGGAGGATGAACTATCACTACGGCCATGTGAGACAAGATTTGAGCGAGAAGGTGAAGCAATGGATGAAGATGAAGATGAAGATGAGGATACCGAGGTAATTGGCGACGACACTGAAGAAGCCGACACCGAGGGAGGAACTGAGGAGCTAAACCTCGAAGATGAAGACCTCGACACGGAAGTTTTGGGCAGCAATGTCCTTGTTGACGAGCCCACCAGGCTCGTTAACGACCATTTCCAGCCTCCTCCCTACATTCCTCACGAGGCACCCAGCTTCGTTAACGAGGCGCCGAGAGCTTTTGTCAACCCACCGCCAGCTCCTACCGACCCTCAGTCCTATGGACTCATGCCATACAACCCGGTGCTGTACCAAGACCATTTCCAGCCTCACTATCCACCACCTCCTCATCCCGAGTACACAGGATCGAGTATGCCACCACCGTGGGCCGAGGATCTTTCTGCTCAGATGCAGTAACTCCACCTCCAGCAGGACCATATTCATCGGAGGATGGACAGATGGGAGACCGTCTATTCTGCTCGCATGTCGATGGAGGATGAGAGGCATCGTCAGAGAGAGGCGGATGATGCTGAGCGTTGGAGGACGATGTATGACTTCATGGGTACCTTTGAGCACTATTTTCCTCCACCAAACCAGTGATTCAGCCTGAAGATGAAGTTTTTCCTTGTTTTCCACTTTTGAGACTTTGTAAGTTTTTATGTTTTTCTTTTTCTTATTTTTATCTTTGTTTGTTTTTCTTTTCTATTTCTTTCCTTCTTCTTATTTTCTTACAGTGGGGACACTGCAATTTTAAGTATGGGTGGGAGAAAGTAGAAAACTTGTTGTCTTATGTGTTTATGTGTTTTGAGTAGTTTCGGAATAACAAAAAAATTTAAAATTTAAAAAAAAAAGAGTTTTAGAATTGATAGATATCCCTTTCTTAGGTTCTATGATAGTAGTTGCTAGCTTAATCATATAATTCTTTGCAAGCATGTCTTTAATATTATAGACGGAATCTTCAACTTGAAATTGTTTTTAGAAAAAGGTAGCACTTGATGAAATTGAGCACATATACTTTATAGCATAAGTGATGCAATCCAACAAAATTGTTACCTAGTGAGGAATTTTTTTTTGCCTTATAGGGAGAACATCAATAAATCCTTCTTCTTTTCTTGTGTGATTTACTCTTTATATGCATATTATCTCTTGGAATTGTGATGGTTATCTATTTCTTGAGACCCGTATGGGATTTATAGTTCATTACTTGTGAAAATCATATGATGGAGAACTTATTTTTATAGCCCTATTATTCCTTATCCACCTTTACATGATTCTTCTTTTGATAGCCAATTCTAGCCTGAAGCCTTTATTTTTAGCTCCACAAAATTGTTCCCTAGCCGAGTTAAGCTTGACCCTATCCGGGGATTAGGACTTAGATTGGAGAGGTATTTTTGTTGAGTGTAAAAAAAAAAGGAGTGACATATATTGTTTGCTATGATTGAGGGATTATTGGGAAGGGTAGATGGGAAGTCTCTTGTTTTACTTGTAATAAGAAAGATCTCCTGATAAGTAAAAATGCACAAAATAAAGTTATTTGTTGGAAATAAGTTGAAGAAAGAAGGAAAAAGAATACACGATGAAGCTCGTTAACGACCCTGAAGTGGGCTCGTTAACGAGGCAGCGAGAAGAAAAGAAGGAAGTTTGAAGTGCATGTGTGTTTATAGATAATGTCAGAGATTCTTTTATTTCTTATGAGACTTTCTAGGATATGTTGGGTGAGTAAAATGAGTGTGCATAATGAGAGAGTGTGTTTGGTATGATTTTTTATGAGAGTTTTGTTTATGTGAGTTTTTAGGAGTCTTTGATTCCCGGATATTATTAGCACCACATAGCCAAATATTTTCCACGCCTTATTGTTATTACCAAGCCCCATTACAACCCGGCCGAATGGAAGCTTCTATGAAGTTTTTCATTGAGCCTAAGTTTCTCTTGATGATTTTTGCTTGTTTTTGACAAAATCTTGGGTGGAGAGTATTGGTGATATAAGTTCCAATTTCTATGAGTTTTTGCATATTGGATTGAGTTGAGAGATTGAATTTATAAGCCTAAACACTTGAGAGTTGAGTGAAACACATTATATTCCTTGTGAGGATGGATTGTATTTTCTTATGTCTATTTGGTGCATATATGTGTGATGACGTTAAATATCCTTTGCTATATTTTTCTCATGTGTAGATGTTGCTTTTTAGAGGATGGCTATATCTTGATGAGTATGTTTGTTTGGTTTTGGTTAGTGTTTAGTGATTGCTTCAGGACAAGCAAGTCTAAGTGTGGGGTATTTTGATGTTCGCATTTTTAGTATAGTTTTTAGTAGGTTTTCTTTGTTTATTAGGTTTAGTTTTGATAAGTTTAGGTTTAATTTAGTGTGTTTTTGGATAGTTTTGCATATTTTCATAGAAAGTATGGAAGCTACTCTATTTTGTGTATTTTGTAGGTTTTAGCAAGGAAAAGTGTTATATGGAGCTGAATTTGGAGCGCTAGAGTGAAAGACAGAGGAATACAAGTTTGAAGAAGTCATAGTCCAGGTTTTACGAGATGAAGTGTGGAAGAAACCAAGCCCAGGCTCGTTAACAAGGCTGTAAGGGCTCGTTAACGAGGCCACGTGATAAGAAATTTCGAGGGTTGACTTTGTAACTTACCGATCCTGTGCGGGAAATTCTTTCCGTGTCGGTAGAGTATCTTTTTATGATTTTTAGGGTTATTATATTATATATTTTAGGTCTTGTTATCTTCTTAGATTTTGTTTCTATCTTTTTAGGATTTTATTTCTATCTTTTAGGAAAGTTTTTATCTTCTAGCCTTATTAGTTTTTAGCCTTTTTAGTATAAATAGCCCTCTTATTTAGCCTAGAAGAGGGGGGACGAAGAAGAGAAGCAAGTGGTAGAGAGAAGAGGAAGAGCCGAGATAGAGAGAGAAGATCGGAGTCGAGATTGAGAGCTCGGTGGACGAGAGTTACCGGGGTCGTTAGTCAGTATTTCGGTTCGGTATTTGCATATTTTCGGTTTCTTCTGATTTTCTGTAAGACGATATTTTGTTATTTAATTTGAGTAGTAATTTGTTTTCAATGATTTCTTTTATTGAGTTTATTTGTTTCGTAATTATGATTAGTGAGTAGTTTTCTTTTCTAGGATCGGGGTTAAGCCCGGCATAGTTGAGCATGTTTGATGAGTAAGATTGTGTGTTGAATGCCTTTTATCTATTATCAAGATTGTTTGTTGTGTTTATACCGAGATGAAAGTTGAGGTAATTTGAGTTTTTAACTTGATTGAAAGAGAAAGTTAGTAACTTGAAGGTTGATATTGTTTGAATACGAAAGTTTCAAGCTTTAGATCCAAAACAAGCAATTAAGTGAGTTAGGTTACGAAAGTAGGTTAATTTACTTCATGGTCAACGAAAGTTGATGAATCTATCTATTTAAAGGCATGATCTATTCTTCTTACGAGTTTATATGCTTGGCTATGTTGTGGTATCCCTAGTCCAAGATCTTTGTTTTTATTTGAATTATTTTAAGTGAATTTCGTTGCTGAGTTACTTGGCTCATTACCGAACTTGTTTAGGTCGTTAGTTGAGTCTTTTTGTGTACGGTGGTTCGTTAACGACCCTGACAACGTCATTAACGAGGCTGCTTGTGTGTGTTTTTGTTTGATTTTGTTTGCTTTTTAGTAGTTGATAAACGAACAACCTTGCTTCCTGTGAAACGATCCTGACTCTGCTATTCTCAGCGGGGTCTTGACTTATAAATTTATTTGTTGTCAAGAAACCCTCATCAACACTTAGAAAGTACAGAAGTTAGCTGAGGTGTTCATGCATGAAGTTTTTTATCTTCATAAAAACTCCAGAGACTATTATCTCTGATTGATATGGATGGTTCATGCTAAAGTCTTGAAAGAAGTAACATCAAGCTTTGTGGATTGAATTGAATTTTAACGCTGGCTTCCCTCATCAAACTAATGAACAATGCAAAGAAACAAATTCAAACTCCCGAGGTCATGTATTCTGGATTCCACACGAGTTGGAATGGTAGTTTGAGTTTGAGTGAATTCACATACAAGAATTTTGATCACACGATAAAGAAATGACTCTTTTAAGGCTATGTAAGGCCGAAATTGTTGGTTGTCAATTTGTTGGAATGACAATACTGACAAGGTTTTTCGTGGGCCAGACTAGGCCAAGAGAACAGCAGTTGATATTGCACTAACACGTTCAAGGGTGCTGACTGCTCAAAAGTGACAAGAGTTGTGTTTTGTGCTAAAGCGAGAGCATGTTAAGTTCATTGTAAGGAATAAAGTTTTTGTTCGGGTATCCGCCTTGAAAGGCGTATTCCGCTGGGGAAAGCGAGACAATGTAAATGCTCGCTATGTTGGATCTTTCAAGATACTGGAAAGAACTGGTAAGCTTGCTTAATAGTTGGCATTGCCACCTCCAGTGCATTTTATCCGTAATGTTTTCCTTGATAGTATGTGTTCAATATATCTCTTGTACTCAACAATATTAAGATGGATATTCAACCAAATGACACCTATGAAGAAAGGTCAGGTTGAATCGTGAATAAAGAAGATACCTTTGGTTAGGTTACCTTAGTCTAAAAATGGAGGTGAAGAAAAGACTTGAGAAACTAGACAGGAGATGCTGAGCCATTTCCCAAAGTTAATGAACGTTGTAAAGAACGAGTTTGGTAACTAAGCAATGGTTGTTTTGTGCCTGGTGCAGAAGTAACAACATGTATTTTTTTAAGGGGGTACTACAAACTTCTGTATAGGTTTGTAGTGGTTGTGTGTGTGTGTGCTTGTGCTATCTTTCCTTGTGATCCGAGTTCTCCTTGGTTTCGAGGACGAAACCATTTTTAAGGGGGTACTAATGTAATAACTGTGATTTTTAAGGATATTTTTGAATTTTTCTCGGATATCCTTTTAACCTCTTTGTTCGTTTTAACGCTTAATCCAACATTTTTGGCGGAATTTAAATCCTATAAAATTGTTGGTGATATCCTAAAATCATAAAGAAATGATTTTATGGATCGGTGAAATTCTAGGATTTTTCAGTGGAAAAAGAATATTTATTGGATAAGCCGTCTTTTTAATTATGTATTGTAAAGGATTTAAAATACGAAACGGAAGCCTTAAAAATTGAAGGTAGCGTGATAAAATCATGGAAAATTGGTTTTATTGGTCTACATAATTTACGGGACGTTTTGTATTTAGTAAGTTTTTCCACCCGAGGTACATAATTTTACCGCTTTAACGCGAGTCCCGTTCCGAGACGGGTTTTGATTTTAAAAGCCACCTTTCTCTGCCTTGTTAAGTAAGAGGATTCGAGAGAAAGTTTTGGATGAGGATATAAAGGAAAATAGATGAGGGAGAGTTCAAGAGGGTTGGACGAGAGAACGACGACCTCGGTTGCCCAATTCTTCACCGCCGACGGCCATCCTCTTCTCCCGCCATCTCTGCCACCATCTCACCGTCTTCTCCCTCACCTCCACTTCTTTTTCTGGGTTCGTTAGCCACTGTAAACCAGAATCAATGAGAGAATCAGGAAGAGCGATGTAATCGGGAGAAAGAAATCACACCGCCGGTCATCTTCTTTGCCTCGCTGCCACGCCGCCGGCGACCACCAGCTTGTCCGACCACCACCCACTGCGAGGGCTGCCGCCGTGCAATACTCAGCCACCCTTGGGCTCGGGGATCGAGCCACTATCGAGCCAAACGAGCCATGGGCTCAAGTGAAGGTATTTACAATCGAAATTAATTAGTGGGTTGGTTGCAGAGCCACCGTAAGGACATTTTGGTTCCACTTTGCTAATTAAATTTATGATTTTTAGAATCTTGACGTTGATACGGTCTCACAGGTTCAAACCGCTCGTGAAACGGACGTCCGGATCTTCAGTTATAGCGAATACAAGTTTTGATATCGATTGACAGGTAAAGGACTTCGGATAATTACTCAGGATTCGTTGTTAATCCGTTTGATCCGAGATTTGGTCACCTTTAAGAACCGTTACTAATGAACAATTTTTATTTAGAAAATTGTTTCAAAAGTGAAGCGGATAATTAGTTATAATTTCGCCAAGATGGCTCCTTAAAGTACGATAACTAAGGATTATTTATGAATCGATATTCGGAAATCAAATCGTTTATCGATTAGGAAGTTGTAGGAGTTGAGAATACAACTAAGAAGTGTATCCTTGAGCTCGTTGTTGAGAAATCTTTTGTTATATTTGACAGAAGGGTGATAAAGATTACTGTTGAATTGCTAAGGACATTGAGCACGCCTTCTAAGGCAAGTGGACGGTTCTCTCTTGCATTATTGTTATTAAATGAGGAATTGAATCCCATTTAATATTTGCGTTGGGAACAACTTGCATAATTAATAAAATATAATAGGTTATTATTTTGTTAGAAATAATGACCATATTGTTATTCATTCAGTTTCGCACTAGAACTGGATTTAGGTCCGTTGTGTGTGTGACCTTGTTTGGTTAGTTGTCTCATGCTGAGACATTGATATAGATTAATCTAGTCCAGGGATGTGAGCTTGGTCTCGGAAGCATCTCTTTAAAACTCATGTTAGGCAGTATCAATATTGATCCCCTAACACTAAGGTCATGACCATGGCCCGCTCTACGCTTGAGGGGCGACTATGCACTCTAGCTAAGTGCATTTATTAATATGTGTTGGTAGAGGATTATGAATGAAACAGGCCCTCTAATCTCTCCGTCATTGAGACCCGTACTATTCGTTGTTCAAGGATGAAACATGCCCTCTGACCTCGATAGTAGTGTGTTCCATCGGTAGTAGTTCGAGCCGATTAAAAGATGTCAACTTGTTTGTAAAAAGTTTTGAAAGTAATATAAGATAAGTGTGTTAGGCACATTAATATACCCGAATGGTTAGTCTATTTGATAACCATTCTTACTCCCGGTTATGAATGATTCTTAATCAAACTTTGATTAAGTCAATCTGATTAGTCGATGGAGAGTTTTCAAGATGTTATGTGATAAATATGAGTTCCCAACAATTGTTTATGCTTCTTAAAGAAACCGCAAGTTGTGGTGTTCTCTCTCTTGTTTATGCAAGTCTCCTTTTTATTCTCTATAAGACTGCTAACTGTTGGATCATAATCTGAGTCTATTCGGATTTTGATGCCAATATGTTTAGTTACAATCATAAGAACCAAGTTAGTCTCTCCACTTGCTTAGTCTTTCATTAGACTAATCCGTCCATCTTCTTTTCTTTTATATGGTCGGCTGGTGTCCACCGTTGGTATACGACACATCAGGCTCTGCTTGGAAATTGATTCAAGAGGTAGATCCAGAGGTTTGAAGCTTCAGAAGTTGAAGAAAGGTTTCCAATGGCTATACTTGAGTGAAGTTCTTGGTTAGGCTTCTGCAAAGCGAAGTGGGAAAGAAGTTAAGAACTTAAGGAAGACTTGATAAAGACTTTGTTTAAATAGAAGGTTGTTCTATTTATTTACTAATTCTCTTTAAGTTAAGGCTTGTATAAGACCTTTTATTCTCTTTTCCGCTGTAAAGTTTTACTTAATTTTGTTAGGTTTTAAATGGTTTCATTTACCTTGTTCTAGTAAGTTCTGTCAGGTTAAAGCCTTGGGTAACTCTGGTTTAGTCCTAATCGGGGTTACTGGCGGTAATACTTCCAGGGTAAGTAAAGGGGGTGTTACAGAAGTGGTATCAGAGCTAAAAGTTCCAAGTCTTCTTTAAGACTTTCATCCTTCCATATAGAATTATGGAGAATTCTATATTGGTGTTGTCTTAGAACCATTTACGGAAAATGGTTAAGATTGGAGGTCAGACTCGTAAAGAAATTGAAGGAGAAAAGGGAATTGGAGAATATGAAGTAATAAGTTTGTAATAACTTCTTTGAAGGTCTTGTGGTGGACATTTGATTCCCTGGAGATGGGAATGGATTCCGAGAAGGATCTAAAGTAAGATTAGGTGAAGATACCTAAAGTTGACCCGGTTCTAGACCAAGTTCTCAATGAATTCCTATACTCTCTTAAGAGTCTGAATATGGTGTACCCTTGTCGCTTCTTCCATATTAGGAAACTTCTTGTGAGATTTTGAAGTTAAGTATTGTACTTCATAAAGACTTTCTATTTTGAAGGTTTCCTATTTTAAGCTCGTATAATGGAAGATTTCAAGTTATGAATTTTGTTTAAAAACGTCATGATTCACATGTATGTGAAAGAAATTGTTAATTTCTTTTCTTGATATGTGAAAGTTCAAGTGTTGTCTTTAAAAAGGAAATTTTAAAGCGAGTTTCTTTGACATTGAAGTCATAAGATTAAGAGTTTTCACGAGTATATTCTTATAGGAATTTCTGAATTTTGAAATTCAAGTATCAATAGAAGTTTGGAGTTGGAACCTCTACATCTCAATGTTAAGATTTGGGGAATCTTATAAGTCTTGAATGATTCTAAAAGATCAGTATGGATCATGAAGTGATGTAAAATAATCCTGAATAGAAAAGGGATTACCTTTGGAAACTTTCTTCAACAACTATGTTTGTGACTCTATAGTATAGAATCATGGATATTCTGTACTTTTCTTTGCTCAGTTGGAAGTTAAAGAGCTTTGAAGTCCTCAAGTGTTGGATTAATTGAATTTTTAATCTATTGGAAAATACAATTCAATTTTTAACCTGATAGTGTTCAAACTCGGATTTTCATATATTTTGTTATCCTTTGAGTTAAGAGGATTGAGAATCCTAAATGGAATGGGAATTTCTTATGATTATAGTAAGAAAGAAAGGAAGAATGTTGGTTCAGTTTAAGTTATGAACAAGTGGTTAATCATCAAGGTTGTTGTGAATAAGGTTGATTGGTCAAAATGGATTGAACAAGTAAAAGTTCATCAGTAATGTTTTTATGTTCAATTAACTACTTATCACAAGTGTTAATTGATTACATGAGTTGTTGATATCCAGATGACTAACCTATGTGACAACGTTATTGGAGTTTCGTTGTATGATACCCAACTCGGGATAATGAGAAAAGACTTGAGGTCTATAATGGACTAGTAATGGAATCAACATTGAGATGTTCTAATTTGCCAATGGTATTGACTTATGTTTCTTTAAGGATGGAAATGATAAAGTTCAGTTTTGAGAAGATCATGCAAGGAAGAATTTTGGCATGTTTGCCTTTGATATTTTAATCGGTTGGGAGAAAAATATCAATCATTCAATATTGTAGTCAATAAGGCTTAGACCTTATCGCTAAAAAATAATTTCAGTTGTGTTTGAGTTTTGAAGATTTTATATCAGTCAAACCTAATGTCTAAGGTGGTACTGGTGAAACTATTAAGTAGTCGGCAAGTCTCCTAACAACAAGTTCTTCCTTTGCAATGTGGTTTGATCTTGAGCTAATAAAAAGGTATATGTCTTCTCCTTATGGTTAAGTAAGAAGACAAGAATGATGGAGAAGTCTAGTTTGTTTACCAATGTTGAATTGGGATAAGTTTAAGAATATCTTTATTGGCCATGTGCATTCTTCTGTTAAAAGAAATTGGAAATTTAAAGGACTCTCAATATATATAGAGAGGTATATGGAGTGAATGTTTTGAACTAGATGCAAAGTTTGAAAGTTCACTTTCTATTTTGAGAAGATTAAGTTGTAAAAGGATTGAAAGTCCTTAAAATCGTCAGAAGAGTTTGATAGTTCACTCTTGGATATCGGAATTTAAATGACTATTAACTTGCAGAAGGCTTGTTGTTTTGTGAATGGATGAACTGAAGTATTAAATTTTTGTCAATGGATTATATCTGCATAACTTTAAAGTAGTATGTCAAGGGAGACATACAAGTTGAGAACGACCTTCGAACAATCTTCTATGGGTAAGAAGTGGTTGAAACCACATCTTTACTAAGGATTGCAAGTAAGTGGATTTCTTTTATTGAACTTGCGAAATTAAGTTGGGTGGAGATTGAGTTAAATCAGGCAGAGATTACTCAATATTATGGATTATAGAAAAAAAATCTGGTAATATGTTAAGAAAAGTCAAGGTATGCCACCAGGTTCTATCTTGAGGAAGGAATGAAGTATTACATTCGAAAGGAAATGTAGTACTCATAAGTGAATTGGATTGTCTTAGGTCCTTTGAAGCTCAATTTTGATTCAAAACTTTTGCCAAGTTGGTAAGGCCAGCTAATGTGCAAGTATCATCACAAAATTAGGACAAAGTGTTAGTAGCATCATTAAGATAAGGTCAGCAATTTTATTTGATGCATTAGCTTGACGCGCCCAATTCTTCAAGAGAGTAGCTTTCAAAGTTAAAGCAAGTATGCTAGTAGCCTATGTCAAGTTCCTATCAAGCCTCAACATCTTTTGAGATTCGTTGATAGCTATTCCTTTTCATGAGTAATTATAATCGTGTTACCCATTTGTTAATCTTTTTAAAATTGTTATTTTTTACTCTTGGGTTGTGATCTTATATGATCTTATTTGACTTCTTTATGTAAAATTGGGTAAAGATTTATGCGAGTCAAGATGTCTTGATTTTAAGGATATTTAAGATCGTTTCATGATTTTCTCTTTTGAGAAAATTCTTTGGACTTTATAGAATTCAATTACGAATTTCTAAAAGTAATGGTAGTTTGTTATAAAGGATTCATGAATAAATTTTCTACGGTTTTCATAGTGGTGAGTAAGAATGTGATTTGTCTTTCATCTTGATCACATGGTAAGGCAAGATTACATGTCTTATTCCTATGAGAATGCAGTAAAGGATTGTGTTTATTTTATCTCCCCATCCTGATCACATGGTGGAATAAGATCACATAATTCCTTGGGTTTAAGGAATGGTTTCTAGTATGATTTGGCAATCATATAAGTTTTGCAATCATATGAGTTTTGCAAGTGTAGTTGTTTGAGATGAAAAGATGCAAGCTTTCTTTTGCATTATAGCAATTTCTATATCTAGTATCTTGTAAAACTCCTTTGAGTTAGTACATCCTTGGTATCCTATATCATTTAAGGAGTATGGTCAAACTTCCCAAAACAGTTCGATTATAAGAAAAGAAATTTGGTAAGATTCTTTACAAATCTGTGTTGGTCTCTGAAGAGCATGGAGTAACTCCGTACTTCTCTAAAAGTTTGGGATTGTTTTCAGTCAATGATTATTGGAATTCTCTAAGCAGTTTGCTAGTAGTTCATCTTGGTTGATGTCATGACCTAAGAAAGTCACTGCCTTTTTTGCGGAATTGTCCTTGAAAGTAAGTTGATATGGACTCCTGGAATGGAACCCTTTCTAAGGAATGATATTGTAGTAATCCTTTCTTTGGAATAAAGGATGTACTAGTAATTTCTCCATTAGTTGTTATTTGTTTTCAGTTTGTCTTGAAAACTTAAATCTCTTTGAGATAAGATAGTCAAGTGAGGACTTTAAGCAGAACTCCAATGGGTCTGGAGTTTGGATATGTAAATTAGAATTGATTTTCAATCTCAGCCTGATAAGTTGTTGGATATAGAGAGGGGACACGTGAGGATATGTTTTTAATCCTAAGAGTTAGGTTGCTCAACAAGTCTGAATGTTAAGTGAAGCCTAAACAGTTCTTTGATAAAAAAAAGACTGAAAATTGTCAATGGAGACAATTTTGTTGGAAATTATTGGACTAAAGGTATTATTGTCCAATATGTTAGTATAGTAATGCGTAAGAGTGAAGTTTGAAGTAGTTGAGAGAGATAACTACTTTTGAATGTCAGTATGCCCAAGCTGAGTTTTGGTTGAGAAAAGGATGTAAAGGATTGACAAGATAGGTTATTATATTGTCATGTGTTGGATAAATCTCATATTCTTGGTTAAAGTAATATTGAGATTTTATCTCAAAAAGGAAATTGAGTAAGGATTTTAAGTAATCCTTGTAAAGAAACTAATTTGAGAAGGACTAAAGGTTTAGTTTGGATAACAACAAGGTTGTATGAATCCCCTAGGATTTTATTCAAAATCTGTTGACCAGATCAAGGGAAATTAGTATGGGAAAGTAATATTATTTAAGATCAATGGAGAAGATCAAGAAGGTAAGACACCGGGATTTGTTATTCAAGATTATGGATTGCTTGGTTTCAAAACTGTTCATGTGTATCTGTTGTTGATGAGCTTTGAAAGCTTATTTCAAAGGAGGCATAGTTATTTGCTTAATTAGTTCATCCTGGAACAAGTAAATGTGTAAGGATTTAAGATAAAACTTTTGATGGATTGACATGAAGCGAAATGTCACCAAGTTGGTTTTGATGTGTTTGGTTTGTTTGGAAGTCCTGATTGAGCATAGAAGACCAGATAAAATGTTATAGTCTTAATGAAAGAAGGATGCATATGGAGGTTGTTAATAAACTCACCTAGAGTGTTCATTTTAATGCAATTAAGATGACTTAGAAAGTACAGAAGTTAGTTGAGGTGTTCATGCATGAAGTTTTTTATCTTCATAAAAACTCCAGAGACTATTATCTCTGATTGATATGGATGGTTCATGCTAAAGTCTTGAAAGAAGTAACATCAAGCTTTGTGGATTGAATTGAATTTTAACGCTGGCTTCCCTCATCAAACTAATGAACAATGCAAAGAAACAAATTCAAACTCCCGAGGTCATGTATTCTGGATTCCACACGAGTTGGAATGGTAGTTTGAGTTTGAGTTAATTCACATACAAGAATTTTGATCACACGATAAAGAAATGACTCTTTTAAGGCTATGTAAGGCCGAAATTGCTGGTTGTCAATTTGTTGGAATGACAATACTGACAAGGTTTTTCGTGGGCCAGACTAGGCCAAGAGAACAGCAGTTGATATTGCACTAGCACGTTCAAGGATGCTGACTGCTCAAAAGCGACAAGAATTGTGTGTTGTGCTAAAGCGAGAGCATGTTAAGTTCATTGTAAAGAATAACGTTTTTGTTCGGGTATCCGCCTTGAAAGGCGTATTCTGCTGGGGAAAGCGAGACAATGTAAATGCTCGCTATGTTGGATCTTTCAAGATACTGGAAAGAACTGGTAAGCTTGCTTAATAGTTGGCATTGCCACCTCCAGTGCATTCTATCCGTAATGTTTTCCTTGATAGTATGTGTTCAATATATCTCTTGTACTCAACAATAATAAGATGGATATTCAACCAAATGACACCTATGAAGAAAGGTCAGGTTGAATCGTGAATAAAGAAGATACCTTTGGTTAGGTTACCTTAGTCTAAAAATGGAGGTGAAGGAAAGACTTGAGAAACTAGACAGGAGATGTTGAGCCATTTCCCAAAGTTAATGAACGTTGTAAAGAACGAGTTTGGTAACTAAGCAATGGTTGTTTTGGTGCCTGGTGCAGAAGTAACAACATGTATTTTCTTAAGGGGGTACTACAAACTTCTGTATAGGTTTGTAGTGGTTGTGTGTGTGTGCTTGTGCTATCTTTCCTTGTGATCCGAGTTCTCCTTGGTTTCGAGGACGAAACCATTTTTAAGGGGTACTAATGTAATAACTGTGATTTTTAAGGATATTTTTGAATTTTTCTCGGATATCCTTTTAACCTCTTTGTTCGTTTTAACGCTTAATCCAATATTTTTGGCGGAATTTAAATCCTATAAAATTGTTGGTGATATCCTAAAATCATAAAGAAATGATTTTATGGATCGGTGAGAATTCTAGGATTTTTCAGTGGAAAAAGAATATTTACTGGATAAGCCGTCTTTTTAATTATGTACTATAAAGGATTTAAAATACGAAACGGAAGCCTTAAAAATTGAAGGTAGCGTGATAAAATCATGGAAAATTGGTTTTATTGGTCTACATAATTTACGGGACGTTTTGTATTTAGTAAGTTTTTCCACCCGAGGTACATAATTTTACCGCTTTAACGCGAGTCCCGTTCCGAGACGGGTTTTGATTTTAAAAACCACCTTTCTCTGCCTTGTTAAGAAAGAGGATTCGAGAGAAAGTCTTGGATGAGGATAGAAAGGAAAATAGAGGAGGGAAAGTTCGAGAGGGTTGGGCGAGAGAACGACGGCCTCGGTTGCCCAATTCTTCACCGCTGGCGACCATCCTCTTCTCCCGCCATCTCTGCCACCATCTCACCGTCTTCTCCCTCACCTCCACTTCTTTTTCTGGGTTCGTTAGCCACTGTAAACCAGAACCAATGAGAGAAATCAGGAAGAGCGATGTAATCGGGAGATAGAATTCACACCGTCGGTCATCTTCTTTGCCTCGCTGCCACGCCGCCGGCGACCACCAACTTGTCCGACCACCACCCACTGCGAGGGCTGCCACCGGGAAATACTCAGCCACCCTTGGGCTCGGGGATCGAGCCACTATCGAGCAAAACGAGCCATGGGCTCAAGTGAAGGTATTTACAATCGAAATTAATTAGCGGGTTGGTTGCGGAGCCACCGTAAGGACCTTTTGGTTCCGATTTGCTAATTAAATTTATGGTTTTTATAATCTTGACGTTGATACGGTCTCACAGGTTCAAACCGCTTGTGAAACGGACGTCCGGATCTTCAGTTATAGCGAAAACAAGTTTTGATATCGATTGACAGGTAAAGGACTTCGGATAATTACTCAGGATTCGTTGTTAATCCGTTTGATCCGAGATTTGGTCACCTTTAAGAACCGTTACTAATGAACAATTTTTATTTAGAAAATTATTTCAAAAGTGAAGCGGATACTTAGTTATAATTTCGCCAAGATGGCTCCTTAAAGTATGATAACTAAGGATTATTTATGAATCGATATTCGGAAATCAAATTGTTTATCGATTAGGGAGTTGTAGGAGTTGAGAATACAACTAAGAAGTGTATCCTTGAGCTCGTTGTTGAGAAATCTTTTGTTATATTTGACAGAAAGGTGATAAAGATTACTGTTGAATTGCTAAGGACGTTGAGCACGCCTTCTAAGGCAAGTGGACGGTTCTCTCTTGCATTATTGTTATTAAATGAGGAATTGAATCCCATTTAATATTTGCGTTCGGAGCAACTTGTATAATTAATAAAATATAATAGGTTGTTATTTTGTTAGAAATAATGACCATATTGTTATTCATTCAGTTTCGCGCTAGAACTGGATTTAGGTCCGTTGTGTGTGTGACCTTGTTTGGTTAGTTGTCTCATGCTGAGACATTGATATAGATTAATCTAGTCCAGGGATGTGAGCTTGGTCTCGGAAGCATCTCTTTAAAACTCATGTTAGCAGTATCAATATTGATCCCCTAACACTAAGGTCATGACCATGGCCCGCTCTACGCTTGAGGGGCGACTATGCACTCTAGCTAAGTGCATTTATTAATATGTGTTGGTAGAGGATTATGAATGAAACAGGCCCTCTAATCTCTCCGTCATTGGGACCCGTACTATTCGTTGTTCAAGGATGAAACATGTCCTCTGACCTCGATAGTATTGTGTTCCATCGGTAGTAGTTCGAGCCGATTAAAAGATGTCAACTTGTTTGTGAAAAGTTTTGAAAGTAATATAAGATAAGTGTGTTAGGAACATTAATATACCCGAATGGTTAGTCTATTCGATAATCATTCTTACTCCCGGTTATGAATGATTCTTAATCAAATTTTGATTAAGTCAATCTGATTAGTCGATGGAGAGTTTTCAAGATGTTATGTGATTAATATGAGTTCCCAACAATTGTTTATGCTTCTTAAAGGAACCACAAGTTGTGGTGTTCTCTCTCTTGTTTATGCAAGTCTCCTTCTTATTCTCTATAAGACTGCTAACTGTTGGATCATAATCTGAGTCTATTCGAATTTTGATGCCAATATGTTTAGTTACAATCATAAGAACCAAGTTAGTTTCTCCACTTGCTTAGTCTTTCATTAGACTAACCCGTCCATCTTCTTTTCTGTTATATGGTCGGCTGGTGTCCACCGTTGGTATACGACACATCAGGCTCTGTTTGGAAATTGATTCAAGAGGTAGATCCAGAGGTTTGAAGCTTCAGAAGTTGAAGAAAGGTTTCCAATGGCTATACTTGAGTGAAGTTCTTGGTTAGGCTTCTGCAAAGCGAAGTGGGAAAGAAGTTAAGAACTTAAGGAAGACTTGATAAAGACTTTTTTTAAATAGAAGGTTGTTCTATTTATTTACTAATTCTCTTTAAGTTAAGGCTTGTATAAGACCTTTTATTCTCTTTTCCGTTATAAAGTTTTACTTAATTTTGTTAGGTTTTAAATGGTTTCATTTACCTTGTTCTAGTAAGTTCTGTCAGGTTAAAGCCTTGGGTAACTCTGGTTTAGTCCTAATCGGGGTTACTGGCAGTAATACTTCTAGGGTAAGTAAAGGGGGTGTTACACCGATAAGTCGAAAATATCAAATTCTCGATTTGCAATATTTGTCATTAATCAACTATATAATTAAATCAAATATTAATTAGTGATGTAAATATATACATAAGAGTAATCAATACCTTATCAATATTTATATGAATCATGTAATTATTCTAATTATTCTATACAAATTATATACGTAATATAGCATACATGACTTATATACTAATATATGTAAAACTAACATGTAGAGAATGAAAATAAACATTGTTGTTTGCTTTGATTTTATTATATTATAATTACCTACTATTCATGTACACAAATTGTACAATAAAGTGAGTATGCATATTATAGCTAGGGGTTACTATTTTTTTCATATCTATGTATTTAAAAGTGCAGGTACCAAACAAAAAAATGGATAGATATAGTGGACTTGTCATATCACTACTATGTACTATTGGTTCAAGATAAAAGTTCTTCTATTCTCCGAAAATTTGACCAATCAAGGTTACATGTTTATGATGTTGCATGTAGGAATAGATAAAGTTGGATAAGCTTTTAGATTTGTTGATTCAAGACCAAAAAGCCACGTAGAAGATACATAGTAATTCATGTATGAAGGCTTTTTCTACTTTAAAGGAATTATCAGAACAAAAAAAAAATCAATCCATAAGACTTTTCTCTTTCAAGCGAATGAGAGCTTATGTTTATACATGAAGATTGAATCCAACTTCTTTTCAAAAAAAAATCAATGGAAGAAGAAGAAGATAGCAAACGAGTTTATGAAGATTCAAAGAAGACTTTTGATAAACATCTCCTAGAAATTCTAATAGGTATTTTTACCTTTCATCTATTTCTCCCATTCTTTTTTTTAACGAGGGATCTATCTTTGGTGTTAAACCCCGTGTCCGTGAACTAGCCGGCAAAGCGCACGAACCAGGTAAACAGGCTTACACCGACCGGTTCGACCTAGTGGTAGAAAGAATGGACAGACTTGATTTTTCACCTAAGTGTAGGGGCGGAGGCAAGGATCGAACCTGGGATCTCCCAACATCCCCCATGCCTCTTACCACTAGGCCACCCCATGTGGTGTGGGGCATCTCCCATTCTTTTGATATCTACCCCATAATCACCCTTTTTCTTCTTTATATTTCCTCCACATATTCTTGTCTACTACCTTCTTATCCTCTCAACTCCCTTTTTCATCTTCTTCCTCCTCATCGTTTTCTACTCCGATCAACATGTCTCACTCCGACCGGTTTTTCCTTGAAGCTATCATATGTATTATACTTATCTATATAATCCTATGGATTATTCTCTAGATTAACATGTCTCAAATTTAAAGGGTTTTACATATCCGGAAAAATAGGTATGTAAAATCGTTTTTTTAGTTTAGTTTAAATCTGATGTAAAACTAGGAGTTTATATTTTGATCTTGAATGTAAAATCCGATCTTGTTGTAATAGCCTTTCGGATCTAATAAAATACTGAGGTTTATGTTCAAAAATCTTTTGTTTCATATGAGAAAATAATGTTTGATGCAAGCTCTCATATCATTGAGCTATTAAAACGGGTGATCTATAAAACTATTGTTTAGAAAAAATTGAAAGTAGTATGAAATAACTACTACCTTTAAGATCTAGCCACTCAGTTGGAATTTTATTTTGAGAAACTCTCATGCTGATAATGTGTTGTGATATTTTGCGAGGAAGCTTGTGAAATCTGATCTGATTTCCTTGATGATATTACATTGATTTGTACATACTATTTATAGTATATAAATTTTGGCTTAAACTTGTTGTATATGTAGAATCTGCTTGAAGGCCGTAAGAGTTGTCAAGCCGTATGGGCTAAAATCTACAAGTACAAAACATGTATAATACAAAAGGGATAAATAATTCAACCATAGTTATCTCCCATTTACAATTTTGACATTCCATATTTAGCTATTGATTTATTTGATTCAATGATCATATTAGCTTCTCACTGCTCACCCTAAGAGCACTCCTTGTATGATCTAAACGGACCAACCTCTATAATTTTGAGTTTAAAATCTAACCTAATTTAGGTCAAATTGTATAATTTTGTTATTTACAATTTTCAATTCCTAAACGAGATTGGGGAGGCTAATGCCACTATTTTTGGTACAAGGATATACAAATGATACTGCATATGAAAAACTCAATGTCGTATCCAAAATCAAGGCGGAAGTAACTCAATAAGATTGATAAATTATTCATTCAAGTGGCAAGACTCTCCTATTCATCACATGCTAGTAGCAATTTCATATGGAACTTGCTAGAGGTGCGTTCGGTTCCAAGGAACCAGGGAACCGAACCGGAAAAAAACCAGTGGAACCGGGGTCGGTCGATTCCGGTCCCGATTCCATGTTCCTTGGAACCGGAACCGCCGGTTTCATCCCTTAAAAAATAAAAAATACAGGTGAAAACGCAAAGCCACGATCGCGGCTCCAAAACCGCGATCGCGGTTTTGCATTTTCAACAATTTTTTTTATTTTTTTAAAGGTTCGGAACTTGAACCCCCCTGGAACCGAACCGGGGAACCGGGTCCCGGTTCCAGGGTCCGGAGGAACCGGAACCGAACCCACCTTGCCAGGTTTATAGCACAGGTACAAGTGACACTCGAAAGTTTTATTATTCATGCATGACTCGAACAACAACACAAATGACGTTGCAAAATAACCCATGCTTTCACTACAGGTTTTGGACGGACTTGTCATCTACATAGCACAGTAATAAACTAATAATTCACGCTTTCAGAAGCCATGTATTCAGCACAACCATACTTTTTGCCATTTCAATAGGCACGCATAAATCATGTTCTTAGTACTATAATTAGTCTTTCTTAATTTTATTATGAAGGGAACCAAATCAACCAACCAATGTTGCCTTCACTCAGCCAACATAGAAAAATCAGGAAACAGATGGATCTTACTTCTTCAAACCAATAGTTCTGCAAGTTATTTATTCCAAAGCCAAGAGAAATGAGTATGAGACACTTCTTTCTCTTCCTAATCTCTCTGAAACTGAACATTTCTAGCCATTCTCAATCAAAACAGTGCCTCAAGTCCTGTACTAACAAAATCACACACCATCTGTGTTGATGTAAAAACCTGACATTGATTTACGAAGTAAATAAACCCCAGTTCAAGTTAGGGGCTTCATGCAACATACCACATGATCGTTATGCATCCAGCTGAAAAGAGAGAGACCCTAATCCTATTAGGGAGAGGAGAAACTAAACTGGATTCCAGTCTTCCCATTGTCGTGCTCCAATTTCTTTAAAATGTAGCAATAGTTGACCTGAAAAACACAAGGCATCATTCCAAATAACACACATTGGATTGCAAAATTAACTAATGAAAAGAAGCCACAATATGCCAGATCTTCTTCTATGAAGCACATTCCTTTTTTCTAGGTTAAATTCCCTGAAAATAAAAATATTACTATGGACCAAAAACACAATTTTTGATTTCTTTGTCACAACAATACATTATTCATTTTCAATCACTTTAGATTAAGGTATCAATTAGAAGCAAAATTTAGCATATATTAGCAATGAACTGTTACCTCCATGCGAAATAGCTTGGTGGGAACAACGACCCCAAATCCAGCAGAACTTCTGAATGACTGAAAAAAATTCTGCAAAGAGAAATTACGGAATTCATTCTCAGTTAACTTGGTGAGGTTTCCAGCACAGGCAAATGCATGGCCATGAATTCCAGCTTCTCTGAGCACTTTGAGAGGAAGGTCAAAAGAAAGGTCAGCAAATGCAGTGATAGCAAGGTCACCACCAAGAACATCTCTTGAAGTTTCAGAACTATTTTCATCAGAATTATCTTTAGTCTGCCTACGAAGATCAGTAGGACCAAGCCCCCTACACTTGAATCCCAACAATGAATTCGGCCCTCCTAATGAACAAACTGGGGAAGAATTGCCTCCCATAAAGTATCGATCGGTCAATGATGATGGCTTTTCCAAGAAACCACTCCCCCATGGAAATATTATACCACCAGAGAGCCCTATATTGAGTGCAGCACGATAGAAGCCCAAGGGAATGGCATAACGAAGATCAACATCCTGTTAAGAATATTGAAGAGAAACGAGATTATGAAAAAGTTATTAGTTTTTGAGTACCAAGAATGCTACTGCTCACTGGAGTGTACTTACTACTTAGAATGACAAACCTGCACAGCAAACCTAATGAAAATGTAACAGCTCATAAGAATAAACACCAACCCTGGTTTACATATAGAAGTCTGCAGATGAGCCAATATTTCATGATAATTGCTTTTAGATAGAGATTTTTGTAAAATATAAGGTATCAGCTTGGAATCAATAATGGGGTTGGATAGGTATGGATTTGGAATTTTATTCTTAATGTCTGTATGTTGGCACTCTCCTAGAATAGGTCTATTTGATCCCAGATGGGTCGACATGTCAATATGCAAGTCCAAATTAGTATGGCAAAGCCATACCTGGGTCAGGAATCGGGTTCACAAAATAAAAATACCAAACAAACAGGAGGAACTAAGTTGTTTGGCCGCCAAACCCCTCAACCAGATGCCACCTTAATGGATTAGGAGCGCATCATAGAAAGGCAGCAGCAGCAGATGATTTAGTAACGAGCTGTTATCAGGATCAGTCACTATGGATTTGGTGCACAGTTGTAGTTCTAAATCTCACCATTTATAAATGGAAATCTTGATATATGGCTCGTTGCGTACTAAGACACTGATTCAAAAGAGCTACACACTAGGCTTCAGCATTCTTATTTGCATACATAAAGCGAGTCTCATTATCTAGCTCAACCAGCCTTCCATAATATTAAAGTGATAAATCCATGAAAAGTTTATGCCAAAGAAATGTCAACTAAAATTCAATCTGCCCATGGAATGATTCTATATCGACATTCTTATTAATCATTTTAAAAAGCCTAAATCAAATCAAGAGTCAGTGCAGCAAACCCATTATAAGATTCACTTTGCAAATAAAAGAAAAGCTAAAAAAAGAAATATTATTTAGGTTACGTTCATTTAAATATCCAAATTTCCCTGAGAAAAAAACAATAACAATGAGTTGACAGTCTTCGCTACCCCATCCCATTTTTATACATGTATGGTGACTGGTTGACTACTCTGTTTTTTCCTTTTCCCTTAACTTTTTTTTTTTTTGCAAGGTAACTTTAATGACTTATGATATGCATTTTGCTTCAATGCATTATGCTAAATAATTCTAGAGCAAGATTATGCAGGAATTACACCGTTAAAATAATTCAAAGTAAGGATAGAAAGCATGTGCTGATATCGAGCTTGCTAGCCAGTGATTCATTGAGCAGCTTGTTCAGTCCTCACCCCAGGGAAAATTACACAAAATGCTACCTAACATTCCTATAAGGGAAATAGATGCTATTGAAAGGGAAAGAATAGTGCATTAAGTAACAAGAAAGTGCAAATCACATCTATAAAAAAAAGGGTAGATTGTTACCTGGCGCAAAAATCTTACACTTCGACTATCAGGTGTAATGCCTGATACTTGAGTAGTAGACCCAAAACAATATCCACGAGTAGGCCTCAAAGATGAATTTCTACGGTCAACTTTAAACGTGTACTTTAAAGAGGACAGTAAATTATGGCCTAGCTGTCTCCTTATTGATCTAGATGCCATTTGTGATGGATCCATCAATGTACGCCATGTGAGATTGTATGACAGGTCATGATTCCTGGTGGAAAATAGTCCAAGAGAGAGGCCTATTGACCGCTCTTTGTAAGAGGAGAACTTCAGCCAATCTTGTGAAAGCAAGTATGCACGAGCAAGCACAGGAGTAACTAGCCATTTGAATCTGGGCAATGAAACACCAGCGCTTAACTCTGTTGTTTGATCCCAGCCATATATTATGGATCCATCCCATAAATCACCATAACCAAGCAAGTTTTTCAACTTCAATGATCCTTCAAGAGACCATGATCTTGCCTACAAATAAAATCTCCAAGGTTTTCAACAACAGAAGATGAATTATAGAGAACACAAACAGGTACAACATTTAAAACATTATAATCTTGTGTACCATGCATGTTATAGTTGATAAGAAGAACGCCTATTATTTCTGAAGGGGCTTGAGAAGATAGCACACATATTTATTTCTCACACAGATCAAAACAACTTACAATGTAGATCAAAACAACTAACTATGGAGTTTTGACATTTGAAAGACTACAGTTACTAATAACACAACATAATCAAAAGAAAATGTTGAAACAGATATACAAAAGTATGAAAACAGCCATACCAACATTCACAAAGTATAAAAGAAACTTTCCAATAATCCTGAATCATCAGAGCATAGTATTTAAAATCAAAAACTTCCAAGCAACATTTTTATTGCACAATCATTCAAAGTTTTTTGAGCTAAAATAGTCAATTGTGCTGCAAAGGAATCTTGATCACGGTGGACAAAAAAGCTGGCAAATATGAACAAAGCACAAAAGTTTTGAAGACTTTTAAAAAAGAAAAGACCATCTCACTTCACTTAGGGTGTTTTTAGATAAGATCCTTTACTCATCTATCAAAATTCGCTATAATTCTATTGTTAAGACTTAAGAACAGCTACCCAAGGGGGGTGGGGTGAGGGGAAAGGCTGACTTTAATCTACTATCATCTTCACAATTTCTGTTGTGATTCACAATTGATGTAGTGTATGATCTTGATTCTTGAAGGAAGCCATCTAGGCTCCTTGGCAACCATACCCACAGCATAAAGATGAAAGTAAACACAAACAGCCATATTCCCTTAGAGAAGGACATTAGTTTTTCTACCCATTAGTAACAGGAAAGAGATCAGTCAATGATCTTCATTTCCTAGTATCAATAAGCACAAAGATAACATAACTTGATATGGTTCAATAATTGATTTCCAAAGGTGTAATCAAGTCTCAAGCCTAGGAACTTAAATATATGACAGAAAAAAAAAGGCCATCAATTTGCTGAAATTTGCCTATAAACAGTTGCAGGAAGCTCATAACACCGAAGCATTTGACAATAAACTTCCTTGGATGATCACTTCATATCATAAGCAGCACTAAATCACTGATTCATACATTAAATTTTAATGTCAAGCCAACCTAATCCCTCAATTCCTGTCAATAATGTGAGGTTCTCACTGATCACATTTATGCCGATCTACTTCCTAGTATAGTATCCTGAAGTTGAAACTCACAACCTGTCATCAATCTCCCAGTCATCTCCAATAATCAAATTCAAGGGAAAACCAAAGTCAGTTCTATATCATACAGAAAAAAAAAAAAAAAAAAAAAAAAAAAAAAAAGGCAAAACACATTGATCCATATTCCAGAAGAAGTTCAGTTCTATATCATAGAACTTAGCAGTCCAACCACTACAGTCACATTTTAGGCGTTCCAACACAGAACAATCGATTCACTAGTTGAACAAGATAAAGGTACGAAAATTGAGAAACAAAGCAAAGGCTCGATAAAGCGGATCTTGAAGCAGGAATTACCTCTGGCTTAGTAAAAACGCCGATATCTCCACTAAGAGGATTCTTCAGCTCGGACACCTCGACGACGACATTAGCGGTATGGGGAAGCTCCGGAGGGCCAGCATCGAGCGTGATGTTAACGGAATCGAAGATTTGTAGGTCGCGAAGGCGAGCATTAACAAGACTAGCAGCCTGGAATAACTCCTGCAGAGAAGAAGCATCTCTTAGGGCACCAATCTCCGCTTCGATCACAGATTCTTTCGTCTTGGTATTTCCTCGGATCGCAACATCGTGAACCCTCAGCGCCACTCTCTCCGAGTTAATCCGCCGGAATAAGCTCTCCGCCTTAGCCTTCTCAGAGCGCAGCCTCGACTCCTCTATGGAACGCTTCCGGCCGGCGACAAAGCCGTTGAGAGGGTCTTCTTCTTCATCATCCTCATCGTAGACGTCATCGTCTTCTTCAGAGTCGCCTTCCTGTTTTTCCTCTTCTTCCTGCTCAGCATCCCCATTGTAGGGGTCGGTATCGTGGAGCTGGTGTTCTTCCGAAGGAGCAGTCATGGCAGGAGGTCAGGGGAGAAGGGAATGTGTAGACGGCGATTGTGGGGAGGTGGACTGACGAGGCTTTGATGAGTGAAAATCAGTCGCGGTCAATTTTCTTTTCTTTTTCTAATTTGTTTATCCGGTAATTTTAGGAAATTATAGTATATTACCCTTTTCTTTTCTAATTTTTATTTTCTTTTCTTCTTTTTTTGTCATAATTCTTTGTTTTTAATTTATTACCCAAAATCATCCCTTTTTTAAATTAGGGGCCTCCTATATATAACACGAGAACGTCCTAAAGCATCTTTATAGATGAGTTTTAAAAAACCCAAGTCACGAACGAGACAGAAGAAACACGATGAAACGACCCAACAATGAAGGTCGCCACAAAGTTGCACTCCCTATAGACGTGCGTGATGCTCCAACTCTGAAAGCGGGCCAGAAAGCAGAGGATGTCGGACATGATCAACTCAATCTCTAGTGGATAGCACCGGTCACCAAGGATGGCATTAATCAGCTGTAGATTATCGCCCTCGATCTGAATGTGGGAAATGACACGTCGATTGGCTTCAAGAATTCCCTGACAAATAGTGATGGCCTCGGTAATCAGAATGGACTATCGGTTGATAAGTCCACCGTCGAAATGGATAGGCGAGCCAGAGTGGTCACATAGGATGAAACCGACAGAAGACACATCATCTAAACTAACTACACCATCAAAATTAAGCTTAATGAAGTTATGTTTAGGTTTTTTCCATTGTGCTTGTGAACTTTTTTCGTCCCTTTAGGGGCACCTGAACCATGAAGAGGCTCGTTAAGTTCGTTGGCGATTTTCCAATCATTAATTTGGGAGCGGATAAACTTGCAAATGTTATTGACAACAACTTTCCTATTTCTGAAGTACCAAATGCACCACCAAACGTTGATGAGCATTTCAATTTAGGCTTTGGACATCATAGAGCGGATTTCCTCTAACAATTGGTGTGGTTGTTTATTCTCTACTTTAATGTAGTCAATTATCAAAGCTCACCTTGAACTAATTGATTTTAATGTTGTTTCGTATAAGAACATTTTATTAAAATGTGTAGGATATCTTCATTGGGATTATCATAGACAACACATCCTTGTAGAACAGGAATGTGGTTCGTCGTGAGCCTAATTTTAATTGGGAGACTGTTTTTGGCAACTTTCCACATGAAATTTTTCATCTTTGGGGGGTATGCTTACTTTTTTTATCCACTTCAGATTGGTTTGAGGCTCACCTTTGTTATTATGGATCCAAAGCATTATGGAATGTGTAGAGTATCATTCGTTTTGCTAGGTTGCCAATACAGTCAGTCCGAAATTTTATTAATGGGTGTAATGATTTGAAAGATGCCATGAACATCCTCGGGGTTTAACACTTGGAGTAATTTTTCGAGATTCCAATTGTTATCCACATGTAGGTAATTAACAACACAATCTTCCCATATGATTTTGTTAGCCATATCTGCCTTTGGCTTAAGACCGCCATTACCGGTCCAATTGTCTTTCTAGAAGCGGATTGCTTGACCATCCCTGACTTGCCAGAGTAAACCCTTGAAAAAGAGATCACAGACGCTCATCAACTTTGACCATTGCCACGATGTGTTTTGTTTTTTGGTATAATTGAAAAGACCAGTTGTTCTGAGGTATTTTTCATTAATGATTTTAATCCAGATATTACCTACAAGAATTTTTAATAAAAGTTTCATTTTGAGAGCTTGGTTCATCTCTTCGGCCCCCATGGGGGCCTGCAGATCGAATTCCAACTAATAAGCGTTCTAGAATAAATTTTTGTTTATTTTATCCAAATCTTTTAGGGTTGATTGGGGTAGTAGAAAGGATTACATAGGATAGTTCAGTTGTGCTGAAAGATTGAGTTGAATAAGAGTTTTCCGACCTTATTAAGATAAGGTATTGGCTTTCCATTTTGAGAGTTAATTGTGCTCTAATTCTCAGGGTAAGGGGTTTAAAAGTATTTTTTATGACTATACCATTGATGATAGAGCACCCAAGGAATTTATCTAGTGCGACCATGTTTGCAACTTGGAGAATTTATTTTGATCTTATTATTTGTTTGATCTTATTTACCCAAAATCACCCTAATTTGCTTACAAAAAATACAGTGTATTCAATTACTCTCATCTTACGCGAGTCGGCTTATGTTTAACATGTATACCCTTTTCTATTCCTCAAGTAGGTATGCTTGAAATAAATAAAAAAAGATTTGATTTTAAAACTAAGATAAGTAACTAAAATTATTCAAATCTCTTGTTTTACGTCCAACCTATGATTCTCATTGTTCCTTGTTGGCAAAGGGTTCATCCTTTGTTACTTATTATTTGTGCTCTCTTGATCATCAAAATAAACCTTCACTATTTTGTAGTTGTTTGGCCATGTGCAAGGATCAATGATACGAGAAGATCATAATTATGGAGCAGTAGTAGGGAAGACCTGGAGGGAGTACCATTGCTCTATTCTCCCTTGTTTTAGTTTTTCTTTTATCGCTATCGGGGTTTTCTATGTTTTTTTCATTTTTATTTTACTTCCCATTACCCGGCCCCCAGCTTTTCAGTCTTGAGTTAGCTTCTTTGCTTCCTTTTGTTTTTAGTCCGTCGGAAATACCTTTCCGACTACCACTCTAGACAAAGGTGCATACATTTTCGACTTTTCAAATCCCGTTCATAGTGGGATCCACCTGGGTAGACGTTGTTATTGTTTTTTTTTGTATTTTGTAGTTTTTTGGCCATTTCTCACTTTGTTGTTTTCCTAGATTTAAAAAGGGCAATTATCAGTTTTTGCTTCATCTTTATTGTTTTTCATTTTGTAACAAAATTTATGAATCAAAACACGGAGACAATGCCCATTTTAAAAAAGAATTCACTAAGTCAATATCTCTGAATACAAATTCTATTAAAAATAATAAAATGCTCATATATGTATATACGAAACCTATTAAGGGCTTAAGCAACTCAATAAGCCAAGCTCAACCACTAAGCTAGCTATATACAATTAAACATAGGGAGTTGTTCATGTGTAATAAGGTAGAGGTTAATGCACATAACTTATTATTTTCAAGGCCGATTTCTTCAAATAATTTTATGTGTTCATCTATAATCTTGTAGTTCATTTATCCTGACGAAGTTGATCATATGTGATGATGTATTTGTTCATTTATAATATTTTTTTCATTTAGGATATTACTTATGTATTCACTCACATGTTAGCTATTATAACCATTAGGATTGTTCATAGGAGATTATTAATTCTATATAAGATTGTTCTCTCAATAATAAAAGTGTTTACCATACTTGTCTAGTCTCTAGTCTCTTAGCCTCAAAGTACTATCCAGATGATTCCGCTTAAGACAAACCAATTAAAGAGCCCATATAGCAATAAAACTGAGAGTTCAAATATCAAAAAGTTAAATTGATTGTCCAAAAAACAAATAGCACTGGATAAACCATTGTCTCATACCATAACCAGCAACAAACTCAGAAATGAAATGCAATGATCTTTTTGGCTAATTCAACGACGACTATCATCCATTTCTTAATATCAACATTTATTGCAGTTCATGATTTAGTACAATTTTAACTAATCTGTGCAACCTCCAACCTCCAATTCCAAATTTAGATTATTTTCCAAGCGGTCAAGAGAATATGGCCACTGTTGCCTCTGTATCACAATTGTAGTTTCATGCATGATTTAGTACAATTTTAACTAAGAACAAAACATGTGTTATGCAATTACAACGCTTTATATAAACACTAAAAGGAGAAGTTAAGACTGATCTTAATGCTTAACGCAGTGGTCAACTTTACACACTAATCTCCCAAAATAAAAACACCACTCCTCCACTACATTTTACATCCATTCAAGCAACTAGGAAAAATACATACATACTTACATTAATTGCACAACAAACACTTCATCTCACCACACCAGCTACATCATACATAGCAAAAAACCATTACAAGTTTCTTGAAAAAGCAGCTTGATTTTCGGGGTGAGGCGACATCAGCTCAAGCTCGGCCCACCACATCGGAGAGACTCTCGGAGCCGCCCCTTCAGGAGTTACACCGGTCACTTCTCTCAGCCTCTCAGCCACCTCACTCATTCCCGGTCTCTCCTGTGGGTTCAAGCGCATACAAGATCTTATCACATTTCCTATCCTTTCAAGCTGTTCTACATCAAACTGTCTTAGCATTGGATCAACAAAGTCTTGGAGAGGAGGAGGATTCTTGGAGCTCAAGTAATCCGACGCCCATTCGTTGAGAAAACCTGTGCTCCAAGAAAAAGGAGGCTTTCCGGTCATTATCTCGAGTAGGATCAGGCCAAAGCTGTAGACGTTGTCTTCGGGGATGGTTTCTGGTGAGTTCATGCTGTCTATGATGATCGGTTCGGGCCTGCCTGCAAAGGACACTTCGTTCCAGATGGGGAAATCCGAGATCTTTGATGCATAGTCTTCGGTTAGATTGATGGCGTAGGTTGTGAGATTCTCGTGGATTATGCGCGGGGTTAGATTGTGCATGTTTTCAAGGCAATAGGCTATTCCCATTGTGACTCGAAGGCGCATTGTCCAATCCAAGTGCTCTGATTCTCTTACTGCAGAGTAACACAAGAAAAAAACACATCACTGGTGTTATTCATATTGTTGATATTTATTCACACATTTTATCTTGGTGTTCATCTTATCATATATGCTATTTATATTTTTGTTTTGTTCTCGAGTATGCTTCCTGTATGTTCAAGAATTGGTGCTTCTTTGGATTAAGGGGAGCACAAAGGATGATTGAATACATACCGTGTAGATGTTCAAAGAGAGTGCCATTCGGAGCGTATTCAAACACCAACATCCTAGTAAAGGGACGCTCTTCTTCACAATAGCCAATGAGGTTGAGGAAATTCTTGTGGTTCAGTTCTGATAGAGTATTAACCTGCAACCAGAGGAGGTTATAAAAAGGCTATAGTTGTATTTTTGAACTTGTAATTAAGGTAAACTGGTTTACCTTGTTCCTGAACTCCGAGTCTATGTTCTTGGACCAGTCCTTGGAGGTTTTTACAGTATGAGAGAGCACGGCTATTTCAGCCCCACTCGACAATGTCCCTTTATATAGAGTTCCGGTTGATGTAGAACCTATCACGTTACTGAAGTCTTCACATGCAGTTTCTAACTCCACCCTCTTCAGTTTTGGAAGACCTGAAGAACAGAAGATGAACTTCAATTTCTTTTCACCTTTTCCACATGACAGAACAAGAAAAACAAAGAAGAATGTATCTTGCAACATATTGCTAGGGATTCCTACAAAACAAGACTTCAATCTTTGGCATGTACACTAGTATTAGTACAGTCATAATTAAATTGCTTACATTTTAAAAATGATAACCGAATTTCTACCATGATTGTGTCCTACAATTTTCATTGTTTGCTTGACAGTCTAATGTGAAAATTTGTTGCAAAGGATGGAAGGTCAGATTCTGACCTTCCATCCTTGATAACAAAGCTCAAAAATTGCAAAGGATTGTGTCAATGATAACCAAATTTCTACCATGACTGTTTCCTACAATCATGTTTTTTTTATCATAACCTATCATTATATCAGAAAAGATGGATATAATATTGTTAAGAGAATGGATTCGATCAATTTTAAGTGTCTAAGCAGTGAGCAAATACGGTTTACCTGTTACAAGGGACCTCTGAAGCTGTCCACTCAACCCTGTTCTCCAAGGTCCAACAGTGGCCATATTCTTGCTTCTCCAGATTAACAGGCCAACAACCAAACAAAGAGCTATGAATGCACCAATCGAAGCAAAAATGATGACTGTTATGTGGCTACTTTTATGCATCGGCGGAGATGAATTAGAAGAGTTTGTGGAATTAACTTCTGTTGGTGATGGTGTTACTGGTGTTGGTTCTGGTGGTGGTGATGGCGGTGGTGATTCAGCAAAATCTGGGTTACTTTTTGCTGCCGGTGCCTCTGGGACGGAAGGTGGACGAAAATCAAAGGGAAGACGTTGTAGAAGATCTCTGTGATGCACTGGATGTTCTTGAGCACCATGCCTAACCAACAGTTTATAATATCACAATCATAAATCCATACAAACAAAATTGCATTGTTCAGATAATGCAATTTCAGTTATAATAAGCAATTCTGTGCAAAGTTCCCTAATTTATTGTATTGATCTATGTAATTTATCCTTTTCCCCAAGAAATAGTCTTATAAAATGTCATAAAGTGAAGGCCCAACAACAACTGACCTCATCATTGCTTTCTGTTGAGATCCTTCTTCAACTGTACTTAGATGACTCTCGTCCACTTGAGCTTCAGAAATTACCATGAGTTGTTCTAGTTCAGGAGATACTTGACAAAACACCCCATTGTTGTCTAACAAACTGCACATCAGTAAAAAAGAGTGACCCAAAATGAAGACATTCCTACATTTGTGATGTGAGGAAATGTGACTTACAGGATTGAGATGTCGTTTCCAAATTCAAGGGGCAACGGTCCACTGAAGTTATTGTAACCAAGATCTAGTACTTCCAATTCTTTCAATGCGCAAATCTCCTCAAGAACAACCCCCGTAAAAGAATTGTTCCGAAGCATTCTGTACAAGGAAAAGGTAATGCACAAAATTGAAGTTTTAACTTCAAAGAGTGACAATGATCAAGAAAAACAAGCATCGCGGAGTTGCTTACATCAACTTTATGTGAACTAGATGACCAAGCTCGGGCGCAAGTGTTCCCTCTAGACATAGATCTTTTAGTGTCCTGTAAATTCCATATTGGAAGAACATGCTTAGTAGAAAATTAACTACCTAGAGATTTTTTTTTTTAAAACGACATGGACTGAATTCACCTAGCAATACTAGTAAATGTTAACTAGTTTGACAGCAAATGAAATCTGTCATAAAATCATATGAACATCTTTTATTCTAAGAACATATACAAGTTTGTCATAGAATCAGAAACTCACAAGGATACAACATGGCCATCAACACATTCCACACCAAACCAAGAACAGTGATGGGTTTCTAAGCTACTCTCTTCCCAATTGGACAGTGCTCTAAATGGGTCCTTCTTTACTCTTTCTTTGAATCTCAGCAGCGATTTTCCTGCAAATTCCATCTCAATCCCAAAATTAATTTTAGGTTCCCTATTAGGTTCCCCTTTTTTTTAGCTCTAGAGAAATTAACAAAATCAAGAGCTAACAAAAACCCTTCTATGAAAGTATCAATTTTAATTATACATAATCAAATCGATGTAAAATTACAGAATAAATTCAGTGAAGCAATACCTTCGTGATTGAGAGCATGACCAAGAAATATCAGATTCTGCAATAAGATGCTTGTCAATAGAACAATCACCAGTTCAAAAACTCGTCTTCGCCCACATAACCCATCCATCTTCCCTTTGGAATTCTCACTCCAAGGAACAATATCAAGCACCAAAAACCTTTGAAAAGCTCCTTCTCGGGTCCAAAAGAGAGCAAAAACTCAGGCGGCCGCCAAAAGAAACCAAAGTGCTAAAACGACGACGTACTTCGCAAGGAATTGTATGGGTAATTCCGGTATGTCATTCAGCGGAGTGTTCAAACGGGGAACGGGTTCATGTAAAAAGACAAGAAGAAAATAAAACCTCGAAACTGGAATGTTTCAACTTTCAACACCACTAATCTAATCTTTTTGATAAAGAACCTAGATACATTCTGAGGTCTAACAAAAAATAGTTGAAGTTTCTAAAGTTATGCAAGAGAATAGTCTTAACTACATGAGCTAATGAAAGGCATGCTAAATCCATCTTTATGTATAAGTGTATAACAAATATTTACTCAAATTTCTATTTTTAAGAAAAATTATTTTTTTTAGGTCTTTCGTCTGGTTCGATTAGCCAGAGCCAATTTACGTCTGGACCGGGTATTGCAGAGGCCTATTACTGGGACGACCCTCCCAATTCAGATTTTTCCATACATACTGCGAAAAAGATTCGAACTTCGAACCTCCTAAACAAACGTTTTAGGAGTCTAGTACATGATCATGTTGAAAATTAAAAAGAACCCGGAAAGATTGTCATTTTATTGAAAGATTGTCATTTTATTTGACAAGTCATCCAGCAATGATGCGATCAACGTCTTCTCAAAAAAAAAATGTGAGCAACGTTAATTATCGAAATTCTATGGACAAGAAACATGGTAAATTCAGCTTACCCATAATTGCATCTATTTTACCAACTATATAAAAAAATCAGGATTTTTTTTTGGCTATCAATATCATCAATCAAAGAGTTAGGTTTTATTTTTCAATATTTATCCGGGCGACGACTTTGTCGGTTTACTAAAGAGATAGAGAAGCTGACGTGGAGTGGACAGGAAAGAAAGAAAAGGGCGGGAGTCGTTGTCAATTGTGAGATTAATAAGAAATTGATGAGATTGAGATTGAAGACTTTTTGCACCTACAATTTGTTCTATTTTCTTAGTTTAGCTGCCATGTAGATTGTAGAGGACTTCGATCTTCAAGTCTTTGAGTAGTTGTGTGTTGTGTTCACCACATGATAAGCTAGTAGCCTAGTATATAAAGATAATACTAGTTCAGTGTAAGAGATATAGACGTAAGATTTATTAATTTCAAAGAAGTGAACATATTTATTGAAGTGATGTTATGTGTTACGTAAAGTCATAGTATCATTATAGTTGTTGCTTCTTTCTGTTTTACTTTATGAGTATTATTGGGTCCAATAAATATTGGACCCAATATATGTAGTAAACTTGTATTAGAATATTAGATTGAGTATCAATTGCAAGACAAGATTGAGTATCAATTGCAAAACACATACGGTTATACCCGCAAACCTTAAAAGTTCACAATTGCATATACTCTCAACAAGTTAACTTATCAAGGCATTTTATGCATTCAAAACGTGATTTGTTTACTCCAAGGCATTTTCATACTCCATATAAAATAGGAAGATTTAGGATATGATAATGTATTTTGAGCGGTAATCCAAACATGTTATTAGCCAATAAAAGTGAATGTAAAAGATCTCCTATGAAAATGTATTATTACAATTGTGATTCAGCAACTTTTGATTAAGTTGATCACCAAACGGTCCTACACCTAATAATGATCTACCTTACCTTAAACTGCCAATCTTTAGCTAGACATGTGTATTTAGATTTGTTCTTACAAAATCATGATTAATTAATATTTATTCAAATTATTACTCTAAATTAGAATGAATGAACCTATAAATTATAGGTAATCAATATTGTTAATCAAAACGAATATACTTACTAAATATAAATGATCAACATATTTCCATAGACACACACATACTAGAGAACCGATTTAGGTTGTGTTTGTATAAATAAATTAGTTAATGAACTCTAATCAGTTAAAAAAATACATAAACTTTGTTTGTCTTTTGAAAATAAACTAATTATTAGTTAATAAACTAGTTGAAATAATAAGCTAAAAAATCTAGCTTATCTACTAGTTTATTTGATTAAGAAAACAAATATTAGTTTATCTAGTTTATTTGATTAAGAAAATAAAAAAAATTAACCAATAAAAATGAAAGAATAGGTAGTGCGTAGGAGAGAGAATGTAGTGGGATGGAGCATATTTTAAAAAAATTAACGTGATTGTCAATTAAAAAACTAGTTTATTTCAACAAACACCATTTGTTGATTTAACTAGTTTTCTATCTTACATTTTTATCAAGTTTATTAATTTTAACTAGTTCTTAAACTTTAACTAGTTTATTAACTAGGTGATAAACACAGCCTAAATAAATCCAAATAAAATTGACCTCTGAATCAATCAAATAATCCATTTCATCACTATTTAAATATTTATAAGCTTTATTAATCAACTAATATTTATATGATGGAGAAGTTTTATCCAACTAATATTTGGGTCAGTCCTGCAAAGTGACGAGGGCCTCAATGAGGACATCACGCACCGGATACAGAGAGGTTAACAAAAATGGAATGCAACATTGGGGGTCCTTTGCAACAAGAAGGTGTCGTTCAAACTTAAGGGAAAATTTTATAGGACAACCATTAGACCAACCATCCTATATGGGGAGAATGTTGGCCCACCACAAAGGTACATGAACAAAGGTTGATGGTAGCAGAGATGGGGATGCTACGGTGGATCAGCGGACACACGCCCCTAGACAAGATCAGAAGTGAAGTGATCAGAAGCGAGGTTGGAGTGGCCCGTATAGGGGACAAGTTGAGAGAATCGAGACTGTGCTGGTTTGGACATATACAGAGGCAAGGGCCAGGGGAGCCAGTCTGCATGTGTGAGAATCTAGACTTGGGAGACCTTCGTAGGGGGAGAGGACGATTGAAAAAATGTTGGAAGGATAGTATAAGACAGGATATATGTCAGTTGGAGATTTCAACAGAGTTAGCAGCTTGTAGGGACAGGTGGAGGGAGAAAATACGAGTGGCAGACAGTAGCTAGTCGCATGGACAGACGATTTCCGCTTGATTTTGGTTTTTTATGTCTTTGGTTTTCCGTTCCTCGTGCTTGCTTTTGTGTTTTGTTTTCGCTTTGCTTCCTTTTGTTTTGTCTTTAGGCTTGTTCTTGTTCTGTTTTGCTTTCGTTTTTTGCTTGTTACAATTGTCGTAGGTTTTGGGTCTTTCGATCGCACCTCCTCAGCTTAAGCCAGGGGTGCCCCATCTCATCTTGACCCCCCAAGATACTCCCTCACCTTCAATGTTGCTGTGGTTGTTGTTAATTATAACATCTTCGGCGATGTAAATGATTTCCCTAAAACTGACCATCTTCTGCTTTTCCTGCTATGGTCTATTTATTTAATGGACCCGTATTCAGACTTTTTTTTTTTGTAGCAAGGCCATCACTGCTGATTGCTGACCAATGTTTATTTGTTTGTTGAGAACCCTTTCACATTTACCAAAAAGAAATCATAGACAAAATCAACCCAAACTCGACAAGTAGTTCTTGGTTAGAGAATGTACAAGCCAATTAGCGTGTACCTTGGGCAATCGTGACATCAAAATGCAAGACACGACTCTGAAAATATATACTCTAAAATCACCTGTGAAATGAAAGAATAAACAGCCATAGCTGTTAATGACGAAATATGAAATGTGTTTCCTGTACCTCTCTACTACCTTCGACAAAATTTAGATGTCCTCAGTTACAAGTATAGATCTAACTCATAGTATAAGCTCCTCGTACATCCCGACCCAAGAAAGAAAAAAGAGGAAAAAGAAAACAATTGTTCTAATTGAACAAAGCCCCATTCATGTCTTACAAATATTAGCAAGGCAAGTTACGGATATAGATCTCATCTCAGAGATATATATGTATATATGATTGATTACTTGGAAAGTCGAAGCATACCAGTTACCCAGTAAAGCGTACGAATGAGGCTCGTGAATTTGTTACTCAAAACTGGATTTGGATTCCGTTTCCCCATCTTGCGCTGCCATAGTTTGTCTCTAAAATCAGAGCACATGTTTTTCTGTTGCACCACAAGAATCAACAGCAGGTAAGGCATTAAAGATTGAATGGAAAAATCCTTATATAATATATTTTCATCATTTGTTATAGTTGTTTTGTACTGATATTAGGAAAAAAGTCAAATCAAATTGAGAAAAAAGTTTAAAGACAATAGTACTGTATTACTCAAATACTCGTCATAAATAACGTTTCATAAGATCAACATATACAACTAATTGAAGGCTTTTTTCTTATTAAATATCGGGGAAAAAATATTTTCATCCAAGGCAAAACGAGTGGCTAGGTGAAGTCTACATACTAGTGTTAAGTGGTAGTACAAGTGGACATGGACTAAACTCGACATTTGCGCTTGGTTTATGGGAGTACCTAGTGCTACAGTATTTATCTCATGCCACATTAATAATCAAATATAATATAAATCTTGTGATACTTATATATCATAGAAGTAGTGCAGATCCCGTGCCAGAGTACCGGGATCCAACTGGGTAGATGTTGTTGTTGTTGTTGTGATACTTATATAGCTTCAGGGATAATATCATAGAAGTAGTGCATTGAGACTTGGGATCTTACCAGAAATGCAAGGAAAAAAAAAGGTAAGATAAAACACATGAGAACATGAAATGTTATCAAAAGTTGTACTCTTAATTTTCTATGGATAAAAGAAAATTGTTCAGTTTGATGAAGAAATCACTTGATATGATTTAGCAGAAAGAAACCAATGTCATAACTTTTACAGCAATATGATAGGGAGTTTATCATTTTTCATAGTCAGCTATCAAAGCAAGTAGTAGTAAGAAGAAAAGTACTAAGGTAGTAGTGCAGAGTATATCTTACCTGGATATATAGAGGCGGTCTAAACATTAACCATGTGCATTTCAGCCAAAGAAGAGGTAAGATCTTCTCGAGACTGGGATCGTCGGCTTTGTAGATTCTGACCTCTATGTGGGGGCCTTATCACACCCATACCATTATTGTCGAATTGCATTTGTCCTAAGTTACCAGAGGAAAAACTATGCAAGACACTGCTCGTTCCTGAATACAAGGATGTTTCACTGAGCTGAATGCTACTTCCACTAAACCGATGAACTGTCCCAAAGGGCCTCACTTGTTCACCAGAAGTTGGACTCAAAGGTATTTTCACTCTTCCATCCCCTGAGCAATCCAATAAGTAATTAGCATGTAATCAAGGATGATAAAGTAACAGATGACATGTATAAAGGCTTCCCAAAGAACGGACTAAGTTGGTCTTTTTCTTTACAGCCTAATTCTTAGTTACCATATCATCAAATGTATAAATAAAAGATTAAACATGAATATCATATGTAGCCAATGATTAACTACATACGAATATGATAAAATTATCCTATATTAATTCCAACTTTCAACAAAACTTACAAGCAGAATTAGAATTATACACATCTATGAAACTAAGAATCCGGCAATAGACAGTCAAGAATCCTAAGGCAAAGCAATTGCTCACTACAGAATATTAACAAGGAAAGATGAAGAACAACCTCATCTACTTTATACAATTAACATTTAATATTGCTCTAGGTTCTAGCCACTTCAGTTTCAGTCCACACATTGGATTTGCTCATGATCAATACTTGAGTACCGACAAGATATGATCATCTACTTGATACAATCCCAAATCCATAACTAGATTCCTGATTCTTCTAGATACCAGCCAATATCTGTTATTTTTTACACTCTAGGTTTGTTGTGATAATCAAAAGAAAAAAGAAAGTGAGATATTGAGTATTATTTAATTTCATATAATACTTACTGAACAGATCAGGCCATCAACATATGTTAGAAGGACACAGATTGGCATGTGGATAAGAGGCCCAAGACGGGAAAAGGATGTGTGGGGTTACAAGTGAAGGAGGGCTAATTTAGAAATAACCAAGGGACCAGCCTAAGTCCACAAGGGGCATTCTGGAGTGGATCCAAGCCGTTTTCGGTTGCCATTCTTGAGTGGCCAATGCAGTACAGAAGAAAAGAGTTGGAAACGGGTAATTAAGGAAAGCACAGTCATGCAATGTGGGTATAATAAATAAGGGAAGAGTGCATGGAAGAATCATCCACCAGAAATTTGGTAAAAAGGGGACATGCTTTAAAATCGAAAAGGGCAGTGAGAATAATTATGTGTAAAGGTTTAACCTCCTCATCTATTTCAGCGAAACTTTACAGATATATACACATGGGTAATACTCAGATCTGTAGATATGTGTCAAAATCCTAGGGAAGGAATATTTCAGTTGACATGAGCACTTGCTCCATTTAGCATTTGCAGGAGCAAAACATGTATGGGGGCATATTCCACTGTGATTATATAACACTATCTAGTATTCGACCAAAAAATAAATACCACTATTGAGTATAGAAAGTTGGTCTTCCTTTCATTTCCTTCTCTATCATTTTCAATTTGTATCTTATTCAACTGTTGCAGTTTTTGGTTTGTATGCTCTGAGCTCTGACAGAAAAACATATAATAATTGATTTTTATGGACATCGAAACAGAACCTGTAGGATGTAATTTCTTAGTAGATTTTCTTGAAAGCTTACCAGAATTTATGGGGCTCCAACGCTGAAACCGGAAAGGAGATGGGATATTGAGAGCTGATGTTGCTGTTCCACTGCTATGCCCAAATAAAGGAAGATATGGCCTCTTGAAAATTTTTGGAAGTCCTTTACCAACACAAGATAAAGCGCAAAGTAAGAGACCCAATGAAGTTAGCAAAATGGCAAGAAGAAGAAGTGGGTCTATCTTTGTTTGGAATATTTCATAGCTATGTAGTTCAGTTCTGGTTGAAAATGTCTTTCCAGCCTCCACCAAAGCAACCCCAAGAGTCCAAGTAATGCTACCAGAGCCAATAGCGACTTGCTTGTCAGTAATGTGAAGCCCTTCCCTTAGCAGTGAAACCACATAAGGTGCCCTAAAACAATATTGTTCTATGAAGGGCTGAGGGGGAACACTTTTACGAGCAAATTCCCATGTTTGATCACAATATTGATGCCCCTTTTCCAGCACATCGTCAAGACTAGCTTCGGAACTCAAGTTAAAAAACCGATAGACCACAAAAAATCCAGACATTGCATAAAACTGGCCAATGGGATGAGGAAGATCCTCAGTAAGAGCACATGGTTGAACATGACAGTCAAGTCCAGGGTTAAGATTGGACCATTCAGACAAATTGACAGCAAGCTTTGCCAGGGCACTGCATTCTGCCCAGTTGGGAGCACCAGTTAGCCACAGAGGAATCCCGGGTTTTCCTCCTGTACTGATTGTTTTTCCACCATGAAGAGGACTATCAGACTCTTCAGACATGGAAGCACAACGAGAGCATGTATATTGCATCTTATACCCAGTCTGTAGGCAAGGATGCTTGATTTCAACTTTCCCATTAAATAAATCTGTAGTGTCAACATGTGGCAGCCTCTGAAGAATACGCACAACTGACTTGTCAAAGGCATCATTTAAACCATATCCAGAAAGAGAATAGGCACTTAGATGATGGTTAACAGGCCCAATGCTAAGATTTAAGCTTGTTTCTTTAAGTACAGGCTTCTTGGTCTCAAAAGTAACCTGCAATGATGATCCACCTAAATCAAGTGCACCAAATGTAGCCTTCTTCGGCAGAGTCCCTAAGGTACCTTTTTGATAGTTAAGAGCTATCCACCCATAATAAGCTTCTTCCACACCAGTAATTATCTTAACCTGTTCCCTTTCACATAGGAAAGGGGAATTCTTTAATATGGACCAAACATTATTAAGAATCCAATCTGAATCTGAGCTTGGTAACCTGCGAACACCCGCAGTAGAATAGAGAAAAAGAGATGTGTCTTTATGTGAATTCTCCGGGATCTGCGTCTCTGCCCATTGAAGAAGAGGCTTCACTGCACGCATTAGACCAGACACATTGTGCACCAATTTGTCAAGTCCAGGCTCAGTCTCCATTCGATCATAAGCACGGCCGCTTTGACCTTTGGGCTTTTTATGGAATTCGGAATAAGATTGTAAGGCAAGAGGAAGATTATTACTTTTCTTGTGATTAACAGAGGCCTCATATATATAAACACGGGTACCCGTACTCCCACAATCAAGTACCACATAGAACTTGGAAGCTCCTCCAGCCCAATGGATGTAATAATATTGCGCAAGTAAGAAGAAAACAAAGCCGAACAAAAGAAGGCAAAGAAGAACCATAAGCAATCGAGCCCAACGTTTCTTTAGACGAGGTATTCCTTGTGGGGCCTTCTCCTTTGAAAAGCTGGGGTATGTACTACCTGCTCTCAAGGCATGAAGATGTTTTGCTTGATTACTGTCAGTCACAAAGCTGAGGTCACCATCTTCTAGATCAAGCTGGCGATATGTAGACAAATCTTGTAAAGAAGAAGAAGGCCGCAAGATACTCATCTTTTCAGGGTTGTCAAAACCAAAACTAAAATAATCTGTCAGAGATGACAACCCTGATGACAAGGAAAGCAAGAAGACTGTTACAACTCGCAAGAACTTGGGCCTTGATGCGGATGAGACAGTTTCTACGATTTTGGTAAAAGACACCACTTTGAATTCAATACTGGGATCTCCTCTATCAACACAGAATATCTGTAGGTCTCTCCAGAGAGGGAATTTTTCAGATTGACATGGAACTGTGCCATTCGAACTGACCCTTTTGTACTATGATCACGATCATAGTAAAGACTGTCATTAAAAAGGATAGAATTCAGATTCATAATATTTTCACATGTATGAAATAGTAAACAGATCTTTGAACATATCATAATATTTTTTGTCAGTGTGATTATATAGCAGACTATATGCAAAGAAAACCCACCCACGCCCTGGTATCCTTATTGCAAATCATGTGGCTTCATTGCAACTACCTGAAAGCTAATATATTTATAATCACACTCAATATGAAGCCAACACATAAAAATCCAACTCATCTTACCCTACATCATGTTTGCAAAACCTGAGAGCAAATGGCATTACAGAATCAACTATAGAAACGTGATCCACCCACCCCAAATTCCTATTTGTCAAGATACTTCTCCAAAAATTAGTGAACTTCTCGGAAGCTCCAATAAAATCTCCTCAGAAGCATTCTCCCCCATGACTTCATATCTGATTTATCCGAAATAACAATCAGAAAAACTACAAACTTCCAAAACTTCAAAATCCATAAATAAGCGCTTCGTCTCAATATGAAACTTGAAATCAAATCTTACAAACCTCGCAATGCCAGTTCACAGGTCAAGAAAAACAATATCATGTTGTCGGCAATCACAAAAACCGCCATCTCAAAATCGTTGCAAATAGTTCAAAATCACAAGCAGAGGAAGAGGATGGGACACAGAACATTCCACAATCTATAAGCCAGAGAAATTCAAGTCGAGATACTGAGATCCAACTGGAAAGAGAGCTAACCATATCAGAAAAGCATTTATGAGTTCGCAGATCTGTCCTGGCTGTCCTTGAGAATCCGCCGGAGACGAGAAACGGAAGGACCGAGAAAGAAAAACTCGTGATTTCAGCCAATTCGGATATTCTGCATTGATGGTATATTTCTCTCCCGAGTTCAATTCGAATCGGGAAAAGGAGAGGCCACCTGCTGCTAGAGGGGAGAAAAGTCAAGTGCGTGTTTGCTTACTGCGTCAAATTAGCAACGAAGAATGAGTAAACATTTCAACTAAAGAAAAGACTCGGACCATTCACACTGCAACCCGTGGACGTGGATCCGCGGGACTCGTCCCTAATAGGGCTGGACTTGGTGGAGAATGGAACTGGGGGACGAGGATCAATTCCATATTTCCAGTTTGAAATAAGATGTATTATTTTGTCTCGAATTTTCGATATATATACTTAATTTGTTTTTTACTTTTAAATTCATAAAACACAAAAAGAATGTATTTTAAATAAAATTGTATTTATAAATTTTAAAACTTATAAACAAATCCACAAATTATAAAATAATATTTTAATTTTATGCTATTTAAATTTAATAATTGTAAATATTTATAAAATTTTAAAACCTCATAACCGATGGAATTCGTCTCGTTCACCGCAGGAGATTAGATAGGGACGAGGTAGGGCTGGGAGGCATAATATAAAGTCGGGGCGGGGTGGAGAATGCATTCCCCACCCCACCATATGTACATCCTTAATTCTAAAAAAATATTTTGAAATGCGTTGTGTGTGAGGGAGTTAATTTTTAATACGTTTATCAAAAAATAAAAATAAAAGGATAATATAAACTCGTTAAAAAAAAGTACATATTGAGGTCATCAACACAAACGAACTAACTAGAGAATAATTGGTTGATGCATATATACAAAACAAAGAGGGATTGAGAACTATGTTGACAAATCCAATTTCATGAAAAAATTGACAAATTCTATATACCAAGGCTAATGAGTAAAACCTTGTATTCTATTATTGTTTAGAAAGGACGTCCCAAAAAGAGTTATTTGAGGTTGACTGATAAAAGGCCAACATCATGACTTACGATGAATATCCTCTTGAGTCTTGTCTCTCAAGACTCTTTTGAGAAAATAGTGACTATTATCACGATCACTCCTTGAGGACAACAATTCCAAGATTCCAACGATCATCTCTAGGATAATCATCAAGGTTGGTCAATAAATAGCATTATGGTCAGCAATTAGCATTATCATCATCTCCCAAAGCCCTAAGTTAATGATCCCATATTTCCACGATTACTAAGACTGCAATAATCAAGAAAGAACTAGTTCTATGGAAGACCATGATGAGAACTACATTCTCCCTTTCCTAAGATATTTAGGGTGGCGATTAAAGAAGAAGAATGCGGTAAATTTCATCTGAGAATCATCAGGACGGAACGACGGACTCGGGAGAAAGAATCCGAATTCCTCACTGCCGGCATATCTTCTCTGCCTCGTCAAAGTCTGCAAATTAGTCTTCAAAATTGATCGGTCTGAACTGAACATGTCTTTCTCAATTGAATTTTGTTTTTAATGTTTTTATGTTTATTTTTCAATTGAGAATGATCCAAATTTTCATTGTTTTTGTGACGCTATCTTGTGCAGTTTTTTTCACTTTTCACCCGAGTCAAAGGAAATCGATCATATATATATATATATATATATATATGTAATCCAAGAACAAAAGTTTCATGTCCACGTGCAAGTTCATTTACAATACTAATATAGATAAAGATTATGATAATAGAATTAATTTTAAGATAATAGATACGGTAATCTAAATCAAAGCAGAGTTTTCCCTGCTATTCCCACCAAAATTGCTCATGTCAGAAGTGTGAATACCTCAAAGCATATTGAACTAGTAGGTTTATATAGACCTTCACATTTTAGCTCCTCTAGAGATCTGAATATCACCATATGCTACTGTCTGGTTGACTTCCAGGAATTCTCTGGTGGCTAGAACTGCAATCCAATTAACATCACCGAATCACTTAACATCACCTAAATCAGATTGCTAATCAATTGATTTATTTTACTTTATGCAGCCAATCATCAAGAGACATACCACAAGTCTGATAAAACAGCTGGGCTGCTTGTTTTCTGCTCAACCCATCAGTCAGCTGGTCGAGTGACTCTGACTGTGGTGCCCCTGATCCCTCGAAATATGCCTTCAGATGCCTGAAATACAAAAGTTACCATTTGACATCGATTGTAAGAATTTGAGACTTTCATCTAGTTTCAATGATATTTTCAGTAAAGGAATTACGTTCTGATGGTTGTGGTGGTGTTTTCCATTTCCTCATCAACAACAAGACGCTGGGTTTGCGTTTGTGTACGTCCAGTCTCCTCCAACAGCGGTGTCATGTTTGTGTATGCTGATTGTCAAGAGGAGAGTAATAGTAATCAGTGGAAGGCAATATTGCAGTATAAAATGAACTTGAAAATTACCAATGCAAATTTTACCATTTTCTGGTGTTAAGCCCTTTGCTAACTTGAATTTTGGCGCCGGCAGCTCTTCATTGGTGAAGAAATTTGGTTCATGCTCCATATCTGCATCGATTGGGTTCTCAGCCACTGTCTTGAGACCACTGTTGTTGTTATGAGATGAAGAGTGAGGCCTTTTCTTGCCGGATCTGCATGTAATCATAAAATTAATTGCTTCAACATTATTGTTGAGCCAAGACTAGAGCACTGCAAAAAAAAATTTATCATTGAAACATGGTTCATTTACCTTGTGTTTCCATCCGAGTTGTTTGTGAATGATCTGTGCACAGAGCCTAAACTGGCTTGTGAGAGCACTGTTGTCAAGTCATTTACTGTAATTCCAAAAGAAACCCAAAGTTGACAATCCAAATTCATGATTTCTATCAAGTGACTGAAAGTTTTTGAAATACCAAATATTACCCAATTGATTAGGTGTTGTGTCATGAACACTTCCAGTTCCAATTATATCTTCAGCAGGCATGAAATTCCCATCCATTGCTGGGACAGCTCTCTGTTCTTCTATAGAGGCATTTGATCCTGATGTGAATCCACTATGACCTCCATCAAACTGTTCCACAAACAACAGTTTGAGTCTCTCATTATATTACCATAGGCTCACAAGTCATAACCCATTAGAAATGTTATGTGTAGGTTAGAAAGAAGTGATACAATATTTTGTGGAGCTCTCTGTTTGCTTCCGTGTGGTGAGGGTGATGAGGGTTCTGTTCTTGCATTGTGCACAGAGTTTCTCCCTGGGTAAAGAACAATATCATCTGAAAATTAGAACTCAACTTGGCGGAAGCTAACTTTCTTAAGAGTTCAGGGTCCTGCTTTTACCAGAGGGTGAATTAAAGGAAGACATGTTTGTCCATAGCTCTTTAAGTTGCATAGGAAAATAATGATCTGAATTTCTGTTTCCTAGCAAATCTGGCAATAGAACCACATTTGGCAGATCCAGGGGGTATTTCATCTTCAGGCTAGATTCAGTTTTGGCATGCTGCAAAATTTAGAAGTGTAAAATCATTTATTTGATCTGACAAAGACCTACCTAATTCTGATTGCTTTGTTCCAGATTTGATTTCTTTTACTAAATCTGCTGATAAATTGATGTACATTTAGATGAGAAATAGACCTGTTTGTTCCGCCGTCCTCTTGAGACAATGTCAGAAGAATTTTGAAGCCATGAATGGTACACAGTATTTGGAATGAGAACGTGTTCATCATCAATTATAAATTTGCTAGATGGTTTCCTTGCTTTCTTCTTAGATACATTCTTCTTTTGTGGTTCTTGAAGTGGATCCTGATACAATACAATGTACATAAAACATTTACATGAGGTTTCTTCTCACTAAATAACAGAAGTTCATATAAGTAGCAGGTAACTGCACCTGTCTATGATCTCTAGCTTCATCATGAGGCTGATTGAGTTCTGATTCTGGTTGCATGCCATGCATTCCAAATCCTGCAAAAAAAGTTTTAGGGAAGTATCAACTATCAAGCAACATAATTTTTGAACAATGAATCTGATAGTTCGTCAAATGTATGATCAAACCAATTATTTGTTTCAATCAATGATTCATGATATCATATGACTATGTCAGCATGTAAAACATAAAATTAGAAGGTATACTCCAATCTGACTAAGAGGAGAGCATAACGTGGATTCGTTATTCATGAAGTAATATTTGTTTAAGATTTCTCATACTGACCACGGGTTGTTTCTTCACGAGGAGATGGACAGGGTGCAGGACTGAGGTGGACTGGTACGTGATCGTGTGAAGGGAACTGCATTTGGATCTCTTCATCCCCTTCCAAATCAAACCTGAAAGAGAATATTAAGCTAGCATGAAACATAGTATATTATATATATAGGTAATAGGCTGACCTTTGAGGCAAGCAATACCTAATATAGAATATATTTATGAATATTATAACTAAAAGAGACAAGGAGATCACCTCTCAAAGCTAGTGTAAGCAACCGTTTCTGTTTGATATGGATCAAATTGGTCTTCCATGGTAATGTCAGCTAAATCAGCTGAGAAAATACAAAAAGTATCAGCCAAAAAGAATATGGACAGTGAAAGCTTTAGTGTAAGATAAATTTGTAAGCAACCAGTAACCTTGATGATGTTGGTGTGCCAAGTCCTCTTCCCTGAGATTTTCAGTAAATTCATCAATGGCATCTAGATTCTGCAAGAACATAGAGATGCAAAGCAAGTCACAAGGCTATCTTACAAATATCTATGTATATAGAGCTACCCTTTTCGTTCTAGTGGTATTCTTATGAATTCCTTGATGTACAGAACACAATAACCACAGAAAAAAGTTGCTCAGTCTCCAAATCATATGGAAGGTCCTTAGTGTGTACCTATTATAGTGTAAATTGAGTCAAAAGTTGCAAAATAAGTAACCTACTGATATTGATGCCATCTCTAGTGGATTCCTAATGTACACTTAACACAAAATGAACACAGAAGACATTTGGAGATTAAACTTATCAGTCTTCAGACACATGTAAGCTCTTTTTTTTTTTTTTTGGCAAGTGGTAAACAATGGATTAAGAAAGAAGAGAGTACAAACAGGGTCCAAAGACCAAACCAAACAAATACACCAGCACCTAAGCTCCCCAAAACATCCAGCAAGGCCATGAGTTAGTGTGTCTCAATGCTTAGGCACTCTCCACAACCCATGGCACAATGCAACTGAGTGGATCGGACCCCCACTTGTATCCTCATGGTTAGCATCAGCATCACCGTTCTACAAAATGGGGAGAGAGGGGGAGACAAACCAACTAATGAGAACTTATGTTTAAACAATGAACACATGTAAGCTCTTTAATGTTCCCTTATGTTTAAATCTAGTCATACTTGCAAACCAACTAATCCTGCTGAACTTGATGCCTACTATATATGATAGAGAGAACCTTCTAATATCCTCCAGCCAGTCCCCAATATATTTGTTTTTCACTTCCCGTAATGTTCCAAAATCATCATAATTCCTCTCTCATTGCAGCCATATACCAGTACACGATTGAGATTAACATGTAATTTTGCTGTACTTTTGGTCATAAGCTGGTTGAGCCTTGCACCTAATTTGCCATTGATACTTTGATGAGTAATAAATGATATGGATGTTGTCTACAGAAAATATATTATCTTATTTGAGTTCTTATATGTGAAAATGAAAATCAACTTGATGGAAAAGCTGTGTAAATAAATTAGCATAATACTTAGACAGTATTAAACACACCATTGTAAAATAAGCTGATGGTTGAAAGCTCATGGCTGCAAATTTTTTAGATGTAGAGCTGTCCATAAACCGCTCCATCTCTCCAAGGTCTGTGTCCTGTTGATTAGGAAGTGTAACAGCTTCAGGCCTACATAAGGAAACACCAGCATCCTCTGAGTAATCTATTTCCATATTTGCATCCGTTAATCTGGATGGTTGAACAACTTTTAACTAGGGGAAATCTGTAAATTCAAACTATCTGATAATTGTGAACTACAGGAACATTATTTACTTAGCCTGTCTTTTCCCCTTTGGTAGGATGTTGGGGTCCTCAACTAATTTTACTTTCCATGCTTCATTCAGTTCAACCTACAGAGCATGAACAAAATATAGAAAGAATCTTATTATCTGAAGCACATGACATAGCCTATTAAAAAAGGATCAGTTGAAGAAGAATATTGAATGTACCAGAAGACGATGAACATCATCTATAATTGTGCACACAGAAAAACACCAGAAGAACACCGGTCAGACAGTTATCATAAAATATGACACAGAACATTTCGCTCAATTAGTAGTGCAGAAATTTAAGTGTAGAAAGCTGACCGTATAGGATTTTGACTTTGCGTTCATATACAATCACCACTCCACCTATATATATATCATCATTACACACAAACATGAGTGCTGGGAGATGAGGACCATTGAAATTGCAGTATGAATACATAAAACGAAGTTCTCTTATCCTTCTGTATGGGGAAAAACTGTAGTAGAATTCAAATAGTGAACTTACCCATGAGAATACTAGACAGCCTTAGTGCCATGGGCACCTTAGGGTTCAAGATCTCATCACTGTGAGGAGTTGTAAAATACTGTCAGAATATTATTTAAGTAAGAGCAAATTTGCTAAAATAAAGAGAGGAGGCAGAAATCCTACCATATCTGTATGATGTTGATCTTGGAGAGCTTCCTCTTGCTCATTTTGGCATGCATGGTTGCCGCCATCCTAGAGGGAGAGGGAGGAATTAGCCATATTAATCAATGGAAAATCTGGATAAACTTTGAAATTCTATATCGAAACTGCGGAGAGAAAGAGATAAAAAATAGTCGATCTCCACCGAAAATGAAACCCATAAATTGACCTCGCGTGAAAAATCAAATTCAGATGACCGAATTCTCTTTTTCAAGTCGCATGGAGACATATTCACATAGCAAATTGCGACATCTGAATCTCCATTGGACTGAAAGCAAGGATATACGTTTAAACAGATTGTAAACTTCCTACAAATCGATTGCGATGACAAATTTCAGGAAGAAATTCAAAATCTCTGTCAGGAAAAGTAAAATAATTACAGAAGCAAGAGAAAGAAGTTGGACAGATGAAGGACCATCCCGATGGCAAAAGAAAACTCCCAAAATCAAAAGAGGACACACATGGAAGCAAAAAATCGAATCGCTACAGCTCCAAATTACAGATTGATTACTTCCGTCTTTTATCAATGACACCCCCTAAAATCAGGTATAGAAATCGAGTCAGATGTAACCTCATTTGAATGAAATTCAAAAGCAGCTTGCTAAGCTGAAGCAATAGAAACGTGAATGAATCATGGAAGGAGATTTGAATTTTCTCCAAAATCAAACGAACAAACTCCCCGAAGTAGATACTGAGAAAAACAATGGCCGAAATTCCAACAGAGCTCCGTGAAAATAAACTTGAAAATCTAGCCAAGCGAAGTAAAATGCTCATCAAAGAGAACACAATAGCTACAAACTCATTTGTCAAAGCTTCATGAAAACCGAACTTAAAAATTGAACGAAATGAGTAAAAATCGTACAGGAATTAAAACTAGAAACTCAAACTGCTGAGAACGAAGTTCGTACCAAATCTGCCCCATCGGGGCTTTGCGAGCTAGCAGTTGATGTGAGTAGAACATGTCTCCGTCACAGAGCTTCCTTCGGCTTCAGAGGGAGAGTTGAATTGCGATCGAACTTGAAAGATCGATGGAGTTTGCTCTTATAGCATGAGTTTGGGAGGGTGTTGGGAAAACGGGGGTCAGAGAGAGAGAGAGAGAGTTGTCAGTCAGAGTGTGTTGGTAACAGAAAGAATACCCGCCATGAGAGAGGATCGGAGATGATGCAAATCCCAATATGCTTTTTTGGTAGAGAGGGCGTTAAAGGCTCCACCGTACAGTTATAATGGTGGCAACTAAAATAATGGTGGCAACTAAAATACACATTCTTCTTTTTAACGGCATAAAGTAATTCTTTGCATTTAATTCATATGTGCAAAAATAATCAGGGAAAGATATTTATATATTTGTTAATACAACGATTTTACACCAAGAAAAAAATAGATCTAAGTTTTAAAATGATACTGTTATCAATTATCATATATACAACCATATCTTACATGAATAATGCATTAGTGTTAAAAATAAGAAAATACAAGTAAAAGTTATAAAGTAAGCAGTATCTAAAGCCTTTGTAAATAAATATATGTGATCAATAAATGAGAGATTATGATGACGTCAGAAAATGGAGCACAGTGCACATATAAGTATTTTTTTGGGCGAAGTGCAAATATATTTGAAAATTGAGGAAATTTATGCATAGATCCAATTGAAATTGAGAAAATCATTAAAAGTGTTATATTTGGAGTGATATAATGAGAAATTACAAATGAGTGGGAGAGCCTATTAAACGGAAAGCAACCGATTCGAATATTAATCCGGATGATATGAACTTCGAATTTTTAACAAATAGTTACGTTATACAGTCATATGTGGCTTATAAATTTTCTGTTTGTTTGAAAGAAGGTAAAAATCATTGTCTACAAAAGTGGCAAACGCCATAACTAGACAACTTCTAAAATTGATTTTCAAAGAAGATAAATGAAGAACTTCAAGCCTGCCCTGAGTATAGGTATTGTAATTATGTATTCGTACGAATCTAAAATGAAGAACTTGCGGGCCCTAAAAAATGAAAGGCCGAATTTCGGCCCAATATGGAGGATTTAGTGATGGGCTGTTGGTTCTGTTTGAACTTCGGTCACAACTATTATAGATATTACTTTTTAGAAAATAAATAAAAAGGTAAATACCATAAAACCATCCCTAAATGAACCTCTGTTTTTTATATAGAAAAAATCACTCTTAATTATAAAACTCCTAAACTAACAACGGAAATTGGTTTCTTACAAAGAACCTGGGGGCTAGTCATGGGCTGGTTTGAGAAACCGGTGCTTAAGGTTTAGCCCAAACCTAAACCGTCAATTCATCTATTTTTCGGTTTTGATTTTAACCGATGTTAACCGGTTGAATCGTTGATTCCGGTTCTGGTTTGGAAAAAAACTCATGCCGCGCTAAAGCTCGGACAAGAGCTCGGTCGAGCAACCAAACTCTTACCCGAATAACTAGTGATTAACAATCGATTAGATTCGTTTTTAATCTTTTTATGTTCGATATCAAAATTTTTACTTAAAAAAAGTTTGGAAAAATTAAAGGGCTTAAACTCACCCCTAACTACCTATTATAATATATGTACAACTTACATATTATAATATCTGACATACCGGATGGTATGTCCTCGGGATTTTACAAGAAATACCGAGATATCATGGGTCCAACAGTAACAAAGGTTGTAAAGAGTTTTTTCCATTATGAGAAAATGCTCAGACAAATCAACCACACATTCATTACTTTGCTACCAAAACGAGATAACCCACAAGCTCTACAAACCATTACCGCCTAATAAGTCTATGTTCCACAAAATATAAAATCATTGTCAAAATCCTTACAAATCGGCTCAAGAGGATAATGAACAAACTTATACATCCACTTCAAGGAGTATTTATCGCGAATTGAGCAATACAAGATAATGTACTCATAACCCGTGAAATATTCCACTCAGTTAGAGGGAAAAAAAAAAGACAAGGACAATAGGGTTGTTGTAAAACTAGACATGGAGAAAGCATGCATATGACCGCCTAGACTGGGAATTCTTATTTACAATAATGGAAATTTTCGGATTTGTCAACGTGTGATTGGATAGGTAAAGGAATGCATACAAATTGTCTCTTTTTCAGTATTAGTAATAATGAACCCACGAAACTTTTTCTACTAGAAAGAGGAATAAGACAAGGTGAACCGTTATCCCCATTCCTATTTATATTAGGTATAGAAATCTTAGCAAGGAGATTACAACAAGTGAGCGACACTACAAAGAATTCAATTGGCTTTGCTCTAGCCAGGGCGGGTACAAAAATTCTTTTTCTAACATTTACAGACGACATCATCATATTTATGAAAGCTAATCAGAATGCGTGTGCTATGACAAAACAAATAATCAAGGAATATTGAATGATACCCGGTCAAAAGGTTAACTACCATAAATCAGTCTTTTAAACATCAAAACAAGTGAAGAACCAGCAAAAACAACAAATCCAACAAGTACTTAATATCAGAACAATGACAAACCTAGAACAATATCTTGGATGTCCGATTATTAGCGGACGAGTCAATAAGGAAACCCTTAAAGGAACTATAGGAAAAGCAAAGTCCCAACATAGTAAATGGAAAGCTAACTCATTATCACTAAATTAAGGGACGCACGATACTTATAAGATCCAACCTCGCAACAAAATCGAACATCCTTATGTAAAGCTTTATGCTACCAACAAGTATATACAATAAATTAGATCAGGTCAACCAAGGATTCCTATGGAATAAAGATGAGAATTATAAACCACTCAACGACTGGGATAAAATTTGTAAACTTAAAACATACGGAGGACTAAGCATGAGGAAAACTAAACATATGAACGTACAAAGCGCTACAAATGAAACTATTGTGAAAAATACTCGTAGAAAATTGAAAATATGGGTTAAGATTGTAAATGAAAAATACATGAAATTGAAATTTTGTTAAACATATAAAAAACAAACAAATACCTTATGTTAGTGGACAAAACTAATGAACATCAGAACAAAATTCAAGGAGGGACTAATTTGGCAAGTAGGAGACAAACAAATTAACGACCAGATTCTGGGAAGACAAATGGGCTCTACAAATGCCATTATAAACAATTGCATAGCCAGGAATTTGGCCAAGAGGGGGAGAAATATATAAAATACAAAAAATTATATTAATTTGTTTCTTACAATAACATTCTTCGATTTGTCATCTTTTGAAATTGTACAATAATATCTTCGGTTTCAATACATTGTATTGCATCTTTCTCAATATAAGTAAACAAATAGTCATTCATCAACTCATCTCCGAACCGATTGCATAATGAAGTTTTGACAAGCTTCATCGCAGAAAAAGCTCTTTCAACCGTAGTTGTTGCAACGGGTAAAAGAAAAGTTAACCGCACCAAAAGATATATCAAATGATAGACACGATGCTTCTTTGTTTGAACCAATGTCCTTGAGAGCTCACCGATACTTGTAATGTTGACAAAGCGATCATTTGAGCGCACATCAACAATATAACATTCAAGTTGTTACTCAAGTGTCAATATATCAACATCTGAATAGTCATTTGGATACAATTCTGCAAACCAGAGAGAAGAGAGGAGGCAACAAGGCAGTTGAGCAGGTGAGGCCCTCAATTACTCAAAATGGGGTTACAACACCCTCAGGGCATGTTGTAGCTCCGCCCATGATTACGGAGGCATGCGGTTGATACTGCTCTTATAAACAAGACCTTCAGTCAATCTAATGACAAGAAATGACATACAAACAGGCGAGTGCGCTGCTGTTCAAATACCTGGACTCTAGACATACGACATCCGCTATTGAGCTTATAAACTGTTGAAACCCAAAAATAATAAAATAATACTAACTCTTAGGCTCTAGGTAACAAGAAAAGATATTGACTAAGAGAGGTTTTTTGACCTCCTTTTCTTTGTTGTGTATGTCCTATTTATTAGCTTCACAAGCTCTTAATTTGCCAAATGGCCGATGTGGGAGAACAATGATCGAAGGTGATTTGCATGTTCCTTATCCCTTAAGCTAGATACATGATGTTCTTTGATTTGGACCAAGACCATGATCCTTACGTGGGATAAAAGGGTGAAGTCTTCATTGGTTTTTATCAAATGACTTGAATTTTGGGCCAAGCACAACTCTCATTTGTTGGGCCATTTTTGACTTTGCTTTACCGGACCTTTATGACTTTATCCAAATCCAAACTCAAGCATAAATATGCTTTATCTTATATCCACACACACACACTGTGCATGGAGGCTTATGTGGCCGTGCATTTTGAGTCATCAATTAGATGATATATTTGGATGCGTATATGTAACATATCGTTTTATCCCTTTTCCCTTTTTTATCCCTTTTCCCTTTTTTATATACCTCTAATTATTTAGCGGTTATTTTTACACACTATCATAATCAAAACAAGCACTCGAAACCCGAACTCGAATAATTGGATATGGAAGTTGAATACATACCCGGAAGTTAATTTTTTTTATGGAAAATGGACATTAATGGCAACTTTCATGAAAAATGGACATTAATGGCCTTCCCAACGATTGCCTACCTCCCAGGTTACATCATGTGTAACTATATGGTCGAAGATTCGAGTCACCTTTTTGTAGAGTGCCCATACGTTGAAGCAATAGCAATGAAAACAAATACAAAATCTGAACAACTTTTGCAATACTATGACAAATTGAAACAAAACACCGACCATCATAATTACTGAGCTAAAGCAACATTTAGGGACCAAAGACTTTACAAAACTAGTAGTTATTTTGTGGTGTTTATGACACCAAAGAAATAAATTAGTCTTTCAATAAGTACCAGATGACTACATCTTGGACCTTGCACAATATATCTAACAACATCTAATGAATTGGAAAAAACCAAACAACAAGATGATTTAGAAGAGGACGAAAGTAATGAAAAAAGACCTAAATTTCGAAGGAATTTAATACAAAGAAAATGGAAAAGACCACAACATGAATTTTACAAGATATATTTTGATAGATCCAAGTACACAGAAAATATCGTATAATTAAACTAGACTTGTGATTAGGGACCAAAATGCAAGCACTATAGAAATGGAAGCTAACAAATATGGTAGTATATCCACAGTACAAGTTGAAACTATAGCCTTACCAAATGGGATCGGGAAAGCAAAACAACTAGGATTAAATAAAATTGAAATAGAACGTGCATGATAACGTTGCAATGATAAATGCAACCATTAATTACCCTTAGGAAATTAAAATGCTTATCTCAGATATTTTGGTCTCACTCCAATGGCTCGAGAATGTATGCACTTCCCCCACTTGTGTAGAGTTTGTAATGTACGTCATTGCCGATAAAATTACTAAGTTAAGCCACTCACTCCCTATATATTTGACACATCGAATACATTCAAAAATTTTAGTTCTCGTCCGTAAAAATGTTTTACCTCAGTTATCTGCAAAGGAGAACCTCTTAATTCCTGACAAGTATTATATATATTTTCTTAATTTATCGTCAATAAGCTAGACGGACATGCAAAAAATAGGTAATTAACAAAATTCACGTACTCTTATGAATTAATATTATAGAGGTCCAGACCGACCGTGCATGATCACGAGGAGGTTTCTAAAATCGAATCTAAAGTTCGAGCCTTTGATCGTCTGAACCCTAGAAGACAGAACTCAGTTTCCTATGCCAATTTGTACGTGTATAAAAAAATAAATATTAGAAATATATATTAGAAGTATTCATGCAAAGAAGTAGCTACCTTGGTGGGCAAAACAAAATAGAAAATCCCATTTGTATGCATGTCCGTTTCCTAATTTTTATTATGTGTGATTATCAAGTACTGTAATCTCGTACTTACAATGATATATTTAATTATTTCATCATATATCATATTAATGCAATCCAACTATAAAATTATGAGATCAGACTAGTTTTATAAACTTAATTTTAATGGGCAAAATAAATCTATAGATACCTAAACTTATACGTTTTTGTCAACCAGCCCCTTGCTACGGTATAAGGAATCGGATTAGGTGTGATCTATTCCTTTTTTGGTGTTTGGTATGGAACAAGGTTTGGGTATGACTCATTCTCATTCTCTTAAAATAAACATGAGTTTAGACCTTATTGTTTAGGCGGATATGAGTGAAGCGTATTCCAATCCGATTCCTTGTTTGAATCAAATTCCGAGTATAGAAACAAACGACCCTAAATGTTATAAGAAAAATAGGTGTCTTGGCCGGAGTTTTGCATAAAGGATTGAAAATGCTATAGACTCTGGGTCAAACATGAAATCTGGCCCTGGATAAATAATATGCGTGTTATTGTGTTAAATGAAAATGAAAAGTTTTTTTTTTTTTTGATGTTACGATGTTTGATAAGTTTATCTCTATCATTTAATTTAATTCTATATATACGGAAGGATATTATTGAAATTATCATTGTGGAGTGAACCACGACAACGATCGTTTTCTAATGGTGTTGTAGTACGAACAAACGTTGGAGAGGGGAGGGATATACTAATTAATTGTGATGGATTTGAATTAAGTAGAGAGAGAACATATTGGAGTAGAGGGTGGTTAGTTTTAATAATTAGTAAAAAGTGGGGGCTTCACGTGAATGTCAGTCTAACAAACATTCACGTCGAGCCAACTTAGGCCTACTTTCACATTAAATACTTTGATTGCACAACCAACCCTTCTCCATTTTATAATTATTAACAAAAAAAACATGTTAGCATCTTGCATGCAATAACTAATACTAATAAGAATCAATTACTTACTCAACACACACATATAGATGGAGGTTCAATAGAGAACGATTAAATATGAGAGAATAAGAGAACAATTGTAGGCCTTTGGATGATATTCTATTAGATGTCTGAGATTACATATCTAAAATTGACCCAATTTCAAATTTCAACCCAATCCCTTAATTATAGCAAGTGTTAATTAATTTTGATTTTTACATTATTTTACAATTTTTTTTACTTCCCCTTTCTCAAACCTAATTTTGTGGATGCACCGTCGGATTTCTCAAACCTCCATTCACACTGCAACGTCGGAACTAGAAGCGCCGTCGTGGAAGACCCGCAACGCTCGCTGGAGACCCGCCGTCGCTGGAGACCTTCATTGCGCCGTCGTTGGAGTCCAGCATCCTCCATCGCGCTGGAAGCGCCGTCGGAACTGCTCGAACCACCATGTCGAACCACCAAGCGTCGTCGGAAGCGTCGTCGCACGTTGAAACTGGCCACCACCGAACCACCACGTCAGAATTGTCTGCTGCAACTGCACACTGCTTGCTGAACGTCGGAACTGCTCACTGGAGAATTCCGGCCACCACGAACCACCACGTCGAGCAAGCGTCGATCCTCTGTATATATATATATTGTACTATTATATATAACAACTTGATAAATGTATATACAAAATTGATGTGGCTGAATACTATTTGCATTATTATATGTACAATTAATGAAAACATGTCTTTTACATGTACAATTTGAATTATGTATACATTCTTTATTAGATGGCTGAGATTACATATCCAAAATTCACCCAATACCACTGAGCTGAAGCGCAATTTGGAGGAAGTCAGTGGCTTTTCGGTAACGAGCAATTTAGGGAATTATCTTGGAGTTCATGTGCTGCATAAAAGGGTGAATAAACACACCTACAACTCGTTGTTAGATAAGTTCAATACTAAGCTCTCGGGATGGAGAACGAGGTCCCTCAGCTTGGTTGGCCGTATTACGCTTGTTAAGTCAGTGCTAACGTCTATCCCGGTCTACACTATGTCTACAACACTTCTCCCGGATAGCTTATGCAAGCAAATTGATAAGATAAATAGGAATTTTATTTGGGGAAGCACCCGTGAGAGAAAACGTATGCATAAGGTTGCTTGGACCGAAGTTACCAAACCCAAAGTTCAAGGTGGACTAGGAGTTAGAACTATGAGGGATTTAAATGTTGCGCTTCTTGGCAAGCTCGGTTGGAGGTTTGTCATGGAAGATGGAGAGCTTTGGACGTCAGTTCTTCGGCATAAGTATGTTGACACCAGCTTGGGCAATTCGGTTGCTGCTTCACAGATTTGGAAGGGTATAAGAGCTGCTATTTCGGAAGTGGTCATCAAAGGCTCGAACTGGCTCTTGCGAAACGGGGATTCAATCTTGTTTTGGAAAGATCGTTGGCTGCTGTCTGAGCCGTTGCAGGATGTTGTTGTGAATGCTATTGATGATGCTGATCAGTTTGCGAAAGTCAAAGATTACTGGATAGCTGATGTTGGGTGGGATTAGATCCGCCTGTCACGCTTGCTGCCAGCGGAGGTCATGCTGAAACTTGCTGCTCATTCGATCTTTCATGAGTGCCAAACGGAGGATGAATTATGCTGGAGTTTTGAACAGGATGGGAACTACTCTATACGGTCTGGTTTTAATTTGCTGCAGGGGGACATCGCTCGTGTTGAGATTGACAAGCCTTTCTACCAGAGAATTTGGAAGTTGAAGTCCCGGAGAGGGTTCGCTGTTTCATATGGCTCGCTAGCAAAGGTGGCGTCATGTCTAATGCGGAGCGCCATCGAAGACACATCAGCCACAACGCTCAATGTGTCCTCTGTGGGGCTGATGAGGAGAATTACGACCACTTGTTTCGTGATTGTACTCAGGTACGTGCCATTTGGTTTAATCTAAAAGCCAATGATATGTGTGACTCGTTTTTTCAGGACCCTTTCGCCTGCTGGATTCGAAGGAATATCATATTGGATAAGAATAGCATTGCGGGACAATGGAGTGAGCTGTTCGCCACCACCATATGGTGGGTTTGGAAATGGAGGTGTGATGTGGTGTTTGGCGATCAAGTTGTCGTCCAAAACAAGGCTAATTTTGTGATGGAGAGGACTAAAGAAGCGGAGGCTGCATTAGGTAAGTTCTTGAATTCCAGATTTTTCAAAGTTCAAAATAAAATAGTGCAGGATATATGTTGGTCAAAACCGAATGAGGGTTGGCTCAAAATTAACACGGATGGCGCGGTTAAAGATGGACGAGCTACTTCGGGGGGAGTGATTCGTGATAGTGAAGGCCGATGGATCTCGGGTTTTGTCCACAATATTGGTTCGTGCTCAGTGCCCATGGCGGAGCTTTGGGGTATTGTTAATGGGTTGCAGTTAGCTTGGTATTATGGAGCTCGTCAGGTGATACTGGAATCGGATTCTCAACTGGTCATCCAACTATTAGGCAAGAAGTTGAACAAGAGTCACCCTCTTTTTAGCATGGTTGATCAATGCCAAGGCTTAATTAGTAGGAATTGGACTATCTAGTTCCGTCATGTGTATCGAGAGGCGAATACCGTTGCGGATCGCCTCGCGTCTTTAGCTTTCAATTTCCAGGTAGGTTTCCATGTATTGATTGCCCCGCCTGAGGGGATTATTTTACTGTTGCTTGATGATGTAAGGGGTCGGACTATCCCCCGTTTGCTGACTACTTAGCCCTTTTTTCCTATATTAATAAAACACCCCCTTGAGGGGCCGGAGAGTACCGCCTCTCCTTCCACCAAAAAAAAGAAAGAGCATGTGCAACCAAGGGGATGTACAATCCTCTCTCATTTTTCTCTCTCCTTCTCTCCTTTTGACACCTCATTTTCTCTATCATCCACATCATTTTTCACTTTTCCTTTCCTCCTTCTCTTCCTCTTTCTCTATTTAACCCCACAACAAAGGGGATCCCCTTTCACTTCCTCTCTCCTACTTTAACATATATATTTACTATATATTTTATATCATTCAATATTTTTACAAAGTTAGTTAATCAAATGAATTAATAATAAATTATATTTACTTAAGTAATTTGGATTTAAGATAATATAAACTAATTACTAATAAAAAATAATCTTAATTAACATTAAGATAACTTCAAACAACATTATTCAGTGCAAAAAAATACAAATTAAAAATAGCGTTACACATAAATAATAAAAACATTGTTGACATAGAAATTTAATCTAAATCTGATTCCGATGTCAAACCCTGAAACTTCTCCCATATGTTATCAACCAAATCGTTCTTTAGAGCCACATGCATTTCTTTATTCCGAAACTCCTCCCTCCTAGCCATAAATCTTCTTAGATTTCGCTCATTATATCGTCCACGTGTCACAGTGAATCCGTCATTATCATTTCTTCTTGATGATCCAACTATATTTTTGGAAAAATTTGTAGAAAGGTTTGGAAATAATTTGGATTAATTGGCCTTGGTTGATTACCAAACATTTGAAACATGGCTTGAACTTGATCCAAATTAAATGTATTTAGATTATATTGGGTGTTTGAGTTATTTGGATTTTTAGGGTGATTAATGATTATCCATGGAAGGTAGTAGTAGTAGTAGTAGTGAAGGAGAGAAAAAAAAAAGTTAAGATGAGTTTGTGAAAAAATGACCAATAATGTTAGGCTCTATTTATGGACAAAAAAAATTATAAAAATTGATGATTTTTTTTTAAATATCAACATTAATTATTATTTTGTTGAAAATTTATTTAATGGTAAGTTCAAATGAAATAAATGAAGTTAGTTGAAAGTTAGAATACATGTGTCAACTTGTGAGTGGATGATAGTTCCCCTTTGGGAACAAGGACCAAAGCTTCCATTCATCTATGAAAGGGGGATTACTCTCATTCCTCTTTTAATGAAAGAGGAATCCCCTTTCAATTTTTACAACCAAGAAGAGCTCCTCTTTGAGGAGAGAGAGCGCAAAGAGGAGGTTGATTCCTCTTGGTTGCACATACTCTAAAGGCAAATCATATCCCAAATCCAGGTTTCCTGATCAAGTGTAGTTACTAGTTACGGTTTGAAAGTCTCAAAGTTAGGTGTCACTAAATTTTTAGCCAACAAATAAACGAGTCTTTTTAATGTTCTAATGTGCGTCCATTGATAGAGATGTCAACTGGTAGGGGGACGATTCTTTGAACCACACTATTATATCTTAAAGATATATATGGTTAGAACTATATATGATCAAAAAAAGATTTATAACTATATATTAAAGTTGTACCTTTTCGAGCCACCAAAACGATTCTGGTCCCACTTCATATTCACAAAATTAATTTTTATTCCTAATATTATATCTTTTTCCTATGAAATTTTTCTTTAACTATTTAAATCTATCTTTAATATCAAACAAATATCTATTTAGTATAACAATATCTTTTGAGACATTCCTTATACAAATATTTAAAATTAAAGATAACAAAGCTAAAATACTTTAAAATAATTGTAATATCTTTTATCTTTTATCTTTTAGCATGATATCATTTAACAAATTTATATATATATATATAGGATTGAGATCAGGTGAGGAGGGCTCTTACCGTAGATAATTAGGAGGATCCTCAGCCTTTGGATTTAAAAAAATTAATGGATAAGATTTTTGTGAATTAAAAGAAAAACTAATAAATCTATCCATATCTTTTTCTCTCTCCTATAATATCTCTCGCATCTATATATACGTTGATGCTAAACTTCCCCCTCATCTAATATGTATTGAACAATTAAGGTATTTATCATGAACAAGTATTATTATATTATGGATGAAAAATAATTTACGCAAATAATTACGTCTCTCTACAGGTGAACAACTACTCATTAACAATTGAACAACAACAGCAACAACAATGAACAACAAATACCTAACAATGAACAATTCATCTCTCACGTCTATATAAGCGTTGATACTAAACTTTCTCTCTCATCTAATACATATTGAACAATTAAGAGATTGCAAATGAACAAGTAATATATTTATCATGAACAAGTATTGTCTAATATAATGATGAACAATATTCTAAACGCTAAACCCTAAAACACAGAATAATAAACCCTAAACCCTAAATAATAAACCCTAAACCCTAAATAATAAACCCCAAACCTTAAAAATAAACCCTAACCCCTAAACTAAACCCTAAACCATAAATAATAAACCCTAAACCTTAAATAACAAACCCTAACCCCTAAATTAAACCCTACAATCTTAAATACTAAACCTTAAACCCTAAACAACAAACCCTAAAAACCACACTACTAAACCATAAACCCTAAATAGTAAACCCTAAACTAAACCCTAAAACATAAATCATAAACCCTAACCTATAAATAATGAACCCTAAATACTAAACCCTAAACCCTAAACCCTAGGGTAGGGTTTAGGGTTTAATATTTATGATGTAAGGTTTAGGGTTTAGGATATATAGTTTAGGTGTTAGAGTTTAGGGTTTACTATTTAGGGTTTTAGGGTTTAGGTTTTAGGATTTACTATGTAGGGTTTAGGGTTTATTGTTTAGGGTTTATCATTTAGGGTTTAGGGTTTAGTATTTTGTGTTTGGGGTTTAGTATTTAGGGTTTATAGTTTAGGTTTTAGGTTTTAGGGTTTACTGTTTAGGGTTTAGGGTTTAGCATTTTAATGTTTATTATTTTGGGTGTAGGGTTTACTATTTTGGGTTTAGGGTTTAGTATTTTGTGTTTAGGGTTTAGTGTATGTAGTTGTTCATTTACGAATAAGTAGTTGTAATTGTTCATGATCATTACATTACTTATTCATTTACAATATCTTAGTTGTTCAATTTATATTAGAGAGAGAAAGTTTAGCATCGGCGCTTATATAGACGTGAATGATATTAAGGAGAGAGAAAATTAGATATGAATTGTTCATTATTATGGATTAGTTGTTCATTGTTGTAGTTGTTCAATTGTAAATGAGTAGTTGCTGAGATGTAGAGAGACCTAATTATTCAATATAATAGTATTTGTTCATGATAAATACATTACTTGTTCATTTGCAATCTCTTAATTATTCAATATGTATTAGATTAGAGAGAAAGTTTAGGATTAGCGCTTATATAGACGCGAGAGATGAATTGTTCATTGTTAGGTATTAGTTGTTCATTGTTGTAGTTGTTCAATTGGTAATGAGTAGTTGTTCACTTGTAAAATGACGTAATTATTTGCGTAAATTGTTGTTCATCCATAATATAATAATACTTGTTCATGATAAATACCTTAGTTGTTCATTTGCAATCTCTTAATTGTTCAATACGTATTAGATGAGGGGGAAGTTTAGCATCAACGTATATATAGATGCGGGAGATATTATAGGAGAGAGAAAAGATATGGATAGATTTATTAGTTTTTCTTTTAATTCAAAAAAATCTTATCCATTAATTTTTTTAAATCTAAAGGCTGAGGATCCTCCTAATTATCTACGGTAAGAGCCCTCCTCACCTGATCTCAATCATATATATATATATATATATATATATATATATATATATATATATATATATATACATATAATAAAAAAATTAATGATAAATACATATAATGTTTAAAAATAATAAAAATAGATAATATAATATTTATTAGATATATTCAAATATTTGATAATCTCTAAATTAAGGTACATAGAAAGTAATAAAAAATATAAAAATATAAAATTTAATCTTATCTAATCTTTACTTTATTGAGCCACAAAATGAGTTTAGCCCCACCTTAAATGAAAATAAATTATTTTTAATTATTTTATATAAATAAATTATTTTTATCTTTATCTTTCATATTTTATTATATTTTATTTATTAATTTAATTATTATTTTTTGTAAATATTATCTTTTCCATATTCTATAATATAAACCTTTTTTTATTCAAATGCTATCTTTTTTTAAATTGAATATCTATAAAATATCATCAAGGAAAAGGAAAAATGTACATTATTTTACCTTTACAATCTTTTTTATTCTCAATATTAAGCTTAATAATTTATATTTAATTTGTTTTATCTAATTCCAAAAATAAAAAAATTTTACATTGTACAAATAATAAATTACTTACATTAATTTTTATATTATATTTTTATTTAATATTTATAAAATACTGAACCATAGTCGTGGCACGACAGATGTACTAATTGAATCATATGGATCGAGCGAGTCACATTAATGAAACACACTTATTTTCATATATATAGATGATGGATATATAAATATATTGTGACTTGCATTAAACCTTTTTTTTCCCTAAATGACAATTAAATTAAGGATGACAATGAAGAGGGAATCCTCATCCCTCACAGAAATAAGGGCAGGAAGCAGGATTCTAAATAGGATTAAAATGGAGAAAATATCTTCATATATAGGCGGCACAAATCCTTATATAATGTGGAAACTTAATAAATTTATAGTCAATATGCTTTTCTAATTTAGATCTAAGAGTTTGATTCAAATGAAGAAAAACTCTTATCCTAAAAATTGAAAAGTGTACTACAAAGTACAAAAAATGAATTACAAAATACAAAAAGTGCAATCCGAAAAGTATACTATAAAAAATACAAAAAATGCACTACAAAGTAGAAAAAGTACAAATGCGAAAAAGTGCACTACGAACTAGGAAAAGTGCATTTCTTTTCATTTTTCAAGGTAAGAGTTTTTTTCATTTGAATCAAACTCTTAGATCTAAACTATATCAATAATATATAAAATTTAGTATAACGATTACATGATACTATAGCGCGCGTTAAAAAACTACCATAATAGAATTCAAAATACACTTGTACAAATGTACAATAGTTGGAGAGTTTCACTTAAATTTTAAAAAAAGATCATTAGGACATAACTTAGACTGATATCAATTTTTTTTTTTGTCCACTGGTTTATCAGAGCATTGCTTTGGCTACATCTAATTCAACTCAAGTCGCACACACTTCTTTGGCAGGTGAGTCTCCTAAAGAGAGTTTTTTACATCCACTGGAGTTAAATCTCAGACCTCATCGTAAATATACAATAGCCCGCTTACCACCTGAGTCCGAATTATCAAAAGTTGAAGAATGTTGGATAAAAGTTGCAAAAATTAGATATGATCAGATAACTATCTTCCACCTATGTATGTCAAACCTTACTTAAAACTATCAATCAATCAATCATGCATGCATGCGGGCAAATAAAAAAGAAAGAAAAACAGAGTTGAATATATATACCAAGTACCAACACAAAGACAAACAAAAATTTCCTTCTTCCTATTGAGTTTGAACAAGTAATTTGTAGTGGTCCACGCAATATCTTCAAATAAATACTGTCTTGCCAAACCAAGATGATTGGTCAAATTGAGCAACATTGTGGACTCATTTCAGAGCAAGTTCAAAACTATGGATTTTACAATTTACACATTCAGTGCATGCAAGTACATACGTCTCAATCAATCGATTCTATCTACATTCTACACTTTCAAATTAATTTATAAATTAAATCACATATTTTGAGACCCTTAATCCCTCCACAACTTCATGCCATGATCTCACAACCCCTCCAATTATTTAATCCCATCGACATCCATCCCTCTTTTTTATCATCTACTTATTGTTAATCAATTATTTCATTAATATTATTACCAATGTCTTTCTTTTAGCCATATTAATGATTTTATAATCATTACAATTCATATTATATAGTTTTAATTTTGATTTGCACACGTAGGCGCGCCCTCAAATCACCCTAATTTGCCCCATTATAAATAACCACATTTCATTTCTCACTCTCTGCAAGTCCTTTCCGCCGTGAGAGTTTCTGCTTCATTCACTTGGAAGTAAACATAGCAAAAGCAAAGCTACTTTCTTTCACTTGAATACCAAATGGGTGGCCATGGAACTTCCCCTTGTGCTTCTTGCAAGCTCCTTCGTCGTAGATGCGCCAAAGACTGTATTTTCGCCCCTTACTTCCCTTCCGACGATCCCCACAAATTCGCCATTGTTCACAAGGTCTTTGGCGCTAGCAACGTTAGCAAAATGTTACAGGTATTTATCTATCTATCTATCTATCTATCTATCTATCTATCTATATGACTATAAGTCTCTCTTTTTCGATATCTTCTTTGGTCTTTTATGCCGAAAATTTCAATCAAAGAGTTTAATCAACTTAACTTTTTTGTGACAGGAGCTTCCTCTGCAACAAAGAGCAGATGCAGTTAGCAGCCTAGTGTACGAAGCAACAGCAAGATTGAGGGACCCGGTTTACGGGTGTGTAGGGGCCATATCTTACCTCCAAGACCAAGTCTCTCAACTCCAAATGCAGCTTGCAGTGGCACAAGCTGAGATCCTCTGCATCCAGATGCAGCAAGACCCTGCTCCACAGAATCCGATCAACGTCTCTGATGAGAACCCGAAGCCATATTTCCTCCATAACAACCATCAACAACAGCAGCAGTACTACAACTATACCTCTCCAAGTGATCATGCAATTATCCAAGACTCCTTCAAGAGGGAGTCTTTCTTTAGCCATGATATGGTTTCTTAAATATGCAAATTTTGCTCTAGAATGTTCTTTTCTTCTTCTTTTTTGCTTAATATACTACATCTTGACTGTGATTCTTCATACATGTTTCTTTCAATCATTCATTTCTCTCTTGCTTTTTTTTGTGCCAAATAATGAGATATAAACATGAATGTATCCGTAACGTTAGTATAGATAAGGAGAAGAGACCTGTCAATTCCTTGGGTCATGTTTCGGCGGAGTTTGATGGAAAATTTATAGGTAAGAGTAATAAAACCCTAGTAAACCCCCGAAAAGTTATTTCTGGAATTAATCTAACCATTGAATTATAATCGTATGGTTAAGATTTCTTGTGTGTGCATGCATAGTTGTGTAAGAAACAAATAAAGAAAGACAGTAAATAAGAAATTTGAAACAAATCTGAATATAATTTATTAGCACAGAAAATGATATGCAGGATCTTGAAACAAATCTGAATATTTTCTCACCATAACTTTTGCTCAAGTCTGTAGCACAACCATAACTTATGCTATATATATATCACTGCTAGTGCTAAGCCATTCTGAACAGCAGAAAAAAAAACTCAATAGGTGATCAACATTTTGTGTGAGATTAATACAAAGATTAGCATAGACAACGGGTTGATTATCAACTTCTTAGCAAAGAACTCTAAGAGACTTCCGTAAAAGAAAATGATGTTAGTGCAAATTAATGCAACTGCAAGATACATTAGTACCAGACCAGATAGATGGGGGCAGGTAGCAGATACATAGCAAAAACAATGCCTACATTCATCAAAGCAAATGATTACTAAAGATTGTTTCTATTCTGTGGAATGTATGATTGGGTGAAAAGGCCAAAATGTGTAAGAGCAAAAGAAAGAAGTAGAAGAGAAAACATTTCAGTAGAATCTGTTACTGTTGGGCTGTTGGCAGTGTTAGTTTCACGTGGGGAACAAGTGTTAGTGCTCAGTTCATGGGAGTAATCTTACTTATCCTACTAGTACAAACCTACACATTTATATATATTATCTTCAGAAGAGAACAAAAAGGGCCAAGAACTGAAAGCATATTAATAGTAGGATTTGGACTTTACAAATCCATCTCTCCTATCAATTATATGTCTCATTCTCATCAAAAGCAATGTTTTTGTTTATTATTTTCCCTTCAATCTTCACAAATAAAACAAAAGAGAATCCTTGGAGTTTAAACAAATGGAGAAATGCAGGCGACTGTTTGACTCCAAAGATTCTTCTGCTTCTTTTTTAATACATATATCAGTTCTTACTTCACTTTTTAACAAAAAAATACTTTTTATAACAATTGGATAGTTCGGGTTAGTTCAAGTCGGATTCTTTTGATTCAGGTTGTTAAAACATTATTGAGTTAAGCAAGGTATATGGCGGTAGAGCCGATTTTTGTTTCTAAGTTGAATTGAGTTTCAGTTGATATCAGGTTCCAAGATAAATAGTGAAAAAGCATCTCTCAGCTTTCCAAGAAAACAATGATAAATAGTGATAGAATAAATAATCAAACAGCAAACAACAAAGTGCTGATAAGAGTCCAAGATTAAATAATATTAAACTCACCTGTCTTCTAAAAGTTACTATAATGCAATCTAGCCTGCCACTTAATCGTTGTAACTTGTAGTGTTCAGACTATTGACCACAAAGGGATAAAAAACAATACCACATCATAGTAAATTAGTAATGAACTATATATACCGGCACTGTTCAACTGCTCACGAAGGGCAGGTTGAATATACAGTATTAATTAGTTGGGTAGATTTGCATCATAAATTAAGACGTGTTAACCCTAATGATACAAACTTTAGCAATCGGAAGGCTTTGACAATTCTAAGCTCAGGTGTTCAAGCATCTATCGTTGGACTTTTGATCCAGACATACCCTCCGTCCCTCCCGACCTCCAGTCGGGGTAAGGGTACGTACATCTTGACCCCCTAGATCCCGCTAGTATTGGGATCCACCTGAGTAGATGTCTAAATGACGATGATGATGACGACGATATGAATTCAATATATGCTATTGTATTTAACAATGGTTAAACATCTTCATGTAAAGAAGACAAAATCCAATTTCCTAGCATCCAAATGACCTATTTTGACTTGTGCAATACTATGATTCTCTGCTTTTGCACTAAACCTACATACACTTTTGTCTAAATGAGACAAAAATTCTCAGCAGGCAAATTCAAGTTGCTTTCCTATCATTGAATTAGGAAATGAAGGATGTTGAAAAGGTAATCAGGGTCACGGATTTCACTTTTTCTCTCAACTTTAGTCATTGGGAGTGGAAAGTAGGTTCAGCAGTAGACTCTAAATTTTGATGCACAACAAAAATATAAGAAAATTTTGAGAATTTTATTTAAATTATGGTAGTATACAAAAATAGAAAAGGCAAAAGAATAATATAGGGGTGTTATTATTAAAATAACCCAACATAGAGGTATGACTTAACTTTGCAGGTAGATAAAGTCAAATGCCAAAGGAAACAAACAACATGGATCAATAAGAACAGAAACTGATATATAGAATAGAAAGATGACATAACAAGACAAAAAATAGAAGGCTATCTACCCCCTCCATACATACATAAACCTAGGTTATTGTTGTTCTTCTTGAGACACAGAAATTCTGAATTTCTATTTGGAGGGCTCGAGGAGAATGCTTCCAATTGGAAAACCAGTATTCTATTTCAAAATGCCCTTCTCTTTTGGTTTATTTTGTTCTTTTCCCCATCCATTGTCATTTTTCTTCAGTTGACATCAGTTCTGCTCTAATAAACTTCAACAATATAAAAATGGCTATAACTGATATCTCTATAATCCTGTAAAGTTAGTCAACAATTTTTCTGTTAAGCAAAGCAATGTATGTTTTTTTCTTTACATTTACCTCTACTCCCAACATCTTTTTCAGATTATATATTATACTGACAACGCAATTGCAATTTTTTCCCCTTTTCAAAAATGGGGAACCACACCTATAGCAAACCTTGATCTACACTAGCTTTATGTACCGGTGCAACTGTGCAAGACTTATTAGCGAATAATTAAAAAGATGCTTATACTTAACCCTTTGGAAGATGATTCATGGTTGAGTTTAATCTTAGAATCAACAAGAGTACAATATGACCCTTTGCGTATCAATCAAACTTTGAAATGCTGTTCAGATCAGGATAATGTGACTTGCACATATGCAAGTATGCAACTCAATCAATAGCTTATGGATACCGTGATTAATCAGATGCACTGTTATGCTTACTACTAGATATGCAAACCACAATTGAGATTATTATATGGCTCTACTAAAATAATGTTGTCACATATAAAATGGCATCTTTAATGGATCATATTTTCCTATCATTCCAAATCTTACCTCAGTCATGATTTAATTTTACCACCAATTTTATTACGATCAGAGGAGATTCCAGATTCAGATTTTGTTCCAATTACTTCAGCAACTCAGATTGAAAATTATTACAAAAAGTTACATGACATTAAGTTCACTTTCAAAGCATTTATTCAATGTCAATGTTACAAGAGATCAGGGGATACAAGGGCTGAAAAGGCAAAATTATTGAGTTGAGCCTTACCTCTTTTGGCTTAAAATACAACAAGCAACGCAAACAAACAAGCAGCACACACAAACAAGCAACACAGCATATCCTTGTATTGACAAGAATGAGAAAATAATGCATATAAACGAGGATTAAATAGGGGATTCAGCTGACCTTCGACATCTAATAAAAGAGATGGCGAATCACCCAGACTTTGAGTCGTTCCATCCACAGACATCACTTGAACGATGAACTTGACATGAGAAGCATCAGCAGAGATCAGTAGGTCAGAAACATAAAATGCTTCTACCTGAGCTACCCCAAGATACACCGGAATTCTCTTAGTTTTCAGGCTATTGTCCTCAGTTGCTTGTTTTAATATTTCCTCAACATAAATGTTGTACTTGGGGAACACGGCATTGCTGCCATTCTTCAATCTCCACACAATCTTAAGGCTTAGGTATTTGGAACTTTGAGGGCTAATATCCCACTTAATGGATTCACCTTCAACAATCCATAAAGCAGCAGGTGGGGGTTCAAAGTGCTGATTCAGAGTTTTGATTGAGATGTGACCAAGAACAGCATAGTAGTCAGCCGAACTACCAACTTTACTATTTTTCAGATTTCCATTGCTAACTTTGGATTTCAACTTGTAGCACACAGCATGAATACCCGTCAATGTATAACCTTGCATTGGAATGCCATGCTCCGTAATGAGCCAACCCTTAGCTGACTCCGTAACTTTACATGGGAAATTCACCGTACTAAATTTCTGAGAGAACTCGTTCATTGTCAGTATAGGGTTTCCCTGGGAGGGAAGAAGCAGTTGTGTAACTTGTGTTTGCTCGTTAGTCACAGAATGTAACTCCAGAAGAAGACCCAGGAGTGAAATCCCATCAGAATGTACCTGGACACATGGTGTTATAACCGTTGAGAATAAAGAAAAGATAACCTGATACATAAAAGATTTAGCAGCTTCTATTGATGGGAGTCTTGATGATAAGATTATGATTGAAAATAAAGAGCTTGCATAATCTTAGAAATGTAGCAGCCCCACATTCTGAGGAAGCAAAGTCAGATACTTTAAACTACCAACCATTATATGAATTGCCAGAAATGCTCAGTCTGCTTGTAACCAATTTTGTGCAGTGGATAAGAAACTCAATTTGTCTTTCTCAAGCATACTTCATTCCGTCTTTCCACTCATCATAGTATATCCAGGAATTGTTTAGCAGTATTCAAAAGTAAAAGATAAGAAAGAATATGAAGTTCTAGCAATTGGCATGACGTGATCTATAAGGCAATATGAATAATTAAGTATATTAAGGTTAACATGTATTTAAAAATGGAAATTGCTTTGAACATTGTATGCATGACAATGAGAGATCATAATTGTTCTTCCCTTTTCTGTTGAGATAAACGAAATTTTACCTTTTTTCCAATACACGTGATTAACGGTAACACATGAGAAGCCTCAAAAGATTTAATCAAAAAAGGAGATAGCTTACAGAATATGTTAAATGGACAGGCAGCTCTTCCATATAAAGCTTTCCTTCAAAGAGCTTTGCCGTGAAGTGCACCTTGTTTTCGAGAAATCCTTTAAAAGTTATGTTCCCTCCTCCGTTGTAAGATGGCTCCTTAGTACTGGAATATATAAGTTCCAAGAACAGCCAATGTATTAGAACAAAGATAGCAATATATCACATTATAGGAACTATATAAGAAAGAAGAGAAGTTCCCTAAGAGCAAGTATATCAAATGCTTCCCAGCAACAGAAAGCGAGCCCACAAAAGATCAGAATGCAGGATAATTTGTAATTGAAAATTCTACTACCCAAGACTCTGATCAAAACCTTACATTGTTTCCCTCTCTTATTTTAAGATATTTTATTTAGAGAAACTAACAAAAGTACATAAAACTTACTCAACAAGAACTTGTATGGTGTTTGATCCAGAACCTTCAGGTGGTTCCAGTAAAGGCTGTACAAGAACCAATAGTTTTCAAAAGGAATATATTAGCTGAAACATAGATGGTATTGCTATAAAAAAGGATAGTCAAAGCAACACATGAATGGACCATGTATGCATGAAAACTTGCATAAATATACTTCAAAATTTGGTTACATGTACGAGTACCAAAAACAAGTTCTCACTCTTCTACCAAAAAAAAAACAAGTTCTCACTCACCACTATAAATGTAATACTTCAGTTTTATCTCACGATTTTAATGAAGGATATGCTAGTAATATTACTATTTTAAGTGGTGCTTACTGTTTAAGGGCATAAATGTCATAATTTTGGAAACACAGGTATAATTATGACCTTATGGATATAAGTTGGGCAAATAGCAGGAAATATACCCCCAACTAACCCAACATTAGGTAATGGCAGGCAATAACCTGAGCTTCACAAGTTGCAGTTTTGCAGAAAAGTCCATACTTCGGGCCTTCGGGGTAATTTAGGAAAGGTGAAGGCCCGCCGGAAGAGCTCCTCTGACCAATAAATTTGATGTGGCGCTGTCATACAGGCTTAACTTATGCTTTCACAATCCACTTTATTCTGCCTGCTATATCAAATGTCATGGTCAGATGATCTTACCACTATTCGGAACTCACCCCATAGTCTAGGTTACTTTCTATAACTTGAGAAGTTTTGGGTATCATCCACCACTAACATCAAAATTGGGGTGATTTCCCACAATTTGTGCTAAAAAATTTATAGGCTTTCCTATGGGGGGATATTTTTAGGACAGTTAAATATTTAGACAATCATTGTGGAGTAACTCTCATGAGTCTCATCCACCCTAAGTGAGCCTTAGCTTGTAGAATTTATATTCATCTTGTTAGGTATGTATCTTTGTTGAATGTGATTATCCATCTTCAATGCTATAGATTGTAGCTGACTGGCCTGGATGCCTTTTAAACATAGGGATCTGATTGGACTAAATATACACAAGCTAGTTAATCATATCAAAAGGAAATCATCCACAAGAAAAGTGATCAGGTATGCACTGATTTCCAACCTTTATATGATTTGAGGGAAAGGGGGAAGGGAAACTGGGAAAAAAATCAGTTACAAGATTATCTAATAACTGGAGCAACGAGGCAGAGAGGCAAAAAACATCCATGTTTCAGTTTTCAGAAATTGTGGATCAGAAGAAAAAAAACACCCAATGATTGATACCTGAAAGCTTTGGCATGATAAGTTGCACCAAGGAGCGTCTGATACTTGATCCCCATTCACAGAGACATGATAACCGCGACCCTGAACATATTAAATGGCATAAGCTACAAACTTATGGATAGTTTAGGTTTATCTGCCAGGCTAGACTTACTTTGAGCAATTCTACAAAGCAAGCAAGCAAGAAACAAACATAAATGCTTGGACTCCATTAATAGATAAAATCATAAAAGACACAAGTTGTAACAGGGTCTTTTGGCTATGCCAAAACGGCACCATATCAATACTTTTGTCCCATCAGCTACCTTATGAGGTATCTTACAAGGCTTTATCAACTAGGAGAATTTTATCATGACATGTAAAAAGAAAGAAGTATTATCTAGTCCAATGAATCTAGTGCAACTACTCATTTCCAATTTACCCTCCAAGGCTCTAATTACCATTAAGAAATGCAGCTGAAATTTTAAGCACAAAAGGGGGGACAAAATGGGTATTAATTGATCATCAGTTTAACAAAAAAAAAAGGTTGTATATGATAGAGTTAGATGAGCAACCTGGTCGAAATTTGAGTAAAATGGTACTGTCCTCGGGTAAGTCTGAGCTATAGACCATGATTTCTCAACAAGATGCCACCAACTGAAAGAAACACCAAACAGACAACCAATAGTTGGCATATGCCATTATGTCTAAATATAATGACTGAAACAGCAAGACATACGTAGAATAACGGTTGCAGTGATTTTGGCTCTAATTTTGGTTTTGATAGAGAATTAGGAGTGAGATTAGATTGGAATACCAAAACCTGAGGTTTTGATTTGATGGTTCATGAATCATTCAATTCCAAGCAGAGATATTGTAATGACAAATGGGTTTAGAGAAAAACTAATGTGCAAACAAACCGTGGTATCAGGTTTCCAATCAATACCTAATTCTGTAAAACCATCAACGACATACCGCCTGAATAACAAGTACTACTTCAAGAGAAAAGTTCAAAAAAAGAACTCAGCTGTAAAGCAGTGCAAGATCTATAAGTCAGTTACCGATTCTGAGCAGTCTGAAAATCTGGAGGTTGCTTAGTCTCATAGACCCATCCAGGCGCAAATATCGCAGCAGATACATCTTCCCTCTTTATAACATCAAGTGCCTTGTTTGTCTAGATTTTCAAATGATTAACAAGTAATTATATTAGGACCTTCTAATTTTCCAAATTACAAAGGTAATGAATGTAAAGGACAATTAGAAGCCACAAACACTATTGAATGGGCACCCTTTAACTTATCTAGTCACGCATACAATCACATAAGCAACATTTGGAGAAGTGGCGTTCAGTAGATAACAAGCAGATAGGTTTATGTATTATTGTCAACCCCTGGAAAAATGAAGAGAATGGACATGAATCTTCTTGATTCATTAAGTTTGAACATCCAGAAATCATACAAAACCAAAGCATTAATTAATTTTGAATTTTCATCCAAAAATAGATAACTGGAATAAATGACTTGGATAAAACATACATTCCATTGTCCTCCGCCGAAAGTGTTCCTTCCAAAAACATCTATTCCCATGTAGACATCAAACTTCCTTTGACCAGCAACTGAAGCCGAAAGCCTTGGATAGTCTTCCTGTTACACCAACTATATGCTGGTCAAAGTTATGGGACAAAACAAGCAGTTTTAACACAATTGAAGAGAAGAAGGGTATACCTTCCACGAATAGTCTACGAATATCCCATCACAGAGATCGAAAAAGGGTTTGTTTTTATCATTCAGCTGATCCTGCCAATCTAGATCACCACCAACTGTGACACTGTCATACCTATATAGATGAAACATAATAGCATATCAGCAAAGCATATTAGCACCATACCAGCTGTGAGATTCTCATGACACTCACCATATGACTAGAGAGCCAGGTTTTGAAGAATGCAGAGTTTGTGTCAAATGGCTTACAAATTCTTTCAGTTGAGGTATTTGAGTTGCATCTAGCTTAACCTCTATATTTATCTGTATCAATATTGTTAGATTTTAGGAATAAAAAAACTCTCAGAACTCATTGAAGGAAATTCAACCCGGAAAACAGAGAGAAAAAAAAGCTTTTTCAAAACTCCAAACGAATAACATATGTATTCAATACCAAAAGCAGCACAATCCAAATTTGTCCTGGCAACAATAATGAACGGCAGTAAAATTAACAAAACCAACAATATGCATTAAAGTAGCAAAGGGGAAACATACCAGCCACCCATCAAACCCCAAAGCAACAGCAAGCTCGCTCAGTCTCTCAGCATAAAGATGAGCAGACTCCGTCGTTGCTAGCAGGACATCACAAATACGTCTGCCTTCATCCCATTCAGTGATGAAAGTTCCTAGTACCTACTAGACAAAAAGGAAAAGGAAGGGAAATATCTTTGCAAAATAAAACTTCATCTGGAATCAAACTAAATTCCCAATTTCATAATGCCAAAACCAGATTTCCTATATCAATACTCCCTGTATTGTATCCCAAATAAAGAAGAAAGCCAGAAAGAAATTTGTTCCTACCAACTAAAACCAATTAACAACTTCCAGAAACAATAAAACACTTCTGTAACTATACTTCTTCAGAAGAAAGAGCTGCATTTTATTTATTTTTTCTCAAGTTCGACCTTCCAATTTATTACGAGTATATTCCAACAAAAGCAATATAGAATCAGCAATTGGAGACACCTTCTCGAGGTAAGTAGCAAATTCTGCTTTTGAACAGTTACAAGAAGGTGTTAATTGTAGTACCAAATGAACTTGTAGTTAGTACCAAAAATCAAGAAACAGACATCTGAGCATTAATTTCTACCTTAACCCCGTGCCTGTGAGCTGTATTGGTCCAACAAGGAGGTGGTATCGTCACCAAGTTATGCGAGAAGTAAACGAAAACATCAATCAAATACCAATGCCAGATTGCAAAAGCATCCGGAATAGTTCCGCCTTGAATCCACTTATCATCCACGTACCCGCCCGCCATATCATGGCAGACCAACAGCCTAGGCCGATTAGGCAAATTTGACGATCCATCCGGATTCGGCTCCAAGGGAACCGAGGCCTTGTTGAACGGATAGTGAAAGGACTTGAAGTAAGATCGGGATTCGAGCTCCTCGAGTGTCTTGATAGGATAGGAGACTGGAATTGACGGCTGTAAAGGGTCGAATGAGTCCGATTTGGCGGGTGATTCCGGAGATTCAAGGTCAGGAGAGGAATCGGACATGGCGGATTTGAAGAGATTGGAAAGTTTAGTGGAGATCGAGTGGTACAAAGTTCGGACAGAGACTAGGGTTTCGCATTAAGGGCATGGGCGCGAAGAAATTGATTGCTGTAAACGTTGACTTGTATGGCCAATCATCAGCAAATCGAGTTAACATTGACTCATTTGAATGGTTGCTTTCCTAACAAGAAATATTTTTGCCAAGTCCACTAGAATGTGTCCTCCCACTCCTAAAGTGCAATTGGTTCTAGATTACATTTATGTTTTTTTCCAATTTGTATTTTGTTCACCTTTATAAGATTGGTTGCTACTGTACAAATTTACTTTCAAGATTTTTGTGCTTAATCATAGATATTCTAAATCCATTGTGTTGTGTTATTTAAGATAATAAAATCAGAATCATCACATATCTAAATGATGGACGTCGTCTTGGTCTTCATTTTTTGAATTATACTATTTTATTTTAGCCTGTTTAAAATATATGAAAATGATCAAGTGAAAAATCAATATATATTTATACATCAAACTTTCTTTAAATTTTTCAGTGGTTTTTAGTAATAAAACGTGTTTGTAATTATAATACCATACATTAATTTAATTTCCCTCAAAAAAGTTATCTAACTAAAAATATTCCAAACATTTTTTTCAACTTCAACTAATTTTCAAATTCCAACTAGTTGTGTTTATAAACCAATAGACATACCCTAATTACTTGTATTACAAATATTTTTTTAAAAAAAAGTACTAAAAATCTAATATCTTCCAAATCCTTATAAATGTTGGAACGATGTTGGGACCTCTGGTTCTAAACATCGGAACAACGATACAGTTCTCCGAGTTTTGATAATGACAAACGCTATAAGGGAACTAATGTGCTTCGATCAAGTATTTCTAAGGAACACAGATTGAGCAAAGAACTTCCACGAATGACCAAAGATCATAGGAGCACACAATGAAGAGTTCCCATCAAGGGAACTCTGAAGAGAAAAGTTCCCATGAAATGAGAACTCCCAGGAATGACCAGAGAACAAAGGCTTACACGATGAAGAGTTTCTCTCAAAGGAACTCAGAAGAGGACAGTTCCCACAACATGGGAACTCACATGCGAGGACAAGGACCGATCATCGCATATCACGGGATCCTGTCTTGGACAAGATGAAGGCACAGTCTGAGGAGCAGACTGTCACGATTGATCCAACGGTCCGATCAATTCAAGAAGTTGACCTAGTTCAAATTGAAATCACATGTGAAGAAAGTACAACTTGGGCATCAAGCAAAGGGCATTTCGGACACAAATGAAAGATGCGATTGAAGCCCAAGTTCACTCGAGTATAAAGCCAAATGAATAGTGCTCGGATTGAGCACTTCTCCCAGAACTTACAAATACCCACAACAGAGAAAGAGAAAAGAAGAAGAGAAGTCCCCGGCGGCGAGTGTCTGATCTCGACGACGGTGAAGCTGAGTTCCTAGGAGCAAGGGAACTGCGATTCGGTGTAAGGTTTGAGTTGCTTATTTAGTGATTGTTGTTCGCTTAGGAACTCAGTTGAGAAGATTCATTAGTGTTGCTAGAGTTAGGTAGAACTCGTAGGAAAGAGAAGTTTGAATCTGGTTGTTTGTAACTAAGGAACAAATCAATAATATAAGTAAGTCATTCAAAATCCTCCAAGCGGAGGTAGAGGTTTACCCATACAACTAGTTGGTTGTAGTGGGGTTCCTCTATAAGGAACTGTGTTCATTCTGTCTTTCTAATACTTGCGATAATTTCTTCCGCTGCCTTGGGAACAGCTTAACAGTCAGTTCCCAAGCTCTAGCTAACGGTTACGATCCAACAATAAAACTAATTGATCATAATCCTAAAGTATATAAATCTTATGTTATTATCCCTAATCTTGAAATTTTAGGGGTTTTGACAATTAAATGAGTGAAGATTAATTTTAGGCCGGATTTCATTACAATTTTCAAGTTTTAAAACATCTATTCAGGTCCAGTCACTAATAAAATCTTCAGCAAAGCTAATCAACAACCCAAAACTTTGTCATTTAATTGTACAATTGAAATCAAATTATGCTTATCGTATTCCAGGATATTCTAGCATCTTCACGTAATTATAGCATACCATGGGAAATTGGAATTGATTTATCCTTTTTCACTATGTTTTTTACCGCTCTGCCTTTTCATTCTGTTTTTACTGTTCCTTGCTTTTGTATTTCTGTTAGCTGACGTGGCTCAGTAGATATACTCGTTTCCCGGTTTAGTATAAATACCAGTTCCCTTGTATTTTTCCTTCCTAAGAGCAATAAATAAAACTGTGTTTTCTCTGGTTCTTCTTTTGCACTATACCAAAGACATTTTTTGTCCGATACTTTTCCCTCAACTTGTCATTGGGAGCGGAAATTAGATTCAGCAGTAAAGTCCAAATTTTCCCTTATTGTGTGATTTGATACACATCAAATTGAGACAAGTTTATAACTTAAAAACATACAACAAGCAAGTAAGCAACACATACAAGCAAGGAACACAGAACATCCTTATTTTGATAAAAATGAGAAAATTATGGATATTTATAACAAAGATACAAAAGTGGGATTGCGCTAACCTTCAACACTTAATACAAGAGATGGCGAATCAGCCAGCCTTTGAGTCGTTCCATCCACAGACAACACTTGAACAATGAATTTGACACAAGAAGCATCGGTAGAAAGCAGAAGGTCAGAAACATAGAACGCTTCTACCTGAGCTACCCCGAGATACACTGGGCTGCTGCCATCAGTTGCTTGTTTTAATATTTCCTCGACATAAATGTTGTACTTGGGGAACACTGCATTACTCCCGTTCTTCAATCTCCACACAATGTTAAGGCTCAAGTAATTGGAACCTTGAGGACTAATGGCCAACTTAATGGATTCGCCTTCAATGATCCAAGAATCAGCAGGGGGTGGTTCTAAGTTCTGATTCAGTGTTTTAATTGAGATGTCACCAAGAACAGAATAGTAGTCAGCTGAACCGTCAACTTTGGGTTCCAAGTTGTAGCATACGAAATGAATACCCACCAGTGTATAACCTTGCATTGAAATGACATGCTCCATAATGTACCATCCTTCTTCCGACTCTGTAGACTTACATGGCAAAATCACCGTATTAAATTCCTGAGAGAACTTGTTCATTGTCAGGATAGGGTTTCCCTGTGATGCAAGGAGCACTTGTGTTTTCTCGTTAGTCAAAGAATATAGCTCCAGAAGAAGACCTAGCAGTGAAACCCCATCAGAATTTACCTGGACACATAATAGATACAAGATTTAGCACCAATAATCTTGATATTGTAACAGCCCCATATTTTGAGGTAGCGATTTCAGATACTCTAAACTGACAACAAGTGACTTGTAACCAATTTTTGCCAAGTAGATGAGGAATTTTATTTATCTTTCTCAAGCATAATTCAGTTAAGTAATTTAACTTCACCATAATATATGCCGGGATTGTTTAGAGGTTAAACAAAAGAAAAGAAAGTTCTAGCAATTAGCAATATATAAGGGCATCTGAACTTCTGAACAATTAAGGATAGGGGAGGTTTACATATATTTCAAATAGAAATTGCTTTTGAATTTATATGCATGACAATGAGAGATCATTAATCTATTATATTTCCTACCATTTTTGTAGGGATAAAAGAAATTTTATCTTTCTTTATTTGATAGATATGATTAACAGGAACAGATGAGAAAAACGATCTATTCAATAAAGGAGATAGCTTACAGAATATGTTAAATGAAGAGGCAGCCCCTCCATAAGAAGCTTTCCTTCAAAGAGCCTTGATGTGAAGTACCCCTTGCCGTCAAGAAATCCTTTAAATGCTAAATTCCCACCTCCGTTGTAAGATGGTTCCTTAGTACTGGAATATATAAATTCAGAGAACAGCCAATGTATAAGAACAAACATAGTAATATTATCATTTTATAGCAACTAAATACCAACGCGAGAAGATTCCTAAGAACAAGTAAATAACATGCTCCCCATCCACAGAAAGCAAGCCCACAAAATATCGTCAGAATGTAAAATAATTTTTATTAAAAATCTTATTGCCTGAATTTTAATGTCCAGTCAAATTTTCATATTCTTTCAGCAATGCATACTAGAGAAACTAACAAGTACATAAACTTACTCAACAAGGACTTGTATGGTGTTTGATTCAGACCCTTCAGGTGGTTCCAGTAAAGGCTGTACAAAAAGGAGTATATAAGCTGAAACATAGATGATATTGCAATGAAAAAAAAATCAAATAAGAGAGTACAAATCAACACAGAAACAGGCCATTTATTTAAGAAGACTTGCACAAATATACTTCAAAAGACAGTTGCATACTTACATGATTTCCCTCACCACCATAAATGTAGTACTTCTGTTTCATCCCATGATTTAAATTAAGGATATGGTAGTAATAATACAAATTTAAGTGGTGCTGTTGGAAGAGGTCTTACCCGAGTTAAGTGAATAAAGTTCATATTTTTGGAAAGTATAATCATGTCCTTATGGATATAACTTATACAAGTTCCCACTATTTGCCCAACTTATATGACCCAACTTTAAAGGTAATGGCAGGCAGTAGCTTAAAATTCAGAAGTTGCAGAATATAGTCCATAAGTTGAGGTGAGTTACCACTGCCACCAAAACTGGGGTTATTTACTGCAATTTGCACTAAAAGATTTGTAGTTTTTGCTATGTGGGCAAACTTTTGGAACAGTAAAAAAATTAAAATTGTGGAGTAAAGGGTGTGTTAGTTTCAGTTCAGAGCCTATCAACAATCCTAAGTGAGAAACTGAGAATTAGCTTGTGGAGTTTACATTCATCTTGATTAGGTATGTATCTCATGTAATAGAGCTGACAACATGGATCAACTGCAACTTCTTTTTTCTTCTTATACAAGATGCAAAGGGTGATACATGGAAATATCATGTTGGTGAAATGACAATTTTTGGGTAGAGCCACATCTTTATTGACTGCAATTATCCATCTGCAATGATATAAATCTTAGTTGACTGGCTTGGATTCCTTTTACACATAGGGATCTGATTGAACTTACTAATCCATTAGCTAGTTAATAGTACGTTCAGAAAATCAGCTTGAAAGAAAGTGATCAGATATGCTCTTATTTCCAACATTCATATTATTTGAGGGTAAAGGACAATGTGCACCAGGCAGAGTGATGAAAAATCACCCATGTTTCACTTTTAAGATATAGCCAATCAGGAAAAAGGTAACTTTTAGGAATTGGATCAAGGATAATACCTGAAAGTTTTGGCATGATAAGTTGCACCAAGGAGCACCTGATACTTGATCCCCGTTCACAGAGAGATGATAACCAAGACCCTGAACATATCAAATGGAATAACCGCATAAGATACAAAATAATGGATGGTTCAAGTTGATTTGCCAAGCTAGAGTTACTTTGGAAAAATTCTATAAAGCATTGTACCCCATTAATAGAAAAAAAAATCCTGAAAAACACAAGATGTGGCTGTGCCAAAATGGCACCACATCAGTAGTTTTGTCACATCAGCTAACCTATGAGCTATCTAATTAAGCTTTATCAACTAAAAAGAGAATATACACATGACACGTCAAACATACCCAAGAGGGGAGGGAGAGATTGTGTAATGAAAGAAGTACAATCTAGTCCAATGAAAGTAATGCAACCACTCATTTCCAAGTTATCCTAAGGCTCTAATTTTAATTAACAGATGTAGTCAAAATTATAACCACAAAAAGGGGGACAATGCCTACTCAACGTTCAAAACTATGATTTATCTCCCACCTACTTTTTTCAATAATGTGGGGAAAAGGGTGTTATAAAATATTTTTAAGAGAAAAAGGGCAGAATAGATTTAGAAGTGCAACCTGATCGAAATTTGTGTAAAATGGTACTGTCCTCGGGTAATTCTGAGCTATTGCCCACGATTTCTCAACAAGATGCCACCAACTAAAAGAACAACCAAACAGTCAAACAGCAAGACAATTATAGAATCACTGTTGCAATGATTTTGGCCCAAAATCAGATTTCTGCAGAGAATACTGCTTCAACTGGCCTTTTTTCCGTATGAACTTTACTTTCAGTGATTTTTGGCCTTTTTTAGTATATACTTTCAGTTGATATTGTTCGATATGAAGAATGAGATTGAAAAAACCTAATGCGCCAAAAAAAAGTGGTATCAGGTTTCAAACCAATTTCTAGTTCCCTAAATCCATCAATAAAACTATTAAGAATTTTAAGTGAATCATCAACGGGTCCTAAAACCCACAATTCTTAAGGTTTGGAAAAACCTAATGTGCAAAAAAATAGTGGTATTAGGTTTCCAAACAATTTCTACTTCCCTAAACCCATCAATGAAACATAACCTAAAAATTAAGAGCTTTAAATGAAGCATCAAAGGGTCCAAAAAAAACCCAATTGAAAAAATCTATGCAAGAGGGTAAGTCAATTACCGATTCTGAGCAGTCTGAAAATCTGGAGGTTGCTTAGTCTCATAGACCCATCCGGGTGCAAATATTGCAGCAGATACATCTTCTCTCTTGATAACATCAAGTGCCTTGTTTGTCTAGATTTTGAAATGATTAATACCTAATATAAGATCACCATCTAATTTTCCAAATAACAAAGGTAATGAATGTAAATGACATTTAGAGGCCACAAACACTATTTGATGATGGTCTTTAACTTATCTAGTGATGCACATAATCAGATAAACGTTATGAACTACAATTTAATACAGACGAAGCATTTAAATAGTCTATCCCTACAGTGGATCTTATTAGCCCATATGTATTCTCTGATTCAAATTGCTAGTTCTCCCTCACAATAAAATAAATTAATACATAGTGTCTCAGTATCAGCAACTTTATTCCTATTACCTAGCCATCTATCACTTTGGGGGAAAACTGAAAAACTGTTATGCAGCAATCCGTTCAGAGACTACAAACAGAAGATAGAACTATGAAATTTGACATGACAGAAAAGTGACATTGAGCAGTACAAACCTACAATATCAACTGAAAGTATATACTTAACAAAGCCAATTAAACTTCCACAAAAAGAAAGACAAAGTTTGCAAATCAAGAAATTTAGAAATAGTAAACAGCAATTAGTTGGACAGAAATGAAAAAATGTTGTAGTATATTATGAGAACACACAGATTATGTTTTCAATTAATGACATGTATAGTGAAAAAAAAGATAATCCAAAAATAAATCCTAGCTTTAAATTTTGGAGCATCTAAAATGTTAACTAATATTAAAAAAAAAAAGGTTATGACAAACAGATAATGTTGCATAGTTATTATCAAACCCTGGAAAAATGAAGAGAATGTACATAAATCTTCGTGTGGATCCTCTTAATTCATTGAGTTTTAAACATCCAGAAATTATATAATACCAAGAGATTGAAATTTTATATAAATAAAGACAAGTAGAATAGACAATTGATAGATAGAACATACATTCCACTGCCCTCCACCATAAGTATTCCTTCCAAAAACATCTATTCCCATGTAGACATCAAACTTCCTTTGACCAGCAACTGAAGCCGAAAGCCTTGGATTGTCTTCCTGTCAAACCAACCATATGCTGGACGAAGTGAAGGAAAAAAAAAACAAGCAGTGTTAACATAGTTATTGACAAGAAGGGAATACCTTCCATGTATAGTTTACAAATATCCCATCACATAGATCGAAAAAGGGTTTGTTTTTATCATTGAGCTGATCCTGCCAATTGAGATCACCATCAACTGTGACACTGTCATACCTATACAGATGAAAAGTAAAAGCATATCAGCAAGCATATTAAACCATACCAGCTGTGACAGACAATCTCCTGACACTTACCATATGACTAGAGAGCCAGGCTTTGAAGAATGCAGAGATTGAGTCAAATGGCTCACAAATTCTTTCATTTGAGGTATTTGAGTTGCATCTAGATCAACCTCCATATTTATCTGCATCATTATTAAGAAGATTGTAGAAAAATTCTCAGAACTCTTTGAAAGAAATTCAACCAGGAAAACATGAAAAAAAAAAAACTATCTCAAAATGGCAAACAAATAAAATATATATTCAATACCAAAAGCCACACAACCCAAATTTGCCCAGGCAGTAACAGTGGGCAGCAATAAAATTAACAAAAGCAACAATATGCATTAAAGTAGCAAAGGGGAAACATACCAGCCATCCATCAAAGCCCAAAGCAACAGCAAGCTCGCTCAGTCTCTGAGCATACAGATGAGCAGACTCCTTCGTTGCTAGCAGGATGTCACAAATACGCCTGCCTTCATCCCATTCAGTAATGAAAGTTCCCAATACCTATCTTTGCAAAATAAAACATCATTTGGATATCATATTAAATTCCTAAGTTCAGAGGAAGATTTATGAAACATACCTTTGTAACTATCCAAAGATTCCCTATACCAATACCCCTTTCTTTATCCGATTACTCCAGATAAATAGAAATACAAAAGAAACTGTTTTCTATTTGGTAAAGCAGCTAGAACCAATTAACAGCTTCTAGAAACAACATATCACTTCTGTAACAGCAATAGGTTAAGGATGGTGCTGAATAGTGCACCACCTTCACCATACTTCCCTAATCCTTTATATCCTTCTTTTTTTAACTGACCATTTTATTAATTAATAAACATGGAGTCTATCAACTGCTCAGCAATTCCAACAGCCAATAAAAACAAACCAAAAATGGCAATCCCCAATAAGTAAGAGCTGTGTTCTCAATTTTGACTTTCCAATATATAGAATTCCTCCAACAACAATATAAGAAATCAACAGTTGGAGACATTACAGAAGGTAAACTGGAAATATTTCTTTTGAGATTTATAACCAGGAGTCAATTGTAGCCCCAAATGAACATATAGTATCAACAATCAAGAAGGAGACAACAAGGCAGGCAACAGAACGTTAATTTCTACCTTAACTCCGTGCCTGTGAGCAGCATTGGTCCAACACGGAGGTGGAATCGTCACCAAGTTATGGGAGAAGTAAACAAAAACATCAATCAAATACCAATGCCAAATCGCATAAGCGTCCGGATTAGTCCCACCTTGAATCCACTTATCGTCCAAGTACCCGCCCGCCATATCATGGCAGACCAGTAGCCTAGGCCGATCAGGCAAACTTGACGATCCATCCTGATCTGGTTCCAACGGGACTGAGGCCCTGTTGAATGGGTAGTGAAACGAATCAAAGTAAGATCGCGATTCGAGCTCCTCGAGTGTCTTGATCGGGTAGGAGACTGGAATTGACGGCTGCGACGTGTCGAATGAGTCCGATTTGGCGGGTGATTGCGAAGATTGTAGATCAGTTGAGGTGTCGGACATGGCGAATTTGAAGAGATTTGTGGAGATTGAGCGGGACAAGTTTCGGAGAGAGATTAGGGTTTCGCGCTTAACACGGGCGCGAAGAAATTGCATTTAAAGAGGAGAGGAAGGATGCAACTGTAAACGTTTACTTGACTTTTATTGCTTGAATACCTGGCTTTAGTATCAAGAAATCTTTTATACTCCCCCCGTTTCATAATATATGTCTTTTAACCTTGATTTTTTTGTTTTACAATAAATGTCTTTTTAGCTATTTTAGCCTTTACTTTACATTTTTATCCTTATAATTAATAATAGGTTATTAGTAGCGATTTTCAATAAAGTAGAAAAATAAAGTAATAAATAAGGGTATATTAGTATTTTTGTTAGCTTTCTTAAATAGTGTGCAAATTGCTAGAAAGACAAATATTATGAAACCGAGGAAGTAGCTTACTTTCACGGTTTTTGTGCTTAACCATGGAGCAAAGAACCAAATTGTGTGCTTTGTGACTTGTGTTGTGTGTGATTAATGGAGAATGATAGAATGACCCTATGGGTCATGACCCATATCTATTTTAAGTCATTACATTTAATTGTGAAAGAAAAAGGTCAAAAGAGTTTAATGGAGTTACATTTTTATTAAATCTAGACAAGCATTCAATTTACTTGTAAAAGGTGAAAGATAAAAACAAAAAGTTGGGTTTTTTTATTGTTTGTTTTTATTAAGATTTTACTATTCAAATATCTGATAAATTATTATTTTTTCCATCTTTATCCAAAATGATTTTAATAATAAAAAAATTATGTAAAAAACAAATTAACTGCTTTTTCTTCTTCTTATCACCAAATAACTTTAAGAATAAATTGAATAATTTAAAGAGAAAATTGCACTAAACCACCAGTTAAATAGGCGAATTTAGACTTAACCACCCGTTATACACGAATTTGTTTTAAAACACCCAAAACTTTCATTCTGTTAACAAATAGCCACCCACAAGCCTTTTCCGTCAAAAAATCCGTTAAATCCTACCCTTTGACAGTTTTGCCCTCAACTGTTCATCATTTCTTCTTCTTCTTTCGTCTTGTCTGGCCCCTAACCTCGCTCGCCAATCACACAGGATCTGGAAGCCGCCGAACACCTTGGATTTGAGCACCAGGTTCTGGAGTTGGCGATTGAAGCCCTGGGAGACGCGGTTCTTGAACTGGGCGAGCAGATGAAGCAACGCAGCCTCCTCTTCCGCCTCCCCCTCGGCGAGGGCTTTGACGAGATTGTGGAGGCTCTCGCGGTCGATCCAGGCCTGGATCTCGGACTCGATGCCGCCGGCGACGCGGGCTAGCTCGTGCGTGGAGGCGCGGAGGCGAAATTGAGGCCAACCCCAGCCCTCTGCATATCGAACAAAACAGAAAACGCCTGAGACGGGTTAGAGCTCTGGGTATGGGCTTTAATAAGCGTATTGTAGAGATTCGTATTGGGACGGTCGACCTGATTGAAAGCCCTAACAGCCAATCCGATTTCCCGACAGAGGGAGAAAGCAGAGATGAGCTTGGGGACGACGAAGAGGTCGCCGTGAAGGCCGAATTTGAAGACCTGAGAGTGGATTTGCATAGCGTAGCTGAGATTAGTGCACTTGTGGAGGTCGGAAAGCTTCTCCTCGAAGCGTCGGCGAGAAGAGACCCAGGAAGGGGCTCGGAGTGGGGCTGAAGCGGCGGCCATTGGAGGCGGGGGTTCAAGGAACTCGTTTCAATTTGGGGCGAAATTGAGGGCAAAGTAGTAATTGTACACGATTTAACGGATTTTTTGACGGAAAAGGCTCGTGGGTGGCTATTTGTTAACGGAATGAAAGTTTTGGGTGGTTTAAAACAAATTCGTATATAACGGATGGTTAAGTGTAAATTCGCCTATTTAACGGGTGGTTTAGTGCAATTTTCTCTAATTTAAAAATTGATTTCGTATAAAAAATGGGAGGCAATAGATAGTGAATTAGCGGCAGGACTCGTGGCCAGTCCAATTTTATTTAAATGAACTTGGGCAAAATTACATTTAGGTTGCAAATAAATAAAAATATGTTCTACCAAATGATGTGTATAAAAGAGTGAAAATATCATAGATCAAAACTTAAAAAATCTACTCGTATATGCAAAGTGAAATGATTTTTTTTTCATGAGATAAAACAACCTATATAAAAGGATATAAAAAAAATTAATATACGACTACGTTAAAATAAAAAAATTTGTTACATCCAAAAAACATTTACAAGTGCAAAGTTAAATATTAAATTTAACATTGTAATATACAAATACTATAATTACAAAAAGGGGGCGGGCGGGTAAATGTTCCACCCAACTCGTCCATTACTCGTGAAAAATCGCCATCCGTTAATCGTCCGTTCATCATCCGTCGGGTCTTTAGATGGTCGAGAGAAATAAACGGGTGTTCTAATTTACGTATTTTTTAGTCTAGCTCATCAAAACATGTGTAAAAGTTATACTACATTATATAAATACTTGGGCCAAAATATCAAATTGGTATTAAAAAGTGTCACCTTTGGACATTTGGGTATTTAAAAAAATCTTTTGGATATTTGGGTATTAAAAAAACAAAAATTGGACGTTTTGGTATTAAAAAAATACAAAAATCAGTCATTTAAGTATTTTTTGACTAAAAATTTGATTTTCATACCCAAAACTCATTTTTGTTAAAAATAAATTCCTTATTTTCCTTTCTAAGTAATAAATAATACACACATTTTTGTTTTAAATGTTTGCGTCAAAGCGCAATCCAGTCAACTTATTATCATTATATATGTGTCCACAATCTTCCTTCGGGTTCATCATGAGGGACTCTAGTGGCTCCCCCATCCATTTTGACGGATGACTGATCGGTCAACAGTCCGTTCTGACATCCGAGACCATCGCCTTGCGCCAGGGACTTCTCGAGGCCATTCGTCGTGGTATCCCCCGGATTCAGATTGAAGGCGATAATTTGCAGCTGGTCAAGGCCGTTCTTGGTGACTGGCGCTGCCCGTGGGAGATCGAGTTGTTACGTGCGGACATCCATTGCTTGTTGGCTCGGTTCCAAGATTGGAGTATTGCTCATATCTACCGTGAGTGCAATTTTGTGGCTGACTACATCGCTGGCTCTTTCCGACGTGCTTCTTCTGTTCCACTTGCAGCTGATTTGGGATTTTGTACCCTCATCCGTCAGGATGCTCAAGGGCGGTCACTAGCTTGTTAGTGACCTCCCTAATTCCTTTCCTTATCAAATATATATATATATATGTCCACAATATCTCCAAAAGTAGCAACATTAAAGATGTTATTTGCAATTGTAAATAACCAATACATATTTTGTGATGAGATAATCAGATTATTCTTTCAAGCAAATTAAACTCCTATTTGCATGGAAAATTTTATTTTCAAACTTTTCACTAACTATGTGAGCATATCCCTGTTTAGGGATTTTTGTTTTTTAATAAAATATGACTAATTTTTATTAATTATGAATAAAAAATGAAACAAGTTTAAACCTATAAAAAAGATTTTTAAATAATAATGAGTGTTTTGACTTTTGTACGTGTAAAATGATTTTTTTCGTAAAAGTGTAATAAAATGACTTATCTACACTTTTTATACCCATTTGTCCCAGATATTGTTTTTTAATACTCATTTGTCCAAATAATTTTATACCCAAATGTCCATATGTGATATTTTTTAATACCAATTTGGTATTTTGGCCGAAATACTTGTGCATTGCATAAAAATTACTAAAGCAAATATAAAGATAAATTATTTTATAAAATCCCATCCTAATAAAATAAATAAATAGTTTCGACGTATTGCACATCCGAAAAGACCACACTACCTTCAAAGTAAAGTTGATAAAAAGACTTTAAGTCGCCAAAATAGAGGAATATCTTAGTTAGAGAGTAAACTACGCGCATAATCTAAAGAAGGCGTGAATAATCTTGTATAACATACCTTCCAAAGATGTAGGCTATTTAAAGTGTTGTGATTTTAGCTGTAACATAAGGAAATAAGGAGTTGTGATTTTAGCTATCAAACTGATTATAAGGAAACAAACAAGTAATAGTGATGAAATTCAATGGGAGAAAACCTTCTAAGATCGAAGATCACCAAAACTAGGGGTGGGCATCGGTCCAAATCGAATTGAACCGAACCGGGACCGATTTTCCTAAATCTTTGGACCGAGGACCGGACCGAATTTCCCGGTCCGGTCTCGGTCTCGGTCCGGTCCACTTTCGAACAGGTTTTGGACCGGGATATTTTTTAAATTAATATTTTTAAAGAAAAAATTATATTTTTATTAAAAAAATTATGTTTTTATAGAGAAAAATTATATATTATTTGTGAAAAATATAATGTTATGAAGTATATAACATAAAAGTGAAACTTAAATAGTAAAAAATAAATTTGATAACACAATAAGTATTATTTATGTATATAAATTTATATTTATAATTATATTTTTAAAAAAGTCGGTCAGTTCGGACCGGCCCAGGGACCGGTTTTTTAAAATTTATGGACAGAGGACCCGATCGGAATTGCCTCAGTCTGGTCTGGTCCAAAAATCCGGTTCGGACCGGATTTTGCCCATCCCTAACCATTTATCCTACGTGTTGAATCCATCTATCCTACATGTCATTCATCTAATTATGCCACATACGAAAATTAATTTATCTAATTACTCTTATGTCCTTAGCATTTGTTACTCGATCCATTACACAATCTAGAATTACTTTATTCACAATTCTTCCTTACATAAAATATCTTAATCATGTCTAATATATTTTTAAAGATGGAGTATTTAAAATTGGTTTAACACTATGATAAAATAGTGTCGGTGTTCTAAATTTTTTTTAAAAAATACTTTATTCACAATTATTCCATATATAAAATTATCATAATCATGTCTAATATCTTTTTAAAGATCGACTATTTAAAATTGGTTTAACACTACAATAAAATAGTTTTAATATTTTTAAATAATTTTTTTAAAAAAACTTTAGAATAATTTTACTTAATTTCCTTAACAATATAATAAAAAAGTAAACAAGTAAGTCATATATTTTATTAATTAATAAAATTTGAGAAGAGTAAATGGGTAAATGGCGAAATAATATGACCAGTTTTGTTAACGATGGCAGTTAGCTAATGATTATTTGTCTCGTTCGGTGGTTTACGTTGTTAAGTGGGGCGCGATTACAATCAATTTTTCCGTGTAGAGTCAATCTTTACCTAACAGAATTCAAGTTTTCGTCTACATTTAGTTGAATCATTTCAAGATCGACCTCTAAACTATAACAAGTAGAAGACCCCCCTCGTTAAAGGTTGTAAGACACAACGATGTGAAAAAGGGTATATATAAGTGTTATATCTTATTTACATCGATCGTGGTATTTCCTAGTGAGTTTTATTTTATTCAATGATATATATTCTTTAGATTTTGAATTTTACTGTAATAGTTGTATGACATTTAATTAATTAATTAAATAAGTATTTTTACTTTTAAAAAGTCTGAATAAAGTATATATACACACGTATCATATAAACGTGAAATCAAAATTTAATTATATTTTAGTAGTATGAATATGTTAATCGAAGTATTCCGTATAGTTTTTCTACTTTAATGTTTTAAAAGCTAAAATAGTTGTGGATCCACTCATTTAATACAGTAGTTATTCACTTAACTTTTACCTCCTGCTTTTTACTTTTTACTTTCTACTTAATTCAATGTTTACTAAAAATGGGTGTGGGTAATGACCATGCGGGTCATGCAATTAAATTCCGTGATTAAGGCAATGAACTGAGAATTTGTCATTAATGAAATGGTTGACTTATATAGTAATGGGCGGAACTCAAACATTCTCATTGTAGGGGGCAAATTTTTTTTTAACATTGCTAACATGTTTTCATTTTCAAAAAAATACAAAATACTATATTTGAACAAAATAACTATATCCTAATAAATTTAGTATGTGAGTCAAGACATTCCAACCATAACTAATTGATTCAACGCTCTTAGGTTTAATTACATTATAAAACTATGCAATCTAGACATCCAACAAATGATAAAAACATTTTAATCAAGTAAATGACTTGTAAAAGTAGTTTGTGTACCGTTAATTTTTAAACGTTCATAACTTTTTACTCAGGTGTCAGATTAAAGTGTACAATATATTAAATCGAAACTCTCGACAAAAGAAACATATGTAATAAAAAAATTGGATTAGGGGACCATGGCCACCTTTGGCCCTACTATAGTTCCGCCTTTGTATATAGCCAACGGTTTTACTATCAAAATTTTCTAATCCTTACCCAATAAAAAAATAGATTTTATAAAATAGATAATATATTTATATAATTTTCTATTCATATGTTGATATTTTAATATTAATTTTATACGTTTTTTTTATCTTTTAACTAGATTTAGCTCTAAGTCTATTTCCTCGTGCAAATTAAGTTATATAAATCCTATTAAGGAAGATTTCATTCAAGAAATTATTCATTTTATTTTTGTGTGTGAATTTAAATTATTTACTATGTCTTTCTCACCAATATTAGTGACAAATTTATTATTCTAATTTAATATATAATTTTATTCAAATTTTTTTGATATGAATTATATAAAATATTTCAAATTATATATATCGTACAAGATTTAAGTTCAAGTAAAACCACTCTTATTGTGAGATCGTACGCCCAATTTATAGTCATGATTTTATGAATATGCAGCTTAAAAATATTATTATATCTCTATAAGCATGATAAAGAGATGAGATATTAAGAAAGGTGCAAAAATACAACGTTATAAAAGTATGATAAGCAACTTATAAATATAAATACAGTATAATAGGGAAAGAATAAATATGCAATTTAAAATATAAATATAATAGAGTATAATCTACCATCTATTACTAATAACTAAAGCCGAAGCAATTTCTGTCACCATATTGCGCCACATCACCCCTTTATTAAAATAATAGTTTTTTTATAGTTAATTATGCAAAAAAGTTATCTCCAAGTAAACATAAAGATGAAATAATATTTGTAAAAATTTATCTCCAAATAAACATAAAGATAAAATAATATTAGTATATTTTATCAATATAGATAAAAAAGGATATTATATTTATCATATTTGTAAAAGATAAATTAAAAAATATAAGAAAAAATATGTACATGTGGTCACATATATATCTTTGAAATAAAAATAACCATATAAATAATAATATCTTTGAAATATCTATCTATCTATAACTATAAATTAAAGCCGAACCTTTTCGAGCCACTAAAACAATTCTGGCCCCACCTTATATTTAAAAAGTAATTTTGTATTTTTATTATTTATAATATTTTCTTTTAAAATTTCTAAAAATCTATCCAATTTTTATAAAAACTAACGTTCTAATATATTTAATAAAAAATAAAAATAAAAATAAAGGAAAATAAAACATAAGATTTTTTTAATATATAATAATAGATTGTTAATTTGTTATCATAATAAGGTAGTAAAATATTTTTACCATTAATTTTTTCTATCTAAAACTAACATCACACTATATTAAATATTTGGAAAAAATTAATTCGAATCTTAATTCAAAATAAAAAAAAATTATTTTATCTTTATCCTTCTATCTTTTTATGTAAATTTTTTATCTTAAATCAAATTTAGATTAAAAAAATTACTTGCTTAAATTAAATTTTGATAAAAAAATTATATTATCTTTTCCTTAATTTCTTTTTTGGATTATTTATGTTAATATAAAAGATTTTTTCTTTAAAAAAATTCTATATTCATTCATTTTTTATCTTTTTTTATTAATTATCTTTTTAACTTTTTATTGAAAATGTTTTTAAAGAATTGAATTTGATTAAAAAAAATATAAAAATTTACATTATTTTGGATTTTTAATTATTTTTGTGAAACATTTATAAAATTTAATGATTATAATTAAAATAATTTTTATATACACTTTTTCATAAATAAACTATCATTAAGCTATCAAACTTATATTGGATTCAAATTAACAACTTTGGTTGTGCCTCACATTATATTGGCTCACCTTAATGATTTTTCTAATAAATATGTTATTTTTATTTTTATATTAAATTAAAATAATATTCATTAAATAAATTAAGTATTAAATCCATATAGTCGTGCACGACACAACGAGTATAACGAGTTAAACCTGTTTATGACATATTGTCAAGGAAAAAGAGCAATGTAGATTATTTTATCGTAATAATCTATGTTTTATCTTCAATTTTAAACTTAATAATCTAGATTTAATACTTTTTATTTGATCCTTTATAAAGCCACCTCAGATTATTAAGCCACATGTCGATCCTTTATAAAGCCACCTCAGATTTTTACACATGTCATTTTCTTATAATTTAGAAGTCTTTATAAATATTCCATGTCATAGTCCACATGTCAAAATTTTTCCATGTCACTCATATATTATTGACACATCATATTGCCACATAATCTACAAATATCAATCAATTTATTATTTTTTTTATATTGGATTACAATAATGATTTTTTGGAAATTTAGTTACATCGAGAAATTTACATATAAAAATATTTTTATCATACCTTTATGATCCTAACAACTCTCTAATATAATCTACCAAAAAAACCTCATATAGATATATACCGATATTGTAACACCCCCTTACTTACCCTGGAGGTATTACTGTCAGTAACCCCGATTAGGACTAAACCAGAGTTACCCAAGGCTTTAACCTGACAGAATTTACTAGAACAAGGTAAATGAAACCATTTAAACCCTAACAAAATTAAGTAAAACTTTACAACGGAAAAGAGAATAAAAGGTCTTATACAAGCCTTAACTTAAAAAGAATTAGTAAATAAATAGAACAACCTTCTATTTAAACAAAATCTTCATCAAGTCTTCATTAAGTTCTTATTTCTGAAACTCAGTTTCGCTTTGAAGTAGTTCAAACATGATCTTCACTCAAGTATAACCATTGGAAACCTTTCTTCAACTTCTGGAGCTTCAAACTTCCGAATCTGCCTCTTGAATCAACTTCCAAGAAGAACCTGATGTGTCGTAAACCAACAATGGACACCAGCCGACCATATAAAAGAAAAGAAGATGGACGGGTTAGTCTAATGAAAGACTAAGCAAGCGGAGAAACTAACTTGGTTCTTATGGTTGTAACTAAACATATTGGGATCCAACTCCGATTAGACTCGGATTATGATCAAACAGTTAGCAGTCTTATAGAGAATAAGAAGGAGACTCGTATATTCAAGAGATAGGACACCACAACTTGTGGTTCCTTTACGAAACATGAACAATTGTTGGGAACCCATATTAATCACATAACATTTTGAAAAGCCTCCATCGACTAATCAGATTGACTTAATCAAAGCTTGATTAAGAATCATTCCTAACAGGGAGCAAGAATGGTTATCAAATGGACTAACCATTTTGGTACATTGATGTGCCTAACATACTTATCTATCATTACTCTCAATTTGTGCACTCGCACCATTTAATAGTTTTTACGTATTTCGGCCAACAACCGAGATCAGAGGGTCTATTTCATCCATGATCATTTACATATATCCCCGGCCAACAACCGAGATTCGGCCAACAACCGAGATCAGAGGGTCTATTTCATCCATGATCATTTATACATGCTCGGCCAACAACCGAGATTCGACCAACAACCGAGTGTCAATTGCACTTAGCTAGAGTGCACCATTGTCTTCCTTCAACGTGAAGCGTGACATGAGTCATGGCTCCAATATTGGGATACGCTAGCAAGCTACGCCCCCAATACAGATTTTGTTATAAAGAGGTCATTGGAGACTCGACTCCTACCCCTGGACTACCTATTTTGCAACAATGTTTCAGCACAGGACCACTAAAGAGATGTCTTGGAGTCTAAACTCCCATCTCTACCATCTTATTTCACAACAATGTCTCAGCATGAGACAGCTAATCATACAACGGTCCTAAGTTCAGTTCTAGCGCAAAAACTGCAATAATGACATGGTCATTATTTCTAACAAAATAACAACCTATCAGACTTTATTCAACATACAAATTATTTCCAACATGAGGATCAAATGGAATTAAATTCCTCATTAATAACCATAACACAAGAGAGAATCGTCTACTTGCCTTACAAGACATGCTCAACGTCCTTAGTAATTCAACAGTAATCTTTATCATCCTTCTTCCAAATATAACAAAAGGATTTCTCAACAACGAGCTCACGGAAAACACTTCTTAGTTGTATACTCAACTTCTACAACTTCCTAATCGATAAACGAATTGATTTCCGAATATCGATTCATAATAAATCCTTAGTTATCATGCTTTAAGGAGTCATCTTGGCAAAATTATAACTAATTATCCGCTTCACTTTTGAAATAATTTTCTAAATAAAATTTTTTCATTAGCAACAGTTCTTAAAGGTGACCAAATCTCGGATCAAACGGATTAACAACGAATCCCGAGTAATTATCCGAAGTCCTTTACCTGCCAATCGGTGTCAAAACTTGTATTTGCTATAACTGAAGATCCTGACGTCCGTTTCTCAAGCGGTTTGAACCTGTGAGACCGTATCAACATCAAGATTATAAAAATCATAAATTTAATTAGTAAAACGGAGCCAAAAGGTCCTTACGGTGGCTCCGTAATCAACCCGCTAATTAATTTCGATCGTAAATACCTTCACTTGAGCCCATGGGGCTCGTTTGGCTCGATAGTGGCTCGATCCCCGAGCCCAAGGGTGTTCGAGTATTTCCCGGCGGCAGCTCTCGCAGTGGGTGGTGGTCGGAGGAGCTAGCGATCGCCGACGACGTCGCAACGAGGCAAGAATATGACTGACGACATATAATTCTTTCCTCCTGAGTGCGTCGCTCCGCCTGATTCTTCTCTGGTTCGGTTTCAACATCACAAGCCCCTTGAAAGGAGGAAGAAGATGAGGGGTGTAGGAGGAGTTAAGGTGGTTGGGGAAGAAGATAGCCGGCGGTGAAAGAATCTTCCACCCGAGCCCGTCGTTCCGTCCTACTTGTCTCTGGTTCCTTCCTTTGTTTTAAAATTGTTTTTGGAGACCAATACGTAGACTTTGATAAGGTAGAAAGATATGTCGGTGGAAAAAGAATTCTTTCACCCAAGATTGTCGTTCCATCCCAATCACATTCTCACTCTGTTCCTTCCTTATTAAGGCAAGGAAAATATGATTTTAAAACTCAAAATCCGTCTCGGACGGGACTCGCGTCAAAGCGCTAAAATTATGTACCTCGGGTGGAAAAACTTAATAAATATAAAACGTCCCGTAAATTACGTAGACCAATAAAACCAATTTTCCATGATTTTATCTTGCTACCTTCAATTTTTAAGGCTTCCGTTTCGTATTTTAAAACCTTTACAATACATAATTAAAAAGACGGCTTATCCAATAAATATTCTTTTTCCACTGAAAAATCCTAGAATTCACACCGATCCATAAAATCATTTCTTTGTGATTTTAGGATATCACCAAGAATTTTCTAGGATTTAATCTCCAACAAAACTATTGGATTAAGCGTTAAAACGGACAAAGAGGTTAAAAGGATATCCGAGAAAAATTCAAAAATATCTTTAAAAACCACAGCTATTACAGATATCTTATCTTATAATATTTTTAAATTACAAAATTAATAATAGATTGTTAATAATCCATATATATGATATGATCATATATGTAATTACAGAACAAATGTACATTACGAATAAATTATAAAATTAATAATAAATCGTTATTGATCCATATGACCATATGTACATTACGAATAAATTGAACAGAAAATTTAACAATTAACATATTTATTTAAAAAAAAGATTTAGAATAGATATGTCGAGAGATAATGTTAACATATTTTCGACAACCTTATCATTGTTTTGACTTTTCCAATATGAGTTATAGTATTAAAAAAATGAATCATAATAAATATATAGAAAAAATGAGTTACAGTTTTACAATCTATGTACAAATCAAGTGAATTTTTTTGTTAATCTATATTTTTTCCCATTATGATATTTAGATAGGATCGAATCTTTTTGTTGCCAAATCTTTAAATTTCAATTATGATATATCATTGAATTTTCAATTTTGATTTTTTTTTGATAATTTACATACAAATCTAGCCAATTACAATTGTAATTTCTCGGTAATGTTTTTTTGATAATATACGTACATGTCAAGTCAATTTTATTTGCTAATCCATATTAAATGTCCATTATTTTCATTTTTCTATCAAAATCTTTAATTTAGAATTATGTTTTTTTTTCACAATTTTATATAAATCACCAATTCAAATTTATTATTTATATAATAATTTGAAAAAGAGTCACGTGCGAATGGTCGCCTGGGTGAGAAATAAGAATAAATCTCGATCGTTCATTACTTCATTCTAAAAAATCAACGTCCCTGATTAAACATTCATTAAAAAAAAATACGGCACGGGCGAATTTTTCCCGTATTATTCGCCTATTTTTCAATAAAATACGACATGGACGAATTTTTCCCGAATTATTCACGAATTTTTTGAAAAATACGTTTTTATGAGACGCGCCCAGTTTGTTCATCAGAAATAGCGATTTGTTCATCACTATTCACCAATTGTTCATCAATACTAACTAATTGTGTATTGAGTTTTTGATAACATTGTTCATTGATTTCGAACTTTTTTAATTTTTAATTTTATTTTTTAACCTTATTTATGTGCAGGAATACAATATTATGTAGTTTTTTATGCACATATAATTAGTTTTGATATACCCATATTTTGTTCATGATATACTCGTATTTGTTCATTGATATACCCCTATTTGTTCATTGATATACCCATGGTATACCATTATTTGTTCATTAGTATACTTCTTTTTTGTTCATTGGTATATCATTATTTGTTCATTGATATACCCTATTTGTTCATGGATATAACCTTATTTGTTCATTATTATACCCTTATTTCTGAATTGAAATAAACTTATGTTTTATGTGTCAAGGCTATCAACTTGTACATTTAGCACTATTAATACCATCAACTTGTACATTTAGGACTATCTATTTGTGCATTTTGCATTTATTTTGTGATTTTAAGGCTATCTTGAATTCAACGTATAATACGAATGAAGTGCTTTAAGGCTAACTTGTCAATACGAAGGAAGTGCTCAATATAGTACCAAATTAAGATAAGTTTGATGTAGAAACTTGAATGCAAAAGATAATAGATAAAGCATTTGACTTTGCAATAGTATGATGTATGCTAAGAGAACGAGATAGCAACAAATCGAAGATGAGTGTTTGTGCCTTATTTAACTATGAACAAATTGATGTTATTAATGAACAAATATGCATATAGCAATGAACAAATTGAGGTTAATAGTGAGCAAATATGCATCTAGTAATGAACAATTATATGAAAAAGGCAATGAACAAATATGCATAAACCGGTGAACAAATTGATGTTACTAATGAACAAATATGCACAAACCGATGAACAAAATATGCCAAAACCAATGAATAAATATTTTCGTTTTTTATGAACAAAATAACAATGTTGATGAACATATTTCATGTAATTTTGATACACATTTGTTCATTGTTTATGTACAAACAATATATTTTTGATACACAAGCAATAGTTTATTTATGCACAAAATCACAGTTTTGATGAACAAAATCACAGTTTTGATGAACAAATCCACATTATTGATAAACAAATCCACACTACTGATGAACAATCTGGGCGCGTGTCCTATTTTCGTTTTTTTCAAAAATACGCGAATAATTCGCCCGTGCCGTTTTTTTCCCCTTCTTAAGTGAAATGATCAACGCCTTTGATTTTTCTTGATCCAACGGCTCTTGTTCTTTCTTATTTCGCACATGAGCGCCCATTCGCACCTGAACCGGACCCTTATATTTTTATTTATTAATATCTTTGTTATAGTATATCTAAAAAATATCGAGTCATAGTCATGCAGGGCACGACGAGGATAATTAGTACTCCCTCTGTCCCGGTTTGTTTGTCCAAAAGGACGGTTTTTGTGGTTATTAAGGAAGGTGTAAAGTAGTATTGGTAATTGGAAAAGTGAGTAAAAGGTGAGATTGATTGGGGATATATTTGTAATTTTATATGGATAAAAGGTGAAAAGTAGTATTGGTAATTGGGAAAGTAGGAAAAAATTGATATTAGGTAGGGATAATAATGTAAGAAAAGTATGAATATAAAAGGAAAGTGAATAAATAAAAGAGGGCGTCCGAAAAAGAAATTGGACAAACAAATAAGGACAGAGGGAGTAAGTACTATTCAACTTAAAATGATGAATATAAACTAGGCATATGATTTCACGATAAGAATGATTTTACTCGAAGTCATATATGTACAGTCTTTAACAAGTTACTCCGTATTATATGAGTTGGAAATGTTTTTTTCTCCATGCTAACTACCTCATTGGTACACAAAAGGGCACGCGCCGCCTTCTCCTTGCGCCGCCTCAGCCTCCGGCGCTCCGCCACCGCCCCTGTACGCCTCATACTTCTTCCATCAGGCGAGTCTTCCACCTCCGTTCGAGCATCAAAACGAAAACTCCCTTCTCAATTTCACTTGGTAAATTTTGTTACTTTTACTCGCACGTTTATTCACTTCTTCTTGATCCTATTGATTTTTCGAATATGGAGAATGGAGATTCATTCATATATGCCGATTTTGTGTTCTACAATTTACAGCTTTGCAGTGTGTTGTTGGTTAATCGTCTTCACCTCACGCCATTTCCAGCATTCTGTAACCTTAATTGACGAGTTGTCGGGGTTTCTCTTTCTCCACCTCCAAAGATGTCTAGTATAGGTATCCCGCAAAAGCCCCCTTCACCTGCTTCTAATGATGGTAGAAACAGTGCACTTCAAAAACTCCTGACTATTGATTGTGAATCTAGAAAAATTGACATAAATGAAAGCCACTACTTCTTCGACCAGATGCTTTGTATGAGACCCCCACCGCCAATTTTTATGATTCCATAGGCTATTCAGCGCGCTAGTTAAGTCCCAGAATTTCTCTGTCCCCGTATCCTTCTACAAGAGGCTGCATTTTTCTGGTGTTCTGGGATTGAGAACAAGTCTCATCATCTTGAATATGTTGCTAAATTGCTATTCTAGTATGAAATTAGGTAGTGTTGGGTATTCTGCTTTTGGCGTCATATTGAAGAATGGATATCGCCCAGATGTTATTTCCTTCAATTCATTAGCCAAGGGATTGTGTTTGGAGGAGAAACTGGTTGAAGCTGTTGGTTTGCTTTCAAAGATGTCTCGGCTGGGATGCCCTCCTAATATCGTTACTTACAATACTATACTCAACGGCTTGTGTAAGACTGGGAATGTCGCCATAGCTCTTCAGCTGCACCCGGAGATGGTGCATGGTAAAGAGAGCTCTAGGCCAAGCACAGTTTCTTTTACTCTGATTGATGGTGGTTGTATAGAGTGGCCTATGGTTGATGCAAAAGGAAAGAATGCAAGGATTTCTCCGGATGTTTTCTCTTACAATTGTTTGATTAATGGGTTGTGTCGTTCGAGGATGGATGAAGATGCCAAGTCTCTCCTTTCTGAAATGATAGATCGTGGTGTTTATCCCGAAATAGTGACTTATAACATTGTGATAGATCTACTATGCAAGCAATGGGAAGTTGGAAGAAGCGATGAAGGTTTTGCGAACAATGATCTTAAGAGGCAGGTTCCCTGACACTGTTACATTTAGTACAATAGTCGATGCTTACTGCAGAATTGGGAAGATAGAAAGTGCGCTGAGTTTGTACAAAGATATGAACTCTAGGGGGATTTTTGCCAATCATGTGACTATGAATACATTGCTGGAAGGCCTGTTTCTTGTGAGGAAAGTTGGAGACGCTATGATTTTATTCAATAACATGAAAAAGATGGACGTAAATTGTGCTTGCAGTCCTAACAAAATTACTTATGCCACTATCATTGTGGACTTAGTAAAGAAGGGCATGTAGATAAGGCTGAAGAGATTTTTCTGGAATTGCAAGAAGGTAATTCTCTAAATGTTTATTCATATGCTTGTCTGATTGATGGATTATGTAAACAAGGGCATATAGGTAAGGCTCAAAAGCTCTTCTTGAAGATGGTAGCTAGTGGTGTTTCTCCTAATGCAGTTATATATAGTACTTTGATTGATGGATTATGTGAGGAAGGAGACATGCACAAGGCTAAAGAGCTTTTTTTGCAAATGCAAAGTAGTGGAATTTCTCCCACTGTTGTAAGCTATAAGATTATAATTAATGGGTTTTACCGTTCTGGAAATGTTGAGGAGGCAAACAAATTACTGGAGAAGATGTTTAGAGATGGTATTTTGCCGAGCACCGTGACATTCAAAATTATAATTAGCAATCTTGGGAAGGGAGGAAGTATGGAGCAAGCTGCACGTAATGTGATTTCTTTGATGGAAAGATGTGGCTACGAGTGTGATGTGGCATCTTATAATGAACTGATAAGTGGCTATTGTAAGGCTGGGTTGCCGGAGGATGGATACAATCTGCTTGTTGAAATGGAAGGCAAGGGTTGCTCCCCCAATGTTATGACATACAGTACATTGGTACGTGGCTTTGCTCATGATAAGGAAACTGCAAGAGTGAAGGAGCTGTTTCAGAAAATGCACAACATAAGGATTTCATCTAACTCAAATGCAACATCCGCTTTATTGGAATGCATCAACATGAATGACGAAACCCAATGAATGACGCGTTCTGAATCATTAGGTGAGTTGGCTCCTTGATCTGCTGCTTTCTTAATTCTTTGATGCCCTATCATTTTGCTTTTCCCCATGTCTTATGAAGATGGTGTGGAAGAAATGAGTTTCTTGCTATGATTTGTTTTCAGGATTAACTCTTTCCAGAAAGAATAAAGATACCTAGAGATGCATCAGCGGAGAGAGTAACAGTTTTGATCACTGAGATGAGCCCTTTCTTTTATATTCACAAACAGTTTGCTTGTTGCAAGTGCTGTCACTTTTTATTGGGAGGTCTGCCTTTTCAATTTGTACTAACTAGTTCCATGAAATGATCTTTTAACGGAAGAAACCTTGGCGGAATTGAGTGCCTTGAAGGTCGGATGCGACTGCGACTGCAATGACGATTGATTCTCGAGCAGCTCAGCCAATGACGGTGTCCAGTACCGGAGGTCTGAAGTTGTGGTGGATGGCAAAGAAGACTTTGACGGCCTTTGGGAGGGGAGCTTTCGAGTTGCATCTACAAGAGGACTTCAGACGTATTTGCTAGATTTGACGGACGGAAAAAAGTGGGCTATGTGGATGATGATGATGGCATAAGTTTGTTTGACTTCCATTATGAGAGCAAATTTTGGTTTTGTTCTTTGTGTGGGTTCACTTAGTCGATTAATTGTCTGATTGTTTGATTTGATTGACCTACGGCTGGGCAAAATCCGGTCTGTTATATATCAGGGATCTAGAATAAATTAGGGATTTATATAAAATAAAGATCATAAATCAGTTATCTGTTATATATCCGACGACTTGTTTCTATCAAATGCTTCTACTTTGAATATGTGGTATCTATTTTTATCATGTATGCATTTATGTTTGCACGTAATAGAGTTGGAATTTTGCTGTATTTATCCAACTAATTATACTTTTTATTATTATTATTCTTGTTGATAGCGCAACAGTAACCATCCAAAACGTTTCTTAGCTCGATTCAAAGTGGCTTTGTAGTTGTTTGGAACATTTTAGAAATCTGATGATTAATTATTTAAAAAAAAGCTCCTAAAGTACTACGTATTGGTGACTTTTTAACAATTTTCAAACATAAAAAACAATTGTACAAAAATAATGTCCCATTTCATCTTGTGCTTGGCCTTGAGATTGCATTGTTTCCTCACATTGATCTTCAGTTTTGCTCTTGTGCATCTACCCTCATCCATTTCCATCCACACCACCCTTGTACAAGCTTAAGATCGAGGCACCATATAAACCAAATTAAACAATGCATTAATCCCTCTTATCGGTTGATCGATCTAAGGGTAGAAGAATTTGGCGAAGAGAAGCTCGTTCCAAGTATCTTGTAGACCAGGCATGCACCAATGCACGCAGTCGGCATAGCTAGCTGGGTTAGCCAGCTGCTCGGGAGTGAGTGCGCCCCACTGCTTCTTGTGGATCGAAGTGTGGGCGTCCTTTCGATAACTCGAAAGCTGAGTGATGTTGAGGAAGGAGACCGGGACTTTCGACTTCTTGAACACTTGTCCGATCACTTGCATTATGGTTTTGCGCGAATCCGATCCCCAGTAGTTCGGATCGTCGATCATGGTGGTTTCGTTATAGCAGTTGTTGCCCGGCTGGCCGCCCCAATCTATGGCCCTGCATTCATCACCCAGCTTCTCATTGAATTACAATCAATTCAATCTCCAAAAATCAAGAATTAGTTAGTATAGGAGGGGAAGGAGACATACTTTCCATGAGTAGGTGACATGCTAGTGAAAAACACCCTTGATTTCTTGAGATCCATATTCCTCTGCACCCAACTCAACATGCTCTTCAATCCCATCCGATAGGCATCCTCCGTTTTGATTTCCATTATCTCCTTCTCCTCGTCTTCAAACGACCCCTTCCTGATTTCAATCGAAAAATAGAATTTAACTACAAAAGCAGGCTAATGAGGGTATTCCTGCGTATGAGAACATAGTAATAGAGAAGGTAATAGCCAAAATAGGGTTTGTTTTGGCTAGAGCGCACAAATTCGCTATATATTTGACATGAGTTTGCTGTACTGCCGAAACTATAGCGAATGCATATATTGTCATTGATGCATAAATAAAGAGACCAATTAGTAGTGATTGAATTCCTTCTATATATGGTTCCACATGTGAAACCAGAACGAATATAACCTACATGTCCAATTGAACTATGACCTAGAAGTCTTTTTACTTTTGTTTGGGCTATGGCGGTGCTCCTAAGATCATAAAAGCAATGCGGCCAATGCTCCTAGTCGGTGATAAGATCCCATATCGATATTACAGAATCGTATATGAGATTTTGACCTCATTATCACCCTAATTTATAAGTTGGTGAGTTGACTTGTGTAGTGGCCTTATATATGGACGACTATGAAAATTCAATAAAAATGTACCAATAATCAATTAAGAATGAAATAGATGGATACTTACAAGACCTTCATCTGGAGGCCAGTCATCCACCAGAGGTAAGTGTTGAAGACGATGACGTCGGCGCCTTTCCAGTGCTTGCCGTGGGTGTCGATGGACCCCTTGCGTACCACCCGGTCGGAAATCCGGTGGGTGACGGCGTTGTCGGAGTTGGACTCGAGCAGAAACGGGGCCCAGTAGAACTCGATGGTGGCGTTGTAGTCCTTGGCTCGGAAGACGGTTAAGGAGTCGTGGGAGGTCTCCATGGATTTGGCGCCCTCGGGGATAACTGATTGGAGAAGGCACACCAGCGACACGAATTGGCCTCTGTTCAACGAATCCCCAACGAACAACATCCTCTTTCCCCGCAATGCCTCCAACATCATTGTTGCGTTGAAACTACGTTACACGTCACCTCATTTTAATCACTACATTTATTATCCATCATTATAATTTCATACTCCTATGTTTTCGTATTGGCATAATGACAGTTGCATTATTCAATTGGTGTGGTGACAAAATTGGTCTAAAATATGGCAGGTACGGCGGTTTAGATTAATTCGACTAATTGCAACTTTGCAAGCAACCACCATGACTTTCTTATGCCTCGCCCAACTACCTAATTAAATTTACTTTTTCATACTGGAGTGTCCAGATTTTAACCGATCTGAATTTGTGTGGGTTGTAATTAAATTGCGTGGGGGAGAAGAGATGAAATTACGCGGGAAGAGAGCAGGCATGGGGCTGCCATCGCCAATAGAGATAATCTTGATCAGTACGGCCGTGCTCCTTGCAGGTCAGCTGAGGCTGGATGTACGGACACTCCGATTCGTCGTAAAGCGGGCGAGTCGACTCGTCCCACACCCACCTCCCGCTAAATATATCGCAGCCCTCGGCGCCGCTGCCCACCGCAAACGGCAGCCGCCTCTTCTTCTCTCTCTGTTTTTCCCCTGCACACAAAATTTAAAAAAACAGTAGATTAATTAACCACTTTATTATTTATCAAGATGGATGAAAATGCAGAATTAATTTAAGTAAGATTATGAAGTACCGGGTCTGGAAACGGAGGAAGGATTATGGTCATCGAGGGATTCGAAGTAGTTGGAGAGGGAGCAGGAGAAATTCTCGCTGTAAAGAACGACGACGAAGATGAAGAAAGCGAGAGAGGCGAAGAGGAAGTGCGAGAGGCGGGGCTTCCTCGGGATGGAGGGGGAGAAAGAGGAAGAAGAGAGGGGAAGCTTCATGGATGGATGGATGGAAGAATATTGGTGGTGAAGCAATGGAGTGTGAGACTGTGAGTGTGGACTGTGGATGGTTCAACTATATACTAACTATGCTCTGTTTCGTTGTTCAATGGAGTAATAAAATGTTTTCTTCCTAATGTTCCTACCTTTAATCATTCTTGTCAACATTAAATGTGAAATGTGGCTAAATTGTGAGTTTAGCATGAGGAAATTTCTTTTGAGCATTTTTTTTTTCTTTCAAAGAACTGTACCATATTATAGTTTACTGGGGTTAAATAAATTACTTAATGCTAGCTAATGGGAGCAAAATCTACAACTATGTATTATGTGGGAGATGTGGAGTGCGCTGTACGTGGGAGAGCTGGAGACGAAGTGAGCGAAGAGTGGCGCAATTGATTGTGAGGATTCGGGAATTCCAGATCCGATCTGTTCATAACGTTTCCACCTCCAAAAAATATGAAGATCTGATATATCCATAACGTTCGGGAAAATATGAAGTCAATTGATATGATTGTTAGCGTTTCCACCTCCAAAAAAATTTCATAGCGTTTTTGATGTTCGGGAAAAAATTCCAGATCTGATCTCCTCATAAGTCATAACGTTTCCATCTCCAAATCTTTTCCATAGACCTTTCTCTAACCTCCACCAATCTACTGCTACTGCTTTGCCATACGGCCCATACCTCTGATGCCAACCCAACCTCCAATCCCCCATTTTTAGTATTTACGAGATAGGGGAAGAAGAGATGGAAAGAAAAAATTTAAAATATATTATATGTGAGTTTGTAAATAAATTTAAGGGAAATTTCGTCTGATATCCCTGACTTTTTTGCTTTTTCGAGTGGTGCCCAAAAAAAAACTTAATCCGAGAAATACCCCCGAGTTTTTGGATAATTCCGGCCCTACCCTTTCTTAAATAAAATCCCAACTTCCGTTTGTATTCATATTTTAAAAAATAAGAAAAAGAAATTTACGATGTCTGCATCAGAATCTGAGAAATACCTCTTCCTTGCCACTTAATCCTAGGATATTGGACAATGAGTGAAAATAAACGGAAGTTGGGAGTGCTCCCCAATTCTCAGAAAAGCTGGACTCTTCTTTAGTGAAACCCAAAAATAGATTGGTCTAAAAGCTCGGCTCTTCTTTACTCTGATGGATCGATCAAGCGAAAATCGATTATTAAAATCAAACATTTGTCAAATAAAGTGATCTAGTACTGCACTTTTGATGCTAGAAGTTTTCAAAGCAAACCCACTATGTCACCATCTTGTTGAAATGTACATAAGCCTTTCAATTTTGGTGTGTGAAATAAAGAGTTTGTGAATTTTTTAAACTCAGGTATAAACATGATCTAAATGGAGGATTTTTTTAAATTCAGATCCAATGATGCACCATTTCTAGAAGACATGCATAAATTAAAAGTAATAGATTATGCAAGGGGATAAAACAAAAAAATAATCTCGTAAATTAAAACATGAATCTATTGCCACTGGAAAATGAGTGATCCCCAATTCTAATGCAGTATATATAACGTAAAAGAAACTGTAATTTCTTTTTCTTTTTTTAAAAATATGAATATAAACGGAAGTTGGGAGTTTATTTAAGAAAGGGTACGGGCCGGAAATTTTCAAAAGCTCGGGGGTATATCTCGGATTAAGTTTTTTTTTGGGCACCACTCGAAAAAGCACAAAACTCAGGGGTACCAGACGAAATTTCCCTAAATTTAAAAACTAGTTGAATTCCCCGTGATATTCACGGGATAATTTTACTAAAAAACTATTTACGATATTAATTTAAAATACTAAATATATTTATATAATTTCATAATAAATTATGCAATAGACAAATTTATTTTTTGATTGTACTCCAGATTTTAATTGAATATATTTTTAAATATTATTTCATTATTTGTGGAGATCTTGTCCAAATTTAGATTGAAATTATTAAAATATTAATTTTATTTTTATTGAATATTTTTAAATAATATTTTCTTATTTTTTTAGACACTAATATGTAGAAAATACTTGGTTTTTTTTTTATAAAGATAATAATAATAATTATTATTTTTGGTTATCTACAAAGCATAATATAATTTATTATAATATTTTATTAAAACTATATATTAGGGTTCTTATCTTTTACTATATAATAATAAGAAAGTTTGTAAATATGAAAAATACAATATAAAGATTAGTGTAGAAGAGAACATTGTCCTTGATTTAAGAGATAAAATATAGAGAAAATTATCTATGTATTATTTTGCAAAATTCAGTCCATCTATAAAATTGTTTTCCATACTAAATTTACATAACGGAGAAATAAAATATAAAGGAAATTAATGTATGTGAAAATTTATAAAATTCAATGTATTAATCAACCTATCATCCGTATTAAATTACAAAAAAACATAGAGATAAAAAAAATTAAATGTAAGGTGGGGCTAGATAAAAAAAATATTCTATGTTTACATAGATAAAATGGAAATTAATAAAAATTTAAAGTAAATTTTTTTTATCAAAATTCAATTTAAGAAAGTTTTAATCAATATTTGTAAATTTTATTTTTTTTGTAAAACTTTAATTTTAGAAAAAAATCTTTAATATAAATACATAAAAAGATAAAGAAAATCTAATTTTATTAATTTAAATTCGAATTTATTTGACATTTACATATAATCTTAGTCATCAACATAAAATTATATCTTTTTCTCAAAATAAAAATATATCAACATAAAAAAATTATTATTTAAAATTATATCATTATATAAATATAAATTTTATACTTGGAGCTCAAGCCTTGTTAAAAGATAAAAAAAATATATCAAGACCCTAATTCTTGTTAAGAGATAAAAATATTAAATTAATATGGAAAATATCATCTCATAGAAATTTATGAATATAAAAATTATATAAATATGCTATCTATTGTAGTAAACTAATACATAATCCATAGATAGAAAATTATACACATAAAAAATTATATAATTATGTTATCTATTTAATATATATAGCAAGAATACTATAAGTTGTTACAAAATTTATTAAAATATAATTTCACATTAGTTTATTCAACAATGCCACATGGCGCAAATTTTACAACAGACTTAGGTTCTGCTTTATAATGTACTAGCTATACCCGTCGTGCCTTGCACGACTATATGAATTTAATACTTAATTAATTAATATGATTTTAATTTAATTTAAAAAACTTATTTATAAGAAAAAAATAATATAAAATTGTACAATTGGTGTCATGTGAAACGGGGTAAAAATTATTAAGGTGAGTTCACTATAATTTTGATGGCTTAATGATAATTTATTTATGCAAAAATATAAATTAAAGTTATTTGGATTAGAATTATTTAATTTTAAAAATCTCTTGCAAAAAATATAAAGAGGTAAAAATAATCTAAATTCTTGTAATGTTTTTTTTATCAAATTCAATTCTTTACAAAAATTCTATAAAAATAAAAAATATGCTTAATAAGAAACGATGAAAAAATATAAATAAAGAATGGATTTTTTAATGATAAGAAAATCAATTATATTTACATAAATAGTTCAAAAGAAAAATTAAGAAAAAGATAACGTAATTTTTTTTTATATAAAAAGTCAATTTAGGCAAGTAATTATCTAGATTGAAAGTTCTATTTTTATCAAAATTTATTTAAGATAAATCTTTTACATAAATAGATAAAAAAATATAGATAAAATAATTTTCTTTAATTTTAAATAAAATTGGAATTTAATTTTTTCATATAAATAGAAAGAAATTTACTTTGAAAAAACTAAATTAATATGTCTATCTAAATATATAATATCTAATGTTCTATGATTTATTTTAATTTTAGATAAAATATTTTAGATCTATCATAATTCCTAATATATAATAGATAACCTTTTTATTTTAGATAGAATCTTTCCTTTATTAATTTATCTTATTTCTATATTATCCTAAATAATATCAACATATATAAATTCCAAAAATAAAAAAATCCTATGTGGCGAAATCCTAGGTGGCTTAACGTGGGAACGACACGTAGAAAAACCCTAGGTGGCGCAACATGGTGGCCTTATTCCTTGCGTCTTTTGTATATATACATAGATTATACAATAACTAGTTGAAGTCCCGTGATATTCACGGGTTAATTTTACTAAAAAACTATACAATTTTACGATATTAATTTAAAATACTAAATAAATTTATAAAATATAAAAATAAATTATGCAATACACAAATTATTTTCTTTAGATTGTACTCCATATTTTAATTGAATATATTTTTAAATATTTTTTCATTATTTGTGGATATCTTGTCCAAATTTAGATTGAAATTATTAAAATATTGATTTTATGTTTTATTGAATATTTTTTAAAAATATTTTCTTATTTTTTTAGACACTAATATGTATAAAATACTTGATTTTTTTTTATAAAGATAATAATATTTAGGATAGGTTATCTACAAAGCATAATATAATTTATTAATTTTTTTAAAGTTAATTTATTAAAATTATATATTAGGGTTCTTATGTTTTACTCTATAATAATAAGAATGTTTGTAAATATGAAAAATACAATATAAAGATTAGTATAGAAGAGAACATTGTCCTTGATTTAAGAGATAAAATATAGATAACATTATCTATGTATTATTTTGCAAAATTCAATCCATCTATAAAGTTGTTTTCCATACTAAATTTACATAACAAAGAAATAAAATATAAAGGAAATTAATGTATATGAAAATTTACAAAATTCAATGTATTAATCAACCTATCATCCATATTAAATTACAAAAAAAACATAGAGATAAAAAAATTTAAATGTAAGGTGGAGCTAGATAAAAAAATATTCTATATTTACATAAATAAAATAAAATAAATTAAGAAAAACACAATGTAAATTTTTATCAAAATTGAATTTAAGCAAGTATTCATCAAGATTTGTAAATTTTTCTATTTTTTTTATCAAACTTTGATTTAAGAAGAAATCTTTAATATAAATTCATAAAAAGATAAAGAAAAACTAATTTTATTAATTAAAATTAAAATTCGAATTTTTATTTATTTTTTCACATTTACATATAATCTTAGTCATAACATAAAATTACATCTTTTTCTCAAAATAAAAATATATCAACATAAAAAAATTCATTATTTAAAATTATATCATTATATAGATATAAATTTTACTAGTATGTATTCCCGTACCTTGAACGGATTTTTCTTAGATAAAAAATTAATAATAAAATATTTTTAAATATATTTATTATCTGTGAAAAATAATTACGTAAATATTTAAATATAAATTTTTGTTATGATCTATGTAAAAAGATAAGGCAATTATCATATAACTAATCAAGATCTTTTCATATAAGGTAACAAATGATTTAACTATTCAATTAAGAAATCTTAGCTAAAAAACGATTCTATCTAAAAATAAAATAAATATTCTAGAATTTGTATGATAACATAAAAAAATATCCCAATGATCTTCCTATCTATCATATCCAAAAATAAAAGATTGTTTAATAATGATATTTTCTATCCATATTCTAAAAACATGGATAAGAATTTATTATATCAAAAAAATTTTTTTTTTAAAAAAAGGAGTGGTGTGGTCCAATCTAAAAGTGACATGTGTCGTTTAATAATTTTTTTAACCTCCGTTTTAGGTTATAGTTATGATACTTGGAGCTCAAGCCTTGTTAAAAGATAAAATAAATATGTTAAGACCCTAAATCTTGTTAAGAGATAAAAATATTAAATTAATATGAAAAATATCATCTCATAGGAATTTATGTATATAAAAATTATATAAATATGTATCCATTGTAGTAAACTAATACATAATCAAGAGATAGAAAATTATATACATAAAAAATTATATAAACATGTTATCTATTTAGTGTATATACACCAAGAATACTATAAGTTGTTACAAAATTTATTAAAATATAATTTCACATTAATTTATTCAAAAATGCCACGTGGCACAAATTTTACAACAAACTTGGGTTCTGCTTTATAATTTATTAGGGTTAGAGCTGTCAAAAGCCGATCCGACCCAAAAAATCGACCCGAACCGTCCGAAAAATTTAGGGTCAAGACCCGAAAATTTGAACCCGAAACCCAAAATAAACCGAACCCGATAGACCCGAAACCCGTTGGGTTCAAACCCGAAAAAACTGTTGGGTTGACCCAATTTGTTATATTTTAAGAGTATATAATATATTTTAAAAATTTTAATATATTTTATTATTAAAATATATAAAAATAATAGATTTATTATTAATTATCATTTTTTAAATAAAAAATATTTTAATAATTGTAAAAAAATCAATTTTCTTAACTTGTTAGGTCGACCCGACCCGCCCGACAACCCGCAATGACCCGACCCAATTTGACCGATGACCCGTTACGATCCGAACCCGACTCAACCCGAACCCAAAATAACCGAACCCGAACCCGACCCGACCGACCCGTTTGACACCTCTAATTAGGGTAGATATGATATTAATATAAAATTTAAAATACTTGTATATAATATAGTAATAAAATTATGTAATTTATTAAAAAAAATTAAGATCGTACAACATATTTTAATTAAATATGTTTAAAAATTATTTTCATTATTTGTTGAGATCTTGTCCCATATTTTAATTAAAAGTTTTAAAATATAATTTCACTTGAATTGAATATTTTTAAAATTTTATTTTTTTAATATATTAATATGAATAAAACAATTAATTTTTATAAAATATTTATTACTTATTTATTTGAGTTCTTATTTTTTACTTTGTAATGAATATAATAATATTTTAAATATTATGAACATTAATATAAAGAGAAAAGGGAAAGGAAAAGAGGAAAGAAAATGGAAAAAAGAAAAAAGAAAAAATGTCATATCAACTTCCTCACTTGTCAAAAGAAGAGTCCGATTGCGTTTAAATTGCATGCGCCTTGCCACATCAGTGAGCAGATGCTCAATAGGTCCCGAAGTACAACCGTAAAGGTTCAATCGAATAGGGTTAAAGTATAAGGGGCTAAGTGACTAATGGGCGGGAACCGTTTATGTATTTTACCCACCAACATATACCAATTCATTTTTCCTTCCCCTTTTGGAGATCTCACGACGGAAACTTTAATATCACTTCCTCGGAATTCTTATATAAATCTACATCCTTCAACCCATTTTCTACCTATAACTAAACTACGTTGTCTTGGTTTGCAGACCGAATTGGCTATATATTGTACTAATTCGTACCAAAATGTACCAATTCGTTTTCCCTCCCCATTATAGAGATGATCTCACGTCAAAAACTTCAATTTAGAATGCCACTTCGACAACCACATCGAAAATTTTAATATCACTTCCTCAAAATTTTAACATAAATCTACATCCTTCCACCCATTTTGTACTTATTCGGTTCAGGTGAGCTATAATTACATTGTATCGGCTTGTGACTAACCCATTTAATTAGCAACTATAAATCTCATTGAACCAGATGATATAAATTGAATTTTTGAAAATGGAACAAAATTGAGATACATTTGCTCACTTCACTTGCCATAGCTTTCAACTCACGTTAGACGTCCCAATATACACTTGGACTCTTTTGTCCTCAAGATATAGATCCAGATTTTTTGTTCATTGTAACAAAGAGCCTTGGACTTTGTGTTCTCCAATGAGATCTTGAGAAATTGGAGCTAGTTACTAGAGAGATGAGAGATGTTTCACATTCCCTTGATAGTCACTCTTCCACAGTCTAGTTTGATAGTCTTAATCCTGAATCCAAAATAATAGTATGACTACATTTGTATCAAGACTTATTCTAGGAATTGGAGGAATGTGGTCGTTCAAACAAAATGCATTGGAAGAAACATAGATATATAAAAGGGTTTGAATCCCAGTGCGCGACTTTGTTTTACAGTGTCGCTGTGTTCAACCAACTTATTCAAATCCCTCGAACTTTGTATAAGACTAGTAAGATCTTCGTCCAAGCTGCTAAAAGATGAATGGGAAATCTTATCACATATAAGCTCTAGAACGACCAATGCCGCCCAAGTCTTATTGGAAACCAAAAGCTTGAATCTTGTTTATTTGGAAATTGATGATGGAACTTGGACTCAAATTAGCTGAAAATAGTTGAACCTAGCAATTTCACGCCTTAATATAAACCATGTTGGCACAAAATCAAACAAGAATATACTTGTTTCTTGTGGGATATGGAATTCTTATAGTGTTCAACTTCTTACTCTTCCTACTCTTGATGTGAAGGAGACATTGCAAACAAGTATGTTCTCTTGAAGGATATCTCATCTTTTTTGTGGACTTGGAGATGGGGATCTATTGAACATCCTAGTTGATATTTAAAATACTAAGAGATTGGAAAAAGTTTTCCCTTGATATTGCGCCAATTTCGACACTACACATTTTCTCATATGAAAACTTGATACATGTTTTTGTTGCATGATATTGCCCCATTGTGAACTACAACTTTAAGAAAGAGCCTTCAAGAAGCGATACAATAACTTGGATACCATGTCAAAGTTCGGTGGGTCAATATAATGTGGGATCCACACATCTGCCTATACGTAAATACGCATTAAACTCTCAACACATAAACCTAGTGGACTTTCATCCTAAAACCAATTACCAATAGGGGATAATCAAAAGACTTATATACTAGACAATTTTAATCCAAATTCCTGATTTATGTTACTTTTTTCACATCAATTATTATATTATAAGTTATAAATGTGTTGATCGAGTACTTGCTTCTCGAATAAAGTCTCAACGGAAATTGCCTATGTAACGTAATTAATCTAGCATAATTAAACATATACAAGTAAGGTGAATAGGTGATAGTATCACCTTACTGTATCACCGTGATACAATAAGCTATGCGTAATGGTACAATAATTTCATTTTATTACGCGAAAATATGTTTTATAAACTTGTTATATTAGAAAATACCAAAGTAGGTAGATGATGCACAAGTTTCACAAGTTTGTCTAGTCATAGATCATTTGGCAGTTGGCAGGGTAGTATATGTTTTTTTCTCAATGGAAATTAGGGAAAATATGATTCTTAAAATGATCGATATATTAGTTGTATAAAAATTCATTTAAGTAATATATACCCATACAAAAATGATCAATTTTAAGTTTATAGTTATGAAAAAGATAGATTGATTCATGATTAAAAAATGTGCAAGTCCCATATGGATTATGGGCTAATTAAGTTCGAGTGACAAAGTTTTGCTCCACTTATTATTAAAAAATATTTTATGAAATGAATATCTAAAAATTAATTAGTTTTATGTATTTTAAGAGAAAATTAAATATATTTTTCACAAAAAGTAGGAGTACTTTTTAGTAATAAATGGATCGAGCAAGGCCTAAGAAAGACGTGTGTGCAAATATTGAAATGCAGTAAGCTAAGAAGGATGATAGCTAGGAAAGAGGAATCAAGCTAACATAATTGTAAAGAATTTCCGATGATGATGGGGCAAAGCTTTGTGACAATATAATCATTATCGCTTGGCTTTCAAGGGAAACGCTTAAAAACTTGGTAAATTTACTTTACAAGCCACATCATTGTTTGCACTAACAGAATACATACCACTTAAAAAGAAAGCCGGCAGCTACGAATTCGTAACCCCTCTATTTCAAATCGCAATTAATTGAGGAGAGAAAAAAAATTAACATGTGTAATGAAAAGTGAAAACGAAATATTATTGATGATATGCATAATGAAGGTAGAGAATTTATTTAGTCCGGTTTTATATTGTTGTGATTTTAATAAAATAAATGAGGTTAAAATTTCTATTATTTAGGAATTTGTTTAACGATTTTTCTAACCTATGTCCCAAGGGCTTAGGTTAAGAACCTTAAAATGGAAATGATTTGTTGAATTTTATTATTTGGAATTATTTTGATTATTTTCTTAGGGTTCATTAAGGTTTAGTTTCTATAACTAGTACTCTTAACCAATGCCCTAAGGGCATAGGATAGAAAAACCGTTTGTTTAATATGGTTTATTTAATTTCAATTCTATCGGATCGACGTACGTTAGTAAGAGCTTTAGTAAGAGCTTGGGAACTGTCGGTTAGGCTATTCCCTAGGCAGCGGAAGTAAACAATCGCAAGTGACACAAGCAATGAGAGACACAGTTCCTTTATAGAGGAACCCAACGACAACCAACTAGTTGTGTGAGTAAACCTCTACCTCCGCTTGGAGGATTTTGAACGATCTGCTTATTTTATTGATTGTTCCTTAGTAACAACAAGCAAGACTTACACTTCTCTGTTCCTAGCAGTCTCCTAACTCTAGCAACACTAGTAAGTCTTCTCAACCTAGTTCCTAAGCAAACAACTCAACTAAACACAAATAAATCGATCCTTACACCTTGAGCTCACTGTCTGTCTTCACATGGCCTGTCTTCACATGTGAGTTCCCATATGCGGGGAACTGCTCTCTTTTGACTTCCTTTGATAGGAACTTGCTTTCATATGGACCTGAGTTCCTTTTGTGTTCCCTTTAGAGAAAGTCTTCACTTGACCTGGAGTTCCCTTGAAGTACTTGAGTGTAAACGTTAGTTCCCATATGACGTTTGTCATTATCAAAATTGGAGATAACATCGTTGTTCGGATGTTGTGGAACCAGAGTTCCCAACACCGTCCCAACAATTTCCCCCTTTTTGATGATGACAAACCCATTACAAAATAAGCAAGTATTTCAATGTGTGAAAAATCATGACATGCATCTGAGTTCCCAATCATGAACCTTGGGAGCCACTTCTATGAACAATTAAGTCCTTACTTAGCATTTTACGCGTTAATTCTCCCTTAGCCAAAGCATATTCTGTGATAAACCGTAAACAACTCATCTCACACATTTTGTCCTTCCCCCTTTTGGCATCATCGAAAACAGAAAGCATAATAAGGAAATAAGGAACATGCAATCATACTAAAGTACCCATATATTACTTAAGCAAAAAAAATTATACAAGGTTGGAACTTGAAACATTTTTTGAGGGGAGAGAGAGAGAGAGAGAGCTAAGGGAACAAAGAAGATAAGATCATGGGGCCTTGGGAAGCAAGTGATCACGCAGCTGAGTCATGACGGACAGGATGCTCTTGAGAGTGGCAGCAATGTGTAGAAGCACCAGAGTGTTCCCAGAAGTTCCTTCACCAGAGGGAAGGGTCCCTTGTGCTTGATCCTCGGGCTGTTCTGAGTGACGCATTGTCTGGACCACATATAGGTCCATTTCTCTTCCAATGGTCACTTCCTCCTTGGTATCGTCGTAGAGGCCTTCCTTGATCATGAGCTTCTTCACCAAGCCAGCGTATGGCAACGAATGAGTCGGAGAGGCCAGACACTTGTCCATGTGCCCAAGAATGATTAAAGGCAAGTTGATGGGCATCTTGTGGAGGAAGTGTAAGAGGAGAATGGCGTCTTGAATGTTGAGGTTGTGGCGCTTATCCTGCCAAGGGATCACAACCGTAATGAGGAACGGGTGAGCCAACTTGGCGATGTGGTTGAGGTTGTGCGTCGGGGTCCCTGAGGTGGGAACTCTGCCATCGTAAATGCTGTAGAAGATCTCATCCTTGTTGAAATTGCCCCAGTTCTTGTGAGGAAGGAGACTCAAGTCCTTGACAGGGAGATTCAGCCGACGACGAATGGAGGAGGCGGTGAAGATGTAGTCGTTGCCTTGAAGGGTGAGAGTGCCCTGAGTGGCTTCGTCGTTGGCGAAGAAGTTGTTGTAGAAGAGGCGCACTTAGGCACACTGAGAACATAATATCAGGTCTACTAGCAGTTAAGTAGAGAAGGGACTCAATCATACCTCAAAAGTTCCTTTGGTCCACACTAATACCCGTTTCATCTGCATTGAGCCTTGAGTTTGGTGAAATGGGAGTGTCTATGGGCCTGGAGTGTTCCATTCCATATTTCACCAACATCTCTCTAATCTATTTTTTTTTGATGAATCCTTGTTCCCTCCTTGGTTTGAGAGATTTGAAGTCCTAAGAAGAACGTCAGTTCCCCTATGAGGCTCATCTCAAATTCGCTACTCATCAAGTTCTTAAACTTTTCAACAAGAAGCTCGTTAGTAGCACCAAATACAATGTCATCAACATAAACTTGGACTATTAAAATATCTTTTGATTCTTTCTTAAGGAAGAGAGTTTTGTCTATGGAACCACGAAGGTATCCATGGGACAAGAGAAATTGAGCAAACATGTCGTACTATGCTGTGGGAGCTTGTTTGAGACCGTACATGGTCCTCTCCAAGAAGTAGACATGGTTTAGGAAATTCTCATCTTCAAAATCGGGTGGTTGCGCCACATTGACTTCTTCCTTGAGGTGCCCATTTAGGAATGTTGTTTTGACGTCCATTTGATACAACTTGAAGCCTTTGTGGGCTGCGTAGGCAATAAGGAGTCGGATGGCTTCAATCCTTGCAACTGGTGCAAAGGTTTCATCGTAGTTGATTCCTTCCTCTTGTCTGTACCATTGGGCCACTAGGCGAGCCTTGTTCCTAGCCACAGCCCCAGTGTCGTCGAGCTTGTTTCTGAAGACCCATCGAGTTTCTATGATGTTCTTGTTCTTGGGCCTAGGCAGTGTTCTAAAAAACGCTAGGCGGGAGCTAGGCGGTGGGCTGGGGCCTAGCGCCTAGACGGCTAGGCGGGGGCCTAGGCGGAATCTGGGCGGATTAGGCGGATTGGTATGATTTTTTTATATATAAGATTATTATTTGTAATGATTAAGAATATATAAATAAAAAATAATCCTATTATAATGTCTCTGAATAAATTCAAGCCTAGAACCTTCTTAGGGTCCGCCCAAGCTACCAAGAAGGTCGCCTAGCCCGCCTAGAAGGCCGCCCAGCCCGCCTAGGCGCCCGCCTAGCCCGCCTAACCCGCCCAACCCGCCTAACTCGCACAACTTGCCTAGCCCGCCCAGCCCGCCTAGGCGCTCGCCCAGCCCGCCTAGGCGCCCGCCCAGCCCGCCTAGGCGCCCGCCCAGCCCGCCTAGCCGCCCAGCCCACCGCCCAGGGCAAAATCGGGACGGTGGACAACCGCCCAGCGCCTAGGCGCCGCCTAGGCGGCCGCCCAGGCCGATTTTTAGAACAGTGGGCCTAGGAACCAACTTCCACACTTTGTTCCTTTCGAACTGGTGAAGTTCCTCTTGCATGGCTTGAATCTAGTCTGGATCTTTTAGAGCTTCCTTGATGCTCTTAGGTTCCACCATATAGACAAAGGCGTTGAATGCACAAAAGTTGTGGAGAGAGGAACGGGTTTGCACACCTTTGTAATACGGAGTAATGATGTTGTCAATGGGATGATCATTACTTTGATGGTAGTTCCTTGTTTGAATGTTTGTGACATCAAGCTATTCCCTTGTGTCTTCCTCATCTTGAACTTGATGTTCCTCTTCATGGGAAAAGTTGTTCACAACTTCTTCGATGAGAGTTTCTTCAAGATTTCTTCATTGTTCCCTCGTTGCTCCCCCTGGACATTAGACTCTGGTATGGTTTCTTCTTAGGGAACAAGAGTGTCGGATTGAGAGGCATCTTGAGGTTCTTCTGGTGTGGAGGGAACTTCGAAAGAGTCTTGATCGGTTTGATGTTGAGCTCCTTCGTTGTTATATGGTTGTGGGACAGTGTTCCCACTTGGGTAGTCTTCATCTCTCTTCCTTGGCTCATCATCATCATCATCTTCTTCTTGTCTTACCAGTTTCAACAGAGTTCCCTTTCCTTGAGACTCTGTTCCTATCTTCACAGATTGTTCATTGAAGATGACATGAATGCTTTTCTCGATCTTTTTGGTTCTTTTGTTGTAGACCCTGTACGCCTTGCTTTGCGAAGAGTATCCCAGGAAGATCCCTTCGTCGCTCCTTGGATCAAATTTCCCAAGGTTGTCTTTGTCATTGTTGTGGACAAAGCATTTGCAACCAAAGGTCCTGAGATGAGAAATGTTGGGCTTTTTTCCCTTGATCAACTCGTATGAGGTCTTCTTGATCATGAGCTTAATCATGGCTCGATTTAGAATGTATGTTGTTGTGGAGATAGCCTCGGCCCAAAAGCTCTCGGGAACTCCACTTTCGAGCATCATGGTCCGAGCCATGTCTTCCAGGGTTCTATTCTTCCTTTCAACGACTCCATTTTGTTGGGGTGTGCGTGGAGCCGAGAAGTTGTGGGAGACTCCATGGTCATCACAGAACTTGAGGAACTCTGAGTTCTTGAACTCAGTTCCATGGTCAAATCTTATAGCCTTGAGTTTCAATCCCATGCTCACTTCCATCCTTTTGATGAAGGGCTCAAATTCCTTGAATGCATCTGATTTGGATCTCAAGAAAATAACTCATGTAAATCTAGAAAAATCATCAATTAACATATACATGTACCTTTTACCACCGTAGCTGGCCGTCAGCATGGAACCACAAAGATCCATGTGAATTAGTTCTAAGGGCCTTGTTGTGCTTACCACCTTCTTTGGCTTGAAGGAACTCCAAGTTTGCTTGTCGCGGATGCATGCTTCACAAAGCTTGGTTCCCTCGATGTTGATCCTTGGAAGGCCAATGACTAGATCCTGTAGATACAGCTTCAGGATCTGATTTATGCATGCGTGACCGAGCCTCTTGTGCCAGAGTTCCGTGTCATCATGGGAACTTGCAAGGCACAACTTTCTTGGTGGTTCAAAGTCTGTGTCTACCACATAGACATTGTTGGACCTCCTCCCTCTTAGAATGATTTTGTTTGTTTTCTTGTTGATGACCAAGCATTCCTTTGAGTCGAAGGTGACAACATTGTTCCCTTGATCACATATCTGAGATACACTCAAGGGGTTGTATCCCAGATCCTTCACTAGGTTGACACTTGACATTGCTAATCTTGATTGACTTGTTCAGTAGTACTTCTCCTATTCCTATAATTTCTCCTTTATTTTTGTTGCCATAGGACACATGACCTCCTTCGGCTTGTGTGTGGAGTGAGGTGAGATTGTCTGTTTTCCCAGTGATATGATTTGAACATCCACTATCTATGACCCATGTGATGTTCCCCCTCACTGCCACCTACAAGGAGAATTAATTTTTGGTGACCCAGGCAAGATGACTCTTACCAGGTTCCTTACAAGAAAATATAGTCTCAAACATAACATAATCAACAATATTGATATCACGAGAGTTCCTAGAGTGATAGGTGAAGTTCCTATGTTGGTTCCCACGAGTGGGACCTCTAGTAGGTTTATTTGCTTGTTGGTTTTGCCTATTCCAATACTCGTGATTCCTTTGAGCTTGAGCTTTCCTTGTAGTGCCCATGCACACCACAATTCCAACAAGTTTTGTAGTACTCACCTAAGTAGTACTTAGGATGGGGTCTTTGTATCCTATTCCTATCCATGGTTTCTTTGTTGTAAACCCTTGACCCATTTCCCTTGGCGATTTGGACATAGAATTTGTGCCCAGTGTTTCCAGTGTAGTAATCCCTTCTTCCACTTACCCCACTTTCCAGGACACGTATTTTCTCTTCAAGATGGGCATTCTTTTGTTTCTCACACTAGAGTTCTAGGGCCCTTTATCTCTTGTTCATTCAGAGGAGATTTCCCATTCTTTGGTCCCTCAGTCTTATACCTGATCCAGTGTTTAGCAGGGACAAACTTCGTTTGGGAACTAGAGGCCTCAGGACTAAGCTTGTTCCTACTCGGTTTTTGTAGGAACTCATTTTTCTCACTTTCTAAGGTTTTTATTTCATTCCCAAGAGCAAGGATGTTGGATAGGTAGGACTGGAGCTTATCAACTAGTTGCACAGAGTTGGAACAGGATTCAAGACCAACAAGTTCAGCATTTGTGCATTCTGATTCATCTAATTTCTTTTGTAGTTTGATATTATCTTTGACAAGACTACAAAACAACTTCAATAACTCAGGCTTTTGATAATTTGATAAGGACTCAAGAATGGTTTTGGTAGTTACCTTACTGGGTTGTTCCCTAGTGGTCTCCCCTATAGCCATTGCACACATGTCAAGGTGTGCCCAAGATTCAGGATCGTCGTCCTCCTCATCACTCCAGGTTGCGATATAGGCCTTCTTCCCTGATTTCCTGTCGTCAGCTCCCTGTGGACAGTTTTTGGAAAAGTGCCCCTTTTTATAGCACTTGTAACAGGTGACGTCAGTGAGATCCTTCTTTGTGGGCCTACTTTGGGAACTCTGACCCCTTTATGTGTTCCCATAACCTTTCTTGAATTTCCCCTTGTTGTAGAAAGATCTAAGGGCTTTGGTGACAAGGACAAGTTCCTCATCTTCGTCCTCTTTGGATTCCTCGTGTTGCTCATAAATAGACTTGAGCATCTTTTCCTGTTTTAGGGCTATCCCTTTGTGTGCCCTTTCCTGTTCCTTGCCATCTTGCTTCCTCTTCTCATGTCCCACAAGTTTGCCAAAGACTTGGTGGAGCATGAGATTTTTGTTCTCTGCATTTTCCTTGAACATAGTCCTCTCGTTCGCCCATTCTCCGGTTAGGCCGTTGAAGAGTTGTTGAACCTTCATCTTGTCGGTGATCTCTTCCTTGGTTATTGATAGCATACATTTAGGTGTTAGTTTTAGAGCATATTTATGTTTAAATCTTAGGAAGTTGCATGCATTTTGTTTAGTTTTTATAGTTTTTGCATTTCGGTATCTACTCTTGCACTTTTGTGTTTTTAGGTCGTTTTGAGGAGCAATGATTGGTTAAGTTGAAGGATTCAAGACTGGAGATATTCAAGTGTCTTTTCCAATGATTTTGAAGCCACTTTTGATGATCATTAAGGCCCAAGAGGTTGTGGAAAAGAACGCTTAAAACCGGGCAATGCATTGGAGTTGATGTTTCGACACCACTTTCTTGTGACGCTTCGTTCGGGAGCTACAGTAATCGAATGAAGCTGAATTTGGTATCATTGGAAAGCTAACTCGAAGAGCTACAATTCATATGTTTACTCCGAGTTGAAATTCCCACTCTAAAGTGGTCAAAATATCTTCCGAAAACAATGATGCAATGATGTCAAAAGCAGGGCCGCGATCGCGGCCACCACTCACCGCGATCGCGGTTTTCCACGACAGCGAAGATCGAGGTGGCGATTGATTTATATCTACCTATTTATTATATTAGTTTCCCTTTATTTATTATTTCGTGTTTTGAGAGACTACTTAAACCTAGTTTTAAGCCTTTGTTTGTTGAATCTATCTCTCTTAGACCAGTTTCCAATATTCCAGACTTTTGTATTTTCTCTCTTATGGAGAACTAAAACTCCTAGATCCTATTCAAGTTGAAGCTTTCAGATTCAATTTTTTTGTGAGATTCTTCCATTTAGGTTTATTTCTACAGGTTATTTCAATTCTCTTGTGCTTAATTTATATTGATTGTATTGATTCCTTCAGGCCTAGCTAACTTGTTGGAGTTTTATACTCTCTATTGCTAGCTCTAGGTTTTCTCGTAGCAAAACCTAATCTTTGTAGCAACTCAATGTTTTAGGACTCGTTGGACTAAAACCATTGAGAAAGAGATTTGTTTGCATGCTTATTGTTTGACTCGTTGGAACTCAATTTGCATGTATCCTGCATATCCTTGTTCTCATTGCTAGTATCATTATTATTCATGATCGTTTCATGTTTGTTTTGATATTAAGTATTTACATGACCCGTTGGCTTGTTTATTATATCTGATCAGGATCAGAATAACCAAAAAAAATAACTTGTTTGAATCAATGATCAATAACTTGATGAAGACAGTGGATGCTTGAATAGGATTGTTTTCCTTAATTTGATAAAAATCCAACCTTTGATTTGTTTTATTGATTTGCTTTGCTTAATTTTCCCTAGTTTTAGTTTACAATTTCAAATCCCCCCCTTTTTGTTACTATTAAGTTGATAAAAATATTACTCTGAATTAGAAGTGTCTCTTGGGTACGACCCCGACTTACCAGCTATACTAGTTGTGTAACTAGGGATTTATTTTTGATTTGGCACGACGACTTTCAGCCAGTCAGTGATCCCAAGTCCAGTAAACTTGGTACATTGGGCCTCAAAGCGAGACTGATAACTGTCGACAGATTCACCCATCTACATTCGAAAGTTAAAGAACTCCCTTTTGGCATTCATCTGGAGATCCTCTCTAAGATCAGAATTGCCGATGTGCATCTGTTGGATGGCTTCCCACATCTCCTTTGTTGTTTCCAAGTTTGCCACCCTGTCACAGTCTTGTTTCGACATGACATTTTTTAGGTACTGTTTGGCTTTGAAGTTTGCCTCCATGCACTTCCATTCGTATTGCCCCCACTTGGAGAAATCATTTCGAATGATTGGATCCACCTCGAAGTTCCCTACTTCAATGACACACCAAGATTGAAAATCATGACTGCGCATCCAGTCCTTCATGTTGTGTTGCCAGTTTTCGAACCTTCCAAGAATAAGCCTTGGAGGCTTGTTGTTCCCATGTCCGACTTGAGTGAGTTCTTGAGACATCCTGTAACCTGAGATACTAACACAGAAATCTAGAGAAGACCTGCTCTAATACCAATTGTTGGATCGACGTGCGTTAGTAAGAGCTTGGAAACTGACGGTTAGGTTGTTCCCAAGGAAGCGGAAGTAAACAATCGCAAGTGACACAAGCAACGAGAGACACGGTTCCTTTATAGAGGAACCCCACGACAACCAACTAGTTGTGTGGGTAAACCCCTACCTCCGCTTGGAGGATTTTGAATGATGCTTGTTTTATTGATTGTTCCTTAGTTACAACAGGCAAGACTTATACTTCTCTGTTCCTAGCAGTCTCCTAACTCTAGCAACACTAGCAATTCTTCTCAACCTAGTTCCTGAGCGAACCACTCAACTAAACACAAATAAATCAAACCTTACACCTTGAGCTCACTGTCATATTTCCCTTACTCTTGGGAACCTGGATTTGCCGTCGCCGAGATCGAACACTCTTCGTCGGGGACTTCTCTTCAATGCTTCAAACGTCTTTCTTGTTTCTTTGTTTGAGGTTTTGAGTTCTCGGAGAAGTACTTATTCCAAGCACTATTCATTGGCTTATATAGTCGTTTGAACTTGGGCTGATATCCTCATTTTCATTGTTGTCCAAAATGCCCTTGGTCTTGCACGCCAAGTTTGCCAATCTTCACATGTGACTTGATTTGAAACTAGTCAACTTTAAATGTCAATCGGACCATTGGATCACTCGTCTCAGTCTGTTCCTCAGACTGTGCCTCGGTTTTATCCAAGGCAAAATCCCGCGATTTATGTTGCACGGTCTGTCTTCACATGTGAGTTCCCATATGCGGGGAGTTGCTGTCTTTTGACTTCCTTTGATAGGAACTTGCTTTCATATGGACCTGAGTTCCTTTTGTGTTCCCTTTAGAGAAAGTCTTCACTTGACCTAGAGTTCCCTTGAAATACTTGAGTGTAAACGTTAGTTCCCATATGGCGTTTGTCATTATCAAAATTGGAGATAACATCGTTGTTCGGATGTTGTGGAACCAGAGTTCCCAACAACGTCCGAACAATTTCCCTCTTTTTGATGACGACAAACCCATTACAAAACAAGCAAGTATTTCAATGTGTGAAAAATCATGACATGCATATGAGTTCCTAAGCACGAACCTTGGGAGCCACTTTTATGAACAATTAAGTCCTTACTTAGCATTTTATGCGTTAGTTCTCCCTTAGCCAAAGCATATTCCGTGATAAACTGTAAACAACTCATCTCACATATTTTGTCCTTCCCCTTTTGGCATCATCGAAAACAGAATCCATAATAAGGAAATAAGGAACACGCAATCATACTAAAGTAGCCATATATTACTTAAGCAAAAAAATTGTACAAGGTTGGAACTGGAAACATTTTTTGAGGAAGGAGAGAGAGCTAAGGGAACAAAGAAGATAAGATCATGGAGCCTTGGGAAGCAAGTGATCACGCAACTGAGTCATGACGGACATGATGCTCTCGAGTGTGGCAGCAATGTGTAGAAGCACCCGAGTGTTCCCATAAGTTCCTTCACCAAAGGGAACGGTCCCTTGTGCTTGATCCTCGGGCTGTTCTGAGTGACGCATTTTATGGACCACAGATAGGTCCAGTTCCCTTCCTATGGTCACTTCCTCCTTGGTGTCGTCGTAGAGGCCTTCCTTGATCATGAGCTTCTTCACCAAGCCAGCGTATGGAAAGGAGTGAGTCGAGAGGTTTGACACTTGTCCAAGTGCCCAAGAATGATTAAAGGCAAGTTGATGGGCATCTTGTGGAGGAAGTGGAAGAGGAGAATGGCATCTTGAATGTTGAGGCTGTGGCGCTTCTCTTGTCGAGGGTTCACAACCGTAATGAGGAACGGGTGAGCCAACTTGGTTTTGTTCTTAACAGTCTCCAAACTTTATGAACATTGTTGAACTTTCTCGACCTAAGTACTAAGACAACAACTCAACTAAAATAAGAGAACCAAACCTTACACTCTAAGTTATCACAATCGGTTCCCTAACTCCTGGGAACACAAACTTCACCATCGTGATCAAAAACTCGTCGTCGGGGACTTCTATGGATTTCTTATTTTGTTGACTTAGCTCCTTTAGAGTTTGCTTGAGGCTTTTAGAGAAGTTATTTGCAAAAGCACTATACATGAGCATATATAGATGTGCGATGCTTGAGGCTCTATATTGTGCATTTGTTTGAATGGCCCTTGTCTTACTCTTCATGTATGTGTACTTCCTTCACAAATGATTCATTTGAATTTTTGTCAACTCTTGAACGCTCATCGGATCGTTGGATCAATCGGCTCAACCTGAAGAACAGATTGCGCCTCTATTTTGTCAGGAATAGGCTTCCGCATTTCACACTTAGTTGTTTATCTTCACATGTGAGTTCCTTGTCTTGACAACTTGTCTCTCATGAGTTCCCTTGATGGGAACTGCTTATTTTAGTTTTCATGTAGTTTGTCATTGTTGCGCTTTTGAGTTCCCTTGAGGGAAAATTTGTAGGACTTGAAGTTCCCTTGAAATACTTGGATATAACACATTAGTTCTCAAATGGTGTTTGTCATTATCAAAACTGGAGAGTTCGATTATTGTTTCAATGTTGTAGAACTTGAGTTCCCAACAACATCCCAACAAATTCCCCTTTTTGATGATGACTAATCCATTTCAAAAGACAAGTATTTCAATGTATTTAATGAGGAGGAGATGCATCAAAGTTCCAAAAAAAATGAAGTGCAATGCATGTGTGTGATAAGTTCTTTAGGGAATTCCACTTCTACAAATAATGTAGTTTTAACTTAGCATTTTTGGCAAACAGTTCCCCCTTAGCAAAAGCATTTCTCAGATAACTTAAATAACACATCTCTCATAATTTTTCCTTCCCCATGTTGGCATCATTGAAAAGTGAAATGTTATGATAAAGAAAACATGTAGGAGCATGCATTCATACTAAAAGCTCATTCATTACTTAGGCAAAACATTTGTACAATATGGAACTAGAGTTACATTTTATGGGGGGAGAGAGTGTAAGGGAAGGATCATGGGCGTTGAGCTTTCAATAGGTCCCTTACTTCAGTCAACACTTCCAAAATGCGATCATTGGTGAATATGATGTGGTGAAGCAAAGAGGTGTTCCCAACCATCGTGTCAGTTGCAGGTAGATATGCCATTTGCTGTTCCGCTGGAGCTTTAGAGTGTCTAAGCTTCTGAATCACCGTCAGGTCCAGCTCTTGATCGAGTTCCACTTCTTCCCTTGAGTCATCATAGAGCCCTTTCTTGAGAAGGAGATTCTTCACGAAAGCGGAATAGGGAAGAGAGTGGGAAGACATGCCCATGCACTTCTTCGTGTGCCCAAGGATAATTTTGGGTAGATTGATGGACTTGCGGCGGAGGAAGAAGTCGAGGAGGATGGAATCTTGGATGTTGAGTTGGTTCCTCTTCTCCTGCTGTAGGATCACAATCTTGATGATGAACTAGTGAGCCAGCTTCGCCAGTAGGGAGAGGTTGTGTGTGGTGAGACCCTTGGTGGGAACATGACCATCATACAAACGATATAGAATCTCATCGCAATCGAAAGTATCCCAGTTCTTGATAGGGAGGAAGTTCAGGCCTTCCACGGGGACATTCAGGAGGCGGCGGATATTGGTCGTAGTAAAGATGAACTCATCACCCTTGAGGGTGAGAGTTCCCTCCGTGTTGTCCTTAAATACGATGAAGGAAGAGTAGAAGAGTCAGACCTAGTCAGGGTCGACTAGGGCGGGGTCGTAGTAGACTTGTTCCCATCAATGGGCTTTGATGAGTGATCACAACTCACCAATCTTGTTTTCATTAAGGAAAGAAGTAGGCAGGACAAGGGGAGTGATTAAACTACGTTCCCCAGAAGTGGAGGCCTTAGGTGCCTCTATTCTCTTGGCCTTTGAGCTCGTTGCACCAGATTCAACAATCTCGGGCTTCTTGTTGCCATTGTTCCCTTTAGTTGTCTTTTTCTTCTTTGTTGGAGACGGGTTGTTTTCCATCATAGCAGGGGTTCCCTTTCCCTGGAAATAGCATTGGAGACATTGTAGACGACGAGTTGTTGGTTCTTGGATGGGAACTCGGTGTCCTGGCATTTCTCAGCCTCGACCATGCACCAAGCTTGCTTGATACTCGGTGGCAAGATCGGTTGCGTCAAGTACTTTAGTGCCGTTGTCGTCACTAGTTCCCATCGTCTCCAGAGGCATTGTCTATATCCTTATCATCACCTCGGTGCTCAGTTCTGCACCGTCACTTTCCTTGGCCATGTCAGTTTCCTCGACCTCTTCTTCATCTTCATCGCCAATCTTCCTTGGTTGTTTCATGGAGACCTTGGGTGGTGAATAGTGGGAGATGATGGCAGTGAGCTCGTTTTCTATCTCGGAGAGTCGTGCGTTATCCTTAGGGGTTCCCATGATAATGGGACTAGGAGGAGGCTTTTTATTCAAGGCAACGACGATGGGCTGATCATCATCGTCTAAGTCGTCATCGGCCGGGTTGACAATTGTGTCAATCTTGGTCGAAGGCTTGTTGGAAGAGGAGGTGGGAACACCCATTTGTGGGGGAGGAAGGAGGGGTTGGTTCCTTTATGGAGGAAGGAGGAGGCATAGTTTCTTTAGAGGGTGGAGGAGGAATGGCTTCTTTTGAAGGTGAAGGAGGAGTGGTTAGCTTAGAAGGAGAGATAGTGAAGGTTTAAGTGGGGTTAATGGAGGTGATTTTGGGACTGGAGTTCCTCGAGGTGGTGGAGGGTAGAGAGGAAGAAAGAGGGTCTTTGGGATTAGGTTTCCCAGAGTCATAGGTTGGAAGAGAAGAGGACAGAGAAGATGTTTGAGAGGGAAAAGTGGATGAAGGTGGTGGAGGCGGTAGAAGGGATGGAGGAAGGTATTATTCTGGGCGAGTGGAGCCCATGAGTGAGTTGAGAGAGAAGTGGGTGGTTTTCTTCTTCTTCTTGGCGAGTTTTGAGGAAGAAGAAGCTTGTGATTTTGAGGCTTTTTTTGTTTTAGGGGGATCGGGACCCAAATTATCCATAATCAGGATGGGTTTGGAGGAGGGAAGATTTGGTGTTGAGGAGATGGGTTTTGAGGATGGAATAGAAAGAGATTGGGAAGAGGGTGACGCCGGTAGGGTTGGCGCAATCACCTTGTGATGTGACCAAACTCTAAGCAAGTTCCCATGATCTTGTGAGAAGGTCAGATTTTAATAGAGTGGTGAGGGGAACTCATATCCAAATTCTTATGTGGAGCTTAGAAACGCAAAGGGAACTAGACAATTGCAACTCGTTAAAGGGTGAGAGAATGGGTTCATAAGAAGTGTTTGTCTGATTTATGGTTACGTGTAAACCTACAATCAACCATCATTGTATCTTGTAATGAGGGTGAGATTGATATCTTTGTAAATTCCCTTAATATTTCTCATTTTACTTGTAAAAGGAAACATAAGACTTCGTAACAAATCTAATCAAGCATGGGAATGGGTCGGGTCGGGTGCGGGTGGACTACTTCCACCACCCGACCCGCGGTTGTAAACCGCCCACCCGACTCGGTATTTTCACCCGACGTGCTCCACCCGAAACCGACCCACCCAAAACCCGTCGATTTTCGGGTCGGATCGGTTTTTTTCGAGTGTTATAAAAAAGATGCTGAAACTTAAGTTCATTTGTTTAACGAGTCAACCCGATGACTCGTAAACAAAATAAACTTAACCCGTAACTCGTGTTTACGGGTCGGATTATGGGTCAACCCGTTTAATCCATCTAATAAAACTTTAAAATTTAAACCTATTTATATAGGGCCAAAAAATAGATTTAATTATAAAGCCCATCTCTATGGTTAGGCTTCAAACACTTAACCCTCTTCTCCTCTCCTTCCCTTTTTATAAGCTCTTCTTCTCCTCTCCTTCTACTAATTTTTTGATATGGGACAAAAAACTAGGTGACCGGGTCGAGTGAACGGGTCGGGTGACCGGGTCGGATCGCTTCTGGTGAGGCCATACCTAAAACCGTACCCGCTCCATCACCCAATTGTATTTAGGTTCTTATTTCCCCATTGTTTGATTCCTCTTGTTTTTCTATGCTAAGTATAAGTCCTAACCCATGATTTGCATGACTTGTTGAAGTTTATATGATGTGAGCATGATCATTGATTAATTACTTTGACTATAGGATGGAGCATGTATTCAACTTGAGTTTTAGATTCATTCTGAAGTTCTAGACAACAAATTGCCTTGTGAGATTTTTTGGCCTTTCATGATTACTTGTTCTCTACATTCTTGAGTGTATCACCTTGATTATCTAGCTCTAGAACTTGCGTTATGACTCTTTTTCAAGGCTGTTTTATATGATTGAATGCATGACATTAAAATGATTGAGGCAATGTTTCTTATAAGCCTATTATTTCCCTTCCTACCTTACAAGATCCATGTTCTTGATACCCCATTTCTTTTGAGCTTTAAGCTTATTTTTATAGCTCCACAAAATTTTCCTAGCCTATTAAGCTTGACCCATCCGGGATTTAGGACTTTAGGTTTTGTTTTTGTTTTGTGTGAGTTATGTAAAAGTATGGGGGAGTTGGAAGAAAAGGTGGAAAAGAGGAAATACAACTCTTGGTTGAAAAGTAAAGAAAAAATGAAGATGAAAAATATGTTGCAAATCAAAGAAAAAAAAAGTTGAGTACAAATGTTAGTAATCTTCATAAGTATAAGAGAAAGAGTTGAAGAAGAGGCAAGAAAAAAAGTGAAGAAAGAAGAAGAAAAATAAATAAAGAAACAAAGTGTTTAATTGTGGTTATGGAGTTGAAAAAGAAAGTTTGGGAGAAGTAAGAAAAGAAAGTGTTGAAGTTTGGGTTTAGGATTAGTTCTTTATCTCGGATTTAGCACCACAAGCCAAATATAATCCCTTCCAAAATTCTCTTTACCTTGGCCCCATTACAACCCTTAAAAAGACTTCATGATTTTTGTTATGTGTTTGATCCCCAGCGGTGGAGATTTAGAATGCTGATGCAAGCTTATGGTAGTCTAGTTTTTATGGTTGATTTTGAGTGAAACATGTCCTTAAACACTTGAGAGTTTGAGTGCAAACACATTTACCTTGGTGAGGTCTAGAATGAATGAATGATCTTTGCTCTTTGCTTGTTATAATGTATGCTATGAAGTCTTGGTCGGGTTTTGATTATATGTTGAAATGCTCGTTTGATTATGAGATGGATGCATGATTGCATTTCTGTGGTGTGTTTGGATTTATGTCTTGCTTGAGGACAAGCAAGGGTTAAGCATGGGGGAATTTGATAGCTTGCATTTAGGTATAGCTTAGGATGCATATTTATGTTTGTTTTTCTTGTGTTTTAGCCTAGTTTAGTGTAGTTCTTAGGATTTTAGGTTTTCTAGGAAATTCGGGTTTTGCGATTGTTTTGTTCGGTTTTGCAGATCTTTCGGGCAGAGTGGGCATAGCGCGACCGCGCTTCGGCACGTTTATACGACGTTCTTGACTCGGGCCTTCGTGTTATCTTTTGGGCCGACTTTATTAGTATTTTTGGATGTTTTTAGCTACGATATAAATACTTTCCTTAGGTTTTCTTTTGAGAGGATGTTGTCTATTGTTTTGTTCTTACATTATTGAGGAATTTGGAGAATTTTGGGAGACAAACCCTAGTTTTACAACATTGAAGAGAAATTTAACTCTTGTAAGTTTGATTCTTCTTTAATGTCAATTTCTAGCTAATCTCCTATGTCCAACTAGTTAGTTGAAGTTGTATGCATGATTATTTGTGAGGTTTGAATTACTTCTATTTGCCTTGATTAGATTGAATCCCTCCGTGCTTGATTGATTAAATTCACTTAGGATTATAATAGCTTGATCACCTATTTTATTTCTAGGTTGAATTACAACTAGAATAATTAAATAGACGGTGAAATTTGGTTATTCATGGATGAACCCTTTGATTAAACTTATAGACGGTGGAATAAGATTAATCAAAGGAGGAGAATTTAATCACAAAAGTTCATGAATAGACGGTGGAATTCATGAATTATGTTTCTATCGAATGCTTTGAACTCAACTGCATGATCAATTTGACATAGGAAGTTTTCTAGGTTAATTCGTTAAAAGGTTGTTAAAGACGGTGTATATTAATAACCACCTTAAGCTTGAATTTCATAAATTCACAATAGATTAGTCAAGGAAAATTGAGATAAGAATAATCAAGGATCAAAACTCATGTATGCAATTGATACGAAACTAGTTGGACGCTTTTCTCTATATTTGAATTTCTAATCGTTTTATTTGCTTTATTTTATTTATTTAGATTGATAGCCTGAAATCACAAAAATCCCCCTTTAACTTAGTAATATTATTTAAATAAAAATAATCTGAGTCCCTGTGGGTTCGACCCTTGCTTCCACTATACTTAGGTTAGGAAGTTAGGTATTTCTTTGACAGTGCTTTTACAACGACATAAAAGTGTTCGTCAAATTTGGCGTCGTTGCCGGGAACTCAGCTATTACTTTGTGTTTATTTGGTATTACTATTTTTTGGTGTTGTGAACCTATCTTACGGTTCATAACACTCGTGCTACTTGTCCATGGCTATGTTTGCATGTAGACAACTACAGGATGAATATTTCCATGAGTATTTTGCTAGATTACAACAACATATTCATAAATATGGTACTTTGCTGGGTTATTATCCATGTGAGAGAGAATTATGTGAATGCATCCTAGACGGTTTGAATTCTCAGACTCGAGGGCTCGCAGAGTACATGAGCAATTATAGGCTTTGGTGTATGGGACCAGAAGAGTGTTGGGACTTCTTTTGCTACATGAGCCATCAATGTATGCTAGTCGAATTATCTCCACCAATTCCCTATCCAATGATGGGAGAGGTTGCATTGGAATCAAATGCCCTTGAGTTAGACACCCAAATGCCAATTGAGGAGGAATCCGCTAGAGTTAAGTTGGGTTATGAGGGCGACTTTAATGTCCAATATGATTTTATTCCTATAATTCAACTTGAATAGAGCACAAAGGAGTCAAGTTCAATCTCTACTGACATGGAGAAGCCTATAGAACCAAGTGAGTTTAAGGTTGATACTAGAGAATACTCACAATTCATCTTTGAGGAAAGTGGTGATGGTGACAAGTATTGTGACCCATATTGTAAGTATTTTCTGACATCACCACTTGTGTTGAATTTTTTTGAGCATATGTCATCTCATGAAAATTGTGTACACATGTTTGATAAATTAAAACGGTCTTTGAAAGTTATATTATGCTTAATTGATTTATCAATGTGTTACTTATGTTTTTTTGAGATGTGTGCACAGGGCTTTGACAGGTTATTAAGGGCATTGACAATGTCTAATCTTGTCAAATCATACTAAGAGTCAAGCTAATGACGTTAAATAAGCGCTTCTTGGGAGGCAACCCAATGCTTAGAGTAGATTTCTTTTCAGTTAATCTTTTGCTTTTTAGGTAGTTTTGTGTGTGTTTAGATATCCCACGTCCAAAGATTGATAACCCGAAAAATCATCACCACCATCGGATTTCCCGTCGTTCTTGCCCGGATAGCTAGATTCTTTGTAAGTTTTTCTCTTTCCTTTACTTTTTACTATACTTTGGGGACAAAGTATGTTTTAAGCATAGGGGAAGGGAATTACTTTTGCATTGCATGTAGTTGCATTAGTTTAGGGCATATTTAAAATTTTTGCATGCATTGATTAAAATTTGGAAAAAATACAAAAATATTGCATTTAGGTTCTTATTTCCCCATTGTTTGATTCCTCTTGTTTTTCTATGCTAAGTATAAGTCCTAACCCATGATTTGCATGACTTGCTGAAGTTTATATGATGTGAGCATGATCATTGATTAATTACTTTGACTATAGGATGGAGCATGTATTCAGCTTGAGTTTTAGATTCATTCTGAAATTCTAGACAACAAATTGCCTTGTGAGATTTTTTGGCCTTTCATGATTACTTGTTCTCTACATTCTTGAGTGTATCACCTTGATTATCTAGCTCTAGAACTTGCGCTATGACTCTTTTTCAAGGCTGCTTTATATGATTGAATGCATGACATTAAAATGATTGAGGCAATGTTTCTTATAAGCCTATTATTTCCCTTCCTACCTTACAAGATCCATGTTCTTGATACCCCATTTCTTTTGAGCTTTAAGCTTATTTTTATAGCTGCACAAAATTTTCCTAGCCTATCCGGGATTTAGGTTTTGTTTTTGTTTTGTGTGAGTTATGTATAAGTATGGGGGAGTTGGAAGAAAAGGTGGAAAAGAGGAAATACAACTCTTGGTTGAAAAGTGAAGACAAAATGAAGATGAAAAATATGTTGCAAATCAAAGAAAAAAAAAGTTGAGTACAAATGTTAGTAATCTTCATAAGTATAAGAGAAAGAGTTGAAGAAGAGGCAAGAAAAAAAGTGAAGAAAAAAAAGTGAAGAAAGAAGAAGAAAAATAAAGAAAGAAACAAAGTGTTTAATTGTGGTTATGGAGTTGAAAAAGAAAGTTTGGGAGAAGTAAGAAAAGAAAGTGTTGAAGTTTGGGTTTAGGATTAGTTCTTTATCCCGAATTTAGCACCACAAGCCAAATATAATCCCTTCCAAAATTCTCTTTACCTTGGCCCCATTACAACCCATAAAAAGACCTCATGATTTTTGTTATTTGTTTGATCTCCAGCGGTGGAGATTTAGAATGCTGATGCAAGCTTATGGTAGTCTAGTTTTTATGGTTGATTTTGAGTGAAACATGTCCTTAAACACTTGAGAGTTTGAGTGCAAACACATTTACCTTGGTGAGGTCTAGAATGAATGAATGATCTTTGCTCTTTGCTTGTTATAATGTATGCTATGAAGTCTTGGTCAGGTTTTGATTATATGTTGAAATGCTCGTTTGATTATGAGATGGTAGCATGATTGCATTTCTGTGGTGTGTTTGGATTTATGCCTTGCTTGAGGACAAACAATGATTAAACATGGGGGAATTTGATAGCTTGCATTTAGGTATAGCTTAGGATGCATATTTATGTTTGTTTTGCTTGTGTTTTAGCCTAGTTTAGTGTAGTTCTTAGGTTTTTAGGTTTTCTAGGAAATTCGGGTTTTGCGCTTGTTTTGTTCGGTTTTGCAGATCTTTAGGTAAACAAGCATGGACGGGATGGATTTTAGATGATCGTGGAAAATCACAAATAAAGATGAAGCTTAGAGTGATACAAGTGAAGATTGGAAGAACTAAGACCCAAGAGTTTGATGGATAAGAATGCCTAAATTTGAGTCATGCATTGGAGTCTTATTTTGACACCTCTATCTTGCAATGCTTGGTTTGGGAGCTATAGAGGTCGGATGAAGCTGAATTTGGTATCATTGGAAAGATAACTCGAAGAGCTACAATTCATTTTTTACTCCGAGTCAAAATTCCAACTCGAAGAGGCTCAAAACAGCCTCTGAAGTGTCATTAGAGTTGCTGCAGGCAAAACGCGGGCAGAGTGGGCATAGCGCGACCGCGCTTTGGGTGTTCTTGACCGCGCTTCGGCACGTTTATACGACATTCTTGACTCGGGCCTTCGTGTTATCTTTTGGGCCGACTTTATTAGTATTTTTGGATGTTTTTAGTTACGATATAAATAATCTCCTTAGGTTTTCTTTGGAGAGGATGCTATCTATTGTTTTGTTCTTACATTATTGAGGAATTTGGAGAATTTTGGGAGACAAACTCTAGTTTTACAACATTGAAGAGAAATTTAACTCTTGTAAGTTTGATTCTTCTTTAATGTCAATTTCTTGCTAATCTCGTATGTCCAACTAGTTAGTTGAAGTTGTATGCATGATTATTTGTGAGGTTTGAATTATTTCTATTTGCCTTGACTAGATTGAATCTCTCCGTGCTTGATTGATTAAATTCACTTAGGATTATAATAGCTTGATCACCTATTTTATTTCTAGGTTGAATTACAACTAGAATAATTATATAGACGGTGAAATTTGGTTATTCATGGATGAACCCTTTGATTAAACTTATAGACGGTGGAATAAGATTAATCAAAGGAGGAGAATTTAATCACAAAAGTTCATGAATAGACGGTGGAATTCATGAATTATGTTTCTATTGAATGCTTTGAACTCAACTGCATGATCAATTTGACATAGGAAGTTTTCTAGGTTAATTGGTTAAAAGGTTGTTAAAGACGGTGTATATTAATAACCACCTTAAGCTTGAATTTTATAAATTCACAATAGATTAGTCAAGGAAAATTGAGATAAGAATAATCAAGGATCAAAACTCATGTATGCAATGGATACGAAACTAGTTGGACGCTTTTCTCTATATTTGAATTTCTAATCGTTTTATTTGCTTTATTTTAGTTATTTAGATTGATAGCCTGAAATCACAAAAATCCCCCTTTAACTTAGTAATATTATTTAAATACAAATAATCTGAGTCCCTGTGGGTTCGACCCTTGCTTCCACTATACTTAGGTTAGGAAGTTAGGTATTTCTTTGACAGTGCTTTTACAGCGACATAAAAGTGTTCGTCAACAATCTAACCTTGGTAGACTTTGACGGAAATCTCAACAAACTAGTATATTTTACCATATTTTTATTTTCCTTTTATCTTGATTTTCACTCTTGATTTTTCGTTTCATACCTTAAAATCATAACAACTAATTATTTTACAATATCTTTTACATTTATTTTATCTTTCTTTTCAATTTTTGTTTTCTGATTTTAATTCCTAATTTGTAAAAATTATTTTAGTTTAGAAATAAAAACTATTTAAAAATATCTTACATTTTCTCTTTATTTTCAATTATAAAAATTGAATTATTTTAATATTTGTCTGAAATAGGAAAGGGCATGATTTTGAGATATTTTTACTATATTTTTAGGCATTTGGACTATTATTTTGGTTTGGGCATTGATATAACTTTGAAAAACAAGGCATATATTTACAAAGTGATTTGAAAAAGGGGCCTATGACACTAATTCCTCTTAATATTTTTATATCTTTAATATCTTTTACTAGTTAGGAGCTATGTTGTTTATGGATAGTATTTTATTGTGCTCTTTTATACTATCTTTGGTATGTTAAATGAATAGATTGCATTATTATTTCATTTAATTGTTACTTGGAGAGAAAGATATTCAATCTATGAATGGATAGAATATCAAATTGTTTGCCGGACAAGTATGGGAGGGGTGACTTACCCTATAAGAAGAACACATTTTTTCATATTGACTTAGACATCGGAGATGAATTAGAAGATTAGACCCTCTTTGTATATTATTTTTCAGGTTAAAGACAATATCATCTTTAAGAAAAATTGAAGGAGCATTTAAAAAACAATTAGTAAAATTCAAGACGTCTTAGAATTTACTAAACGAGACGATATGCATATGTTGCTAACTTCCTTAATTTGCTTATTCAACCTCAAGTTACTTAGCGTCGTGGATCATTTTTTGAAACAAGGTTGATGTGTGATATCATATACAGTAATACAAATGATCTTTTAACAAAATTAGGTAGTTCAATGACGTTGCTTAATTAGCACTATTAGCAAGTACCTAACCGCATTATTATTTTTTTGTAACCTAACCACAAATTATCAATAAAAGTAATTAAGAAGGTTCATGATTATATTGTATGCACCCTAAAAAAATCGATAAGAAAACGTCATATGCTAACTAAGATCAATAATTTAATTGCATAAATAAACGTGGAATTAAGCATAATATATCATACTGTATTTTTAACAAAAATTCTGCTTAGTAAAATCGCAAATTACAAAAAAAATATTGATTAAACAGATGGGTAGGTCATAGGTGGAGGTAATGCGCTGCTGTTGTTAAGCTTTCATTTTCGGAAATGGCTGGGGGTTAGTTGCTCTCCGATTTTCTTACACCTAAAATCTGAGGAAGTAGAGCTGCCCCTGATCGATTAACACTGACTCGCCACCCATTTAAGGATCTGAGGCAGTAGTTAGCATTATTGTTTATTAATTGTAAGTTTTTTTTAAAGAGGTTTATTAATTCTAATTTAGAAAATAGTTTTGAAATAATTTTCAAAATTAACATAGTTAATGTGTACCCATGTGCACACATTAGCCGAACCGTAAATTAATATATAAATAACACATAAATATGCATAAAAGAAAAAAAGGAAATTCCTTTTGTATCTCTAAGTTTATTCCTTTTCATTTTGGTGTTTTAACGAAAAAAGTTATTTTTCTTGGTATCCTTGATGTTTTGGATTTTCTTGTTGGTGTTCATTTTCTGTTCGAATTGATTAAATTCAAGCTCATCATTGTGTTTCTCACCTAAATTAGTAAGATTCGACTCTTAAAACACCAAAATTCATAAATGAACCATTCCGATTTAAATGTGCAACTTCACACATCTCATTTTTTTTCTTAAACCTTTGTTCCTTCAGGAAAGTCGCGTTTTATGACTCTCCAACACTTCTCCTTGATAAGCACAACCTTCATCTTAACTTGCCACGTGGAAAAATCAGATGTTCCATCAAACAACTTAATCTTGGTGCAGTTCTCTGTCATCTTGAACTAGGGTCAGAGTAACAACAGAAATACAAGATAAAAGTATGGAAAAACAAGAGACTTACACCCTGCAAATGATCACAGGATGCATGACACACACACACACTCACACTCTTTTACAAGAGCTTTAGCTATGGGAATAGACAAAGGGTTGCACCGGTATAGCCGTTACCTAGAATGTCCAAAACCACGAGCCAAACTCGAGAGTAGGGATGTCAATGGGGCGGGTTCAGGGCGAGGAATACCCTCCTCGTCCTCATCCCCATTTAGATATATGTTCTCCATACCCGCCCCGTTCTCCATCGGGGAATAAAATTTGTCCTCGTCTCCATCTCCCCGTCGGGTCCCCGTTCCCGTCGAGGATTCCACATCCCCGCTTGATTTTCCCCCATTTATAATCCCCGTCGGGGATTCCCCATTCCCGTTTGGTTTTCCTCATTTATAATCTCTATCAGGGACTCCCCATCTCCGTTTGATTTTCACCTTTTATAATCCCCACGGGTTACTTGTTTTATTTTCTATTTACTTTCTTGTATACTTTCTTCAAAAATTCTATTGATACACCATTTATAAAATTCATCAATCAAACTTATATAATTAACAAGCCTAAAAGAGCTTCCAAAAACAAACAAGACAATAATTTTGTAAATCCAACGATCATATCATTCTTACGTATCAAGTACATATATAAGGATAGTTGAATTACCTATAATTTAACAAGAGATTCCCCAATGGTTCCCCCGACGAGAATTCCCCACGGGTTTCCCCAATGGGTCCTCGTCGGGGATTCCCCACGAGGTTCCTCAATGGGGTCGGGGTTGGGGCGGGGACACCTATCACCGTCTCCGTCCCCATACCCTAATGGGGAATTACTTTTACTCCCATACTTGCTCCCATCCCCAATAAAAGTCCTCATTTCCATACCCGTAACCGAAAATTCCCACGGGGAATGTGGAATCCCCGCCGCATTGACATCCGTACTCGAGTGTCCTAGTAAACAGAGTCAAGCAAAGAAGGATTGAAGAAACCCTCAGAAGATAAATCTCACATATCCTTAACATGAGAAGTCAGATCTTAGATTATGGTTTTTGACAACGAACCCTTTTGCAAGGGATTACTGTATGAATCGAGAAGGGGTTACACCGGACTAGCCATTACCCAGTATCTCCGATTCACCTCAAGTTCGAGGGCCAAACCCTAGAACCTAGTTTCTGTGGTGTTTTTCAAATGCAAACAAATTATTGAGAATTTTTTAACAAGAGTAGAGTCGAGAAGACAAGGTTAAGTAAGAAATTGATCCAGAAAGAGGGGTCTCTCTTTTCAGCCTCGCACACTCATGGATCTGGTAAGAGACACCAAGTTAATCGCTCCGATGACCAGAAAAGAGGAGAACAAGAGTAACCCTAACAACCCGGACCTCAAACACAAGAGGAAGCACATATCCAGAGCACCAACCTTTGATACCAATTGTTGTGACCTAGATCTAATTGAATTCGCTTCTATTGTTCGAAAAGAGTTTGGTTTGTTTTGAAAACTTTGAGAAACAAGAAGAACGCAAATGACACGGAGATTTGTTAACGTAGTTTGGACAAAATTCTTACTCTGTGGAGCCTCAACCAAATTCACTAGGCAATAAAAGGTCATTGCACACAGAGATTACAAGCAAGCACACGCACAGGTAGCTAAGGCTAGAAACATGCGAAGAAGAGAAGCCAAGCACAAAGTAGGAAGCAAAGAGAGTCGAGTATTCAAGCTCTCAAAGGACTCATGCCACCAAGACACCGATCTCTCTCATCTCTCTCTTTTTCTCTATTCCCCTTTCGTTCTTCTACGGCCTTGACACAACTCCGGTGAGCTATAGTGGAATCTCTGGGCACAAGCTCGAGAGAGCAAAAACCCTAGAAATTCCAAAAGTGACGTGGAAATGAGCAAGACAAAGCATCTAGGGTTCCATCTAAGCTTATAAACGAACCCCAAGGCCAAGACGATGTCGTCTCCTTCTCAAGTGTCTCTCATTAAATCAAACGTTGCGTTTGGCTTAATGAAGTCATCAAAGATCAGAAACAGAGCAATCCAAAAAGATTAGGCCTATCAAGTCATCCAACAAAGCTCAAGCCCAAGTCACTCATAAAAACCAGCCTGAATCAACTGATCGACTCAACACAAGAGCCATACTTGACCATGGCTCGGTCAAGCAGCTCAAGGGTCAATTCTAGGTTCGAGTCAAGTGGTTCAATGGCATGTTAGGCATGAGCCATGCACCTGTCCTAGTCTCTCCCTAAACCTATGCATGCATCACTTGTAATATTTGTGTATGTGTGTTATATCTTACAACTTAAGATTAATACGAACATTACAATACGAATATGATAGATCAAATGACTATGTAAAACTTACTGAACAATTTGTTAAATAGAGGCTTCATGGACTTCTAAAGATTTTAGATCAGACAGGCTTCATTTGTCTATTGGTGAAATTTTAGATATTGACCCAACAAAACCGTGTTCTTCATCGCCCAATTCGACCAGCCCAAAAGCCTATAATACGGCCCACGAATTTTCAGCCGTTTTTGACCACATGGCCCAAGCAGCCATCAACAATCTATATACAGGTTCATTTGGCTCATGTGAAAAAGAATAAGAATATATATACCAGAGCATGGACCACCTAGGAATCAATTATATCTTTTGACATTTGAACCATTATTCTCCTTGGCTCGAACTTAATTTATTCAAATTTGAAAATGTTTACAGATTGATGTTATTAAAAAGAAACCGTACGTGTTCATGTTTTTATTATGTGGGAATGAAAGCATGCTTCTTTACGTAAAATAATAATCTTCCACGTCCTCGATCATTTAAGTTAAGCGGTTAAAATCTTAGAGTAAAAATCCTGCGTGATTTTAAGAGTTTTTTGTTTACCTCATTCAATAAATTATCTCACATGTACGATTTGAGCGTGTTGGGGGGAAATGCACTCTACATGTAGTACTAATTTTGTTGAAGCAAGAAATATAACATATGTATCTACCTACCTTGCGTAGTAGTTTTCTTGCACAACTCTTTTTATCCATACGGATCCAACTTCATAACCATGCATCTATAAATCTAGCTATGCTCTAAATGGCATAGTTTATATATTATTGCCACTTTGCTTCTACCATTTAAATACTCCAACCCTAGTCACTTCCCTCTTTTTTGACTTTTGGAAAATTACCCTCCAACAAGCGTCTTAAATTGATGCTTCTCATATGTAAAGAATCCTTTATATATACACGTTAACCATCTCCAATTATGTCTCTCATATCATAAGGCCCAAGACCCAATTATAAGTTTCTTAATTACCAACTCATACAACCAAAACCAAAGGAACCAACTTCATCTCTTCTTTCTTGCTCCATATATACACATGAATTCTTATTCTTCATCATCTTCAAACATATGGGAATGGCTCCATAGCCTTCCACCTCTCCACCAATGGAAACACAACAATATCTCAATTCCCTTTTGCCCCTCTAAATCTCCTCATTCATCATCATCATTCCTTAGCCTCTCCATATCCAAAACTCCACCTTCTCCATCTTCTAACTCTTCTTTCCTTTATCTCTCAATTATTGCAAACTTGAGTACTCTCCCACTCCCCCTTTGGACCTCCAAGCCCATCAAAGTAATCCCCACATCACAAACCCTAATCTCGCCTCAATCCATTCAAACCCTATTTCTCAACACTATCCAAGACATCCTCAACTATGGTTGCTTCTCCATCCAACTCCCTTCAACCATAACCACCACTCTATCCCATGCACCCTCCTCTTTCCTAAAAGAATCCTTCAACTTCGCCTTCCTCACCCTCGCATTCCTCGTCTGTGTCTATGAGGCCCCACTCGACCTCCGGTCCCACTGCCTCGTCAGTCTTGCAGACCGCCTCTCGAATCCACATTCACGAGACGCGTCTAGGGTCCTCATGAGGGCTCTGGGCGCGGGCCTCGAGGAACGCTGGATGAGATCTTTCAACCTAGCAATAACGAACTGGAAAGCGATTACAGTTAATAGCCAGATGATCATGAGGTGTCCTTCGCCTATGTTTTCGAACTCGCTTTCAGGCTTCGGGATGTGGAAGATGCACGTTTATTGCCCGGTGGTTGCCATGGAGGTGGAGACCTCGAGTGGCGGGACGGCGGATGAGAAGTTGAAGTTCTCGTTGAGGTATCACCAGCTGGAAGGGGTGGTGCAACTCAACTATAAGGTGGTTGTCAGGGACAAGTGGGTTGATGTGATAGTAAACATTGATAATATAAGGTATTTAATTATATGAATTTCATCAGATATGCATGGATCTGTTGATATTTAATGTAGGTTACGTTGTTGTATTTTTATTAATTCTCTGTGCAAATGGAATGAAAATGGACGTTTTCTTAGTGGAATAAAGCTAGAAACTAAGGGGAATCTTAGACAAGTATATATCTTGTAGGGAAGTTTCGCCTAGTGTACGTTTGTTTTGGAAATTAACTTGCCTATTCTCGTGTGCTTTCGAACCGTACGTGATCCCCACCTGCTTAACTAATTCTACTAGCTGTTTATAAAGTCACCTTATATATATGCTGCTCCTTTAAACCAATTAAATTTATTTTAGAGCAACAAAATTGGTAAATGAGATCCAAGTAATCGGCATAATGATCAGATCTAATCAGCCTAATTACAAATGCTAATTCCTTGTGACATAAGAAGTTTAATTAGGTCATGTATAAGGGTAATATGTTAACTTCTACCAAAAAAAAGGGTAATATGTTAACATTAATTAATATTAAACATGATTTTATAAATAACATATCATGTTATAAGTCAGCGCTAATCCTCTATTCCATAATTTTCGTACAAAATATTACCTTTTTAATTTTTAAAAATTGTATAATATGATTTTTAAGTTAAAAATTTGAACACATATACATATAGTTGTTTTAAATACAAATATAAATTTTTAAATTTTTTTAACATTAATTTAATATTTATATAGCTAATTGAAACACTAAAGTGGAACAAGATTTTGGAATAGAGGATTACCGCTGGTTATCAGGTGGCCAAACTGATCGGGGTGAAAAAAATGTTAACATTATGCCTAATTAATTAATCCGATGGCACCAAAAAGAATATTGATTCCTTGTTTCGATCCTTATCTTTTATTAGGGTGTAAAGTTTTCTTTAACAAGAGTTTCAATTTTCTAGAAGAGAATATATTGCGCTTTTGACTTATGTGTAATTTTAAATTTGTACAAGGATATATTCATTCTTGATTGTAGCACATGCAAATGCATGCATCTTTATAAAGACTAAACTTTCGTGCATCATTTTGTTTGTTATAAGAATCAATATAATTCCGTTTTGGTACTTCCAATATAATCTTATTCTATTGATCATATATTGGTTCCGGCAAATTGGGGTAAGTCTATATATATAATATAACTATTCGTCATATGCACGCCAAAAAAGTTAATAGAAGTCAATTGTTTATTATAAAAATTATACGTGTTTTTCTCATGACCTCTCTAGTTAAACTTATCGATATCGATCGATCAATCTCAAATCTAAAGTATAATGACAGGCTTAACATAGTGGCTCTAGTAAGCGAAGCTCTCCTAAGCAACCGAGGCGCGGGCGTATCCGAGAAGCACTTCCCGTCCCGCATCTCCCTCCAACTCACCCCGTCCTCCTCCACCGACATCCTCAGCGTCTCCGTCAGCAAGTCCTCCGACAACCCTTCCCTCGAGATCGAGCACGAGAAGGGCTTCGAGGGCTCGTTCGAGCCCCCGACGTCCCTCGTGCCCTCCCTCAAGCTCTCAGCCACCGAAACCGTGGCCACCACCCTCAAGCCTTGGAAATTCGAGGAGTCCGCCCACGGCAACAGCGTCGCCATGAGTTGGTTCCTCCATGATGTTGGGAACGGGAGGGAGGTTTTCTCGTCGAGTCCGTCGAAGATGGCGCTTATGGAGCCGAGGGCGTGGTTTAGGAACCGGTACAAGAGCGCGAACCGGGCGTTTACGAGGCAGGGAGGAGTGGTGTTCGCCAAGAACGAGTATGGGGATGAGTTTGTGTGTTGGAAGGTGGATAAGAGTGCGGTTGGGAGGAGGATGGAGTGGGAGCTCAAGGCTTGTGTTGGATTGACGTATTGGCCGAATAGGCATTGGACTTTCTATAATGAGACTAGGAGGGCTGAGTTTAACCAAACTTTTCATCTTACTTTGTCTTGATTTGAGCATATTATTGTGAAAATTAAGGAGGGTCTTCAATAACAAGCTAGTTATATATGTTTAATTATATTGATGTCGGCAGTGTGTTGTAGAAATCATATTATAATTTTTATTTCAAAGTGACGATTGACGAGAGTTCTTATGATAAATAGTTGAGATAGAAGAATATTGCAACTTCAAAAAAGGTGGTGATATTGCAACTTCAAAAACTCAAGTAGTTGAGATAGAAGAATTTGAGGACCAATTAGATTCTAGTTATGATCAAGAGGAATCTCATGGTAACACATATTGTCAAGAAGATGATGAGCTTGAACATGAGGAAGTTCGGTATTAAAATGCACAAGTACTACAACAACAACAAGAGACCGTGACTTCCACTAGACTAAGGCTAGTTTATAAACCAGCTCATAGGTATGGGTTTGACGAGCCTCTAAAACACTATGGGCAGTTAAACTTAGTAGAATATGCACTCTCGATGGAGGATGATAAGCTACTCATCTTCAACAAGCTATCAAAGATATTCATAGAGAGAGATGGTTTGCCACTATGGAGGAAGAGATAGAATCTCTCCTTAAGAACGAGGTAGTCTCATTGCTCAAGGGAAAGAATGATATTGGTTGTAAGTGGGTGTATAAAAAAAAATTAGATACATATAAGCTTGGTGGTATAAGATACAAGGCGTGTGATGATAGAAAAGAGGAGACAACTCACTTAAGTCATTAAGGGAGTCATATAATGAGGAAGATAATGACTTAGAGAAAGTAAACAGAAAGGTGGATTCGTTGAAAGTGACATGACAAGAAAGGATTATTTTTTGAGAGGAGAGATCATAGCAAATGTACCCCCTATAATCTCTAGGATAATCAAGAAACACACATGGGGTAGACCAACGATGAAGAATATGAGAGGACATAAGTGACAAGTTAGGAAAATAAAGAAACCCTAAAAACTTGTAGATGAGAGTAGGTTGGTAATGTATTATATATAACTTGAGTGGGGCTCCTATTTTGAAGAGTATATGCTGGAAGAATGTTTATGAGATAAGAGGACATATTTAAGCTCGAGAGAGATTTATTGGTGTAAAGTACCCAAACGAGGGGTCAGAAAACACAATGTATGCTTGCTATTGTTGAGGGTGTGACACATCACCAAGAATTCTGGCAACAGGGTGATGTCCATGTTTTTAACATAGTCTTAGTATGTTTTTCTAAGTCCTTTAGTCTAGTTTAGTTGTGTTTTTGTGAGTGTTTTGTATCTTTCTAGTATAGTTTACATATTTTATGAAAAGTATGGAAACTACGCTATTTGTGTGTTTTTGTATAGGTTTTGAGGCGGATTTGGATGCATTCAAAGGACATTAGCAGAGAGGATCAAGCTAGGAAGAAGGAAGGAAGAAAACTAAGAAACCCCCGCAAAATTCAAAGGAAGAAGGAAGAAACATGAGAAATCAAGTCAAGACCAATCCTGACTTCCCGTGGACAATCCTGACCTCCATGTACTCATCGGGGTCTTGACTACAAATTTGTTTGTTGTCAGGAAACCCTCTCAACATAGGGTTGGACAAAAACGGACACAACAACTGATTCCAAGCATTGAATGGCCATTAATTTGAGTTAAAACTTGATGACGGGACCCAACCATAAGGAGTTCAAATGAAGTAGACGATGCATGAACCATTTCCATGACCCCTTCCCTGGCCATGACCCTAGCCATTTCCATTATTGTGATTTGTGGATTAGTTGAAGGGAGGGTTGGAAGGAGATGTCTTTTCGCTTGGTTGCGTTGTAGATTGCTTAGTCGCGGTTGTTAGAGCCTTGGATTTCGTCGACATGGATTTTTGTTGAGAGGGACGAGTTATTTCAAGGAGAACCATGGATTGTACCTTGGAGAGTCGGTTTAATGAATGGAGCTGGTGATAGTGTCGTATTCAATAGTTAGATCGACAATCAATTGAATGACACTCACTACTAAATTAAAGGCCTAAGATAGCGGTTGAATACCGCATTAATAAGTCAAAAAAACGCTAAAATAGACCTAAAGCGACGGTTTTTCACCGCCTAATTTTCTGGCGTTGCATTAGATCAATTCCAGCGGTTTTTTAACTCTAATGCGGCGGTTTTCACCTCTCATCCAAAACCGCTTGATTAGGTGAAAAAACCGCAGCTTTTGATTTTCTAATTCAACCGTTTATACCAAAAGGTAATGCAACGGTTTATGCCCCTAATGAAGCGGTTTAATCATTCTTTTGGCAAGCTTTTCAGCTCTTTTGCAGCGCTTTTATGGATAAAGCAGTGGTTTTTTAGGATAAAGTAGCGGTTTTTAGGATAAAGCAGCAGTTATTAGGATAAAGCAACGGTTTTTTTTAGGATAAAGCGGCGGTTTTATTTTATTATGAACCAATATTTTATTTCTAATGTTGCGGTTTTTGTTTCTAATATAGTCCTATTTAATCTAAATATGCTAATTAATGGACCTGTTCAATTATTATATATTTGAGTTTGAAATATATATGATAACTACAAAGCAAAGATATAACATTAAATAGTAGACAATTGCAATGCTTAATAAATATATCGTGTAAGTGGTTTACAAAACAATTGTCAATTTAATAGACAATATAGACTTTAATACTTTAGCTAGACTAGCAAGTTATAGCAAGGCAAAAACCAACATCAAGACTACTGCTGACAACATACCAACAACATCTACATTAAAAAACCAACATCAAGACTAGCAAGCTATATACATTAGCTAAAATACCAGCCTTATGCCTATATTAAACCAACTAATTAATATCAGGCATGGCATCATCAACTTGCACCAACATGCATGGCAACATCAACAAAGCCAATGCATCAGCAAAAAGACGACCATAATGTCCAAAACAGCAACAGCACCTTGCACCAGCCAGAAGACCATATAGAACAGCAGCAAAGCACCATCAACAAAGCAGCAAAGCACCATCAACAAAGTAGCAAAGCACCATGCACCAGCAACAAGATAACCAAAACCCAATGTGACAGCAGCAAAGCAGCAACCAAAAAGCACTTAAGATCGAGGAGCAGCTCCATACACCATCAACAACATTATCAATAATAGCTTCAACCAGCAACCAACAACAATAAACAAGTAGGCATGAAACTAGTAAAAAAGCAGCCAAAACAGCAAAATAGCCAGCAAAAAACAGCATCACAACAGCCAATAATCCTTCTTAAATGTCATCAACCTGATCCCTGAAATCAACACAAATCAGTAAAAAAAAGTCCAAAGCATTAACTAAAAGGTTTCATGTTTTATGTACTCACCCATCTACATTGTCATGAGAGCTTGATACATCTTCTTCATTGGTTGTGAAGTCAGGTATAACTAGATTAATTCCAGGATTGGCTTCTCGAATTTTTGATAGAAGAGCAGAAATTTGTTGGTCCATCTGTTGAGCAATGTTATTCTGAACTTCCTCGGTGATACTTTTCTGCATTTGCTCAGTTATGGTCTTCAAGAACTCCGGGAGAACTATATATGGGGTCTTAGTATCCTTGCTCTTAAGCTTTGACTTGGTAACACCTGTTCCATGCATACGCAATCTCCCACTATGCTCCTTCTTAGTAATGACCTTATACTATGGATCAAAATTTGGATCTTTTTCAGCACTTCCTTCATTCATGGATTTAAGCTCTTTCATTTTCTCCTTTTCAAGTAAAGACATGCATAAAACATTACAAGAGTGAAAGAAGTTAGTATATTTTAATTTACATACATATATGGATAAAAATAATTCTAGATAAGATGTTAGCTCACAATATTTTTGAGAGTCTCCTCATTTGTTGTCAAGTATGTGCGTCCAAGAGTTCTCTTCCTTGATTCCATATACACATCCGCTAGTGATGGTGGCCGGTTGTTTGGGTCATTTTCTTGCTAACAATTCAAAGAAATCCATCAAATTCATTGTCTGAAGTATACAATAGTACCTTCTCCATTGTAAACAAAAAAAATGATTGGCTGAAGCCTAAGTAATGAAGTATACACCAGTACTTTCTTCTTGTTTGGCTGAAGCCTAAAAAAATTATACATCAATATATACTTTCTCCATTAATTTTGACCAATAACATGATAATGTTCATTACATGTAAATGACCTAAAGTTGATATATTTAACATGATTGGAATGCCTTATTATAATCAAGGTTAACTACCTTCAACTAAAGCCTAAGTATATCATGTATGATAAGTTTTGTGTGTAATGATGTTTTTTATACACCATAGCTGGACATTACCTTATTATCATGTAATCAAGGTTAACTACCTTCAAAAAGGTGTCATCGCCTTTAATAATTGGTTGGTGAACTAACTTTGAAAACAAACCTTGCAAAGATGTTCAATCATTTGAAGGTAAGAACCTAAAAGAAGGTACCACCCTACCACCAACCAAGCCATGATGTTAAAATCTCATAGAACACACTATAGAGCTACATGAATAGTTAAGCCAAGAAACAGAACCAGTGCATGATCACCCTATAAATGACATGAGCAGACAAGACCTAAATATTACAATGTAATGCTAAGGGAAAAGGCCATTTCTAGTCAACTAGAAGTCTCAGTTCAATTTCTAGATATTATACCGAATCAGTCAACTAGAATACATTATACATGGAGTCCAGACTTCCACTAACAACAGTAGTAGTGGTCTATGTGAAGCCCTTTTGATGTCATGTGCTAATAATAACCCTAAATCTAGAGATCTTCTTCATCAATAGCACTAGGTCGACGAATCACATTGTGTTCAAGGCTCATTCAGGCAGTCAATAGTTTATAGCATATATCCAAACTTTGCCCTATATACAAGTAAACATGAATGTCTAATAGAACCAAACCTTTTCTCCAAACTTTGCCCTATATACAAGTAAACATGAATGTCTAATATAGCCAAACCTTTTATTCGTATAGTACCATTCTGAATGATTAGAAATCTTAAAGCTTGGTTTCCATTCAGGCCATGATTTAGGCAAATTCAACAGGAATTATGAGTTAAGCTTGATAGTGATTAAGGGTCACCGGTGCTAGGTTTAGTTTTGTGGATGGAAAAGGTTAAATGTTGATAAGGTCTAATTTTAAACAAAAATAATTGATTCTCAATCATGGAATTACCAAAATGCAGCAGAAGAATCCTAAATAAGAATGCTAAGTCATCACAACAACAAAAATAAGAAAATTTCTAATTATTAACAAATTAGCAATAATATTGTAAATTGGCATCTGAACAATCATAACGAAGGAAAATGCAGGAATGGAGAAAATAAAGAAAGCTTGAGAGTTGAAGAATTAGTAGAAAAGCAAGATAAATAGGTGAGGTCGGAATTGAATAATCGAAGCAAGGTGCACTTACAAAAGTTATGAGAATCAGTGTTTTAAGAAAGAGGCGGGTTCTGAATTCTCTACACCTGCACCTGAACCGAAACCATTTCAATGTACATTAATGTAGCATCAAATTTAAAGAAAATAAAATCCCTATCTTACTATCTCCTAATCATTGCTACTAATTCAAAAGCCTTACAAACACAAACACCTTATTAACTTTCCTAATTAATATTCATCTTCAACAACCCAATAAGAAAAATGTCCAGTTGGTTTACAAGAGAAACACGAGCACCCAAATGGAAACGAAGCTAAACACAAAGAATCACTCTTCCATAAACCGACCTCCTCTGCCTCTACTATCCATTTTTGACATTATCATCTTCTATTTTTTGCACAAATTTATTGTTTTAATTGACTATATTTCTTGTTTTATGAAAATGACATAATTCATCTTGATACGACAAGCTTATCAAGGTTTATCAATCGACACTATAAGTTATCTCTGTGCACAATTTTTGCACAAATTTAGAACAGTATGAAAAAAAAAACAAATTCCAGCCACCATTCATCTTGATACAACAAGCTTATCAATCGACACAAGTCATCTTTCGGGGTTTGGCTTTAAGACAAAGTTTATGAATAAGTAACTACATCATAAATATTTCAATTGATCAAAGGATAAATGAAGAGTGTGACCTATAACACGATTATCCTTGGCTGTTGGAGAAAGCGAACAGAGCGAGAGCTAGAGCACCTGAAAAGGGCAAACAAGAAACTTAACAGCTGTTGAAATTAGAGGAGCAAAAGTAAAATTAGACTGAAAGAGGGAAGAGCAAGTTGAAATTATATATGTGAGATATGGAGCCCGACGCGTATGAAGGATTTGGTGCTCGGTCTTTAACGCAAATGAAGAACACTCACTATGAGGGCGGCAGAGGCATACATGGAGCCTGACGGTGGATATGTCGGCACAGAAAGAAGGGGAGCCCGACGGTGGGTGTGTCAGCACAGAAAGAGGCAAGGAGGTCGATCGGAGAAGTTGCGTGAGAGAAATTGATTAGGGTTTTTCACAGGTTTTTCTCAGAGGTCGAAGGGGAGCCCAACGGTATTCTCTGATTTTGAGATAGGCGCGGGGATTTTGAGAGAAATTAAGTGACTAGGGTTTTCGGGCGGGACTTCATACCCGGGCGCGCCTAAATTATTTTTTTATCAAAACCGCAGCTGTATATATAGTGTATTCTCTGAATGTGTAAAATGTTTTACTAAACCGCTACATTTGCCTTATTTGACCGCTGAATTAGCCCTAGTACCTTTAAACCACCGCATCATCCGCTGCTAAAACATAAAACCGCTACAAAGCCCGCATCATTAGGCACACTGCTGCATTGAACCGCCGCTTTAAGCCTAACCGCTGCAACTGCACCGCTGACTTTGGTCTTTAATCTAGTAGTGACTCTAACTGTCAGAAACTTGGGCATCAACATTGGCTAGTTGATCAACCAAATTGTTGAGATTTTGACAATATGTAGAGACAAAAGAGAATGACTCCAAGCGACAACGAGCGAACTCATTTTTTAGATAGAGAACCCAAGAAGTCTTGTTGTCATAAAAGATGTGCTTGAAGCGTGTCTAAGCCGAGAGAGTGGATGAATTAAGCTCAAGAATAGTGAGCAAATGATCCAAGGAGATTGTAGCATAGATCCATTGCAATATAATGGCATCAAGTTGTTCCCATAATGCATCGTCAACGTTTTTTGGACAAGCAATAAAAGAATTAATGTGATCAAGGACTCGATGGGCACGAGCAACGACTTGGAAGAGATCCGCCCATGAGTGATATTTTGTGTTTGACCCATCAAGAATTAATGGGATCAAATTCTTTATGTTTAAGATAGCCAAGGCAAAATGTAAGTGCGACTTGGTGGAGTCGTTTGAGGTTTGTGAGTCGAAGGCAAGGGACTACACGACAAGATCTTTTGAATTCTTTGGGGTGGAGTCATCTTTGACTAGACAACTGCAATGGAAGAAGGTTTTGGCTTTTTGAGAGAGAAGGGTGAGAGTTATCGAGGGGCATGGCGGTGGTGGGAAGCAACCGATCGCAAGGATCGGAGAGGGAGCGAAAGAGAGGTAGCAACGCTAGAGGAGCAAACATGAGGGTAAGTGATAGGGTTTAGGTATTCTATTAAGATACTCCCTCTATCCCAAAATATTTGTCCAGTTTCTATTTTCGTTGTCCTAAAATGTTTGTGACTAGCTGAAAATCGTTGATGTCGAATCAAAAGTAAATCCCTAGTTACACAACTTGTATAGGTCGTAAGTCCGGGTCGTACCCAAGAGACATTTGTATTCCAAGTAGTTATTCTTATCAACTCATATTAGTAACAAGGAGGGGGGATTGTGAATTTTAATTCTAAAACTAGGGAATTAAGGCAAACGAAGCAAGTAAAGAAGAGTTTGTATTCAATTAGGGCAAAACAATCCTATTCAAGCATCCACTTTTATTAACAAGTTATTAATGATTGATTCAATCAAGTTATTCCATTTAGTTATTCCTATTCTAATCAGATGTAGAACATGGCAACGAGACATGCAAACTTAATATCCAAATAACACATGAAACGATCGATCATGAATCATTGGAACATTAGCAATAAAAACAAGGATATGCAGGATACGTGCAATTGAATTCTAATGCGTCAAACAATTAAACATGCACTCAAAACTCTTTCTCAATTGTTTTAGTCCAACGAGTCCTAAAACAATTGAGTTGTTACAAAGATTAAGTTTTGCTACGAGAAAACCTAGATCTAGAAATAGAGTGTATTAATTCCAACAAGGTGATCAATCAAGTAGAAGTCAACACGATCAATGTAAATTAAGCCCAAGAGAATTGAAATAACTTGTAAGGAATAAACTTGAGAAGAAGAATCTCACAATAAACTTGAATCCAAAAGCTTCAATTTGAATAAGCTCAAAAAGGTTTAGTTTTCCATAAAATCCTCTCTCAAAACAAAGGGGAAAAGAGAGAATATAATGATAACAAATCTAATATAAACACTCCAACTAAAAGGTCTTAAAAGATAAAACAAACCGAAAATGAAAGATATAAAATAAAAACACATAAAGATATCCTAGACCGCCGCGATTGGCCTTTCGGATGGTCGAAATCGCTGCCTCGACCGATGTTGACCCTCCAAGCGCGGTGGTCTGACCAAATTACGATCGCCCCTCGTTGGCAGCTGCGATAGCGGCCTTCAAAGGTACTTCTCAGTTAAGCCAACAACAATCGCTGCCAGTGTCAATGGCGATCGAGGCCTTCAGAATGTCGTCAAAACTCTCAAAATCAGTAACTTTTGGGTCTTTGGTCTTCAATCCTAATATTCAATAAAACTCCTAAAAGACCTAAAACTCCATACAAAAATGTATAAATTAGTCCTAATTATGCTATATGAAATACATCATAGCACTTTGTCGTACTCTTTCCTTTTTTCTTTTATGTTAAACTTTTCTTACCATATTATCCTCATCCAATCTCAAGTTTTACCCACATTTTTCGTCCTTACAGCCTATCAACTTTTTAGTCCTTTTTTTTTCTTTCTCCTCATTTTTATCCATCACCATTACAACATTGCTCCCATCGGTAAAAATATGTGTAAATCTCCTTAGCCTCATTTCTCTCTTATTGTACATAAATTAATCAAAATGTTTAAAAATAAAGTGATGAAGTCAAGTAGGAAAAAACAAAGTCAGGTACTTCAGGAACATATATAATACTTTAGGAACAAAATAGTCTTTAATTCAAATAAGAGTAGATAAAAAGAACCTTAAAATAATATGTATGAATTTATTCACAATCAAGTAAAAGAATGGAAAATTTTTAGTAAGGTTGATGTCACTAGCCCCTGTGTTAGAACCCAGAACACGAGGAATAGGAGGAAAAATACAAAGTGAAAAAACCCGCAGTGAATTTTACTAAACTCAAATTTGATGGTGTGGTGAACGTTGAGGGTGTGGCCTCTTTCGGGTTTATTTTTCGAGATCACGACGGCTCCCCCGACTTCTTTGATGGAGGAGTGATTGGTCGGTAGTCTATTCTGACATACGAGGCCATTGCTTTACGACAAGGGATTTTTGAGGCCACCCGACGTGACATTTCCCATATCCAGGTTGAAGGCTATAGTTTGTAGTTGGTCAATGTCATGCTTGGCGACTGGCGTCGATCGGGGCGATCGAGATGTTGCGGACGGATATCCATTGCTTGCTTGTCCTGTTCTAGTGTTGGAGTATTTCTCACGTCGTTCAAGAGTGCAATTCGATGGCGGACTACATTGCTGGTTCTTTTCGCCGTGTCTAGTCTGTTCCTCTCATTATTGATCCGGATCTTTAGAACCCCAACCGTCATGATTCTCTAAAAAGACTGTTAATCTTTAAGCGCCTTCCTAATCACTTTCCTTATAGAAAAAAGAAAGAGAAAAAAAAAGTGAAGGATAATATATCTTCAAAGATGGCAACTAGCCGAGAAACGCTCCCTTTCTACTTGCCCCTTTCCCCTTTGAAACGAAAATTCTCAATCAAAGGAAACCCTAGATCGAGCAATTTCTCCCTCATCCTTGCAATTATAGTCATAACCCATCCCCAATTCCTTCATGGAAAACTATCCCGAACAATTAGCGAGCCGTTTTGGTTTGCCCCAGTCCCCGAATCAAGAAGCGAACGGCAGTTTCCGAAACCTAGACGACGCGATTGCATAAATCTAGTGGTGCTGCTCCAAAGGGCTAGAGAGGGTCGAAAATTAAACCTAATAATCAATGGGAGGCATAGAAACTGGCGACAAGGAGGTGTAAGGGCCAAAGTGCGGTGTCCTGGTACGCGGGCTTCTCGCTCGAGCTCGGCAAGCCAGGTAGATGTTGGGAGCGGCGACGGTGGTGTCTCCATCGATGGATATTCTCCAAGGAAGCGGGCGACTCAACTAATTAGGTGCTTTCCTTCCTTTCTCTTGAGCATGAATCTCGTATACATTGAACAGTTGGTAGTGATTTGGATTTCTGGCTATAATCTGAGGCTTTGGGAGAAGATGTTGCGCTTGTCTTATCTTGTTCTTTCTATAGAAACACACATTTATGGAAAAGTTGTATTAACTGAAATCTTCATTCATGTTTGCCAATGGGTGTCTCTTCTGGATTCCCACCTTGAAGAAATCTTCTCTTGAACAATCCATTAAGGAATAAACTTATAGAACAATATCCCTTGAACATATTGAACCAAACGGTTGAGGAAACCCATAGTAGTGGTGCTAATTTGAACCAACCTTTGTCCAGGATTACTTCTCTCCTTTGGAATGTTGTTGTTTCCTGCTTAGTTAGCATTTAAATAGCTAGTCATTTCTTGAAGTATGGTGAAAGGTTTGATGATGATTATGAGTTTGCGGTTCTAGAATCAATGAGGCTATTGTGTAAATTTGAATGTTATATGGTGCTTTTGAGTACTAGCAGTATAGGGTTAATCACTCCTTACAATTGGGTTACTCCCTGTTGGAGTCCCAAGTTGTTTCCTTTCAATCTCTTATATATTATATGTTATGAACAACTAATTGTGTGGTTGATCCACCGAGAAAGAAACCTCTATAGAACAAGTGTTGTGCTTGAACCCCAATGAACATTTTGAACCCGAATCCACTATGGCTGAGGAAATCGCAAATAGTGGTGTTCATATGAACAAACTCTTTGCGCTTGGGTCGCAAGTCAATTTTATATTTTTTATTTAAATAAATTAAGTCCTTGCTAGGCAAGGCATGTTTGTTTTCTTTTGTTGCAGGTTTGCTCGAGGCTTAATTGAAGTACTCTTTCCGAGGAATTGGAGCTGAGTTTGGCATTGGACCGAGTTGTGTTGGGCAAAGTCGCTTGGTGCTCTGGGGCTTCTGAAGATCCTCCATCTCGGTGGAGGGAACGTCAGATGTCCATTTCGCAGGCCCAAATGGGGTCGACATGCCTGTGGCGCTATTTTTATAGTGCTTTACTCACCCCGATCCCAAACTCTTTTTAACTCTTATTTTGCGGAATCTTGTATTTTTTATAGCTTTTCCTGCATACTTTGACTTTCCTAGCCGTTTACGGCTGCCGTTTTCTAACGGCCTCTCGGATTACCAAGTCTGTTTGGTATTCGAATTCTTACCTTATAAAAAAAAAAGATGGCAACTAGCCCAGTTGCACGTGTCCTATGTCTTTCCAAATTAATTATCGTCTGCTTAAACGATTGATTCAATGAACCGACATAAACGCGTCATTGACTCTTCTGGATAGTATAACCCGCGGGCCTTCCATTGGGAAGGTGAAAACAGAAATTCCGTTTATACCCACCGTTATGCCGTTTATTTTACACATGAATGAGCCACTGGCCATTAACAAATACAAATACAAATACCACAATGGCTCCTTGTTGACTTATATTCAACAAAAAATACGTCTGCTCGACCATAGTGCATACGATATCTTATGCACTCATTCAAAAATACGTACATTTTGTTAGGAAAATTAAAGTTTGGGAAATTTCGTGTAGTGATTTTGAGGTTTTGTCAATTCCGCGTGATATACATAGTTTTTCGAAATTTCGCATAGTACCCTTGAGGTTTTATAAATTCCGTGTGGTAACCTGAATTATTATAAAAGTTACTCCCTCCGATTCAAAATAAGTGTTGCTTTAGATTTTAACACTAGTTTTAAGAAAAGTATTAATTACACTCAAAATCTTGAACTTTTTCTCAATCTTATCACTCATTACCTTTTTTTACCAATGAATGAATACTTTTAGTCAACAAAAACACATTCCAATAAGCATTTTCATAACTCTCTCCTAATCAATTGCCTAAAAAACTTAAAACGACACTTAAAATGGATAAAAAATAAAGTGTTAAAAGACACTTATTTTGAATCGGAGGGAGTAAAAAGTGTTTGAAATTTAGCCACCTTATTTATTTAATTTCATAAAATTACCATATTTTTAGGTTTTTTTAAAAACTACCTAATTATTTTTTAAAACAACCTAATAAGGAATATCACTTAATTAACATACTTCATAATAGGTGGTTTTATAATGTTAGATTCTTTTATAAATTAAAAAAATCCACCTACATTTATACATTTTTGTAAGAAAATTGTACAAAATTCTATTATTTACACATTTTCATGACAATATATATTAAGTTTAAAAAATCCATTTTTATATTATTTTAATAACGCCAATTTTTTAATTCATATATACCCCCTCTTTCAAAAAAAAAAATCTCTCCCTTAAAATGTTAAATTTTTATAAAAATTACGAGTTTATATTTTTTAGAGTAATAAAAATGGTGAATTTATTTCCAAAATTATATGTGATTTTGATAATTCAAAATTGGTATTATTTTATAATAAAATTTGAAAAGGGGGTTATTTTATAAGAACAAAATTGGATTTTTTTAAACAATAATATATAGTGTAATGAAAATTTAGTAAATATGAGAATATTTATAAATTTTTCCAAAAAAATTCTATAATTAGATGGTTATGTTAAAAATAGATTATATAGTTTTTATATAAAAATAAATAAAATAAAGGTGATTTTATTTAATTAAGTTAATAATTTGGCTAAATTTTAAATACATTTAGCTTTTTATGGAAAAATTACTAAAAATAATACCAACTTTTGCCTATTGACCAGAAATAATACGAACTTTTAAATGGACTAAAAATAATATCAACTTTCATCGTATTAACTAAAAATAATACTAACTTTCATTGTATTCACTAAAAATAGTATAACAGTGTTTTTTGTGAAATTTTTGGCAAAATATGTGATGTAGCCATTGAAAAATGTTGGTTAGTCATTAATAATACCAACTTTTGTTGATGTCACAAGGTGTAATGATAATTTATATAATGTAAATCGATATTGTTTATATGCGGAATAGTAATTTATACGATGATTGTGAGTAATAATCACATCAAAATCATTGTCATCGATATTTTTTAATGTTTAAGTCAACAAATTTTGATAGACACATCATATGTTTTGCCGAAATCTCCACCGGAAATGTCTTTGTACTATTTTTGGTTAATACAATGAAAGTTGGTATTATCTTTGATCAATTTAAAAGTTCGTATTATTTTGAGTCAATAGGCAAAAGTTGGTATTATTTTGAGTAATTTTTCCGCTTTTTATAATATTTCGAGGCTACCACGCGGAATATCCATTCGCTTTTTATAATAATCAGAGAACGGTTAGATCTTTTTATAAAACGAATTAGAAATTTAAATAAAATTGAAATGTAATCAGAAATTTAAACAAAACCAAGATTACCATACGGAATTCCGAAAAATCTTATATATCACGCAAAATTTACAAAATCTCCAGATTACCGCACAAAATTTTCTTTACAAAATCACGCAAATTGCATTTAACCACCCTTTATTTTGCTATTGTTGCATTTCACCACCCTTTATTTTATTTTCAGCACTTAACCACCCTTTATTTGTTGTAATGGTGCATTTAACCACTTAATTGACATATTCCGTTTGTTTTGCCGTTAACCTCGGTATATTACGCATTTGCCCTTATTTTTTATTTTTATTTACAAATATAACCCTTAGATACACCAAAATAGGATGAGGCTTAAACTTGTATAATTGACGAGGTTGAGTGAGAAGCTGGGAGAGACGAGGGTAGAGAAGAAGACGACACAAAATCGGGCGGAGGCACCTAATCAGGCCGAGGCGCTCAATTGAGTTGATGCAGCGATCTTGGTTTAAAAGAAGGCGGCGATTATGTGAACTAATTTAAGTTTGAGCGATAAATTAGGTTTAGGGTCGAGATACACTTTCGCCTTCTTAAACCTTTGTTTGTTTGTGCGGAGAAGCAATTGATGCCTATATCCTCTGGAAACCACGGAGCGTGAATGAATCCTATAATGGAAACCTTGTCGGAAACGACGGTGTGAGCGAAGAGAGGCAGCGTACCGGAAGGTCATCGTTGAAAGCCTGTGAGTTGGAGAGGAACTGATCGGCGAGGACGGTGAGAGTGAGATTCAGTGGGAGGGTCTCGTCGGCGGAGATCTGGCTAGCGGGGATGGGAGCCTCCCCGACCTCGTCGCCTCTATAATCCAGCAAGGCGGAGCTGTTGTGGTACTTGAATCCCACCTTGTTAGGGTTGCGGATCGACAGATCGATGGCTAGGCTGACGTTCAAACTCAGGTCGAGGCCTCTCAGTGAAACGTCGAGATCGGAGAGGGAGACAGAATTGACGGTGGTCACGGGCCGCCTGGGCTTGAAGAACGCCATTAACACATAAATGGAGGCCTTTTGTAAATGAAAAAACAAGGGCAACAACGTAATTTGTCAGGATTAACAGCAGCTCAAACAGAATATGTCAATTAGGTGGTTAAATGCACCATTATGACAAATAAAAGGTGGTTAAGTGCTGAAAAAAAAGGGTGGTGAAATGCAACAATGATAAAATAACGGGTGGTTAAATGCAATTTTCCCAAGTTTTTATGTCGGACTTTAAAAGTAGGGAATGGATTCAAATGACGAACTGACGAAACTCTTATCAACTTTCTTTCAAACCCTTTCACGTTTTTCTATACTAGCAATTAGGCCGCGCGTTGCGCGGCGATTATAAGACGAAGACTTCATTAGTGTAGAGATATGTAAAATGGCATTTCCGTAAATTTATTTAAAGGTGCATGGTTTATTTGGAAAACGAATATGGAAATGGCATTTACATAAATTTATTTAAAGGGGTTTTTTGGTATTAATTTAATTGACTTCACGCCATCCAATGTATAAAAACTTGTTTTATTACGTATACGAGCTTTCTTCACAACTAAGAAACAAACTGATCCGAGCTTGCTTACGAGTGAAGTAACATGGACACGTTTTTCGAGACATGTCAAAATTGCCCGTTCACATCTAAATATCACATAAGTCGATCACGCTTTTCCAAGAATATATATCCCGAGATTACTTAAGAGCTAAGCAATACGACATGAAATTCAACGAACACTAAAATATCAAAATTTTACGTATACGAGCTTTCTTCACAACTAAGAAACGAACTGATCCGAGCTTGCTTAGAAGCGAAGTAACATGGACACGTTTTTCGAGACATGTCAAAATTGTCCGTTCACATCCAAATATCACATAAGTCGGGCACGCTTTTCCAAGAATATATATCCCGAGATTACTTAAGAGCTATGCAATAACGACACGAATTTCGATGAACGTTAAAATAACGAAATTATTCTTGAAAAATAATGATTAATGAATTAATAACAGCCGCACGATGGTACACTCAATTTTATGAAATTGGACGGTCGTGATCAAAAGATACGGATTTTTAACAACCGCACGATAGTACACGCATTTTTAAGTAAATTGGATGGCCGAGATCGAAAGTTACCTACGCTTTTATAGTAGTATAGAAGTATAGATATAGATATAGATATAGATGTAGATATAGATATAGATATAGATATAGATATAGAAGTATAGAAGTATAGATATAGATATAGATACATTCACACATATTTTATTCTCCACCACACAATTTTCTACATTATCCACAAGTCTATATAAATCCCATCTCCATGTCGTCAAACTCAACACTTCCTAATTCCTATCTACTGTAGTCTCTTTCGAGTTCCGGTCTCTGCCTTTTCCAATTCCCTAACCTAAGCTTTCAAATCATCTCAAATGGAGGTACTCCGTCGCCAAACACCGCCACCGCCTTCATCGATGCTGAATCCCAACGCTCCGGCGTTCATCCCAATGGCTTACTACGACGTCGTCGACGACTTCTCCGACCAGTGGTGGAGCCTCGTCCATTCCTCCCCCTGTTTCCGCGACTACTGGCTCAGAGAGTGCTTTCAAGATCCCCAATCCGATTCTCTCTTCCCCGATGACATCGATCTCGAGTCCGTCTTTGACGCCAGCTTCGGGAACCGTAAGGATCTAACCGTTCTCTGATCTAAATTAATTAATGCCTCTAGCTCATTCTGCTTTCATCGATCTATCTCGATCTGTATCTTTACTTGATTTGATGATTTCATTGCAGGGGAGGAAGAGGAGAGAAGCAGATCGGAGAAGGAGTTGATCTCGGCGAGCGCGATGAGGTGGAACGACAACAAGGCTCACGGGAGAGGTGGCGCTCCTAGGTACGGCGAGAAGGCGCCGAAGCTCGTCAATTTCAAACTGAGTCCCAAGCCGATCCAGCAACCGCGTTGAAGATCGCAACGAGTCATCGATCCGAGTTCGAGTCAGTGGGCAGCTGGTGGAAATGAGAACGTTTCCCTTTCCTCTTCCTTTGAAAAATAGAAAGAACAAAAATAAATAGGAAGAAAAACTCTTTTTTTTTTTGTACAGAGGAGAAAGTGTGTATGAAATTTGCTGTACTCTATTCCTGTTTAATTTTCATGGTGTTTTGCTGTAGAGTTTATGTAGATGATCGTTGTGATTTGCTGACCCTTCAATAAAAGTTTTCGCCCCGAATATAATAAAAAAAAAGTGTAGCTCCTTTTGCTAGATATTTGTGTGTTTGTATTTTCATTGAACATGATATTTGTGTGTATGACCACTTTCTATCCATTATTGATATTGGTAAGTTAAGTGGATAAAGATCAATCGAGATGGTTTTGGTTGGCAACATTTTATTTATCTTTATTCATGTAAGGAAACAGACATAATGGGATAATTTCAAGCCACTTGCTAATGGGCCAGGGACTGGGCCTCATTATGATCCAATGAGGATGTAAGTCGAGAACATGTCCCAGTCCCCCTCTCTTCTCAAACAAAGATAAGATAAGCTACAAAAATACACTATCGAACTACAAACTGAAATAAAGAAATATTTTTTGATAAGGACACCTCTATGAGAGTTAAACGCTATGTAGGTCCGCCCAGCGACCAACTATGTCACAGGCTACTTTCCTGAGCGTTAAACGTCAAGTAGGTCCGCTCTGAGCGTTAAAGTCAAGTAGGCCCCCAGTGACCAACTATGTTGCGGGACACCTCCCTAAGCGTTAAACAACATGCAGGCCCGCCCAACGACCAACTATGTCGCGGGCTACCTCCCTGAGCGTTAAACGTCAGGTAGGCTCAGTGACCAACTATTTCGCGGGACACCTCCCTAAGCGTTAAACACCAGGCAGGCTCGCCCAATGACCAAGAGAAGATAGGACGCACGCAAGGCTTAAAGAAAACAAGCACAAGGATACACATCGGACACAGCTCCAACCCCTGACCTGTTGATACGCTCGACCGCTCGAGAGGGAAATTGTGGGACCAATTATTTTAGTATTTATTTTATATACACCCTATATTTACTTATTTAGGGTAGATATAATATCTAGGAAGATAGCTTTTTCCCAGGAAAGGATATTAATTATCCTAGGGTATATCTACTACAGTACAATATTAAAGCAAAACCCATGTTAGTGTAAAAATTTCTGCCACATGACAATTATTGAAAAAATTATACTCCGTAGTAATTAATTTTAATTTGGGTCAAATTAAACATATAACCACTTTTCCACTTTCCTTAAATATATATATCAACTCTCCCATTATCTATAACCTCCACATTCCACATCTTTCCATGCTCCGTCTCTATTTATAGCATCATCTATGTGATCATCATCCTCAAATATAATATTTTGCTCTCTAGGCAAGTGGGAAAATAGTCTCATTCTTATGCTATCTTTCCCTTTTGGCGATTTACTCAATTCATATTTCGAATTTGTTAAGCAAAATGATTGATCAATGCACACTGACCAAATTTTGAATCCATTCTATATTATCATTGATATGCATACTTGTACTATAATACCTTTTTTTGGGGGGGGGGTGTTGAGGTTTTTAGTTATTAAATCTAGATCCTTATTCTAATTCTGCATAGGATAGAAAAATTATTAATTATTATATTCTTTGTTATTATCCGTACATGATACGGGATCAGCAGTAGTTACTTGTAAACCTTATTTAAAGGAGGTCTTCCATCAATAAAGAGTTAATTCATTATGATTTTAGAAAACCCTAGTACCAAATCTCCCTAACAATTTTTGGTACTATAATTAGGAAAATAGGTTTAGGAATCACTGATCACAAGAGCCATTCTCGAGCGTGTGATACCTGAGATCTATTGTTGTAAGTTATTGGTGTCGTATTGGTTTTATTATTTACTCGGTTTAAGGTTCATAAGTTAAGAGTTTGATAGGTCTAGGTTCTAGAGGGTAAAATAAGACTATCTTAGAGTCTCTGTTTTTTTGTAGTTCGTGTGATATCAATAAGACTTGGAAGGCATTCGACCAAAAAATTAAAAAACTTGGAAGGAATTTCAACTCCTAGGGAAGGAGTGATTTTCTCTTATTCAACTAGTTGGTTGAGTGAAAATTTCCACTATAAGTGATTGTGTTCTTGTTCTTGCATATTTTCGTTGCTCGGTCTATGGAAACAGTGTCTGTATACTAACACACTTGTTCCAATATCTAACCTTTTGAGGTTCTGCAAAGTAAAATCTTGAATGTTGGTGTAACTGAGTCAACAATTTTTGATGTTCACTTGCATTTTTAGATTCAAAAATTTTCAAATTCGTTTATGAAAAATCGAAGCGGATTCGTTGATCTAATTCTGTACAATTGGAATCTACCAATAAGACGTACAGATCAAAGATTTCCATAAAATGAAAACGAGTTCAGGGATATAGGATAGTTTTTATTGATTGGGGATTCACTCGCTAATTAAATTATTATTATTATAACCATCATAAATGGATAAGATTTGCATGAGTAAAATGCAGTCAAAAACTAATTAAATTTTAATTACTACAGATAGGCGTAGGTGCGCTAGCACACGTCATTTTGCCAACTTGATATATCACACACTATATAAATATTGCTAGTTAATTTAGACGCAACTAGCAACCAACGACTTAATAACTAACTTACTATTATGAATTAAGTAAAATTCATACGTACGTACGTACGTATAGATATACGTACGTATACGCGCGTACGTTGCATTGTTTCGTCGTAATTTCCGAGCACCACGCACGTTCGGATTATTGAGCTAATATAATAAGTACACTAATCCGATAATATTGTATTTACCATTAGTTTAAAAAAGACCGGATTAATTAACCAATTTTCTAAACAGGTAATAAATAAATGAATTCAGCACTCTGAAAACGTTTCAGTAGTTGAACTTTATTGTATTTTAATGAACAATGGAGGGTATAAATACTTGTGGAGATCAAAGGGTGAGATAGAAATTACTTGTGGAGATCAAAGCTAGGGTGAGATACTACCAAGTACACACAACAGTCCAAACCCAACAGATCGATCGATCGATAGAATTAATTAGGAAATGGAGAAGCAGTTTGAGTTGAAACAATGGAAGATTAGAGGGAATGAGGAGCTGAGCGAGCCATCTGGTCAGACACTAAGAAAGGTATTGAATGAGATCGTGTCAAATCTCAGCCCTCAATCATCTGAAGACGGCGATCGTAGTCGTAGGACGGTGATTCACATGGGACAGGGCGATCCTACTCCCTACTCCTGCTTCCGCACCGCACCCGAGGTCCAGAACGCCGTCGTCCAAACCCTCCGCTCCGGAGCCTTCAACGGCTACTCCTCCTCCATCGGCATCCTCCCCGCTCGCCGGTATATAATAATTGATCTTCCTCTTCCTTTAATTTCCCTATTAAATTTATAACCATATATGTTAAAATAAAATTGTAAAGGTTTTAATAATATGGCAAATTTTAGGAATATATTTAGCTCATTAATGTTACATATGAAGTATGAACTTATGATCGAGTACAACCGTTTTTGTTAATGTCATAGGGCTGTTGCCGATTACCTTTCTCGTGATCTTCCCTATGAGCTTTCGGCTGATGACGTCTTCCTAACCGTTGGGTGCGAGCAATCCATAGAAGTGGTGCTTGCTGCTCTTGCGAGTCCCGGCGCCAACATCTTGCTGCCTAGGCCAGGCTACCCGTACTATGAATCCCGGGCTTCACACTCTAAGCTCCAAGTTCGCCATTTTGACCTTCTTCCGGAAAAGGAATGGGAGGTTGACCTTGACTCTCTTGAAGCTCTTGCTGATGATAACACCGTCGCAATGGTCATTGTAAACCCTGGCAACCCTTCTGGAAGTGTCTACTCATATCAACATTTGCAAAAGGTAATTTGCTTGGTACATTTATTAATATTGTAATTGGTATTGATCATATCATGCAAATGTTGTTATGTCAAACATACATGCCCTTTGGATTAATTAATGTTGTTGTGTATGCATTTAGGTGGCAGAAACCGCGAGAAAGCTTGGGATTCTTGTAATTGCTGATGAAGTATACGGGCACTTAACGTTTGGAAGCAATCCATTTGTTCCAATGGGTGTTTTCGGATCAATTGCTCCTGTTCTTACGCTCGGATCCCTTTCAAAGAGATGGATCGTTCCGGGATGGAGGCTTGGTTGGCTTGTGACAACCGACCCAAATGGCGTATTGAAGGAATATGGGGTATGTTACTTACTTTTATTAAGGGGGTATATATATGAGGATTAAGTATTTGTTACATATGTTTAATTAATGTTTATTAATGTCATTGATCTGCAGGTTACTGAGTCCATTAAAGGCTTCCTCAACATTTCCTCTGACCCTGCAACCTTCATTCAGGTACATATATATATGCATTCATACATTTCTGAAATTGATCAATGATTAAATATATTGATCATCTATATTGTGTGATCACAGGGGGCAGTTCCACAAATCCTTGAGAAGACGAAAGACGATTTCTTCTCAAGGATACAAGATATACTGCGTAAAGACGTCGATATTTGTTGGGAAAAACTCAAGGAAATCCCTTGCATTACTTGCCCATACAAGCCTCAAGGCGGAATGTTTGCAATGGTAATTAAGGGAATATAAATTAGTTAAATGGCCATTACAATTTAATACTATGTAGATGTAAAACTGATGAGGTTCTAAACAAATTCCTAATAAACCACATTAATCTTGCAGGTCAAACTAGATACAAGTATGCTTGATGGAATCGTAGATGACACTGATTTCTGCAAGAAACTTGCCAAAGAAGAGTCTGTGATTGTTCTACCCGGTAAGATTGACAATTGAAACCATATTGATATAATTATTTTATAGTTGCTTTTTGATGATAAACTTTCATTCCAAGAGGAAATTGTTGGTCGTTTTGTATTGATCTTGTGGTTTTGATCTTTGTAGGTGTTGTTACCGGGATGAAGAACTGGCTTCGAATATGCATTGCACTCGAACCAACACTTGTTGAAGAAGCATTTGATAGGATAAAGGCATTTTGCAAAAGGCACGCCAAGAAACTACATTGTTATAAAAGGCTACATTCTCTCAATCGTCATATTTATCGCGATCGATCTTTAACCAGCCACTCATTTAGATTGACGATTCAAGGTTTGAATATTGACCAATTAACGGTACCTTTGCACTGATCGAGTACAAGTCATGACCTCTTTGTAGTTGGTGTTGACGTTATTTAATGTTTTCTTTATCAATGTTATATGTATATATCCATTCATATATAATAATTAATACAAAGTAAAGTATTCATTTTAAATGAATTCTATAATTAATTATTGTTCAATTCAAAAGTACATGTGCATTATTATCCCGGATTTGATGCCACTATATAGCTAGCTATAGACCGGGCTATACTTTAATCAAAGGCTCTCAAACAAGGTGGAACAAGATGTTAGATGCCAAAAGAAAAAGGACTCGAACAAACAAGTGCACGAGCCCACTTTTATTGCAAACTCGTAAATTACATTACAGCAATAGCTTCTCCCCTTCATGGTTTTTTTTTAAGATTACAAAGCAAACACACCCTTAAAAGGAAACAAAAAATGCCGACTCTCAAACGCGTGATACAAGATACTTGGTCACTTTATTCGTCGTTGCAATACAACTTCATTATAGAATTTATAGAGCAATGACCAAACCCGGGACCGACTTTCCGACCCGATTGGAGAGCCGGCTCTCCCAAACCGGTTGGCAACGGTGGCAGCTGGCCCCCGAACCAGAACCAGAGCTCACGATTTCAACGGGCGCGTCGTTTCCAACGCGGGTAACGGTGACGGAAGTGTTGAAGTACTCACGGACTTGGGTAATTATCCCATCAGACACCGTCCACGCGTGGACCCAGGAGATCGAACGGCTGTGATCGCAGCCCTCCGCAAGGACGACGGAGTCGAAGGCAGAGATGGACTGGGGAGAAAAGATGAAAGGCTCAGATTGGTGGTCGGTGAGGAGGCGCGTGAGAAACTGGTGAGAAGGGGGACCATGGAACCACCACTCCAAGTCGGGGGCGAGGAGCGTGTGAACGGCGTCCACGTGGCGGGTGTTCAGGGCGTCATAGAGCGCGACTACTAGCGCTTTGTTGGCTTCTCTGACAACCTCCAGAGTTTTGGATTGTTCAGCTGCCAGTCTTGATCGATACAAGAGGGCCGGAGAAAAGTTGGATAAATTTGAGGAACTTGAAAACGCAAGAGTGGAGTTTATATAGGCGCGTCCAGGAATTGTTCTTGTATAGTCTATTAGTCTTGTAGGAAATCATATGCTTTCACAGTTCACACCAAAAAAAATAAAACAAAATAAAGTTAACGTTGTGGGCCAACGCGGGGAACAACATGTAGGGGACTACCAATAATATTCGAATTGTGTATTTTAGCTTAAACTCGTGTCAGAGTGACGAGAAGATATAAATACAAAGTACTCTAATATATATATAAAAGTAATAAGGTTTGGAGCCCTTCTCATTACGCCACTTAGGATTTCACCACATGTCGATTCTATATAAAGTCACCTCAAATTTTTACACATGTCATTTTTTTATAATTTAGACGTCTTTATAAATATTTCGTGTCATAGTCCACATGTCAAAAATTTTCCATGTCACTCATAAATTATATACACATCATATTGCCACATAATCTATAAATCTTAATCAATTTTTTAATTTATTTTATATTGGATTACAATAATGATTTTTTTGGAAATTTAGTTACATATTTCGAGAAATTTACATATAAAAATATTTTTTACCATATCTTTATGATCCTAACAACTCTCAAATATAATCTACCAAAAAAAACTCATATAGATATATACCGATATCTCATCCTATAATATTTTTAAATTACAAAATTAATAATAGATTGTTAATAATCCATATATATGATATGATCATATATGTAATTACAGAACAAATATATTGAACAACAAAATTAACAGTTAACCTATTTTCTAGCGAAATAAAAGTTGGTTCGTAAAAATTAATTTCCACGAAATTGACATAAAAATATTTTTTATGTATTTTATAGGATAAGATTTAACATATCTTCATGATCGATTCTAACAACTCTCCAATATAATCTAAAAAAACTCACATAAATATAGACCGAGATCTTATTCTATAATATTTTTAAATTACAAAATTAATAATAAATCGTTATTGATCCATATGACCATATGTACATTACGAATAAATTGAACAGAAAATTTAACAATTAACATATTTATTTAAAAAAAGATTTAGAATAGATATGTCTAGAGATAATCTTAACATATTTTCGACAACCTTATCATTGTTTTGACTTTTCCAATATGAGTTACGGTATTAAAAAAATGAATCATAATAAATATATAGAAAAAATGAGTTATAGTTTTACAATCTATGTACAAATCAAGTGAATTTTTTTTGTTAATCTATATTTTTCCCATTATGATATTTAGATAGGATCGAATCTTTTTGTTGCCAAATCTTTAAATTTCAATTATGATATATCATTGAATTTTCAATTTTGATTTTTTTTGATAATTTACATACAAATCTAGCCAATTACAATTGTAATTTCTCGATAATGTTTTTTTGATAATATACGTACATGTCAAGTCAATTTTATTTGCTAATCCATATTAAATGTCCCATTATTTTAATTTTTCTATCAAAATCTTTAATTTAGAATTATGCTTTTTTCACAATTTATATAAATCACCAATTCAAATTTATTATTTATATTGTATTTTTATTTATTAATATCTTTGTTATAGTATATCTAAAAAATATCGAGTCATAGTCGTGGAGGACACGACGGGAATAACTAGTTAGTATAATTTACCTAAAAAAATTTGGATGAACGGGCTTTAGGAGTTTAGGTAGTCAGTCAATTGTAGACGAAAGAGGTTTTAAGGTGATTTTTGTAATTTTCTATAATAACTAATGTGAAATCTAACACATTATTTTTCGCATAATTGTTTGTATTTTTTTTTTTAATAATTTCTGCATTCGTTTTCGTTAAGAAAAGAAGGGTTGGTGTTACATATGATTTGCTTAAGCCTCATTCAGACAAAAAGGGTCGGTGTTCTTTAATTTGGACGGGGATTCAGTCAAGGAAATGGAGCTTCATATGTTGGTTGGCCACTATGAATAGGCTCTCCCAACAGCAGCCAGGTTACACAAATTTGGTCTTATTGCAATCTCTCATTGTGTGTTTTGTGGGTATGATAAGGAGGATGAAAACCATTTATGATTTGAATGTGATTTTACTAAGAAGGTTGCTGATATAGTATGGGATTGGATGAAAGTTTCTGCTCGTTTTCATTCAATCATCGATTGGTGGACGTGGTTCTTAAATTTTAACAAGAGAAGGAATAACATTTACCAAGCCAAGTTATTAGCTTGTATGGGTATAATATACTATGTTTGGTGGATGAAAAATGAAAGTATCTTTGGGAATGCTACACCAGATGTCAATATTTGTGCCAGGAGAATTCTGGAAGATTGCAAGCTGAGAATAACTACTAAGTTGAAGCTAACAGGCAGAAGGGGGCTAGCTACGAGGGTTCAGCTTGGACTCTAATGTTTGTTATCTTGGTTTTCTGGGTAGTTTTTGGGTAGATTTGTTGTACAATACTCCCACTTCTCTTTTTGTTGAGTAGTCTTATTGATATAAAACTATGATGACACATTAGGAGAAGTGACCTACATCTTTTCTTGACTATCTTGTTGCATTAGGAAATGCTTCTGTTTAAGACCAAGCTGGGTAATCAGAGTTGTTATAGGTAGACCTGTCAAATGGGTCGGGTTTGAGTTTGGGTCAATCGAATTCGGGTCAAAACGAGTCTCGGGTCGTCGGGTCGTAAAATTTTCGGGTTCATATGGACCGGGTTGTTACGGGTTTGATACGGGTTCGTGTTGATCCAACGGGTCATGATCGTCAATTTAGTTAACCTTTATCTTTATATTTATTAAAATAATTAATATTATATTATATAAAATATTATTTAATAATACTAAAATAATAATTTTATACAAAATTTATAATAAAATTTTTAATTTTTAATTGAAATAATACTTTATCGGTTTGGACGGGTCAACCCAATGGGTTGGTGACCCAACCCAGTTTTTTCCGGGTCGACCGGGTTCGGGTTACTCTTGACCCATTGATTTTCGGGTCGGGTTTGAGCAAAAAACTTCGGGCGGATCGGATCGGTTTTTCGGGTCGGGTCAAGTTTTGACAGGCCTAGTTATATGACTTTTTTGAGTGTTTATATTTTACACACACCTTTGTTTTTCAAATGTGTTAGTTATATCTCTTCCCTCTCTAATACAAAGTTTACCATTCACGAAAAAAAGAATGCGTAGTTTTACAGATGAGTATGAATAGGAGATCGGGCCTTGAAAAGATGGGATAAGCCCAACCCACCCATGTGAGCAATTGGAAAAAAGCGTTTGACTATGAGTTCACGATCAAATCGCTCTAATATCATGATATCTAGTGGATTAATATGTAGATAGTGTGGAGATGTGTTTAAATATTTGCTTATGCATGATGAGCCCAACACACAAATCCAATAGGATTCTATATATCCTAAATCAATTGACCGATAATAAGAATAACTCAAGAGATTATATATTATTGATTATTCTCAAAATTCCTAATATGGGATACACTTTCATAACTTTTCATGTTGAAAATGAAACTAGTGAACTTAAGTACATAAATTTGATAAGCTAATATCTTATATTTTTAATTGATTTTACGATGGATATTCATTCATTAAACTTATACAGTGGACTTACATACGCATAAACAATTCTAATACAATTGGTCAAGTCGGGTGGCAAACATTTATGGATCGTGACTACTTGAGAAACTATGTTAAGATATCAAATTATCAATCAACGTGCTAGTGTGATAGTGTCTAGTGAATGTTAATGCAAACAACTGCACAAATTCAACGTTAACCTAAATGCAATGACTTGGGAGGCTAACAATATATTTAACCACTACAATATCCCATTATACAAAAGAACAAATTAATTCTGCTTAAGAACTTGTTTCATACTCAAGAACAAATTAATTCAGCTTGAGAACTTGTTTCATACTCCCTCCGTCTAAATTTAATTGGTTTTTGAGCAATATTCGTACATATTAAGACAAATACAATATTATTCTTACCTAAATACCCTTATTTGTTAGCTCTCTTTTTTTACAACTTCCAATCTAATTATTACTTGTATTACACTTTACACTAGGTGGATGGCCCGTGCTATCACACGAGTTCCCATTGATTATAGTTTATATTTTATAGTATTTTATAATATATATAGATATAGATTTTTTTTTCACTTTACCCATCTTCAAGAGTTTCTTGATTGATCTTTATTTTTCAACAATTTGAGAGTAGTCTTTTACTTTTTGCTTTTCGGTGAATGTAATTGTGATTTGATCATGCAAAAGTAAAAAACTTACATAGTGTGAAAGAGAGTGGAATACAAATGGTTATATTTAATTTGATCTTATCTTTTGTTTGGAATACCAAAGGTTGATCTTATCTTCTTTTATTTTTACTTTTATTTGTAATACAAATGGTTATAATTTAATGACATAAAATTTATATTGTGATGATGCTCAAAATAGCAAAGCGAGAGGTGGGCCCGGAATATGAGGATCAAAGGGACCCCCAAGGTGGATCTCGGGGCCCACAACCGCAAACAATCCCTATTTTTAACGAAATTCTTTCCACCACGAGGTCCCCCGAGACCTCGGAGCGAGGTCTCGACCTCGTAACCGACTCTACTGACACCCGCCCACCTTAACCACTCAGCGAACGCCGCTCCTCGTACCAATCACCGACTGCCTCGCCTCTAGAGCAATCAAAGCCCTTGATCTCGGGCGTCCCACATCGGACAATGACCAAAACCCAACTCTCCAATTCTCTATAAATAGAGGGTTACCTCGTATGGAGAAAGGGTCGAAAAACATCTTGAACTCAAGAACTATCTTGCTCGTTGAAGATCGACGTGATCGAAACATCGTCAAAAGGCCTCGCTATAGACAAGTGAAGTCCACAAAAAGACTTCAAGTCTCACAAAGTTCCTACTCACACCAAAGATCTCGCTACACCATCTCGCACGCCGCCTACACCTCGCTCTCATTCACATCAAAGACTTCGCTGCCCGATCTCGCAAGTCGTCGACACCGTCCCGCTAGATCAACCTCGCTCAAAAGGTCAAGCAAGCGATACTTAGAATTGTCTAGCAATTAGGAGATCTCGAACATTGTTAGGTCGAGATCTCGGATAATCGTAGGAGATCTAGGGTGTAAACTTCCAAGCGGTTGTAACCTCATGTTACCACAACCTCGTTGTAAAGAAAATCATAAATAAAGAAGCAAGGTTTCGTACAGTCGAATATAATAATCTCATGTCTTGTCTTTTAGCGAACGCGTCATTTCGGGTTTCATCATATTGTAATACTAAAGGTTGTGTTTAATACTAAATGTTACTAAAAAATTTGATAAATAATGTCAAATGTTATATTTTAAATTTGATCCTATCTTTTTTTTAATGCCAAAGGTTGATCTTATCTTTTTTTATTTTTACTTCTATTTGTAATACCAATGGATATAATTTAATGACTTTAAATTCATATTGTAATATCAAAGGTTGTGTCTTGTGTGTAATACCAAAGCTTACTACAAAAGTTGTTAAATAAATGATATAATATCAAATATTAATGCTAATTAATTATAAATTGACATGTTTATTTTATTTATTTTTTCTTTTATTTTTACTCTTTTTCTTTCATTGAATAAATTGTCATTATAAAAAAATAATGAATTTGATAGATTTTTAATATATAAAAATAAAAATCAAAAGTAAATGTTTATAAGATATTAAACTTTGAACTTTTTGTTACAATAGTTTGTTCATTGAAGATTTTCAAAAGCTCTTCTCGAATCTGTCATTCTTTCACTTTATTGTGAACATGTATGGATATAGAAGATATTTCATGTGTATATTTAAGTGTAAATATTAAGAGAATGGAGTAGCTTTTTATATTAGAAAAGTTGGGGTTAAGGAATATGAAAAGTTGTCATTTTTTTACCCTTCATCTTTATTGTTAATTGATCATAATTACTTGTGTATATATAGGTTTAATATTGAGAAGATGATGTGACTTTTTACATTAGAAAAGTTGGGAGTTAAGGAATGTGAAAAGTTGTCACTAAATGAGTTTTTTTTTCTTTTTTTTCATCTTCTTGATTATGAATTTTTCATAAATGGAATGTGAAAAGTTGTCACTAAGTGAGTATTTTTTGTTACAATAGTTTGTTCATTGAAGATTTTCAAAAGCTCTTCTCCAATCTATCATTATTTCATTTTATTGTGAACATGTATGGATATAGAAGATATTACGTGTATATTTGAATGTAAATTTTAAGAGGATGGAGTAGCTTTTTATATTAGAAAAGTTGGGGTTGGAATATGAAAAGTTGTTTTTTTACTCTTCATCTTAATTGTTAATTGATCATAATTACTTGTGTATATTTAAGTTTAATATTGAGAAGATGATGTGACTTTTTTACATTAGAAAAGTTGGAGGTTAAGTAATGTGAAAAGTTGTCACTAAATGAGTTTTTTTCTTTTTTTTTTTTCTCATCTTCTTAACTATGATTTTTTCATAAATGGAATATGAAAAGTTGTCACTAAGGGAGTATTTTTTTGTTACAATAGTTTGTTCATTGAAGATTTTCAAAAGCTCTTCTCCAATCTATCATTCTTTCATTTTATTGTGAACATGTATGGATATAGAAGACATTACATGTGTATATTTGAGTGTAAATATTAAGAGGATGGAGTAACTTTTTATATTAGAAAAGTTGGGGTTGGAATATGAAAAGTAGTTTTTTTTTACTCTTCATATTAATTGTTAATTGATCATAATTACTTGTGTATATTTAAGTTTAATATTGAGAAGATGATGTGACTTTTTTACATTAGAAAAGTTGGAGGTTAAGTAATGTGAAAAGTTGTCACTAAATGAGTAATTCTTTTTAATTCTTTTTCTTAATTATGATTTTTTTCATAAATGGAATGTGAAACGTTGTCACTAAATTAACATTTTTTTACTTTTTTTTACTTTTCTTTTTAATTATGAATTTGTCATAAATGACCCAAATTTTCTTCATTATTATAGTATATATAAAAGATAGATAGATATAAATAGATAGATAGTATATCTAATTTCAGCTTTGATTTGATAGGAAACATAGAATAACAAAAGAATATTATCTCATCACCAAAATAAACTTTTACACCACCAAAAGAATATTTTTTATTATTTAAAATAAAATAATTATTTGCCTTGATAATGTAAACATTTGATCCTTTCATGTGATGATATTATCTCATCATTTCACCACCCACCTTTCTTTGTTTTTCTACGTATATAGCATTTGTATTTCATTGCTTTAAATTCAAATAGAAGTTATAATTATTATTGAAAATTATATTGGACATATAAACTCTATAATAAGCAAGCAAAAAATATACGCATACACTGGCTAGCTAATAGCTATGCATGTGGTATTTAAAAATATACAATTAAAGTTTATATAAAATTACATGACGTTTTAATCTCACTTAGTTAGTTATAATGCGTTTTTTGAGCACGTCAAATCCTCATTTTCAGTTGCAGAAAATCTAATATTACCTTTGATTTCATGAAGAGCATAACCTAATTATATATAAAAATATCTATAAAAATAAAACTTTACGCTGGCAAAAGTAGTTATTTTTATAATATAAAATAAAAATAATTATTATTTACCTTAATAATGAATATCTTTGTTCCTTCCACATGAGTATATAATCTCATCCCCTCACCACCATATTTCTTTGTTTTTTTTTTCTACCTTTAGATTCTTTCGGTGCTTCCCCTCTTCCTTCATCCTTATAGGAACAATCCACAATAGATTTTAGCGAATGTATGCAGCTTGAAGGGGAATGGCGTGGTATGGGGCTCTTATAATCATCTTTAGATCCTAGGAAATAAATATAAAATGCTCATAATTAGTATGTGCATTTAAAGGTGAAGTTGGAAAGTTAGTAAGTTGAAGAGTCAAGATAGCATATGCAAGTTTTAGTGTGTGCATTTAAAGGTGAAGGTGAAAAGTTAGTAAGTTGAAGAGGCAAGATAACATATGCGAGTTTTTTTTTGTATTTGTACATGAATAAATTCACAATTATTTTTTAATTTAAAGTTTTTACATTTTAAATATAGATTTTGAGAAGTTGAAAAGACAACCAAATTTTTTTACATTTTAGATATAGATTTTGAGAAGTTGAAGAGACAACCAAAATGACCATTAAAATGACTTGAAAGACCATTAAAAAGTTGAATGTTATCAAAATTAAATTTTCCATAAATTATAATTAAATATAGGGTTTGAATTCTTTTTATATTTTTTCTATATGAATATAATTATGGAATAGGTCATAAATATTAGGTCATTCTAATGAGGCATTGATTGCCAAAAATTTTCTATTTTATAGTATATATAGATATAGATTTTTCAATTCATTTAGTTGAGGATAAATCTGGAAAGTGTTGGACAAAATAGCTAAAAAAGATAAATAGAATTAGACAAATATTTGAGTCTAAAAGACCAAATAGACCTAGACGGAGGGAGTATGAATTATATGTCGATACTTGCATAAAAACTTCTTTCTTCCCACTAGCTTGCATATATAGTCGACAAATCAAATCGAGCAATTATCAAAAAGATTGTTTTGTTGCTATCATGGCGAAGAGTCATCTTCCATCTCCATCAAATCTATCAGGAATTAGCTAGTGGAAACAAATTTCGAATATTTATGGTTTATTCCATTCATTCTCTTGACACAAATGTTGTAAATTACAACTTATATTAACAAGGTAATCTTCTTATTAGTCTAATACACAATATTATACTATATCTATTTACCCAATTCTTAATCACACACATAGATCGAAAACATGCACAAGATAAAATAAACTGACTTGTCCATATGGTATAAGTTCTCTCCCTTTATCTTGCTAGCTCTATTCTATTCCTTCTTGTGCTTTCATTTCATGTTTGGGTTCTCCATCTCAAATTTCACTCGATCAGTCATAACCATCAAACATGGCACTAGGATTTGCATATCCCATCAGCCTATGAAGTGGCAAACCACTTCTTTTAACCATTTCATGACTTTGATTCTCCTCCATATCACTCTTTCCTTTATCTTGGGCATGCTCGGTTTCACCATCTCGATCCCTGGACTCTGAGATGCAAGGAACCAACTGACGCCCATGACCCTTCTCATCAAGAACCGTGAATTCAAGATCACTCGAGCAAGTACTACACTTCACCCGGTAACTTCTTCTCCTCGTCGTCTTCAAGACTACGAATTCCAAAGGCAGCTCCAGCAATTCTAAACACTTGTAACATGTTACAAAAGGCGCTGCTCCTAGCATTGGAAGAATACGCCTCGCATTCTGTGATTTCCTCTTCAAATGAAATCTACTCATCTCTTGATCTTCAGAGTAGTACTCCGATTCTGTGAAGACATGTGGGTAACTTTCTTGTGATGAATCATAGTATGGGAGCACAGGAAACATTCTACCATCCATGCTAGTACTAAAACCATTCGGTTCATACAAGTGCTGAAGTTGCGCTCCTCTTTCTTTGGTAGGGCCACGCCTCGTATGCTGAGGAGGCGTGTCAATCATGTGCAACATGGGCGGTGTCCTTTGTGTTGTCATATAGTTCTTATTCCTCCACCCTTTGTAGTATTCTTCACTTTTACTATCTTCGGAGATAGGATACTCAGCTTCATAGGAAGAGACACTTCCATCATAAGTAGAGGACTTCCTCATTCGAGATTTATGTAAATCTCTAGTTTCCTCAATCTTATCAGAGTTTAGACTTCTATTTGTATTTTTCTCTTCTAGTGCTTCCACTAATTGCATCTCCTCTTTATTACAAGAATCACCACCTAATTCAATCTGAAGCACTTGAGCATCCATTTCTTGATTTGTAGTAGTAGAAATAGTAGTAGCTTGGCTGCTAGAATCAGTCGCTTCAAGCTGTTCCTCAACAACAATCTCATTTTGTTCCAAAGAACTTGAGGGATCTTCAAGAGTGAGGCAAGCAAGCTCATTTAAATAAGAAGCTTCAGTTGTATCCTGAGAAGACAAGGCTGATTGTGGCTGAGCTTGAGCTTGATTTGACGAGGAAACTTGTTCAGATGAGCTTGAAACTTGAAGCTGCTGATCAAGTTTGCCACTTTGTGCAGCATTTAGATCAATTCCCACATTATGTTGCTCATAATGTTGAGGACTTGAACTGTCAGCCTCTCCCTCTCCAGCATGGAGATTGTGATTAGATTCGTTGTTCTGAACACCACTCGAGTCGTCTGAGCTTGTTCTTCTTTCATTTTCAGTTTTGTAATGTTTTGCTGAATGCACAAGAGCCAGGGTGTTACAACTTGGTACAAAAACAAATTACATCTCAGGAAACATGTAGGAAAAGATGATAATAATAAAGCAGAAGAGAGGAAGCCAAATAGCAAAGTCCACAGACTGAAAATTTTCAATCAGAAATTACATGTATCTCTAAGAATTAGGTGCAGAAAATGGTTCAAAATTAGCATATCATTTGATTTGCAGGCATCTGTTCTTAAAATTTAGTTTTTTTTAAGAGTCTACTTTATGAAGGTTTTCCTCAATGTGTAAGGAAGGATAGTGTTTTCATCAGATCACCACACTTGTCAAAAACATAGATTCCTCTACCATGGTGGCCTACTCAACTAGTGATTTCTAGGTTTCGGCTTGAGCAACTCTCGCCGCATAATCTGAAACCACCCAACCCAGTCCCAACCAACAAACAGCAACAAGTTCAAAAGATCATTTTAAGTGTAATTAAAGGGGTGGGTGGCACTGGCTAGATGAACAATTGGTGCACATATATTATGTATTGACACATATAGCAGTTACCTTGAAGAAGAGTGCCACATCCACCACAACCATAGAGAGGCACATCAGTTGGCTCAGCAAGAAGCCTTGCACATCTTGGACACCTTACCACTCTCACATATAATTGTGATTTCAAAGGCGGTGTCTTCTCCATGCTTAACTTACTGATATCTTAATACTTGCCCTGCATAATTTCATTATTGATTTCAAAGGCACGTCTGAAAAAAGGGGAGAGAGTTGAAAAAACAAAGTAAGAAAGCATATATATATAATTACCTAATTGTATGCGGAACTTGGAACTTGAATTTGCCCTTTTCCTAACAAGCAATTGCAGAGGAACAATTCATGTTGATGATGATATAGAATGAAATTGGGGGAGAGATGAACCAATTAGTTGAAAGGATTGTGCTCGTCGTTGTTGCTCTGCATCCGTGGACTCTTCAGCTGATGAATGATGGCACAAAGAGTTTGAATTTTCAACGCTTCATTAATTTCTTCTTATGGGTAATTATTGGTGATCGCGATACATTTTTAAATTCCCATCTCTCTCGTCTCGTGCTTACTTTTTTAGTTTTTCCAAGTGAATTCTTCTGCGCGCCCATATGTAAAAGTCCAATATAGAATTGTTATATACTGTTTCATAAGTCTCAACTTATGATAAGAGAAAAACGTCACTCCAATATCTTCACGTCGAAGAACATAACTTAGATGTACATTCACTTGACTTATACCAAGACATTGCTAGCTATTAAGCCCAAGTGGCAATGCATGTATCAAACAATTTTTCATAATTGTAGCATCAAAGTACAAATTCATATTCTACACACGAGGAAACTTCGTTCCATCAAAAAAAAAAAGAAAGAGGAAATTTGGAATGTGCTCAGCTCACTGTTTAGTAGCCATTCGTTACTTGCTTGTAACTTTTAAGAAGACATATCGTCTACTTCTTTGACTTTATTTTTTTGATATATTAGTTTCTCTTTAAAAAAATTATTTCTGAAAAGTACTTTTTTTTTACTAATACATACTCCGACATACAATATCATATAATCATATATGCTATAGAAAAGGATTGTTTATAATACAAGGATGTAAAATTGCTGTGGAAAAGTTGGAGATATGAATCTTCAAACCCGCGAAAATTCCACTCAATGAGAAACAAATTTCCAAAAGAGACTAATCGAGGGTCCACATACTGCTCATGTATGTGTTACATACAGGCTTACAGCAACCAAATATTGATTTCAATTTTTATGTCCAATATTTCAACTCTGTTCTAACACATTACGTTTTTGTATAAATTCTTAGATTGAAACCTGCCAACCTGGTATAACCCCAATATTAAGGAAAAAATTGTTAAGACTAGTTGGTTCAATTTTCAGCTTTCTTATAATTATAAAAATAAAATAAAATCTAGAAGAAGAAAAAAAAATGTAACATGAAACTAAACCATAAACTTCAAAACTTTGAATTACTTTGAATCTTAAATAGAAACACTTGAGATTTATTGGCTATTCAAATTTTACCCGGTATAAATCTAGAATTTTAGAATACCAACATGATTTGATTTACTGGTGCAGCGCGAGCGGGTAGTAGCCACATAAATGTTAAGAGATTGTTATTCAATATAAACCTCAAAAAAAATCTTGGAAGCAAGAGGTCTATCTCTTCACATAATGTACACGTGGCAGAAACCCATTAACCGCTTATCTGCATTCCAAAATTCCCACCCTCATAATTCTCTATAGCCCTCACTTGTAATCCCACTTGACCCAACTTGGACGTTTGGGTTTTGCTGATTTTGCTCCTCTGCATCATCTAGCCTTTCTTTCTCATTATTGGATTTTGCAGAAGAACTAATAATGGAAGCTAGCATTGCTTGTTGTTCTCGTGGCATGGTGTTGCCAAGAGCTTCCTCTCATCGTTCAACTGCTTTGGTTACATCGCCTTCATCCATCAACACTAAGGTATACATTATTATATATGTGGTTATAAGATATGTTAAGATGGATTTTCTAAGTATGAAAGAAAACTGATCAAACTGTTTATGAAATGCATCCAAACAGAGCTTAAAAGCCAGCTCCTTTTTCGGGGAGGCGCTACGCAGCACACCGAGATCCTCCCTTAAGGTTCAAAAGGCCAAGAACTCTTCTTCTGTAACCAGATGTGAGATTGGTGACAGTTTGGTAAGTTTCAAGTACCTTTTTGAAATAACTAAGCTACAAATGAGTACTTATTACCTGCTAGTCTTCGTATATATAACAATTCAATTGGTGAAAAAAACAATAGCAGTTTGCCAAAGGATTGATTGATGATCATAGATGATGATGATGATGATGATTAAGTTAGTAAACATGAATGGCAGGAAGAATTCCTAACAAAGGCAACTCAAGATAAAGCACTGATTAGATTGATGATGTGCATGGGAGAAGCAATCAGAACCATTGCCTACAAAGTCAGAACTGCTTCTTGTGGTGGAACTGCTTGTGTCAACTCCTTTGGCGACGAGCAGCTCGCTGTTGATATGCTTGCCGACAAGCTTCTCTTCGAGGTCTTCGTCTTTACCTAATTACAATCTTAATCAAGTGATCAATTATATGTTTATCCAGTATCTATCAACTTACATGAACATTCCTTTTTTAGGCATTGACTTACTCTCACTTCTGCAAATATGCATGCTCTGAAGAAGTTCCTGAGCTCCAAGATATGGGAGGCCCAGTTGAAGGTTTGTATCACATTATGTGTCTTGACTCTATTTGTAATCAAGAAACTAAAAATGTTTTGTAAATGCATCCACCATTCATTAATAGAGTAGATATATTTCTTGGTGATGATGAATTTGATTGCTTCTGAACACTTTGAATCTTGATTGAAAAAATTGTAGGAGGATTCAGTGTAGCCTTTGACCCACTTGATGGATCCAGCATTGTGGATACAAACTTCACAGTGGGAACCATCTTTGGAGTGTGGCCCGGCGACAAGCTGACCGGAGTCACAGGAAGAGATCAAGTTGCTGCAGCAATGGGGATCTACGGACCTCGAACCACCTATGTATTGGCTCTCAAAGATATGCCTGGAACCCATGAGTTTCTTCTTCTTGATGAAGGTTTGAATTTGGCACATTATATTGACTTGAGTCTTTTTTGTTGTGAAATCCCTAATTGATCCTTGGGTTTGTTGTGGATTTGGTGGTTAGGAAAATGGCAGCATGTGAAGGACACATATGAGATTGGTGAAGGCAAAATGTTTTCACCTGGAAATCTCAGAGCAACATTTGACAACCCTGAATATCAAAAGGTTGATTTCCTATCACATTTCTCACTTGATTTCATTTCTTGACTTGAGCCTTTGATTGATTAAATGTAGAAACTTATAGCCCTACTATGGTTTAAGCTTATTGAACCAACAAATGAAGGAAAAAAACATATTAAGATTTTGCAATTATTAAGAAAATTATTTTCAAATTATTTAAATCTCTATTAGTCAGGTTAATTTCCAAAACTGTCACCCAAAACTTAAAAACCTGGAAAAAGATGTGTCAAAAAAATCTATTTTTCTATTTTTTTTAGTTTTGAAAAACCCTCAAAACTTCCATTATGATCATGCAGTTAATCAAACACTACGTGGACGAGAAATACACATTGAGATACACAGGAGGAATGGTGCCAGATGTTAACCAGGTTCCACTCTCATTCCACTTGTAAACACCATTTTTGCTAGAGATATTGCCCCACACTTGATAATTGATATGCAATAACCACATTATTATGCAGATCATAGTGAAGGAGAAAGGTATCTTCACGAACGTGACCTCGCCCACAGCCAAGGCCAAGCTAAGGCTTCTGTTCGAGGTGGCTCCTCTCGGGTTCATGATAGAGAAGGCGGGCGGATTCAGCAGTGACGGGACCCAGTCTGTGTTGGATAAGGTGATTGTGAACCTGGACGACAGGACCCAAGTTGCATATGGATCTAAGAACGAGATCATCAGGTTCGAAAAGACACTTTATGGATCATCAAGACTTGAGGGTGCTGTTCCAGTTGGGGCTACAGTTTAATCATTGAATGAGAACACGGATTCGAATGTGTTAAAGACATGATCTGGTTGACTGGTTTTGTGATTGAAATTATATTGCTTCATTGTATCTGCTTCTTCTTTGGCTTTTGATGCTATCATTTTCAGAAAAGTACATGACATATTGAACATTAACTCTGAGCCCTACAGTCAAGAGGATCCCAAGGGGAATTTGGAGATGGGAACATGGTCTACGAGGTTGGTTAAGGCTATTCAGTCTTTTTTTAAGTCTAAAAATTGCATTAAAATCACCAAGAAATATCCAAGGACAATTTGTTTTAGGACTAAGCTTCGTTATTAGCCAGCTTACATGCTCAATTTGAATCAAAACCAATCAATTTTTATTTAGGGTTTTATATTCCAAAAAGAACAAGAACCCTAACCCCGAGACATCACAAACATGAAAAACAAAGGTAGGGAGAATGTCACATCAGCATCATCGCCCTGGATAGTCTCACTCAAGCGGGATTTAGGGAGTCAAGATGAGGCATTCATAACTTGAACATGTCAAGTGGATGTGCCCAATAGAACCAAGAAAAACTGAAATTTAACATCACAATGCTGAATTATAAAGAAGCATTATAATGCATGTAATCCAAACAGAGCCTAAGCCAACTTTCTACGGCTTTGCCAGTATTTTAAGTTGGATGAATCGTGGCTTCATTATAGACAATGTTCTAAAAAACGCTAGGCAGACTCTAGGCAGAAAAAGGCCACCTAGTGCCTAAACGGCTTGAACGGTTTCTTAGGCGGTCTCAGACAGGCGCCTAGACAAGCTAGAAGGCTAGGCGAGCTTGGACCTTCTAGCGCTTAGGCAGGGCCTAGACGAGATTTTAGAACAGTGATTATAGAGAAGGGTGATTTTTCATTCCCTATACAGTGAAATGGACATTCCTCCTTTCCATGACACATTCAAAACACTGTGTGACGGGTACGCAAATAGGACGATGCAAAGCCATGAAATTAACAGATCTACCAACACGGGTTCAACAAAGTACTTACAAACTAACAAAGCTCCCACATAACTACATGGGTCTATCCTTGATGCACACACAAATGGCATAAAAGAGCACCACAGATCTGAAAATCTAGCATGGCCACAAACACACTAAACTGATTAGGTTTAATGTCTACCAATTATTTCCACTTCCGTTTTTAAATCGGCTGGTAAACCAGCTTTGCAGTTGCATATAGCCAGATGGGTATCAGATAGAAGACTACAGCTATTAGACAGCAATACAAGCATGATTGCTGCAGTTATCACCAACCTTTGACTTAGCAGTCTGACCACAAGCTTGAAAAGATCAGTTCCAAATGACATTAGGACGAAAGGCAAATAATTTCAGACGTCTTTTACTCTGGTCTCTCTTGCTCTTGAGCAGATGAGTTTTATTCTCCTGCATTATCAGTGATCTGTGTATGAGAGATCTTCATCGCTTAGAGATATGATTATAACATTGGGTCAGCAACAGGGCTGCTTAATACAAGAAATCCAAAACCTAAGTGCTCATTTGGTAAAGATTAGAGTTTTCAAATTCAGTTTTTTAGTAAACTACAAATAGATGTTTGGCAAAAAAAACTGCCACTTCTCAGAGTAATCATAATTTTGAAGTGATTACTCGATAGTATATGAAAATAAAAGGACTTAAAAAATAAGATTTGAACAATCACAGCAATACAAGCCTTTTAACTCCAGTTTTCAGAAAATGGGGGTCTCCTAGTCACTCCCATAAGGTAAAGTGCCAGGAAAAATTGAAGTGTTGCAATTTGCAATATCCATGAAGGAACAGAAAAAAATGGAGCATATAAAGATTTTGCAATCAAGTAATAGAATGTCACATAACGACAACAATCATTTGACCAACTGATAAAGGTAAACATACCATAAATGCAGATCATCCTGTCAACCCTTTATGCGCTTTCCACCTGTTCAACAGAAATGTGACCCCTTCCTGCAATGTGGCTTTTTTCCCGGTATTATTGTTCCACAGTTCACTAGTGAGGTAGCGTCCACTGGGATTATATAAATTGATTTCCGTCAAAGCAGTAACAACTGCCTTGTAAGCCTCATCTCCCCACTCATCTCTTAGACCGTTAAGCCTTTCATCTTTTTCATCAATTATTTCCTGCCAAAAATTATATCCAGCGTTAAATTGGACCCTACAAACAGGTAAACAAGTACCAGCCAGCACAATGCTTAATAAACAGAATGGCTTCAAACCACAGCAACAGATCTAAAGAAAAATTCAGTCACTTCATTTACAATGCTTAATAAACAGCATGCAAAAATTCTTGGGAACCAGAGATACTGGGAACAATTAGAGGAGTAGAACAAATTTAATAGAGGAAGACTTGAATATATACACAATGCAAACCAACGGGCATCAAACAAGCATGTGGGCATGTTTGCTTCCTCCAAGAGATGGCATGCGAGATAATCATCAAGATCTTGTAAATATCAAGTGCAAGTAGCTGTACTCTAATATGCAAATAGAAGACGTTTTGTGGGAAGCAAAAAAAAAAACTCTCTTCAGTAAAAAAATAGAAGACGTTTTGTGGGAAGCAAGAAAAACAACTATCTTTCTTTTTCTATTTTCTAGTTAGTTTATCTGATTTCCCATACTCCCACCCCCGAGATTTTAGGCACTTTCCCATTATTCCCACTTTATTCATTATGTTGTCCGTTATCTGATTTATTATTATTTAGATTTAGGACTTATTTATTTCATTTCTCTTTTATAAAAAGAAGGAGATGAGATTGTAATTGGCAAGACTTGATGGGTTATTGAAATGAATGACAAAATGTGGAGATTCCTCAAAATTGGTTGAATTGCAAGATGCTTGCTTTTCAGGTTTTCTATCCCTTTTATTTTAAGTTTTAGGGTTCTGACAAAATGATCCAAGAAGCTCCTCATTTCCAGAAGCATAAATAAACAGTAAACCACCCTCTTGATATTAATATGACTAAAAATTAGAAAGTAATTACAGACCTTTTCCTCTGCTTCGATGACCTTGAAAGGATGCCACGCAGGATCTCTTAAATACTCCTCCCACAACGATGACAATTCTGCAGCTTTATCTTCTGCTACATCCCCGTGATACTTCCTCTTGCAGGCTTCAAGGAAGGCTGAAGCATTAAGCTCTCCCATTCTCTTAATACCAATAGCAGCACGACTTGATATCTCTTCTAAACCCTGAAATACAAGTCGAAAATGCTTCAGTGACATAATAGTAAGACAATATCATGGATAAATGTAGGCCAAATTATTTGTACCCTGAAATGCAAGTCGAAAATGCTTCAGTGACATAATAGTAAGACAATATCATGGATAAATGTAGGCCAAATTATTTGTACAGAACTGTTGGATAAATGACTTTGATTTTGTCACCTTCAGACCTTCAGACTTTGATTTTGTCCAAAAAACATATGTAAAGTGCAATGCATATCTGAACAAAGCTAGCATGCTCTCAGAAATTAAGAACATGGCATAGCTTGCAACAACTTTATTAACAAGAACCCTTATAAAGCCTTGTCATACGGACCAAGCCACCAACAATTTGGAAAACTATGATGCCACACTGTATATGGATCAGGATCACAAACTGATTTCAAGTCTCTCCTAAATTTCCTGTATATGGGTCACGGACACGGACTACTTCTCTCAAGTCTCAAAGACTAGAGAATCGTCTGTAACATAGCGTACATATTTTTCTATGAGAAAGTAAGTATACAGCGGATATTCAAACAGACATTCGGAGAACAATTAGACCATCTGGCTTTGTGATACAAAGAAACCCAGGGCACACTCAGGAAAATCAGATAGATGAAGGAAATTTAAAAGCACTATTCTAATAGCAAGTCCAGTGGTAAAGAGATGGATGGTCTTAAAAAAAAGAACAATTTGGTCCCAAAGGCAATATGGTAGAACAAAAAGAATAAATGGCAGTGGTGGCTTATAGAGAACTTTTGGAGCCAGAGACCCTATAGTTGAGAACATGAGCTGAAGCTGAGAAATAGAAGAGAATTTTGCCCCATTAGATCATTCAAGGGAAATGATTAGTTCCAAAAAAGATTGGAGACGAGGAAGATAATTCATATGTTACAATAAAAAGTGATTGCATAATCATGTAAGAATAATATTCTAAAGAATGAAGGAGACTGGCATAGTAAGTCATTGCCCTTTTTTACGATATGAAGTCGTTACCATTTTTCTGAAAATGTAATTATTCCCATTTAGTCAACCCATTACATGACATGAACAAGCCGAAAGAATTAAAAAGACTAATAAGCCTTGAGCAGAAGCAAGATTATGCCAGTTTTTTAAGGGAAAAAAAAAACAATTCAAAAAATCATGGAAACGAACAATTCTTACTCACACCAAATATGACTGGAATTTCAACATTGTGAGTACCATAAAAATTATCAGTTACTTACATGAATCAGTTCCTTACGAGCATCTTGCAGTTCCTCGTTGCTTCTTCTTTCTTTCACAATTAAGGTTTGATTGAGAGCTTCCACGCCTTCAAGTTGTTCTTCCTTGTCTCTCAAATCTTTTATCGTCTCATCAACTTTTCTCATAACTTCCATATCATCTTCATCAGGAACATGCTTTATAACATTTAGATGACCTTTGAGCTGCTCAATTTCCAGCTCAAGCTTTTGCTTCGCCTCCAACTGCTGTTGAAGATCAATTATTCTCTTGTGGAGAGCCTCTTTTTGCCTCTGCGTGAGATGCATAACCACAGTATAGCAAACATCAGAGCTAAGCCATATGACAACTCTAATCACAGAAAGCAATCACATTACCTTCTGCTCTTCTGCAAGCTTTAAAACATTCTCATCTGCCCTCTGTTGCTCGAATGCAGCATGCTGAAGGGAACTATTTTTCTGGGAATTCTGCATAAAACAGTACCAAGAACATAATAAGATCTTTTTTAAACATAATGGAAATATATTAGTCAAAGAGTTGGCATATAATGTAGTAAAAAACTTAATGCAAAGAACACAGTACATGATTATATCCCAGAGCAACAGCAGTAGGCAAAGTTTTAGGAATCTAGATCCATAAAGAGCTCTAATCCCAAAAACCAAAAGCACATATTGAACAAATATTGTTACCCAAAAAAACAAAGCCAAACAAACAGGACCCATCCCAGAAAATTTCCAAATCAACATGTAGACTGATGCTCAAATTAACTACAAATAACTGATAGAGACCACTCAAGGAAAATCTCTCAATAACATAAGGCATTGAAGAAATATAAGTGGCTATTTTTTTTTTTGACAAAATGATACAAGTGAATCTGATAGATAGGCACTGCTTTGGAAATTATTTGTCAGAAAGGTCATATACCAGTTAAACTGGCTTAATTTTAACATCAACCTAATCAATAAAGCACTCTAATCCCAAAAACCAAAAGCACATATTAAACAAATATTGTTACCAAAAAAAAAGCCAAACATATAGGACCAACATATGAATCTGATAGATAGGCACTGCTTTGGAAATTATTTGTCACAAAGGTCATATACCAGTTAAACTGGCTTAATTTTAACATCAACCTAATCAATCATCCAGGAAAGTAGGATCTAATTCCATGCAATTAAAGAAGTAGCACAAAGTTGTGAAATTTATCGAACCAAATATCAAGAGTGAGAGCTAATATTAAAACAATAAATAAGCTAAATTACTAATGTATCACTGCTCCAGCTCCCAGATCAAGGTCTGGTGTAGAAGTACAAGCTACATTGATATATATACAAGGTGTTATGTGCAAGTGTTCACATAAGTTAATAACTTTGTACTTCATTGTAAAAGTATGATTTGAACATGTATGAATATCACATCATATAGCTTCTTGAAATACAGCTGTGTCAAAGTAACATTTAATTTGTCCCCCTTCAGAATGACACATTGAGCTATCAAAGCTTCACAAGCACCCAACTCTTCCAATGTCACTATAAGAAGTCATACAATTAATAGGAAAGAGATGCCTACTTCAAACCATTTACCTTTTCAATGTCCTCTTGCAGCTTCTTTTTTTCTTCTTCATTACGTGCTTCACGCTTCTCCAATTCTTGTCCCCGTGTCTCAAGGTTTCTCTTTTCAGATTCCAGTAGCATCTTAAGCTTCTCATGGTCATTGTAAATTTTCTGAAAATGATCTTTTGTACTTGCCTGTATTTTTTTCATTTCTAACAAACATAATACATAAAGATGTAAATCAGAAAAAAAAAATGATAAAGCATTCAGAAGCTATAACACAACTGTAATAAACCACGAACTTGTATTGCATCATCACTAGGCATGCAGAGCAGGTTTGATAAACGAGCAATTTCACTTATTTGCTTCATTTTTTCCACATTAAAGATGAAAAATGGGATGGATACCTTCATTGTATTTCTGATTAAGCTTGTCTTTTTCTGCCATGACTTTGTTTATGGAATTGGACATCTCAGTAAAACTCTCCGTGACCTCTTCCAACGACTTAGTCTTGTCCTCAAGTAGATTTGTTAAGAACCCTACATGCTTGTTGTTCTTTCTCTTCTCTTCAGCTTCAATACTAGCTATAGTTTTGAGGTCTGCAACCTTTCTTAGGTGGTCCCCGACGATGTCATCAGAATTATAGTCATCAGCCCGTGCAACCCAAGCATAGAGTCCACTTTCCTGGCCATTAGCTGCCAGCCAATCCTTCTTCCCATGGTGATCTAGTTCATAGGACTTTTCAAACAATCGAGCATCACAACTTCCCACCCAATCCTTGCTGAACTCTACAACAGCTTTCCCTGAATGCCCCTTAAAGTTCCACAAAGGACGAACCCTTTTAACGTCATACCCCCTTGCTCTGTACTCATCCCTCAACTTAGACCCACTTTCTCCCGCATATCTTCCATCTTTTAAGACAGTTGGAATATTGACAACAATTCCAGTCCAAGGCCATACAAACAGCTCATCCTGACTGCACTCAAATTTGGGATCCCCTTGCTGGGATGTATCTGCTTGAGGTGGTGCTTGAAGTTCACGTGATAGACTAGATTCAGGGAGATTGAGACCTTGAAAGGAAGGCTGGGCATCATTTTGCAAGTACTTGAACAATCCACGGTGATTGGCCTTATCCCTAGCACTTCTCTTCTTAGAATTACCACCAGCTATGCCTGTAGCATGTAGGACAAGTTCTTTATATAGATAAGTTATCTTAACTTTCTTCGGGCAATATGGACAAGTAAATCTCTCTTCTGAGACCTTCAATCTCTTCTGTCCCCTTTGGAGCTCTTCATAGGTCTTTTCCTCGTATTCTTCCATATCAGAGTCACTGATGTCAGTGTATTCCTCAGAGCTGCAATCAATCGAATCATCCCCCATTATGCTTCAGCAACAAAACCTGCAAGAACACATGTGCATGCAATTATAAACTGAATACTCAAACAGATTAACAATATATTAAATCATAAAAAATGCCAACGATTTTATCATGCCATGAATATGACCTAAACACCCAAAATTCATGGGATTTTCGTTCAAATGCCTGAAAAATACATTACAACTAAAGCTAGTTTCAACCTACCGCCGGCCCAAAACACCAGATTAAGCGACAAAAAATCAAACAAACTACATACTTGCATAATAATTTCCCAGACAATTCCAACCACAACATAAAAACTGAACAGTTTAACGCATTAAATAGAAGCCGTCAACAAAAAAGCAAGCAGAACAAGATCAATTTTAGAACCGACAGCGGAGAGAACACTCACCATTACCAAATAATTAAGCCGAAAAGCAAGAAATAAGGCTTGAAACCGGGCATGGAATCGCTCGTTTAGGCATGCAATTTATGAAATCAAAATAACATTCAGAAGAAAATCCGACAAGAGATGTTATAATTCACGTGAGAATGCGATATAATCTGTACCTGGTGATGGGAAATGAGGAAGGGAAAGTTTCAGAAATATTGTCGGAGGAGAATCACGAAGTTCCCTCCTATCTAGAACAGGTACAAATGCAAAGTTGCGAGTTTTCCTTGGTAACGAACGGTGGTTGAAATCGATGAGAGCGTAGGCTCCCTGATCGAGATATTTAATTGAGAACAGTGTTTGAAAGTCTAGGGTTCTTGATCGAATGGCCCTCACTCTCTCAGAGTGTTCGCAGTCCCCATTGGAAGAGATGGGGAATCAAACCTGTAAAGGTAATAAAGGTCAAAAAAGATATTGGGAGTTTGCATTCACGCGCTTGCAGTCTCCTGTCAATAATGAGACTCCATACGTTCATTTTCAGTCTGAGCTCGAATGGCCCTTTTCTGTCTCCATTTATTTTATTTTATTTTGATAGGGTAAGAATTCGGATACCAAAGAGATTTGATAAATCGAGAAGTTGTTAGAAAACGGCAGCCGAAAACGGCTAAGAAATTCAAGCAAGCAGAAAAAGCTAAAAGAAGTACAAATTTCAAAAGATAAGAGCTAAGAAGAGTTTGGACGTGCAAAATGGACATGTGACGTTTCCTCCACCGAGATGAAGGATCTTCAGAAGCCTCAGAGCACCAAGCGACATGGCCTAATACAACTCGGTCCAATGTCAAATTCAGCTCCAACTCCTCGGAAAAAGTACATAAATAAGTCTCGAGCTCAGAGCACCAAGCGACATGGCCTAATACAACTTGATCCAATGTCAAACTCAGCTCCAACTCCTCGGAAAAAGTACATAAATAAGCCTCGAGTTATCCTGCAAGAAAAGAAGTCGAACTTGCCTCGCAAGTAAAACGTAAAAGTTTTACTTGCAACACAAGAAGACATAAGAAAAAACACTCATATCTTGCCTAGCAAGGACTTAAATTATTTAAAATATATCATTATTAAAATTATTTAAATCCATATATTTTTATTAAAATTACTTGAGGCCCAAGCACATATATTTTTTTTTCTTTTCTTATTTCTTTTTTTTCAACCTTGGGGCTCAGTAGTAATTTTCTTTTTTTCTTCATATTTTCTTTAAGCTTGCAAGACAAGGATCACACCGACGTCGGAGGGCCGAGCAACACGACGACGAAGTCGAAGGAGGAGGGTGAGGCGATCGAGTCAATGGAGACGTCGATGAAGAAACCAACTGCAACTTGCAATACGCCGGCGAAGTCGATAGAGTCTAGATCCAATCCATTCAAATGGGATCAAACACTAGATAAAGAGTTTTCTTTGAGATTCTGCATAATCAGGAACAAGTACTAACCAAGCCTTCTCGGCAAATTTTAGTGTCTTTAGTTTTTTCTTTCTTAGATCCCCAAGGGGCTAGCCTCAAAAGGCTTATTCAAATTGCCACCCTTTAAGGTCTTAAGGACCCTGGTAGGCATGTGATCAGATCGAGAATGAGCAAGCTCAATCTCTTCTTGTTCTTTATAGTAACTATTATCAGAGCAAGGGATCTTTAAAAAGGTTCTTTGGGTTTTCTTCATAGCATCAAGGGTTTTTTCCAAAAGTAAAAAAATTAGCACTAGGAGCAAATTCGGGTTTATATTGTTATTAGGAAGAGAATAGGTATGATCATCTCCCAACACAAGAAAGCACAAGTGCTGAAACCGGATAGGACAAATGCAACCTGGTTCATCGATGCTCTCGAAGAAACTCCCGGAATTTCCTTCGGTCGGCCAGTTGAATCCACCCTAGCATAGCCTTCATCGTTCTTTCCCTGAGAAGCCACCTACCAAAAGGCCTCTACACTAAGGGCGATGGAAGCAGCGAAGAGAGACCGAAAGAAAGATTCAAAAACGTCTCAAATGTTCAACTTTTCCAGATTTGAGATCTAGGGTTCTTGATTTGGGTTTTTTTTGTACTGTTCATAACTGGGGTTTGAGAGCATAGGGGAGAGGCCAATTTATTATTATTAGAAGGGCAATTTTATTCATTAACTATGGGTGAATTATTCATCATCCCTTGTGCATTATGCATATTTTGTACTTAATAGATTTTGACTCATACGGACTGATAGTCATACGACCTTCAAGTAAATTGTACATATACGCCAAGCTTAAGTCAAAATTTATTAGGGGTGCTCACGGGTTGGGTCGACTCGCGACCTGAAATTGCGGTTGCGGGTCGCAGGCCCGCGACACGCAAATAAAATTACTTTTGACTCGCGGGTCGCGGGTCTAACGGGTCGGATCGCGGGTCGACCCGCTTGACCCATTTGACTTAGTCAAACGGGTCAAAAATGATTTTTTACCAAAAAAGTTAATTTTTAAACTAATAACATGTATTTTTTTAAAATACCCGTCGGGTTTGCGGGTCGATCCGTAAATCCAACGAGTTTTTATAAAAAAATAGTTTATACATTAATAAATTATAAAAATATATATTTTTGTAAAATAATTGCGGGTCGCGAGCGACCCGACCCGTTGAACACCCCTAAAATTTATAGCCTATAATAGCATGTACAGATCAATGTAATATCATCAAGGAAATGGAAATCAGTTTGGATTTCACAAGCTTCCTCCCAAAATTCTATAACACGTTTGTTTGAAAGAGAAAAGTCTTATGGTTTGATTTTGTTTTGTTCTGATGAAGTCTTTTAATTCCTTTAAAGTAGAAGCCTTCATGCATGAATTACTATTTATCTTCTACGTGGCTTTTTCGTCTTGAACCAACATATCTAAAAGCCTATCCAACTTCATCTATTCATGCAAGCAACATCATTTGAAAATATATAAACTTGATTGGTCAAATTTTTGGGGAATAAAAGAACTTTTATCTTGAACCAATAGTACATAGTAATAATATGACAAGTCCATTACATCTATCTTTTTTTTGTTGGCAGAATACATATACAGAAAAATCACTTAGACACCTCACCTTTGGTTTTGTTCTATTGAGCACTTGAACTTAGCCTTTTCTGTGACACCCTTATAGCCTATGACGTATGCTTAGTAATAACTTATTTCTTATATAAAGAGATAATTCACATATAGCAACTATTTTCACATAAGTACATATCAGAAAGTAACAACCATATAAGGTTGCACACACACACAGTTCTATGTCGTTACTTCTCATACTAAAACATCTACCACTCTAACTTATATTACAACTCATATGTCTAAGATGCAAAATGAGGAGGAGAAGGTTGCATTGAGCTTCAATCGGCCGACCTGTATGAATGTGACCTCTAAAAGAGACACACGTTAGTAAAATCTAGCTGAACCTGAAAAATTGTTTTGCGATTTACGTGAGTCGCATACTCAGTGAATATAAATCATCATCAATTATTTCACACATAGTCAAACATTTAGTCCATGTACATATACATACATATTATATATATGTCATATAGGAATTTACTACGCAAATGCAAATGCCGATGTATCCGATTCATTATTCTGTGAACCGTGCAAGCCTGAATCTACCTCGGGTTTACTATATATGAACTCTTATGTTCCCTGTAGCAAAGAAATCCGAAGATCTCTTGAATATTGACTCTAATGGTCGCTTTAGGAAAGAAATCTGAAGATCTCCTCATTGACCCGTAGGTCCTGTATGATCCATAAATCCTGTATGATCCGAAGATCCTATATTACCCGTAGGTCGCTTTAACAAAGAAATCCGAAGATTTCCTGAATTACAGGTTCAGGGCAAGATAGTCACATGTCCTTTTAATCTCATTGCAATATGTTATGCAATCAAGTGCATCTTGTAATCATATATCATATGTCATCTGCTAACATACTCTTTGTGCAAAAAACTCTGGAATTTTCAAAGCTATCACATATAACACATATATTCATATAACTCATATAACTCATATATATCACATATATCCATATAGATCATATAGCACATATATCCATATAACGCATATATCCATATAGCACATATAGCACATATGGTTTAATCTCCGGTCTATACTCACCTATTTAAGACAGATACTATATTTCTCCCCCTTGTTTCTGACCACAATCTATGACTTGTGCTCCTATATGTAACCCAATGCAAATTAGGCTATTTACTCTTACAAATCATAACCCAAAATGCAATAAAATTCCAGTATGCATTATAACTTCTTGTGCATAATTCCAAATACTTTAAAACTTGACAACAATAAATTATATATAAAGAAGAATATTTTTCTAGTTCAAACCTTTATGAAAAACTTGATCACATGACTCCATAATATGATTACAAGGCAATAGCCTAAAATTACTCTGAAATCTTTTACCGAATTTAAATCCAATATCGATAACATCCTCTGAGAACTATAAATCGATTGATTTCTGAATCAAAATCAACTGTAGATCTAGATCTGGAAAAATCAATGAAATCCAAATAAACTATTAACTAATTAAAACTTATCAAATCACGCTTGTACTTCGAGATTAAAACTTGATAAAAGAAATCTTGTACCAGATCTAACAAAACAACCAACTTCCCCTTCCTTTTCTTTTCTCTCCTCTCTTTTTCCTCTGTTTAATCTTCGTGTTTTTTCGTTTCTTCGAATTCTTCATGAAGAAGAATACAAAGCAAGCATATATAAATATTTCTCTGGCAAAGTCGACATTTTTTTTAAAAAAATCTCACTTTTTACCCTGAAATCCTCTTTACTACAAACTTTACCGTGAAATAATTATTAATTAATTTTAAATTAAAAACTTTTAAAATATACTAAACATAATTAGAAAATAAATATTACTTTTAAAACCTCACTATATATCATGTCAATATGATATGCATATGCTATTAATATTATATGAATGCAAATGACGTATGTACTTTGGTCGGAGACGTTACATTTTCTGTTCTATTGGACACATTTTTGTTGATGTGGTAATTAGCTTGTAATGCACTCTCTAATGATGGGAGAGTGAGGCTTAAATGATCCTAAATTTTAATTTGATGTGGAATTAATAAAAAAACAAAGTAAATGGCTTAAAAAGCCGACGACATTGCTCCATCCATTCTCTTCTTCGTCAACCTTCATCCATTCTTGCCATTCCGTTCAACTAGACGAGATCAAACATTTTGTCTTCTTCTTGCCCAACCAATCTCACTTGCATCGGCGATGTCTTCTTCCTCGAGCACCTGGTCTCAAACGGACAGCCAACCCCAATTCGTTTTTCCGGCGTGTTACTGTAGGGTCATAGCTTGCATGAGACACTCATGGACGGTTGTGAATCCAGGGAGGCGCTTTTTTGGTTGTCCCAACTATGGAGTAAGTCCAATTTTGCTAATTTTGAACCCTAGAAATTCCAATTTTGCTGGTTTGAATAGGGCATTAGGTTTTTTTTGGATTGAATGCTTAATTGAGTATTAAATTGGTTTGTTTACAAAGGATGGGGGCATGCGGGTTCTTTAGATGGCTGGATCCACCAACAACAGACCATGCAAAGCATGTGATTACTGGTTTGCTCAAAAATGTAAAGGAGAAAGAAGTAGAAAGGGACAAGGCCAAGCGTCGAGCTAATGTACTGGGGTTGGTTCTAGTGGTGATTATAAGGATTCATTGTTTCAAATTCATTATGTCAAATGTGAGATGAATTGATGTCTGAATTTCAATGTTAGTTGTGAGACATCTATGTAATAGGTGGTTTAAGGAAGCTAATGTTCAATTGGCAAATATGCCAATGTTTGTAAGAAACAGATGTTTTAACTTGAAAGCAAGCTAATTTAGAAAATTTGAGCATGTAATATGTTGTTGATTGAAGCTAAATGCTTGAATCACTTGGTTCTGTTTTCAATTTGTGCTGATGTTTTGACCCTAAACACAAAATGTTATGTAATGTGTTGACGTCTTCAACAGATTTCTAGCAACTAACAATGAGCAAATGCTAGAACAAGAAATTTGTCTATATTTGTTGGAACCAAATGCTTCAATAGACACAAATTAGACAAATTTTTGAGTTGGTTTCACACAAGCTAAATGGGCCACAAATTAGACAATTTTTTGGCAAATTGGAAACCAAATGTACTAAAGAAGACAGATTTCTGGCAAATTACTGCATTATATTCAGAACCAAAAGACAGTTGTTCTTACATTATATTCAAAATAAGGCAGATTTGTGGTAAAGTACTACTACCACAATCCAGAACCTAAACTATTAGTTGTTCTTACATTATATACAAATCAAGACAGCTTCATTGAAAATGACTACTACCACAATCCATAACCAAAAGTAATAGATGTTCTTACAATATATGCAAAAAGAAGACAGCTTCACATTAAATAAGTTACTAAGGTCACATTCTAGTCGGTCTGTTTGAGCTGGTTTGACTACTAAATGGGGCTCTAGTTGGTTGGCTTGCAGAAGAACTCCTCCTTTGTAGTTGCCTCCTCGTGATAGTTGGTTGTCCTTGCCATTGTAAACCTCTAGTTTGAGCTCCAATATCAACACCTTGAGTTGCATGTTTAGTGGCTTGTGGACATCTCAACACCCTACTTGAGTTTTGCCCTAGCTGTTCAATATTTATGGCACCAAGTTAAAGACAATAGTTGTAAAGATAATTAAGGTATAGTCGATGAAAATCACAATTCACTAACATTTAAAATGGTCAAACCATTAGTTGGGTTGATGTAGGTACCCATCCCCACCATTTTGCCCTTTTTCTTAGCTTTGTTACATGCACCACTTTCAGCTTGGCTTCTTTTGCCATTGTCCTATTCAAAAGAAGTTGTATGAGTAACAAGTAAAAACACCAATTATAACTAGCATACCTTGTCAGCTTTTCTTCTTCTAGTTGAGGCAGGTTGGGGTGGTGCACTTTGAGCTGGTTGAGATGGTGCACTTGGAGTTGGTTGAGGTGGTGCAGTTGGAGCTGGTTGAGGTGGTGCACTTGCAGCTGGTTGATTTATTTGGTTTTGGTACTTGTTAGGGCAACCCTTGTTGTTGTGCTCCTTGGCCTTAGAAATTGAACAAGTAATCACAATACCCTTTCTTGAGTACCTCCCGACCTTCTTTGGCTCATCTCTTGGCCTTCTTCTATTCATCTTTGGCCTTCCCCTTTTCTTTCTCATCTCAAGGGGCTGAATTGGTGGATTATCAAATTCTTGCCACATTTTTATGCCCAACACAGGTTCAATAGGACATGCATAAGCCCTCGGGTAGGTTTCTTTCTTATGCCAATGAAGCATATGGTCATCAGGGTTGATCTTCAAGTGGTTCATTGCACAAATGGCATGGGCACATGGAATTCCCTTTAGTTGCCAACTTCTACAAGTACATGTATTCTGCCTTAAATCTACAGTATGCTCATAGTCACCATCTTCAACCTCAAAACCTCTATCCCCATTCCATAATGTTTGAATATGTTCATCCCACATCTAAAAGTTGGGAGCAAATTGGACTAATGTATAACTCAGTGGGTTACTCCTCCTATTGTCAATTGGTTTTAGGATGGTACCCCATTGGGCTAATGCATAAGAGGTTGCACTACATTGCTTTCTCCTTGTTCTTCTCCAGTCTATGCAATACCATTGGTGAGATATCACAGATCCAGGTCCTTGTAAAAGCATTCATTTTTGTAATCCTAGTCATGACCTGCTTCCTAATGTCCTCAAGCATAGAGATAATAGATTTATGCCTAGCACTTAGTATCCAATTGTTGAAAGTTTTGATATCCGCCTTTTTAGTCGTGTTTTTAGGGAGTGTTTTTGTGTCTTTGAGTTCTTTTTCTCAGTTTTGTGTTTTGTTTTTTAGTCGTTTGTGTAGGTTTTTGTATTTCCTTAAGATATGGAGTCTACATAAGCTTTGGTGGTGTATTTATAGGTTTTGGAGCTGTTTGGAGCAACTTTTGAGGAAAGGAGCAAAGCCAAGGAAAAGCTCAAGGAATGAAGTCCATAAAGAGATGAAGAATCAATTTCGAGCTAAGAAAGAAGTAGAGAGACCCGTTACAAAGCCTTAGGATGAAGAATCAAAACAAAAACGAAGGCAAATGACCCCCTAACGAAGGAGATATCTCAGTTACAAGGCAATTTTCAAGGTTGTAGGGAGTCGATAACGACCCTGTGGGGGTCGATAACGAGGCAGTGAGGTTCATTACCGAGGTGCACAGGTCGGTAACGAGGTGTTCAATAAAAGAAGGAAATCAGGAAATTCAACTGAACTGTAACGACCCTAATAGGGTCGGTACTGAGGGTCCTAGGTCGTCGTTAGCGAACATCCGAGTTGGCGCATTTAATGCACTTTTATCATATATCTTTTATGTCTTTAGATAGTTTTAAGGGATATATCTTATTAGAAGATTTATTTCCTTATAGATAGCTTTAGATAGATTAGTTTTCTCTATAAATACTCTTGTCTAGCACCTTCTTATCCAAATCAAATCTTCTACTCCCTAAATATACTCCCTTCTATACCCCCTACGACGTGATTGGGTGATGACTTTCCAAATTACATTAAAAAAAGAAACTTAAATATAGGTAAAATAGCTTTTAACCAATTAAATCAAGGGAGTACAAGAGGGAGTATGATTAGGGAGTAGAAAAATCGGACCGCTTCTTATCATCATCAATTGCTTTGGGGGCACGTTAGAGAGGAGAGAGAGGAGGGAAAGACGAGTTTGTGGGGAAGCACTAAGTGTGTTTTCGGATTCAATTGTAAGTTTTATTTAATTAATTTAGTTGTTTCTTAGTCATGATTTGTGAGTAGTTTCTTCTCTCTAAGGTTGGGGTTAAACCCAACAATGGTTATGTGTGCTTGCCCTTGATCATGTTTTGATTGTTTTTGCATGAATCTATTCTCTTGTTCTTAATCCTTGAAACGAAAGTTGATAGGAATTTCTCATTCATAGTTGAAGTGAAAGCGGAAACTTTGAATCAGAATAGCCAAATTAGGATTTTGAAGCGAAATCGGATCAATCGTAGTTGAAGTAGAAGAGATGGATAGTAAGTTTATTGATTGAACGAAAGTTAGTTGATTTACTTGCTTAAGTTAACGATAGTTGACACCTTTATGTGATAAAAGCATGATCTTTGTGTTGCATTAGCGTTTGCATGCATAATTATTGTTGTGGGGAGACCAAAACCTTAGATTTTCTCTTTTACTTGATATAAAAACCTAAACTTTCTCTCTTACTTGCGCTCTAAGTAAACAAAACTTGAAATAAACTTTCTCCCGTGGACAAACCTGACTCCCATGTACTCAGCGGGGTCTTGATTATAAATTTATTTGTTGTCAAGAAACCCTATCAACAAGTTTCATACATGTTATTCTCACATGCATCACACTTCACATCAGTCCTAAAGTAAGGCTTGTAGAAGTTCTCTTTTCCATATTCTAAGAAATCCTCAACAAGGCCAGTGCCCAACTTACGTAGTTGGCCAAGGTTGTCCTTCAATTCCACTTCAAATGTAGACCAACGGCAACTCCAAAACTTTTTCCATCTATCAGTAACTCTCCATTGCTTTGCCCAATTAGAGTAGATATGTCTAGCATAGAACCTATGCTCAGCTTCTGGTACCTCAGCTTTAATAGCAGCTCTTAAGCCCTACAATACACAAAAATTAAGGTTAGATAAATGTCACATGAAAGCTTTGAATAAAGGAAATTAGTACACTTAAGCTCACCAATTGCATGTCAGACATTACAATTAAGCCTTCTCCATTGCCAAGATTCAAATCTTCCTTCAATGCCTTGATGAATTTGGTCCACATGACAGTTGATTCAGCAGATGTGACTTCCCAGGCAATTGGAAACATTTGTCCATTGCCATCCTTTCCTAATACTACAAATAGTTGCCCCTCAACAGCCCCCTTTAAAAAACAACCATCAATCCCAAATATTCTTCTACAACCTTGCTTCCATCCTTGACTCAATGCCTTGAAACACACATAGAATCTCTTAAAATACTCTTTTCCTGGCTCTTTGTTCTTGTCAGTGACTACAAAACAAGTGGACCCTGGATTAGACTTGTTGATTTCATCAACATAGTCATGTAACTTATCATATTCCTCTTTATAGTCACCATATGCTGAGTCAACACCCTAACCTTAGTTCTCCTACAAATGGATATTCCAACATAGAGCTTCAACTCCTTCCTACAAAGTGATTAAATCTCCCACATTTTAATGGAAGGTTGGGAAACTATTCTGCTCTCAAAATGTCTTGCAAGGAATTTGGAGTTGCAAAGCCTATTGGTGTTGTACCTTCGACAATCATGTCTGGGCCTGTAAGTCTTAACCATGAAATTTTGACTCCCTCCATCATAGCTAGCATGTAATCTCAACTTGTATCCAACATGTATACATGTAACTGTAACCCTGCGTGCTTCATTAGGCCTAAGCTTCAGTTTTACACCCTTATGAACACCATACTTAGCTACAACCTCTCTAAACTGTTCAACATTCTCAAAAACCATACCCAATTCTCAAACAAGACACACACACACACACACTCAGGGTCATATGCAACATGTCTGCTTCTCCTCCTTCTCACCTCTCTATGACCTTGTACTTCATCTCCAGATTGCTCACTCTCAATACTGAAATCTAAATCACTAGCAAAATATGGTTCATCACCACCCAACTTTCGTGTGTAGTCATGTGCATCACCCCCCTAGTTTTCATACCCTTCATCAGCCCCCACCTCACCTAAAGCTAATTCCACATTTACATTCTTCTCCATGTGCACTTTTTCCTAGTCCTTTCCAATCTAGTTGCCTCTCTTACTTCTCTAAGTTCCTCATCCACTTCACTATCATCACTGATCTCCCATGTTAGGCTCTCACTCTCCTCACTTTCCTCACCACTATAATCAGAAGAACCCTCACTTTCATCTCCATCTTCCCCTTCATCAACAATTGGAGGCTCAACAACTAGAGGCTCAACATATACTGCCATTTGTAGGCAGTTACCATCTTCAACTTCAGCTTCAGTGTCATCCCCATGCTTAACATAAAAATGTACCTCATCCCCATCTTCCAATGTGCTAGCAAGTTCCAATAGTGAGCTATCACTCATTTTCCTGAATGCACCCTCATTTATGTCCTTGTAGTACACCCAACAAATTCCACATAACCTAAATCTTTCACATACCAATATAACTCGAACAGACTCAATAAATCTGTATCCATGTCACTAAATTTCTGTGGAGACTCATCAATGTAAGCATGCTGCGGGGAGTCTTACCACCATGGTGCCACACAATGTGCACCACACCCATCGTAATCCTTAGCAATAGTACAAGCCAAAAAGACCATTTATTCCTCTGATTTGAAACTAAAACATCAAAAACCCTAAAATCCCCAAATTCAAAAACCCTAAAATTCCCCAAATGCAAAAACCCTAAAATCCCGATAATGAAAGAGTAAAGAATCGAGCTTGCTAGAGCATATACTTACCTTAGAATGTCCTTAAGATCTTCACAAATGGCGTCACAAGGGGAGACAATGTTCTTCGAGAAATTCTCTTCGACAATCGCAGATCATGGAGTTAGGGCTCCATTTTGTTCTTCCACCCAAATTTTCTTCGACAAGCAAATGGAAAAGGGGTTTAATGATTTTTTTTATATTTTCTTATTCCTTTTATGACTAAGATGTCTGATGTGGCCTTTCATTTATAACGTGGCACCTTTCTTTTTATAACGTGGCAATTGTGTTTGACAAATCAACGCATGTGTATGACACTCGAAGGATCCTTCGTGACCAGGTGTCCAATAGAACATAAAAGGCTAAGTTCAAGTGTTCAATAGAACAAAACCAAAGGTGAGGTGTCTAAGTGGCTTTTTTTGCACAAGTTCAAGTGTTTGTATATGTATTCTGCCTTTTTTTGTTTGGTACCTATAGTTTTTAATACATGGATATGAAAAAAAAAGAAAAAAAATAATAGCCTCTAGCTATAATATGCATACTCACGCTATTGTACAATTTGTGTACATGAATAGTAGGTAATTATAATATAATAAAATTAAAGCAAACAACAATGTTTATTTTCATTCTCTGCATGTTAGTTTTGCATACATCAATATATAAGTCATGTATACTATATTACGTATATAATGCGTATAGAATAATTACATGATTCGTATAAATATTGATTAGGTATTGATTACTCTTATGTATATATTTACATCAATAATTAATATTGGATGACGCTCTAGCCTCTAGAGAAACAAGCTTTTAGGGAGAAACGGGGGAATGAATATGGGATGTTGGATGAGATAAAATAGATGGCTAAGATTGAATAAAAAAGGTGTAAAATAAGGAAGTTAGGTGAGGTACACCAAATTAATTCTAATTAGAGAGATTTATGGGATTCATTATTCTCTTTCCTAATATTCTAAAATTGCAATCAATCTCTTCCCAAAATTCATTATACGTATTTTCATCTCTCCCATAATATTCTAAAACTGCAACCACATCTCCTCCCAAAATTCATACAAATTCTCCATTCTCATCTCGTTTTTTGAAGCGAAGGAGAAGATCAAGAATCTATCGTTCTTGTCCCAATTTCCTGAAGCAAGGAAGAAGATCGAGATCAATTGTATATTCGGCGTAGGGGATCTCCATATCAAAAATAAAATTATGGTCGTGGAAGACGATTCTCTTAGAGGAGGATTCGAAAACAAGAGGTATGGTTGAGATCGATGGTGGCACTAATGGGGGACGGGTTAATCAAAGCAAGAACAAGGGAAGGACAAGGCTGATTTTTTGATGGGGGAGGGTAAAATTGTTGAAGATAGTTGATTTATTGTTGTTGGAATTAAAACAAGTTCGTTGCTTTAAAGCGAGTTCTTGAAATATTTCGATCAAATATGTTAATTTTGATGGTTTAGGATGTTTTTTACTCATGTATACGTGATATGTTATTCGTATGTTCGTAACTTATTATTCATATATGCATGTTTAGTTATTCGTATATGTGTATCTTGTTATTCAATTTGTACCGTACACAAAAATTCAGAAGCATGCTCATCATTGTCTTGACCCTGACACGCAACTATTTGAAAATCACTACACGTGATTATGAATAATTATCCTGGTATAGACGAATATTAAGTCAGTTATATATGAATAATAAGGACATATAGTTGAATAACACATTTTGTATTTATGAATAACAAGCCAAGTCTATATGAATAACAATCATAAATTTATAATAACAATTATATGAAAATCGAAACATGTATATTTGAATAACACTTTATGACAATTTGAATAACTATAAATTATTGTACGAATATTAAGCCAGTTATATGTGAATAATCGTTCGCACATAGTTGAATAATCTTCCACGCAGTTCATAATTGCTCTAATTATTTGGGATAAGAAAGCAATAACATTATGAATATCAAAGCATACTTTTTTGAATATCACTTCACATGTGTATGAAAAAAACTCATGTTTTTATGAAATACCAATCACACGATTAATAAGACAATTATATATGAATACGAAGCCACACATAATTGAATAACATATTATGTAATTATGAATAACAAGACAAGTCTATATGAATAATACATCACACATTTATAATTAACAATTATATGAAAATCAAAACAAGTATATTTGAATAACATTTAATGAAAAGGTGAAAAACCATATAAGTAAGTACGAATGGTTTTTTAAAGTGAGTCTTTATCTCATTCCATGGAAGATTGTTTAGGATTTGGAATTTGTGAGATGGATCTGTTGTGGAAGATGATTATTCATCATTGTTTCTTTGGATATTATCAATATGATGAAGAATTTTTTTTAATTAATGTGAGATATATTCTAATTCTAAGATATGGAAATTCTTGAAGATATGATAGTTATTTTTTTTAAATAATTTCCTTAAATATCGATGCTTCCTTTTTTGGCAGATCGTGGACTTTTCGCCATAATTTTTATCCCACATTTATTATTCTATCACTCCAAATAATTTTGAATAAAAAAAAAATTATAAATGTGGATGTATGCATGATTTCAATAGATCTACATACGAATAATAATACATACACATAAGAAAAATTGGACACTCAATTATGAATAACAATCTATTAAATTCAGAATAATACGACTTGTATTGTTGAATAAAAATACACTAAATTCGGAATAACATGTCTTGTATTGTTGAATAATTTGACACGCATAACTGATTTTTTAGTATGATATTGTGGTTATTCTCCATGATCCCTAAAATCTTGGTTCCTCCTAAATTTGGAATAATCGTGGATTCTCCCGTATTCTTACCCATAAAAATCAAAATATACACCCTCATTATTAGCCATTGATCTAGATTAATCTACCGCATAGGAATTGTTCCCCCGTTTCTCCTTAAAACTCGTTTCTCCTGAGCGCTCCCCATTAATATTTGATTTAATTATGTAGTTGATCCAATGGCAAATATTGCAAAGCAGGAATTTGATATTCTCGACTTATCGGGCCAGAGATATTTAGAATGGAGAGTCGATGCATTGGCTCACCTCCAAGCAAATGGTCTACAAGAGACAATAAAAGAAAATGAAAACATTTTCCCGCATGATAAGGCTAAGGAGATTATCTTTCTTCGCCATCATATACATGAAAGCCTAAAATGTGAATATCTGTTAGTAGAAAATCCCAAAGAATTATGGGAAGGCCTATACCAAAGATATGGGCACCATCAACAAGTTTTGCTCCCTGAAGCAAATTATGACTGGACTAATTTAAGGTTTCAAGACTTTAAATCAGTTAGTGATTACAATTCTGCCCTATTCCGTATACCCTTTCAATTACGTTTATGCGAGCAGAAAATCTTTGAAGAGCAAATGTTGGATAAAACTTATTCAATCATGCATGCTACTAATGTATTGGTACACCAACAATACATATAGAGAGAGTTTAAGAAATATTCAGATTTGATACAAGTACTACTTGTAGCTGTGTAGAATAATTAGCTGCTTATGAAAAAGCACAACCTAAGGCCAATCGGTACTACGCCGTACCCTGAAACAAATGCAACATATGCCTCTCAAATAAATGGTAGTAGGCATCAAGATAATCGTGGACACGATGACAATCGTGGTCGTGGTCGAGGATGTGGCCGTGGTAAGAGTTTTGGTGATTATCAAAAGCATAACTCTCTTGATGCATCCCACTTTCAAGGGGAATGATAAGTAAATGGTCCAGAAGGGTCTTACAAGACCCTCCCCAAAGCCCAAATCTATATGTTATAGAGGTGGTATGATAGGCCACTGGGCAAGGGTGTGTCGCACACCTAAACACTTGGTTGAGTTGTACCTAGCTTCCCAAAAAGATAAGGGGAAGAACGTAGAGACTCATTTTATTGATGACACTGAATCTACACCAAGCATAGACATCTCTGATTTCATCATAGATGATGAATTCGGAATCAATGAAAATATCAACTACTGAAAACTAGAATATCTATCCATGTAATTTTATGTAAAATATAGCACTATGTTTTTCTTTATCAGCATCATTGTAAAATATTCTATGTATCATAAATAAATCTATTGTTTATGTTTTTAATTCTATTTTTCTTTATTTTGAAGTTATGGAAACGATTAAAGATATATCAAGTAACAAGAATCAATGTCTAGTGGACTACGCTACTACACACACCATCTTGAGAAATAAAGAATGTTTTACTCAATTAACTTTGCTTGAAGCAAATGTTAAAACAATCTCTGGTGTGACAAAATTAATCGAAAGCTCTGGTAGAGCTTGTGTTTTGCTCATTGAAGGGACAAAATTGATCATAAATGACACATTATATTCAAGTAATTCTCATATAAACTTACTAAGCTTTAAAGACGTGCGTTGGAATGTTTATCATGTAGAAACCATAAATGAAAACAATAAAGAATACTTGTGCATCACAAAACAATTATGGGGCAATAAGCCGATTTTAGAAAAACTATCAGCCCATACACTACTGGACTTTATCACACGTATATAAGTTCAATAGAAATAAATGTAACATCTTATGAGAAATTAATTGATAAAAGATGTTTACATTATGGCATGATCGATTGGGTCATCTAGGTAATGGAATGATGCGTAGAACCATTGAAAGTTCAACTGAGCATTCACTAAAGAAAGCAAATGTCCTTAAATCAAGTGATTTTAACTGTAGTGGTTGTTCACTTGGTAAACTAATCACCAGATAGTCCCACCATGTAGACCGTTTTTGAAAAGGAATTGAAAATCCAATGTTCTTAGAATGAATACAAGGTGATATTTGTGGACCGATAGTCCCATCATGCGGAACATTTCGATACTTTATTGGTATTAATTGATACATTGAGAAGATGGTCACATGTGTGAGCCTCTTATCAACAAGAAATACTGTTTTGCTAAACTCCTAGATCAAATCATTCACTTACGAGCTCAATTTCCGGATTATACAATCAAAAGAATCTGACTTGATAATGCATGAGAATTTACTTTCCAAACATTCAATGACTATTTATGTCAATTGGGATTACAGTTGAACATCCGGTAGCACATGTTCACACACAAAATAGTCTTGTTGAATCTTTGACTAAACGATTACAATTAATATCTAGACCATTATTGATGAGGTCTAAACTACCAAATTCTGTTTGGGGACATGCTATATTACATGCTGCAACTCTGGTCCGAATAAGACTAACTGCATATCATAAGTATTCCCCGTTACAATTTGTGACTGGTAAAGAACTAAATATGTCACATTTAAAGATATTTGGTTGTACAGTTTATGTTCCCATTGCTCAACCACAACGCACAAAAATGGTCCCCAACGAAGATTGAGAATATATGTTGGTTTTGAATCCCGATCAATTATTAAATATCTTGAACCAACCACCGATGACCTATTTACGGCTAGATTTGATGATTGCCATTTTAATTAAAATGAATTTCCAAATCTAGGTGGAAAAGGTAATAAAGAAATTACTTGGAACGCTTCGTCGTTATCTTATCTTGATTCATATACAAAAACGTGTGAACAAGAAGTACAAAAGATTGTACATTTACAGAGTATAGCAAATCAATTACCCGACTCATTTACAGACATAAAGAAAGTGACAAAGTCACATGTGCCAGCTGTAAATCCCCCTGAGAGAATTGAAATTCCTGTTGGATAACTAGATAAGATTCATGAAAAGGAATTTATAGCGCGCCGAAAACGCGGTCGCCCGCTTGGATCAAAAGATCTAAAACCAAGAAAGAATAGGCAGAGGAATAATCCAAATGAAGCCGCACCAATTTCATATTCAGGGGGAGAACATGACAAAAATATCTCCAAAAATCTAGCAGATGTGTCAGAAATAAAAACTGTCCCAAATAAAAACAAAACGGAGAATGTTCCGAATAAGAACAAACTGAAAACTGTTCCAAACAATGACAAAAGTATTGATAATTACGAAATTTCAGTAAATTATGTTTATTCTAGAAACAATGGAACTTGAAAGACATTATCCTTGATGAGGTGTTCGGATACTCTGTTGTCACCGAAATAGTAGTTGATGACGATGACATTGAAGCACAAACTATTGATGAGTGTTGTATTAGACACGATTGGCCAAAATGAAAAGCCGCTATCCAGAGCGAATCAAAATCGCTTGAAAAAACATAATGTTTTTGACCCAATAAAGCCCACACCAATGAGCTTAAAAACCAGTAGGCTATAAATGGGTATTTGTTCGAAAGCGTAATGAGAAAATTGAAATTGTGAGAGACAATGCAAGACTTGTAGCTCAAGGTTGTTCTCAGATACCCAGGATAGATTATGAGCAAACATATTCCCCTGTAGTTCATGCAACTACATTAAGATTTTTAATTAGTCTAATTGTTTTAGAGGAACTACAAATGCAACTTATGGATGTCGTAACTGCATATTTATATGGATCACTCGATAGTGATATTTACATGAAAGTCCCTGAATGATTAAAACTACCCGATGTATATAAAGCAAAATCTCGGGAAATGTATTTTATAAAATTGCAAAGATTATTATATGGTCTAAAACAATCTGGAAGGATGTGGTACAATCGGCTTAGTGAATATCTTCTTATAGAAGGATATCAAAATGACACCCTTTGTCCATGTGGTTTCATCAAACAATCCAAAAATGGATTTAATATTATTGCAATATATGTTGTTGATTTAAATATTATCGGTACATCCGATGAACTTGATAATGCTGCAAAATATTTGATGAAAGAATTTGAAATGAAAGATCTTGGAAGAACCAAATTTTGTCTCGATTTAAAAATTGAACATTTGAAGGATGGAATTTTCATTCATCAAACAAACTACACCGAGAAAATTTTGACAAGGTTTTACATGGACAAAGCACATCCATTGAGTTCACCCATGGTAGTTCGATCTCTTAGTATACAAGATGATCAATTCAGACCCCGAGAAGATGATGAAGAGATTCTTGGTCCTTAAGTCCCCTACCCAAGCGCAAACAATACAAGACCAGATATTGCTTTTGATATAAGATTGTTATCAAGATACAGCTAATTACCAACAAGACGACATTGGAATGGAATTAAACATGTGTTTTGATACCTACGAGGTACACTTGACCTTGGGTTATATTATCATAGAAATACAAATGTTACTCTTGTTGGATATGCAGATGCAAGATATCTATTAGATCCACACAAAGCAAAATCTCAAAATGGTTATCTATTCACATATAGAGATATGATGATCTCATGGAAGTCAACAAAGCAAACGCTTACCGCTACATCATCAAACCATGTAGAATTAATCGCTCTTTATGAAGCATGAAAAGAATGTGTCTGGTTAAGATCAATGATTGGATACATACAAAAAGAATGCAAAATAAGATCAATTGCAGATAATCCAACTATGATATATGAAGACAATTCTGCATTTGTGTTAAGTTTAGAGAGAAAGATAATTCCTTGGATTAATTTGATACAAAGTTCTCCTTTAAATATGAGTTACACTACTTGCCCCCCAAGATATAAGATATACAAGAATATGCACATAAATATAATACCTAATATCCCTAATACCTCCCCCCTCCCCCTCAAGTTGGAGCATGTAAATCAATAATGCCCAACTTGAATAATAAATAAAGAAACTGTTGTTTTCCGAGATGCTTAGTAAACAAATCGGTTGGTTGATGAGCAGAAAGGATGTAAGAAAGACCAACGGTGCCCCGAAGTAGTTCACGAACGCACAAAAAGACAAACAATTTCAATATGTTTAGTGCGCTCATGAAAAACCGGATTTGCAGCAATATGTATAATAGCCTGAATGTCATAGTGAATACACATAGGAGTGGAATGAAGAACACCAAGGGAGAGTAAAAGAGACTTAATCCATAGCAATTCAACGTAGGTAGATGCCATAGACTAATATTCGGCCTCGATAGAGGAGCGAGAAACTGTATGTTGTTTCTTAGTTCTCCAAGAGATAGGAGACTCGCCCATAAAAATAAAGAAACATGTGATCGAGCGTTTGGAAAGAGGGAGGACAACCCAATTATAGTCACAAAATGCCGAATCTGAAGGGAACTCGTAGCAGAAAGCAAAATTCCCCGTCCTGGATGAGATTTGAGATACCGTAGAACACGAATAGCAACATGCCAATGATCAAGCCGAGGAGACTGTAAAAACTGAGCCAGACTATGAACAACAAAACAAATGTAAGAACAAGTGATGGTAAGATAACTGAGGCGCCCAACAAGACGACGATATTGCTCCGGCTGATCAAACAAGTCGTTGGTAGATGTGGCGAATTGTTGATTTTGCTCCATAGGAAAATCACAAGGCTTTCCAACTATCTTGCCAGACTCATGAAGAAGATCCAGGGTGTATTTTCATTTAGAAAGAAATAACCCTTTTGGAGAGCGAGCAATCTCGATCCCAAGAAAATACTTAAGAGGCCCTAAATCCTTCATGGAAAAACAAGAACTCAGATATGTCTTGAACTTGGAGATAATAGCAGCAGCATTACCAACAATGATAAGATCGTCAACATAGACAATAACATACAATATTATAGAATCCTGAGCAAAAGTGAAAAGAGAGTAATCAACATGACTTTGAAGAAATCCAAATGCCTACAGAGCACTTGCAAGCTTAAAGAACCATTTCCGAGGAGCCCGCTGAAGTCCATAAAGAGACTTTTGAAGGTGACAGACTTGACCTAGAGCCGCACCTGTAAATCCAAGAGGGAGCTTCATACAAACCTCTTCGTCAAGGTCACCATGCAAGAATGTATTGTGAACATCCATCTGATGCAATTCCCAGCCCTTAATAGCAGCAACAGCAAGAAAAACTCGAACAGAAAGCATCTTAGCCACATGAACAAAAGTTTCACGGTAATCAATGCCCTCAACTTGGTGATTACCTAAGACAACAAGACAAGATTTATACCGTTCAATCTCAACAGAAGAGTGATATTTGATACGGAAAACCCATTTTTAACCAATAGGAGTTTTGCCAGCAGGCAGCTCGCACAATGACCATGTAGAGTTGCACTCCAAAGCAGCGATCTCAACTGCCATAACATCACGCTAATGGGCATATTTAACAACCATAGAAAAATTTCGAGGTTCAAAGCCAGTGGTAATGATGACCAAAAACCTACCATGAGAAGTACAAAAATTATCACATTAAACATAAGCTGGAATAGGATAGGAAATATCTGAGGACAATGATGGAGAAATAGGTGAGTTTGCTGCAAGAGAGGGGGGGACACGAGTAATGTTGCAAACAAAATCCTAAAGATATGCCAGTGTACGCCTTTGTCGAGTGCTCTGACGTGGAGCTGGCAGACTCCCCATGTCGTAAAAAACGGGTGGAGTGGTGAGTAGAGGCACGTCAGAGGGAGGTAGATCATCATATATTACTGGAGAAACCTCAACTGAGGTAGCCGGGGGCATAGAAGAAGGGACCAACTCTTTAGAAGGAAAAATATCCTCATAAAAGGTGACATCTCATCTAATGAGGATTTCCCGTGAATCAAGATCAAATAAACGCCAACCTCTTTTTCCATTTGGGTAGCCAAGAAAAATACACTTGCGGCCTCGTGTTGTAACTTTATCTCTGGGGTTCGGAATAGAAGACGTGTAGCATAGACACCCAAAAACTCGTATGAAACTGTAATTAGGAGGTCGCCCATAAAGACATTCATAGGGAGTGTGTCCATTTAGGACCTTCGACGAAGTCCGATTAATCAAGTAAAAGGCAGTCGAAACGCACTCACCCCAAAAACTAATAGAGAGACGAGCATGAAAGCGGAGAGCACGAGCACAATTAAAAAATGGTGATGCTTGCGCTTAACACGCCCATTTTGTTGCGGCATATTAAGTGCAACTATTCTCAAATAGAAAGCCATTCTTAGCAAAGAACGAAATGAGAGGTAAAGATTCGATGCCATTATCGGCACAAACCCGACGGGACTGTTTCTCAAATTGGCGAGTCACCATGGCACAAAACTGTTCAATAAATTTTGTAGTTTAAAATTTTTCTTTCAATAAAAATACCCAGGTACCTCAAAAATGACCATCAACAATTGTAAGAAAATACGAAGCACCAGATCGAGACGGAGTGCTATAGGGACCCCAAATATCACAATGAATTAACTTAAACAAAGTATATGCTTTATTAAAATTATCCGAAAAAGGAGCACGAGTTTCCTTAGCTTTAAAACAAATATCACAAGGAACAGAAGTTGTAACTAGATACCTGTAACACAAGCATAGTAGACAAAGCAGAATTTGAAGCATGATCCAATCGACAATGCAAAAGTTCAGTCGAAACTGTAGAGGCAAAAGACCGACATGCTCGAGTAACAGAAGATAAAGCACGCACCCAATAGACCCCCCTCGTTGCTCACCCGCTCCAATCACTGTCCTCGAACTCTGGTCTTGTAAGATACATAATCTGCTTGTCAGAGTCATAGTGAAACAAAGATAAACATTCAACTGAGCAATGGACAACAGATTGCAAGTGAGCCGAGGTACAAACAAAACATTCGAAATTCGTAATGTCCCAAAGTACAAAGTGTCGAGTTGGGAAGCAGAAGAAGTCTTGCCATCAAGAAGAAGAATATTAACAAAATCGATAGAAACAATATCAGATAAGAGATCAATTTCACCATTCATATGAAAAGAGGCGCTTATATCGAGAATCTAGGGTTTAGAAGTCTTACCAGACAATTTGTTAGAAGCAACTAAATTATTCATAGCATTGTATAACGAAAGCATGGTTTGACATTGAGAGTCGTTAAGACCAAAGTTCGATCACGACCTATTGGATGCGTCCCTGAAGACGAGCCTAATTGTTGTTGTTGTGCTGCATTAGCAGCCCCCGAATTACCCCTCGACCACGTCCTTGCTGACCATGCTCGACACTTGAATTAGGCGATGTGCCTCGACTGCGACCAATATATGATGAGGATGAACCTCGACCAACGGACTTCTCCTCGTAAAACCAGTCGGGATAGCCTACTATTTTAAAGAAGGTTGGAGCGTCGTGCCCATCACGACCACAATGTGTGTAGTGGAGAAGATTGCGATCAATAGGCGGGGTGGAAGGAGAACACGTCGACGATCGAGTCGCAAACGCAAGATTATCAGTTGGTTGTTCCCGATCTTTGATGGCTGATTTTTGGCATTCTTCTTGGACCACCAAAGAATAAATACGAGACAAAGGAAGAAGAGGACCAGATGCCATTAGATTCGATCGAAGTGTGCCAAAGAGAGTGTCGTCGAGGCTCATAAGAAACTGTTGAGTACGCTCATCATCTCATGCTTTTGTAAGGCGAACCAGTACACGTGAAGATTTCGATAGGAACATATGTGGCAAGCTCTTCCCAATATTTCTTGAGAATTCCATTGTAGGCGGTTATGGAAGTCTTGGATTGGCGACAATTTGCAATGGCCAATCGCAACTGAAGGATGCAAGGTCCATTCCCGATGGAAAAGCGTTGCTTTAAATCACCCCATAACTCTTTAGTGGTGGAAAAGTATGTTATAGAAGAGCGAAGAGACGATTCAATAGCCTGGACAATCCAATCGATGATCATAGAATTAACCGAGAGCCAATGTTCAACGTCAGAGGAGTCAGCGACAGGTTGAAGAACCGATCCATTAATGAATCCAAGTTTGCGCTTGGCGTTGAGAGCGTTGCTCATGCTAGTAACCCATTCGTTGTAGTTGTCGCCTTTGAGAGTGATCAGACAAATAGAAAGACTGGGATGGTTTGATGGATGTAGATAGAAAGACGAGTTGATCTTTGGTGTGGTGTTGGAGGCAATTTGGGCGGCAACAACTGCTTGTTATAGGGCAGCAATTTGCACAACTTGTGTAGCCTGTGCCTGTACAGCGGACGTCTCCTCTCCGACCATCGGGGGTGGCAATCGGAAGAGAAAGAGCGGTGAAAGTTTTGGTGGAAAAAATTAGGGTTTTAACGAGCCTGGCTCCGATACCATGTCAGATTTAGAGAGAAAGATAATTCCTTGGATTAATTAGATACAAAGTTCTCCTTTAAATTGGAGTTACAATACTTGTCCCCCAAGATATAAGATATACATGAATATGCACATAAATATAATATCAAATAGAGAAAGAGTCTTGTGAGAATGAGCGCTCAGGTGAGAAATAAGAATAAATCCTGCTCATTCCTTCCAAAAAATCAACGTCCCTGATTAGACATTCATTAAAAAAATAATAAAATACGGCACAATCGAATTTTTCCCGTATTATTCGTGCATTTTTCAATAAAATACGAGATAGACGAATTTTTCCCGTATTATTCACGTATTTTTCGAAAAATACGTTTTATGAGATGCACCCAGTTTGTTCATCAAAAGTAGCGATTTGTTCATCAATATTGAGCAATTGTTCATTAATACTAACTAATTGTTCATGGAGTTATTGATAACATTATTCATCGATTTCGAACTTTTTAATTTTTAATTTTATGTTTTAACCTTATTTATGTGTATAAATACAATATTATCTAGTTTTTTATGCACATATATTTAGTTTTGATATGCCCATATTGTTCATTGATATACTTCTATTTGAGCATTGATATAATCTTGTTTGTTCATTGATATACTATTATTTGTTCATTGATATACTCCTTTTTGTCCATTGGTATATCATTGTTTGTTCATTGATATACCCTATTTGTTCATGGATATACCGGTATTTGTTAATTGATATAACCTTTTTTGTTCATTGATATAACCTTGTTTGTCCATTGTTTGTTAATTGATATACACTATTTGTTCATGGATATATCCTTATTTGTTCATTGATATAACTTTGTTTGTTCATTATTATACCCTTATTTGTGAATTGAAATAAACTTATGTTTATGTATCAATACCATCAATTTGTACATTTTTAGGACTATCTATTTGTGCATTTTTGCATTTATTTTGTGATTTAAGGCTATCTTTTTTCCTTACTCATATAATTAGTTTTCACTCACATACTCATATAATTAGTTTCAATGTACATATATATATTTATCTAGTTTATGTAGTTGTTATACGAATCCTTTTTGGAGAGCAAAGTGTTAATATATTAAATATCCAATTCAGCTAAGTCAATTATACATGACAGAATATCATTTACAACGACTTGTTCATACCCGGATTGAGATACAAATGTGTAATAAAGTGAGCAACACAATTGTCATGTCTACCTATATGAGTACAACAAAAAGAAACGAATGAAGTGCTCAATATAGTACCTAAATAAGATAAGTTTGATGTAGAAAATTGAATGCAAAAGATAATAGATAAAAAAACCCGACTTTGCAATAATATGATGTATGCTAAGAGAACGTGCCAGCTGCAAACCGAAGAGGAGTGCTTGTGCTTTAGCTATGTTCGGAGCCCAAGAAGTAACCACACATTTCGCAGCAACAACAATGGCAAATCCAAACGAGTCAAGCAATACAATTCCAAGACTAACATCAAAACAATTAGTCTTGTCTTACATACATCTAATTATGATGCACACACATATATTAATGCATACAATTTCGATACACATTCGTCCATTTTTTATGCACAAACAATAGATTTTTGATGCACAAATAATAGTTTATTTATGAACAAAATCACAGTGTTGATGAACAAAATCACAATGTTGATGAACAGTCTGGGCACACGTCCTATGTTTGTTTATTATGAATAAAATCACAATGTTGATGAACATATTGCATACAATTTCGATACACATTCGTCCATTTTTTATGTACAAACAATATATTTTAGATTCACAAACAATAGTTTATTTATGCACAAAATCACAATTTTGATGAATAAAATCACAGTGTTGATGAACGATCTGGACGCGCGTCCTATTTTCGTTTTTTTCAAAAATACGCGAATAATCCGCCAAAATTCGCTTGTGCCGTTTTTCTCTCTTTTTAAGTGAAATGATCAGAGCCTTTGATTTTTCTCCATCCAACGATTCTTGTTCTTTCTTATTTCGCACTTGGGTGCCCATTCGCACCCGAACCGGACCCATATCCCTAATAATGTGTCACACAAGTCAAAGGGGTTATATCAAAGGAGATCGGACGAAGCACATTTCACCAAAATTGTTCTCAACTCATGATCTAGAGAAGGAGGGCAAGATCGAAATCCAATAAATACGATTAAGTGAAAATGTTGTAGATTTGTTCACAAAATCTTTACAACCCAAGAAGTTTAAAGAACTTGTGTACAAGATCGGAATGCGTAGATTTAGAGAAGGATGTTGATTTCAGGGGAAGAATTATACGTATTGCACTCTTTTCCCCTTCGTTCAGGTTTTTTCCCACTAAGTTTTACTTGACAAGGTTTTCAATGAGGCAATAGTATCAAAGCGTATTAGATAAACTGTACTCTTTTTCCCTGTACTATGATTTTTATCCCACTAAGTTTTTCCTAGCCAGGTTTTTAATGAGGCAACATATACATATCCCCAAATGAAAAGGTGAATATTCAAGGCAGGGTGTTAAGAGATAACTATGGCTGAATTATTCATCCCTTTTGTATTATGCATGTTTTGTACATAATAGATTTTGACCCATGCGGCTTGACGACCCTTACGACCTTCAAACAGATTTACATATACGGCAAGTTTAAGCCAAAATTTCTAACCAATAAATAGCATGTACAAATCAATATAATATCATCAAAAAAATCTCAATTTGGATTTCAAAAGCTTCCTCCCAAAATTCTACAACAGTTCTATGAAAGTTTCTGATTATATTTTTAAAAAGGGGGTGTTTTTGACCAAATAAGCCTAAATAAACTATAAAAGGCGCGGTTTTGTGCAATTTTTCTTTTAGTGGTGGTTCTGTGTAATAAACCAGTCATATCGGCCCCAAATTTAACTGTCTACTTGGTGTATTGGGCGTTTGGGCCAGCGAAAGGTGCAAGAAGGAAGAAAATGTTTTCTCAATTCGGAGCGACAGCTGATACGCTGAGCAAGGCGTCGACGATGATGTTTCGAATGGGCACCGACGCTCATCTCTACGATGATCCCGACGACGTCGACATCCCTTCCCTTCTCGACAGCAAGTTCGACTCTGACAAGTGCGAGGCTCTAAAGCGCCTCCTAGCTCTCATCGCCCAGGGATTCGACGTTTCCAACTTCTTCCCCCAGGTTCTACTGTTTCTCTCCTCCATTACCTTTTCTGATTTCGTGGTCAAATTTTGGTTTCTGTAAGTCATTATTTGCAAGATATCTACTGATCTGCAATGATTTGGAGATTCTGATACCGAATGTGATTAAAGTTCGAGTTCGCTCGATTTTTAAGCTCAATTTTGCAAAAGCAATGTTTTGGTGTTTGACTTGATCTGATTGATTGACTATAGTTTCAGTAGTGAATCTTTGAAGTGATGGAGAAAAGAAAAGGATTTTGTGTTGAATGAATGCTTAATTTTATTGTGAATGTAGGTTGTCAAGAATGTTGCTTCACAGTCGTTGGAAGTGAAGAAGCTGGTCTACTTGTACCTGTTACATTATGCTGAAAAGTATGCTGCTCTGAGTAAAAATTATGTCATTTTAAGCATCAACTTTTGTAGGTGTTAGAATTTGTGCTTCTTTGGCTTCTCTGATTGCTAAATTTTGTGCTAAAAGTAACTGTACTGCAAGTGATCTCATTCTTCCTTGGTTGATTAGTTTATGATCAGGCATTTATTCGAGTCAGATTTTTGAAGTATCTGCTTTTTGTACAATTGTAAGCTTTTAATATGGATATATAATATTGAAGGATATGCTTCTATGATTTAATGAATGATACCTTTCGCTTTGGGTTTTCTACTTTGAAGTTGTATTACTTACTGGCCAAAGTTTTTTTGAATCATTTATTCTGTTATTTTGATGAACTGAGGCTTTCCAATGTCCATTGCGTGCATTGGATTTGAGTCTTAGTTGGATCTGTGAATTATTTTTACCTTTCCAGTCATTATCACTTGACGGGAGTTGAGTTGAATCTTGTTATACAAGTCTTAATGAACCTTATCAATATCAATATTGATTTGCTCTGACTTCAATGCTTCTCCAAGTGTCGCTGAGGACACGTGTTTATCTCTTTATCGAGTTCAGCATCTTCACCAGTAATAAGGTGTAATTTTTTATTTATACATCCTAGTGATTTTCCAGGCGCCCAAATGAAGCGTTATTATCAATCAATTGTTTCCAAAAGGACTTAGCTGATATCAATCCTTTGGTGCGAGCATGGGCTCTTCGTACGATGGCAGGTATTCGGCTGCATGTTATATCACCTATTGTCCTTGTAGCTGTAGGCAAATGTGCCAGAGATCCATCTGTATATGTCAGAAAATGTGCTGCCAATGCTCTTCCCAAATTAAATGATTTGCACATAGAGGAAAATGCCTCGACAATTGAAGAGGTAGGCTATCTTAGAGCTCTTAGATTTTGACAAGCTGTAATTTCCTTGTTTGTGTGCCGTTTGCTTCCTTGATTCAGTAGAAGTGTTGATTAAAGATTTAAAGTACACATTCTTCCTATTTTCAGATGTTTGATTGTCTTTCTCATGGTTAATTCATAAAGAAACGAACATTTTAACATTGAGATATATTCTTCTTTGCAGATTATTGGGATACTTCTAAATGATAGTTCACCTGGAGTAGTTGGTGCAGCTGCAGCTTCTTTCAATTCTATATGTCCTAATAACTTCTCTTTAATTGGAAGAAACTTTAGGCGACTGTGTGAAGTTCTTCCTGACGTTGAAGAATGGGGTCAGATCATTTTGATTGGGATTCTTCTGCGATATCTGGTTGCCAGACATGGACTGGTTAAAGAATCTATAATGTGTTCTTTCCATGGTACTGAACTTACTAATTCTAAAACTGGAGCTACAGATATCTATACAGCACCAAAAGAGGTTGGTGAGTTGACCGATGACATTTTGAAGTCTAAAGTTGTTAAGTTGATCACTATGTCATATATTGAAGGTCCTGATGAATATCTATCAAGGTCCAGTTACATAAATGGAGGTTACCCTAAATTAGATAGTGCATCTTTCACCTCTGCTGAAAGTAATGAAGATGTGAAGATCCTTCTGAAGTCTACCTTGCCATTATTATGGAGTCATAATAGTGCAGTTGTGCTAGCAGCTGCTGGGGTGCACTGGATTATGGCGCCAAAGGATGATATTGCAAGGATAGTTAAACCACTCCTGTTTGTGTTAAGATCATCCAGCGCTTCAAAATATGTTGTATGATTCATATCTTTTTTCTCTTTCTATATACTATAACCTTATATGTCACTTTGATGATTCTCTTTCTTTCTTTTTTAAGGTGAATATCATCTCTATTGTAGGGATGCTGAGTAAATTTGAGATGATTAAGATTAATTTTTATATTGCATGCCAAGGAATATTACTAACTATTCAACCCTTTTCTTCTGTATGATATATCCATTCTTGTTGAAAAAACCAAAAAAAAAAACATCCAATGAAACCTAATGTTTATACTTTTGTGATTATATATACTTTTTTTTTTTTTAATGATTGTTAGGGTACGGGGCAATTAGCTTGTTATATCTTGTTCAGTAAAAAGTTAATTGAGAAGGGAGGTTTTGTAGTAATTCTCTATATTTGGGGTTGCTATAGCTTTGAAGAGACAATTCCCAGTCTGTACTGTGGCATCTCAACTGAAGTGTAATTTTCCCATCATGTCAGTATATGCCTTATTGCTGAAGTATATTATGGATCTTATTTGAGATTACCTTATGTTATAGAACTGGTAAAGTAAGGCAAACTACTTGCAGATTAGTTAAAAAATGTTTCAGCTCTTCCGGCCTGCACTCTGGGGTTTGCAGAATGAGCCGTGCGTGATTTTGTTTTCAGGTTCTATGCAATGTTCAAGTGTTTGCAAAGGCTATGCCTGCTCTTTTTGCTGCCCATTATGAAGACTTCTTCATATCAGTTTCTGAACTGTATCAAGTTAAGGCTCTGAAGCTTGAGATTCTCTCCTCCATTGCCATCGAGTCATCAATTTCACATATTTTTCAGGAGTTTCAGGTATTTGTTTTATTTACTTCTGTTTTTTTCAGTTAATAAATTGTTCTGTATGGGATCAATGCACATTTACTGATGATAAGAGTCAAGGTAAAGTTAATTAATTCAATTCAGGAGTTTTTTTTTTCTGGTTTTAGATCCCATCAAAATGTGTTTAAAAATGGTCACTCATATACTATTCTGCTTTACGGAATTATGTGCTGGACCACTTTATCATGTGATCCTGTAAAGCCTACCCTAGGCTCCTAAATCCTAATTAATGAACTTTTCAATGTCTAGTGGATGTTGTCCCTGTCTGTAACTCTGCATGATTCTATGTGATTGTTTCTAACTTCAAACTCCCCTGTTTTACCTTCAAAGAAACAATTAATTTCATGGCACTTCTACTTTGGTTGCGTGAATTTTGTATTCGTATGGACTATGGTGATTAATTTAATGGAATATAACAGGGAAGGAACAATTTTCCAAACAAAAAAAAAAATTAGGATGAAAGATTTGGATACATTTTGCTAGACCTGATACTTGATACACCTGCAAAGCCATATAAAAAGGTAATATAGAAATTTCTCTTGTGATAAGTTTTTCAATGCTAGAAAAGTGAAAATATTGAAACATCTTCTATCTTTAAGTCTAAGTATTTGTCTAAGCTCTAGTATTTGAGGATTAGCTAGATTACATTTTCCTATTTGGAAACAATATGAGATGAACATCTGTGAGGAGAGACCGAGAGAGAAAAGGATGCAATGTCAATTAGTTTTTAAAGTATTTTGCTTCTCTGATGAGCCATGTTGATGTCAATTAGCTTTTGCGGTAAAGGATAAGCCAAACTGAATGATAATGCACGGCCTGCCAGACTTTTAACATGCTATGAGAGCCCAATGGTCACAAGTGGGATACATTAACTCTTTGTGTATTTGTAATTTAGTAGTATCTATGCCTTGTGAATAAGAGAGAGCATTTCTTTTGGTATTTAGTAGTTGCTTTCTTTTGATAGTGGTTGCTATTTCTACTGCAAATGTTCTTGCATGCTAAAGTACAAATTCAACACCTCTCCTCTTTTTGTTATCAATCTCTAGATGCTTGCCATCTTCTATATCCATAGTTTACTAGTTAGGACTTCATCTCACTTTTTTTTTCTTTTTAATCATATTCACAAGCATAACAGCTGACACTTGTTTTTCTTTCTGCTAGGATTATATTCGAGATCCTGATAGGAGATTTGCAGCTGATACTGTGGCTGCTATTGGTTTGTGTGCAGAGCGACTCCCACAAGTTGCAAACCTATGCTTGGAAGGGCTGTTGTCACTTACCAGACAAGGTCTGTTATCTTTTACTGCATTGATAGATAGACAGACTATAGTGTAACTAGTAAACCTTGGAATAGAAAGACAACATAGCAATTTCCTTGTTGAGGAAAAGGTGTGGTTGATGTTTACCATGCTTCAGCAAATAGAAGTTATGGTTTTAATGATGAAAGTAGGCTTTTGAACAGTCATTGTACATCAGAAATGTTTTCGTACAAGTTCTCTGTATCTTCAATGCTTAAGTAATATCCAAGCTTTGCTATCAGTAAGAGGCCTATCTTGCTAACCCAATTACAATGTCTGTCTTGGCAAGGCATATATTTGGCTATACATTATCACACATCTTATTTGAATGCTGCCAATAGCCAAACTATATAGGCAAAGTTTGGAGGTTCTCTCATGCTTAAAAGGGAAGAAAGCATTTTATACTACACTTATTGAATTCAGATTTACTTCTAAGTTCTAATGGATGCAATTCTACCATTGTTACTTTTTTCAGTGGACAAATATCTTTCCAGTCAAAGTTTATCCATTGTCATAGCTTCTTTCATTAAGAACTATGTGATTTCAACTGAATGTCTGAATAATTGCTGGTATCCTCTTAGACACATCCAACATTGCACCTCGAACAATGTGATATTGATGCTCAGTTCTATAAAATTTTAAATGAAACATAATCTGTATCAATTAAGAGATTCTGTGGTACCCATGGAAACAAAACTTGAAGATTCTGTGTTCTTAGCAGATTAGCACTAGCAGGAAATTTTAGCACTAATTTTGTATAGACAAAATTGACAGAGTCCTTGATGACAGAAACAAGTGCCACAGATGGAGAATCAGGAATCCTGATCCAAGCAGTGATGTCAATACAGGCCATAATCAAGCAAGATCCTCAAACGCATGAAAAGGTAGTTACAGTTTTTAATAGAGATACTCTCAAGTGTACGGCAGTAGGCTGATTTGCTTTTTGCCATCCTGGATGAGCAATTATTCCACTGTATCCAGCATCTAGTGTCTTCTTTGTTATGTAAACTATTTCATTTTTAGTGAATCAGATCATGCTATGATGGAAGTGTTCTCGCTGGAGAAGTCTTTGGTATGATATGTAATATAAGGAAAGTAAATGTTACTCTATCGTTGCTAGGCCCAACCTTAAAGGGGTGCAAAGCACGTGATCACATGTAGCTCCACTATTTATTTATTTTTACATTGTAACAGTTCTTATTATTGTTTCATTAAGTTAATCCAAAACACTATTCATTTTTGCCTTTCCAAATTAGGCGTCTTGGACTTATTAAAGTAATTTTATTAGAATAGCACCACCTCAAGAAAAGCTTCGGCTATAGAGGTCTTACATAAGTTATGGCCCATGTTTCCTGTTATAGAGTACAACAACAACATTGACCCAGTTGGCTCCCGATTGAGGCGGGATCTGGGGGGTCAAGATGTATACACCCTTGCCCCGTACAAGGCCGGGAAGGTGTGTCGGGATTTCCTGTTATAGAGTATGAAAACTTAATGGTTTTTGTTATTCTAAGAATCTAGCGTGTCTTGTCTTTTTCTTGTTAAGTAAAAGGACTAAGGGAGAGGGCTAGTTTGAATGTTTGGCAGTTTTCCAATCACTACTTTTCTGCAGCTCATTTCACACTAAATATTTTCCTGATGCCTTTTTTTTGCAGCTTTCTTAGTTGATTCCCTTTCCATGTTGAGAAAATAAAATTCGAATGTTCTAAATTGTGGGGAAAACTGAATTTTAGAACTGGATTTCTGTTTATAAATGTTTGTTGCTTTTCTATTCTAATTGTGGGTAGAACTGGATTTCTGTTTATAAATATTTGTTGCTTTTCTATTCTAAATTGTGGGGAGAACTAAATTGATCTTGCCTAAGAATACACTTTAAGTTATTCTGTTTGTTGAACTTCCACATATAAAGGTAATCATTCAGTTGGCCCGAAGCTTGGATTCGATCAAGGTGCCTGCTGCTCGAGCAATCATCATATGGATGGTGGGAGAGTACAGCTCTCTTGGAGAAAGAATTGCAAGGGCTTCAGTTGTGGTGCTCAAGTACCTTGTTCACTGCTTCACTTCAGAAGCACTAGAAACAAAGTTACAAGTACTGAGCACTTCTGTGAAGGTATTATGTCCTATATGTTCCTAGCTTCTAGTCTGTAGGCATTTCTTTTATTAATAATCTAATCGTAGTTTCTGAAACTAATATCTCCTATATGCTCATCGTGCATTTATTGCAATTCTACTTGGAGTTTCTTAACAAAGATAGATCAGTTGTCTTTTTATGCCTCTTTAAGTCTATTCAAGTTAATTGATTGACCAGAAAGAGCCTAAATCAATCATGCTGTAAACTAATAGGAAGTGTTTTGATATGCTGTTTTACATTATGCTGGGCTCTTTGTTCATATTCCAATCTTCTTTGATTGGTTGCTTTTCAGCAGACCCTTGTGTCTCTTCATTTACTCCCTTCTTAATTGTGACTTTTTTGGCATATATAAATAAGCCTTTTCTGATGAAATTGGATCTGAAACAGTGTAAATCTTATCCAACTCCATGATTGGTAGGATTAACTATCAAGTAGCAGTAAGCAGACTATGAAGCAGGTTTTGAGGTTATTGGAGAAAAAGTAGGTTTTTTTTGTTTAAAATTAAAGGATAAGGATTTTTCTAATGTGTGCCCATGGACACACAATTAGAATTCTAATTTTGGTAAATCTGGATTTTGTTTGTTAATTTTATTTTTTAAAAAGGGTTCATTAATTCCAATTTAGGGAATAGTTTTGAAATAATTTCCCAAATTAACACTTTTATTGTGTGCCCATGGGCACACATTAGCCGAACCGAAAATTAAAACATCTATGTAAAGATCTGGCAGCTAACAGAATATTTCCTTATACCTTGTCCCCAATCGCCTTTCTGAATTCTGATGATTGACTAATCTGCAAGTTCTGCTTTGTGGTATATATTCAACTATTCAAGTCACCAATTATACCTTATTTTGCTAATTTCATGATATTTATTCTGTACATAATCTAATTTCTTATCTTCCTTGCAGGTTGTTTTGCATGCTAATAAGGAAGATATACTAATAGTCAAACATATATCTGAATTTTTGCTCGAACTTGCAAAATCTGACCTAAATTACGATGTCCGCGACCGAGCTCGTGTTTTAAATGGCCTAATAACTAGCATTTGGGAATCTCAGGATCAAGAGTCCAAATGTATCCCTATAAGCAAGGATTCAGCATATTTAATCGCTAAATGCATCCTTGGAAGTCAAAATAGTTCTAAATGCTATGAACCTTTCAGCGATAGGTTTTATCTTCCTGGATCTCTTTCACAAATAGTTCTTCATGCTGCTCCTGGTTATGAACCTCTACCAAAGCCGTGCAGTCTGCTTCAAACTTCTCATGTTGGATCCTCCGATGAGGCTCAAGGAACAATACTGTCAGAGGATTCTTATGAAACAGATGATGGTGACACATCTTCTGGCTCTCTTGATGAAGGAAGTGCTTCAGACTATAGCTCTCAACCTTCCAGTGGAGGAGGCTCTAGGTCTAGTAATGGTGGTAGAGAGAGTGGATCTTTAAATGGTCACGGTCTCAATTCTACTCCATTGATCCAACTCTGTGATGCTACTGGTGATGTTGACAGAAAGCAGTATGAAGAGGCTGTGCTATCCAATAGAGCTCTGGAAACATGGTTGGGTGACCAGAGTCTTTCTTCAGAACCATCCTCATCTCAAAGGGATCTGCTACAGAGATCTGCCAAAATCTCAATTGCAGATATAGCTAGTAGAGTCAAGGCCAAGTGTTACACGCTGTTGGATACCTCCAGTGGGAATGGCTTAAAGGTGGATTATTCATTTTCCTCTGAGCCATCAGATATATCACCACAGCTTGTATGTTTAGAAGTTACATTCCAAAATTTCTCTAGCGAACCTTTTTCAGAAGTGATTCTGAAGGATGAGGAGTCAAACAAGGCCGCTGTTTTAACTGATCAAGAATCGGAAGTAACTGACAGGTATTTACTGAAACTTACTCGTTAGGTTAAATCAGCATATGCTAATAATTCTATTACTTATACAAGGTCCTTATGTTCTGTTTGTTAATTTGATTATCATGAGAAATCAATTAGATTTGTGTCTCAAATATTTGTACGTTAAAAAATGATAAATATCCCGCTTTCTCAAAGAAGAGAGTAAACCTTTTAGTTCTTGTGTCATTCCTGCAACACCGAACACACACAGCCAGCCAACCGTATGCCACATCATCTATTCGGAATATTTTCAGCATTGCCTCATTCTTGATATGAGCTGTGGGGAAGATAAATCCTTTGGGGAATGTCAAAGTATACTTAATTGAATGGAGATGGAAATTATTCCTTTGTATATGTTACATGATCATGTCTTTATGACCATTCAACTTGATACTCAGATTATTTAATTTTTTTTAGAATCTTATATCTTAATGCTACATATTGTCTGCCTTTCATAGGTCTGTGCCAACCCTTGTTCCTAATGAAGAAATTGAGTTACTAGAACCTGGTCAGACAACTAAAAGAATCATTCATGTCCGCTTTCTTCACCATCTTCTACCATTGAAGATGGTATTGTGTTGCAATGGAAAAAGTTTTCCTGTCAAGTTGCGGCCTGACATTGGGTACTTTGTAAAACCACTTCCAATAGATGTTGAAGCATTCAAAATTATGGAGTCTGAACTCCCTGGGATGTTCGAGTTCATGAGGAGGTAGGCCACTAGTCTATGCTATAGGTTGCCTTGATATGCACGAAATTTGTTGAGGGTTTACTCTCAAATTAGCTTCTTAATTTGATCTGAATCTCAGTATACATCCTTTTAATGTCCTCAAACTGTGCTAAAAAACATGTCTTTGGCCTCTGCATTAAATGTTAAAGAAATCAAAACATTTGATTGTATTTACTTCATATGATGTTTGAATTCGAGGAAATAATCATCACTACAATATAGAGAAGGTAAGTTTTCAGCAACATACTCTGAGATACTGCTTGATGTCAGTGATATGATCCAAAATCCAATGTTTGAATAAGATCTCATAGCCAAACATTCCATATTTTTCTAAGTAACAGATACTTGGAAAGTCAAAAACATGTATTTTTAATCTTAGATATCAAACTCTCCTTGTTAAAATTGTAATTATACACATGTATTAGACAACAACAACACCAACCCAGTGTTAACCCACCTCGGGCGGGGTCTGGGGGGCCAAGATGTACACACCCTTGCCCCGACATAAAATCGAGAGGGTGTTGTTGTTGACAATCCTTTTTATAGGCATATTAAACACCACGCGTGCCCCCCAATGATCTTGTGATTATTTTTTGCTTTGGTTTTTTGTTAATTTTTTTTAAAATAATTTAACTTGACCCGAGACTTATGAACATTGTGGTATAAAAACTTGTTTGGTTTGATCATGATTTGTTTGGCTTTCTTTATTTGATTGAGAACACATTTCACATTATGCAACAGGTGTAGCTTCACTGACCATATGGTGGAGTTGAGCCAGGACAAAAGCAACAGCTCACCAACAAAAGATGTTTATCTTGCTATCTGTGAAAGCCTGGCCTTGAAGATGCTCTGTAATGCAAATTTATTCCTTGTCTCAACGGAAATGCCGGTGACTAGCAAACTCGATGATGCATCAGGTTTGTGTTTACGGTTCAGCTCTGAGATCTTGAGCTGTTATCGTCCCTGCTTGATCACCATCACAGTCCAAGGTAACTGCTTTGAACCATTAGATTTATCAGTCAAGGTCAACTGTGAAGAAACTGTTTTCGGCTTGAATTTATTGAACAGGATTGTGAATTTCTTAGCTGAACCTGCTTTTCCATAGATCTACTAGACTTGTAGTTTATGAACTGACTTCCACCTGGCGAATTTGATGTCTGAGGTTACATGGATTTAAGGCTTGTTTTTTCCCCCTCTTGGAAGTCCTCCTCTGTCCTCCTTTGGATGTCATGTATGTTTTAAGAGTTTTCTTTTCTTACATTTGGCTGTTGTTTCTCATCTTCATAGCTTGTATAGGTGGTGTAATATTTCACATTTCACATCCATCAGTATAATGTATGTGGTTTTGTAATTGCTTTTTATTTTTTGATTGTAATGGCAACAGAAGTTGAATATGTTGAATTAGTCCTGTGACGGGATTTGTAAGGTTGATTGTCTTTTGAGCCGTAATTAGGAATCACTTGACATATTATATATGATTTTAAAGTGAAAATATTCAGATTTGAATTATGTTAAACCTAATTTGACGTGATCTATGCGGGCCTTGCAATCATACTGGATATGAAATTGCGGATCTATGCGGGCCTTGCAATCAGGCTGCTAGTACAAAAGAGTTGTATTGTTCGACTAATTGATCAGCTGTGATGTAAGCATATTAAGATGACTTGTACACTACCACCATTTCACATTGAACAAGAAAGTGTAATCTGAAGAACTACCACCATTTCAAGCCTTTCTTGCTCGTGATTCCTACCTTCCTTATGTAGGTAGTTATGCTCAATGACTTCCATATATATAGGTATGTTATGCTTAACCACAATCTCATCACAGGAATAAATGTTAATGGGATGGGTTTGGGGTGAGGACTACTAGCTTATCCCATCATCATTTAACTTTGGCCTCAATCCTCCTGGTCATCTCCACTAGATTATTAGTTGGAGTTCGATCCAATGAATCTCGTCCTCTTAGAAAATCAACGTCCCAAATTAGATATTTATTAAAGAGGGTTAGAAAAGGGTACTGACGTATTTTTTCCAATTTATTTGTATATTTTTCAAAAAATCTGTTTTTGGGCGGACTTGGGTAGCCTGTGCATCGATTTCACTATGGATGTTGATCAAAACTAATTCTATGTGCATCAAAACTAGTGTTCGTGCATCTAGTTTTTATGCACATTGTGCATTTATTTCGAATTTTTTTATTTTCTTAACCTTACTTGTGCGTATGAATACAATAGTTAGCTAGTTTTTGATGCACATATCGTTAGTTTCGATGCACGTGCAAAATAAGGTGTACTTGGTTGTTTTGATTCATAAATAACACACACTTTTGTGCATTGGTTTTCGCCTTTTATGTGCATCAAAACTAGCTATATTTGAATAAATTTTATTAATGCACACTGTACACTAATTTTGAACTTTTTTTTAAATTTTTTTGATGTACATTTAACCGGTTTTGATGCACTTACAAACAATATGCATTGTTTAGTTGTTTTAATAGATAAAGTTTGTTTTAATGCACAACATATATATATAATGAATCATCCTCATCTCTTTCGACCTTTTTCCCTAGTATTGTTGTCAACAAATTTTTCCATTGATGATTTGATTTCTCATGTTTTCTCATGTAACATAAAATCACACAATTTATCTTACACTAGTCAATTATTAAACTTGAAGCTACATTCAGCATTGTAGAATATATAAAACATAACCAAGTTAAAAATTGAGATTTTTTTAGAATCTAATTTAAAGAATACTAGTGAATTTTCATAGTCCATTTAAATGGTGACGAATTGGAGACCCTTATTCCCATTATGAGAACTTTTCATTGAGTTGGAAGAATCCCTCTATTAGAAAACAATTATGTATTATTCTAGCATTATCATGATCTCTTGATTAGCTTAATTCTAGGACACAATAAAGTGTGATTGGTATGTGATTAGTATGTGATTGATATGTAATTGATCCTCTCCTACTTGTATAAATAGAGCCTTAATGGTTATAATAAAATTATCTTTTCTTCCTACTACACAAACTCTCTATATGGTATCAGCCTAAACCAATCCTAGGCCACCATTTTTAAACAAAACGTCTCAAATGGCTGACCACTCCACCTCCCTTGCCAACCCTCACGAACCCATAAAACCGTTTATCATTGTTCATTTCATGAACATCCTTAAACTAAGCCCTACAAACTACCTTGCTTGGAAAACCCAAGTTAAGGCCACACTTCAAGGCTATGGCCTATTCAACTTTCTCGATGGCTCGAATCCACAACCATCCGCCACACTTCCCGCTGTCAACAACGCTACAATCTCAAATCCTGCCTATCTCTCTTAGACAAGGCAAGATCAACTTCTTTTTGGAGCCCTTATTGGCACCCTCACAACCCCGGTCGCCAATCTCGTCACCCAAGCCACCACCTCCAAAGCCATTTGGGACATTCTTCAAACTACTTATGATACTGCCTCATGCAGTCATAAGCAACAAATCAAAAACAAACTCTGTACCCTAAAAAAAGGCACCATGTCCATCACGGACTACATGCAATCTATGAAACAATCCGCCGATCTCTTGGCGTCTCTTCAATCTCCGGTTGGTCAAGAGGACTTCACAGATTATATTCTTCAAGGGCTCGATGGCGCGTATCAATCTATCATTGATGGAGTCAATATGCGTGAAAATCCCATCTCATTTGAAGAACTACATGAGAAACTCATAATCAAGGAAATGGAACTCAAACGATCGTCCTCAGTCGATGGGTCACCAGCCACCGCCCTTATTGCTCAATCCAAGGGTGGTAAGAAAAACAAACCATCAAGCTCTCCTATGCATTGGCAATCTCCGTCCAACCCACCACCACCACCACCACAAAATTGGATCTTCTCCAACCAAAACCGTCCCTACTCTTCCAACCACAACTCACCAAACCAACACAAACCTTTTAAAGGAAAATGTCAATATTGTGTTGGTAGTGGCCATGTGATTAACCAATGTCCTAAGTTTCAGAAAGACTATCCACATGTAGTCCTCCGAGGCTCAGCTCGTTTTCCAACAAACCCTCCCCCACAAGCCAACCTTACCATGCCTAGCTCCTCAAACCAACAATGGCTCGTTGATAGTGGTGCATCCCACCATGTCACAAATGACCTAAACAATCTCTCCCTTCACTACCCCTACAATGGACTCGATGTGTTGTTTGTAGGCAATGGCGCAGTTTTATCTATTACACATTCCAGTTCTCTTTTTCTAAATGTTTTAAATCAAAGCTTTCCTATTTCTCAAGCCCTTTGTGTTCCAAAAATGTCCAAAAATGTTCTTTCCGTTTCAAAGTTTTGTCAACAAAATAATTGTGGTTTTCTTTTCTCATCAAATTCTTTTTGTGTCAAGGACCTCACCACGGGCAAAACCATCATTGAAGGACCATGCATTGACGGTGTCTATCTTTGGCCACAAAATAAACCTCTTGTCTCCACAACAAGTCTCAAGCCGTCGTCTCAAGCTATTCTCCACCACAAACTCGACCATCCATCTACACAAGTTTACAATTTTATTCAGAAGCATTTTAACCTAGGTTGTTCTTTGTTTAAGCAATCCGATTGTGTGTCGTGTCAAATAAGCAAGAGTCATAAACTTCCATTTCATGAGTCTACTCTTGTATCTAGTTTTCCCCTTGAAATAATATATTCTGATGTTTGGACATCTCCTATTTTTTCTTATGATGGATTCAAATATTACATTATCTTTGTTGATCATCATACGAAATACACTTGGTTATATCCACTCAAAAAGAAATCCGACACACATGACGTCTTTATCAAATACAAAGCCTTGGTTGAAAATTACTTCCATCAAAAGATCAAAGTTCTATATTCTGACAATGGTGGTGAATACATGTCCCTTAAATCCTTCTTGAGTCAAAACGGCATCACCCATCTCACAACACCACCCCATACACCCGAACACAATGGTATGTCTGAAAGAAAACATCGACATATCGTTGAAACCGGGCTTGCCCTTCTCAAATTTTTGAGTATGTCGAGTGATCACTGGACTCACGCTTTAAACATGGCGGTTTACTTGATCAATCGGATTCCAACCCCATCTCTTCAAAATGCTTCACCGTTTTTAAAACTTTTGAAAAGAGAACCGGATTACAACAAATTTAAAAGCTTTGGTTGCTTATGTTTTCCATGGCTTCGCCCCTACAACGCTCATAAGTTGGAAGATCGGTCCATTCCTTGTGTGTTCATCGGTTATTCCACAACTCAAAGTGTCTATTATTGTTTGAATCCTACCACTCGGAGGATCTACACTTCTAGACATGTAAAATTCATTGAAACCGAATTCCCCTATGCCACCCTTCCTAAACAAAATGACCAAAACTCAAACCATAGCCAACTTGAAATGGCGTGGAGCACCATGGCCTTACCTATGGCAAGTGAACCCTCGGCCTCCACTAGCATTGATTCTTTCCCGATTTCATCTTCCCACACACCCTCCACGTCATCATCAGATCTCTCCCCTACTTCTATGGGCCCGCTGATCTTACCCACACAATCAAATCCTCCTCAAATTACTCCACCAAATCAGCATATCACTCCCTTCCATATCTCATCCAATCAAGATCCAATCTCCAATTCTCTCTCCAATCTTCCACACGCCTCATCCATGCCTGATTGCCGTCCAAATCAGTCCATTATTCCCTCCTCAAATCAAGGGGAAATCAATCACACAAGGCCCCATGACGCGCCCTCACTTGCCCAAAATAACGCCAACCTTCCAAACCCTAATTTGGACATAATCTTGCCATCACCCTCTCATACAAGCGTTCCATCTCAAACCAAATCTCCACCCTCTCAGTCAACTCAACCAGTAGCCCATCCCTCCCAAAACCCACCCACACCGCCGCCGGACGCACCCACACGCGCCGCTCCCCCACCGGCACCACAAAACCCTAATCCGAACCCTAATGAAGCCCAAGCACCACAAACTCAACCGGATCAACGTGGCATTGTCACTCGATCTAAAAACAACATCTCCAAACCCATTCAAAAGCTCAATCTCACCTCACAACTTCAAGCTCCCAAAGAACCAAAGACCATAACTCAAGCCGTCAAAGATCCGGATTGGAGAAATGACATCAAAAAAGAGTTTGATGCGTTGTGTTCTAACCACACTCGGTCTCTAGTTCCTCATGCCTCCAATCAAAATCTTGTTGGTTGCAAGTGGGTCTATCAGATCAAGTATAAGCCGGATGGGTCGATTGATCGCTACAAAGCCCGACTAGTCGCTAAAGGGTTCCATCAACGACCCGGTCTTGACTACACGGAAACCTTCAGTCCGGTAGTTAAACCGGTAACCGTTCCTTTGGTTCTCACTCTTGCAGTTCAATCGGGCTGGCCACTTCACCAACTTGACGTCAATAATGCATTCCTACATGGAACGCTTTACGAAGATGTCTACATGATTCAACCCCCGGGTTTCATAAGCAAAGATCAACCGCACCATGTTTGCAAATTGAAAAAGGCTTTATATGGCCTCAAACAAGCCCCAAGGGCGTGGTACAATGAGTTCCGTCTTTACCTTGTTCATCTTGGATTCACAAATTTGGTTGCCGATGTTTCTCTCTTCATACATCGACGTGATATGAATGTCACTCTCCTTCTTGTCTACGTTGATGATATTATCATCACCGGAAACCATCAACCAACCATCTCAAAACTTGTCACTCTCCTTGGCTCCAAATTGTCTCTAAAAGACCTTGTCCCCCTTTCTTACTTTCTAGGTGTAGAGGTCATACCTAACTCAAACGGAATTTTCCTCTCACAAAAGAAATACATCCAAGACCTTTTTCTTAAAGCCGGAATGGATGACACAAAACCAGTTTCGACACCCATGTCCGCCACCACTACTCTTGTCCGTACTTCGGGCAATCCACTTCCCTCACCGACAGATTTCCGCACTCTTGTCGGGAGTCTTCAATACCTTTGCCTCACTAGACTTGACATTTCTTACACCGTCAACAAGTTATCTCAATTCATGCAAAACCCTACAACTGAACATTGGAATGCCCTAAAACGCCTTCTAAGATATCTTGCTGGTACCCTTGACCTTGGCATTTGCATCTCTTCCTCGTCCCCTCCCATTCTCCATGCCTTTTCGGATGCGGATTGGGCAGGTGACAAGGACGACTTCATCTCCACAACCGGCTATATCTTGTACTTTGGCTCCACTCCCATTTCATGGAGCTCAAGAAAACAAAAATCCGTAGCAAGATCCTCCACCGAGGCCGAATACAAAGCATTGGCCGACACTGCCTCGGAACTCCTTTGGATCCTTTCGTTAATGCAAGAACTTGGTGTTCGTTCTATGCATCAACCTGTTATCTATTGTGACAATCTTGGGGCTACAAGTCTTAGTGCAAATCCGGTTTTTCACTCTAGGATGAAACACATCGCCTTAGCTTTTCATTTTGTCCGAGAATGTGTCCAAAAGGGTACGTTTCGAGTGTCTCATGTCTCAACCAATGACCAGCTTGCCGACATTCTTACAAAATCGTTACTTCGACCCCGATTCGATCAACTCATTCACAAGCTTGGACTTTCCACATGGCGTCGCGCTTGAGGGGGCATATTAGGAAACAATTATGTATTATTCTAGCATTATCATGATCTCTTGATTAGCTTAATTCTAGGACACAATAAAGTGTGATTGGTATGTGATTGGTATGTGATTGATATGTAATTGATCCTCTCCTACTTGTATAAATAGAGCCTTAATGATTATAATAAAATTATCTTTTCTTCCTACTACACAAACTCTCTATACCCTCCCCACCTCCACCCAATTGATATTCCTAACAAGTAAGCTAGAAAAAGAAAAGATCTTTTAACAATTTGATACTACTATAGTACTATGGATCATTAAACATAGTCGAGTTCTTTTCAAAGGACCAAATCTAAACAACAATCTCAATTTGCATGACTACAAAATGCTCTAAATATTAAGGCTTCGTTCGACAAAGGGTAGTTGATGTAGTTGATTTGAGTTTATGGAGTTGATAGTAGTTGATATTTTGCAAAAAATATAAGCATGGAGAAGGTATATTATCTAGTTGATGTAGTTGATTTGGGGTAGTTGAATTTTTTTTTTTTACATTAACGTCATCTAGCTATACAATTTTGTAACCAAAATATGTATCCCTGAGAAGTTTTATACCATCCAACATTTTGCTTTACCAAATAAAAACCTATTGCGGCAAATTAAAACTAGATCTTGCTTGGTTGATTTGGTTAAAACAATGATTAACTATTACAACGCTTCAAAAAATAATTGCGTCATTTATTTATTTAGATCGAAGTTAAAATTGTCTTTGTTTATATTCAAATTGAAGCAAGTAAAGATGTATCATATGTAATCTCCCGTTTCTCCATTTGTTAAAGTTGTGATCTGTACCCTCTTTTAGGCACAAATTTTTTGCTTTAGGCACTTTAGCAACGGCTTATAGCTCACGTGTTTTCAAATATCAGAAATAGATGCCCAAACTCGTTCCAAATCTTCTTGTTCGGAGTAAATTCGAGTAATGCATCGTGCATGTGTACGTCAAATCACACAAATTATGGTTAATCCATGGAGGTGAGGTGAGGTGAGTTGGAAGAAACTGGTATTTTTCTAATGAGAAGTCTTCATGAGTTTGAACCCTGGCCATATGATTAGATATGACGAGACTAATAATATAAGAAAGTTTTTTTTTTGTTTGTTTTTTGGTAGAAGGAGAGACAGTACTCTCCGACTTTTGGAAGAGGCATTTTATTTTCTTTTGATATTAACACATTTGTAGGGTAGCATGCCGCATGGGTAACATTGTGTATTTGTGTTGCATTAAGGTACAACATATACAATGAGTTTACCAGGATGGTAGTAAACAACTTTATAATTTACTCAGACTTCATAAAATATTCCTTTGAGATATATGCTCATTAAATGTTTCCTTTATAAAACAAATTTCAAATTTATATTCAGTAGTAAAATATATGGGTGAAGAATAATGGTCAAGCAGTTCTATATTAAAGAGTGTGCATATAAAGATTGATTTAGGTGGTAAGTGGCCTCAGGGACGAACCTAGGGCGGGTTTGGGTATACCCCAGTCCGCCCTAAAAAAATAATAAATAATAAAAATAGGATAAATTTAATAATAAAAAATAGAAAATAAGGTAAATTTAGTGTTAAATTAGTTAAATTAAGGTAATTTAGTCCACCCGAAAAAATTTAGGGACAATTAACCCAACCTAATATTAAATCCTGGGTCCGTGGCCTGCCTTTTTTTTAGGAGGTCATAAGTTTGAGTTTTATGGATGGAAAAAAATCTCATTGGGAGAGACTTATTCACCAAATGTTAGGTATGCGATCCGAGTCGGATCCGAATATATCCAGAAGCGAAGCTCTGGGGAACCAGAGGGGTGGGATTTGTGGTTTACAATATACAAATAATATTCATGGGAGGAATCCGGGAAACCGGATGGAGACAATTTAATGATTTATTACTAAGGATGAAAACTGATTACAAACCAATTCTAACAAAGATTAGAGTTGTCACAGGTACTATTTGTGCTCGCTTAGAGCATCCACTAAGGATGAGAATCCACTAAAAGTGAGAACTGATTAATAATCAATTCTAAAGAAGATAGGACAAACCGCCTCCCGTTAAATTCGAAACGGTGATCTCGAGATACTACCTAAATACTTAACCGCCTAACCAAATGTCCAAGGCAATTTAATAATTTATTTGTGATATCAAATTTGACACAAGAACGACTTCCATTTAATGCAACTCGCATATCTGTCATATGATTTCGTATACATTGCACCCACCTTAACAAATTTGGGACCCTTAATTAGCTTAGCTACGTTGATTTCCACATACAGAAAAATTACAAAAATTGTACGTTCATTATTTGTTATATATTTCATATTTTGTATTACCTCTATGTCGTAATATTTGATTTTTTTTTTCACTTTTCACACTTTTTAATTAAGATAAGTTTAAAAACAATACATACATATATTCATACTCTCTTCTAAAAGAATGCTATAGAATTGAACCAACCCCTATTTGTTAATAGCTCTTCTATGTTCTTTCCTTATCAAAAAAAATAAAAATTGATATGACAAAAAATGTAAATTTAAGTGAAGTACATAGTAAAATGAGGATATGCTTGGGGGGGGGGGGGGGGGCGAAAAATTCTACAGTTAGAAAGACTTGTATTTTATATGCACTATAAAAATGTCAGCATTTTGTCACACACACTACTACACTAGATAAAAATATTTTGGTATAAAAGTTAAAAACATGTTAAAGCATGTATATAATGACCTATATACTTTTTGAATGATTTAAAAAGGAAATATGTCACAGTGTCACACTACTAGCTAGATTTAGTAAGGGTTTGAATGCAGAGTTTTTAAGAACTCCGATCCAACTTCACATCAATATATAATAATATCATCATCGATCGTACTACTACATTTGTATTTGAATGATGTAGGCATGACATATTGGCATTGAATGGAGTAGGTAGACGATGGACCTAACCGGAAAAATCTTTGGCTGACACCTACTGTTTGGAGGTGTCGCCGACGACTGGAGTAAGACAAATAATTTTTGGAAAAAGTGAATGTCTGTAGTTGCAGGCAATTACAGGTGAGTTCAGTGTCTACTGTTTGCTTTATCCAATTTCCAATGTAACCTGTAATATTTTAAGAGTTTTACTTTTCAACTTTTGGATTTATTTAATTGAAAAGAGAGAACTAAATGTCAGTAATCCAAAGTTAATAACGCATACGCCACTAATTACTAACCTAACGTTTGGGAATTTTTTTTTATATCTATATTTCCATATTTTAAGAGGAAACTAACTTAGTGGTTTAAAAAAAAACTATTGTTGCTACCAATAATACGGAATACAAATTAACTAACTGTAAGATATAGTTTGTTCTCTCTTTAAAATCGACTAATGAATGTTTTTATTTTCAATTTACCCCCTAGGATTCACTAATTTACAAGGGAGGATTGGGTATATACCCATTGAAACTTAACTAATCGTAACTCTACCCATCAAAATATTTGAATTGGATATATATCCATCAAATCCTAACAATATTGTATAAATCTCTTTGATACGGAGTATTACCAAAATTTCATTGATAAAAAGATTTAATCCTAACAATATTGTATAAATCTCTTTGATACGGAGTATCAAATACTTTCCTTAATTAATCTTCCTAATGAATTTATGTGTGTACCTTGCAATCTCTTCTCCTAGTACGTCTTTAAGCAGTTACGCAAAGTTAAACTTAAAAGCATTCAATGTAGTATAAAACTAACCGTTCCCAAATTCAATTGCCACCAATTTCAAGGAATATTAATTATTGAGATACTATACCGAAAATTATCTTTGTGATTATACATCTAATCAATTATTCTTACAAAAATGCATAAAAAGCTAGTCAATAATCAATTATAGCACAACATTGTGAATTACATAATGCAAGAATATACTGTAGCAAACGATTATGTGAACCATGAAATACTTCGGAGAGAATGAGATTCTTCGGAGAGCCTTTTGGGACGAGGAAATACTCATTTGATTTAATTCAATTTGATATGGAGTACTTTTTTAGATGTTGAATTCTGATATAATTATTGTATTACTTTCAATTAATTTACTAAAAAAAAAAGAGGGACGAGGAAAAAGAATTTATTCATCCATTCAGGGGTCTCCGGGCTTGCACATGTATAGCCCAGTAGATGTATATATGGCCCAATAGTCATAACGCTGGTTCACATATATGTCCAATTTGGACCTATGTTTTCAGAAAGATCGGGCCATGTATTTAGGTACGAACAATTTCGTGAATTTATTCAGCGATTTATGGCTACGTGTGAAAACTGAAATTATTGTACATATTGCTTAATATTATTGGTATAATTGGCATTGTTTTTGTTATAATTAACTAACACTCCCTCCGTTTTGTTCTACTTTACAGCTCATTGCACATATATTAAGACATATCCTATTCTTACTATATTACCCCTATTAAATTCATATTGGTAAAAGGTGAATGATGAATGCATTTAATGTGTCTTGCTTAAGCATATTGGAATTAAAGCATTCTTGAGTCTTGTTTGATAAACTTCCCTACAGTTCAAATAAAAAAAAAAACGTCCCATGGGCACTGACCCAATTTTCGAATAGCATTCAGGATTGTCAAGTTGTCTCCTTATGTAATTCATGGCCCGATATATATTGGGCCCGCGTGTTCGGAATATTAGGCCCATGTATCCAGATAAAGTTCCATACCTTTATTGAATTGGGCCTTAAAGAATATGTTGGACGCTATATCTCCTAGAGGGGGCTAGGAATAATAAAATATTGGGGAGGCGGCGGAGTTGGCGGCAGCGGAGGTGGTGATGGTGTTTAGCGGGTTAGGTGATGAAGATCAATATGTGTTAGGTGGTATTAGTTGTGGGGGTGGTGTCATTGCTCATGTTGATCACGTTGGTTCATCGAAATTGAAATCGATTCCGATGACGGTGATGGATGGTTAGGGCGGTGGCGGTTTGGTTGGTGATGATCAATGGTGGCATGGGTGGTTTAGTGGTGGTGGAGATGGATGAGGTGGTGGTGTGGTGGCGATGGAGGAGGTGGTGGTATGGTGGTTGAGCATGTTGATCATTGTGGTTCATCGAAACTCAAACCCTAAACCCTAAACCCTAAACCCTAGAACCCTAAAACCCTAGAACCCTAATGTCAAAACCGTAAAATCGAATCCGATGACGCCGATGGATGATCATGGTGGGGGCGGTTTGGTGGTGATGATCAATAGGTGGCTTGGGTGGTTTAGTGGTGGTGGCGGTCGAGGAGGTGGTGGTTTGGTGGCATTGGTCATGCTGATCATGCCCGGTCATCGAAACTCAAACCGTAAAATCGAATCCGATGACGGCGATGGATGATCGGGGTGAGGGCGGTTTGGGGGTGATGATCAATAGGTGGCTTGGGTGGTTTAGTGGTGGTGGCGGTGGAGGAGGTGGTGGTGTGGTGGCATTGGTCATGTTGATCATGGCGGCTCATCGAAACTCAAACCATAAAATCGAATCCGATGATGGCGATGGATGATCGGGGTGGGAGCGGTTTGGGGGTGATGATCAATGTGGCTTGGGTGGTTTAGTGGTGGTGGCGGTGGAGGAGGTGGTGGTTTGGTGGCATTGGTCATGTTGATCATGCCTGGTCATCGAATCCGATGACGACGATGGATGATCGGGGTGGGGGTTGTTTGGGTGGTCCCGCCGTCGACGCATAGACAAGTGCCCCAAGCACTCACAACACCACGGTGACACCACTGCATAGCGAGGCGTCACCGACAATTGGCGGCGGCGCCGGGCTACCACGCCAGGACCGGACCGGTGGCGGCCACAGGTGGAACTGCCCCAGCCACCGGAGCAACGACGTCGACACAATGACGCGCCGCCGTGACATTTACGCTCACGCGACGCCGACACAATGACTAATTTCACGCGCCGCGGCCGTCACAACCTCGTTCACGCGCCTCCGCCGAAACATTTACGCTCACGCGCCTCCGGGGACAGAACCACGTTCACGCGCGTCGGCCGTGACAACCTCGTTCACGCGCCGCCTTGGCACCGCCGTCGACACAAAGACAGGTGCCACGCGCACTCACAACACCACGGTGCCACCACTACCTCTGGCGTCTCCGGTTACCGCCACCGCTTTCGGTACAACCGCCCTAATGTGTCAATCGTTTGGCGGGAATTTGTTTCACTTGGCGCCTTGGCGGGTAAATCAAATGTTTTGGCGGGCCCATATTCAATATTTGGGCAATTTCATTTTTCCGAAATTTTTGGTTGCATCTTTTCAGCCACCCATTCCCCCCCCCCCAAAATCGTACTCATTTTTAGTGGATCTATTTAAACCTATTTGGTGACCCGTACGTGCACACCTAATTTCTAAAGACAAAATCCTCTTCTTTTTGAGTGACCCGTACGTACCACACCAAACAAGCTTTCGCCGAAAATGGATCTGAAACAGGTAAAACATGTGGCGTGATAGTTGTATCACGCTTGCCCTTTTTGAGTAGTTTTGACATTTCCTGTTCTCTCCCTTGGATCTAAAACAACGTTTGTTTGCAGGTGCATCTCGGGAAAAAGTGTATACTCTTCTTGAGAGGGCACTTGCGAATGCAAAGAAGAGGCATGAACTGACTGGCACTGGCATGCCATGGTGGGAGGATAGGCGTACATTACAGACGTTGGACAAGGTACAAATATTTTAAATAACCACACGCGTTTTACTTGAATTTAAAGATTCATATGTTTTGTTTTATGTTGGATTAACGTAAAACCAATTATCAGTTGCAAAAGGAGATCCATTCGTTGTACTGGGAGGCATACCGTGCGTTTGCCGACGACGAAAAGGGATAAAGGTCTAAACTGTAGTTTACACTGTACTTATATTCGGACTCATGTCTGCTGAATGTTTAGCTGATTCCTATTTAATAAACTAAAGCAGTTTGGTGCTTTCAGGAGTTAAGGAAATTCAAGGAAGAGACTTCGGGATACGACTGGCCTGAGTCCGACACCGCGTAATTGATCCTGTGTTTGGAATTTCGGAAATGTTTGTTTGAAGTCATTCCTAGAATAAAAACTTATAAATGACTGTTTGTTTACGTAATTTATTGATTGTGTAGCATGTTTATTAATGGAAAAAGAGCATCCTTGGCTTTTAGGATAATGCCTTTCTAGTTTCTACACTTTTTTACTCTGTTTTTCCTCAATAGAGAGACTAGCTCTTACAACTTGATGAATCATAAATCACAAATAAATGTCTATTTTAATTGCTTATTCTTGTCTAAATGTGTCTACGGGACCTCGAATCGACCTTCGTCACCAGTCTACGGGAGCTTGCAACCACCACCGTGACCAAGTATGTTCCGTTCTGAATTTCCTGGGTTCTGCATTCAACCAACGAGAATGGGTTCTGCATTGTGAGCCTCCATTAATGAGATGGCTTTTCAAATCACATACCCAAAATGCCAAGCTTGATTGCTTTGTAATCTGATTTCGTCTAATAATCTTATTTTCTGAATTGAGCAGAAGCCACCAAGTAAGGCATCAACAATGTTTGCAGGAACCTGGGATAAGTGTGTAGGCTGTACAAAAACAGTTTATCCAACGAAGAAGGTAAATCCAAATATCCAATGCTGCTACACAAAGACATCAATTTTGTTAGCTCCTTTATTTTGTTCTCAATGATTACTTATAAAGAAATGTATTTGAATTGCTATGAAAAAAGGTGTCGGTGAATAGAAGCTCAAACCACAAGAGCTGTTTGAAGTGCACCCATGGAGGGTGCACCATAAGCCCATCAAACTACCTTGCACACTAGAGCCGACTTTACTGCAAGCACCACCATGCTCAGCTGATTAAAGAGAAAGCCAATCTCAGCCAACTTGAAGGTGACTTTGAGAAGAGCAAAGAAGTTGCTGCTTAAAATGTCACACACAGAACATATTGTTTGATGTTATTTCTCATTGTATTTTCTGGGCCCACACAATTTTGACGGAAAAAACCTCTTCCGTCTATCAATATGAAATAATAATACAATGTTTATCCATGAAAAAGCATCCAAAAGAATTATCTTTTTCACTACGGACTATTTTATAATATTTGTCCATTTGAGATGCTGTTTTTTCTAGTAAAAGAGTCTTGATTTATTTTGTACCTTTATTTTATTATTTTATTAATATATTAGTCTAGCATCTAAAAAAGGTTAAATTCATAAAAATCCTAAAGTCATTATAACTTTTGAAATAAATAACGAAAATAAGTTTCGACACAAGTGAAAGCGCTAGTATGTTCCTAAACACGTACAGATTAACGCAATATGGGACAACAGTTTTAAGAGATAATACATTTAACTCCATCTGTACGATACAAATTAAGCAGTGAGTAGATGAAGTCAAGAATGCTACATTATTCTTCCTAGTATATACTATCAACATTCAGTGTCCAGTTATAGTGCTTTATGTTTAAGAGGTGGGGGACTCTAGCGGAGTAACACGGTAGTAGGTGGTTGATAAACCTCATATCAAATTTAATGCTCAGTCTTAGGGTTTGCACTCAGTGGTGCATTGTAAATACAAACTCTCCTTCATTTTCGCCTAGCTACTTTAGTAAACCTCAGCTTCAACTTTGTTTACACACGCTTTATTTCTCCCCCTTCAGAAGAAAATGTCAGCTGACGGGTTTAACGATCTTTGGGAACTTCTCAGGGAGAAGGAAAACCAAGAATCGCAATATGAGGGCGGTAAGACATGCACTTTTCTTTGCTTCTATGGCGTATATGTATTTCTTCCCGACTTTTACACTTCGTGATTATGTATTTCAGAGTGTCTTACGAATTATCTGCGGTGGCTGTATCGTGGAAGATACATGATATTACTCATGCAGGATGCTGACCGGTATGTCCGACAGACCCACGAAAGCCTCGTCGTTCAGATCCAGGAAATTTTCGCCGCTTCCATTGCTACGGATGAGGAGAGCCGTCATGTTTTGGATACGATTGCTGAGGTAGTGTATATATAATCTCAATACGACTTTTAAACATCAGCGTTTGGGTGGGTGAGGAATGGGTGCCACCAACTGTGCTAACATAAACATACTTCTTTGATTGTTATGAATCAGATCCATGCGCGGCTTCGCGAGCTTCAAAAACATGAGGATTTCATATTCGAAATCAGATGCAAGACTAGGGACTATTTAATTGCATATTCTTTTTAAGGTAAGGACCAGCGTGTTACTGTCATCCGTTCCCTCACCGCTGTGTTGGCATATGTTTGTGTTTGCAAGTTTATGTCTACCTTTATTTCGATTTAGTATTGATACTTCGTTATACCTTGGTGTGGTTTAGTATGAGAAGATAGTTTATTTATATGTAGTGAAAAAATAGCGTTATTTTAGACCACTAAATGATTGTTCCTACTTAGTTTTCTTAATATATAGCGGTTTCTACCGCCCTTTTCGATCAAAAAAAATGATTGTTGTGATAATGGCCTAAATAATAAAAACATTATTTGAAAATTGACACGTGGCTCAATTTTTTACAAAGACTTGGGTTTTGCTTAGTATTGTCCTAGGTAGATTTTAGTGACTTCGTTTGTTGGGTTGACAAAATACAGTAAAACCTCTATAAATTAATAATGTTGGGACTATGATATTTTATTATTTTATAGAGATATTAATTAAATGATAAATTAATATTTAATAATTTAAAGAGTTGTAATTGTAATAAGAGCTTTTAAGATGCACTATCATAAAAGATTTTTAACCGTATGATTTTAGATAGCTATGATTTGTGAAAACAATATTCATGAACTTAAGATTATGATTAATGAGCTTTGCTATCTTAAAAAAATGGACGTCAATATATAACCTATTGATTACCCAAGTAAAATTCATACATGTTAGGGGTCTAGAGAATAACAGAAATTGTGACTAATAGCTTGAAAATAAGGTTAATGATGAACTTGAAGACAATATAGTATCTTTGGAACCAATTACACAAAAGGAAGCACTAATCGTGTCAAAAACTCTTCACAAATTTTGGTGCAATTCGAGAACACGATGCTACAAATGTTAGATGCAATAAGAAAAAGTTAAAGATGAACCTCATATAGACTTAACAACACTAAGAACAAGTCACGAGTCTTTTTAGTTTTTTCTCCCTTTCTTCACATCTCTGCCCTTCATTAGCATAAGAACAATTTGTAGTGATATAAAAAATGTTTAAATGATTTGCACGCTTTGTTTACTACTGACAGCGCCGTTCCTTGAGTTTGAAGTGAAAGAGCGACTGATTGGATATCAAATTTGCCACTACAAGTTTAGTTTAGTGATTTTGATTTTTGGTGTGTACCTATTGTTTGGTACTTATTGTGTTTCAGTCCTCACTTAAATGCTTTGTTATGCCGATCATAATCTTAAATCTTCACATTACTATACCAAAATACATAATCTTAAAGCTTCAAACAACAACAAAAAAACTTCCTTAAAAAAAACAAGAACAAGAACAACCATACCGAAAACCTTAAACAACACGCCCCCTCCATCGCCCAGTCGCCCCTCCCAACTACTCGCCACACAGTTCACGATGCTCAGCAGCCATCTGGTCTCTAAGCTGATGGTACGATAAGTTCCTCTTGTCAGCTGGATCATTCATCTGGTTGAGGAACTTGGCCTTCTTGTACGACTTCCTCTTGGCCGCCGCCGGGTCAGACCAGATGTCGACATCCGGGCGCACGTCCAGCGTGTACCTTTCGTGTAGCATCATAAGGTCCACAAAAGGCGTCTCCCTCCTCTCAACCCATCCATAGAGGGCTCTATCGAGCCACGCTACTTGACCGTCCAAGATGACACGGTTAATGAGCGCGTAAAACTCAAACTAGAGGCAATCGTGCTTGTGCAAGAGGTCGTTGTAGCGGTAGGAGATCTGCTCCGGCAGGGGCCTCAGGATGTCTTCCGGATATTCGACGTCGTCGGCCTTTCGTTTTCGGGTGTTCCTGGAGGAAGGTGTTTTAGGGCTGTCAACATTTTTGCGCGGGGGTTGAGATTTGGCGCCCTTATCCATTTTGTGCTAACTGCATGTAATATCCGCGATATTTTAAGATTTTAAAAATGAAATTTAATATAATATTTTTATCTATTTCTATTTCTAAAATTTTTATAATAAACTTTAAACTTCTCTTGGAAAAGAGATTTTTGTGAAAAAAATTAATTAAAATAAAATTAAAGAATACTCCATAAGGATTTTGGGCAATTTAAAAAGCTTTGAATAAAATAAAGGCTTTATTAATCTCAAAATTTATTAAAATAATAATACATTAAAATAAATCCTTTATTTTCTCCTTCTTCAACCTAATGCAATTAACGTATAATGAAAAACAAAGGCCAATGCATGCTCCTCTTTCCACCATAGCCTATAATTCTAACCATGACATCACCATGCTTACCTCATCAAGATTACATCACCATTCTCACCAACTCTCCCCAATCACCATTCACCCTTCCCTTCTCCATTGGTCAAAATCCATGGTAATGGATCACAAGTCCCATGGATTTACCTATTTAAAGGGGCTGAAATCTCCACTTAGAACTCACCCATCTCATTCTTCTCATTCTCATTACAATTTTGCTCTCAATTTCCCTCAAAAATCAGCCCTCGAAGTTGAGTCTTCCCTCCAAAAATTCCCCCAAGGAGCCCTCTTCTCCTTCCTTTGGACCGCCGGCCACCTCGCCTGACCACCGACACCACCACCGACGGCCTCCTCCTCCTCCAGCGCGCCGCCCTGTCGCCGCCGCAGCCTCCCTGGTGCCGCCCCTCACCGCCGGCCCTCCTTGCCTCCTCTTCCCCTGTGTTCTGTAACACAGGCAAGCATACAGTAAACCCCAAAAACCCTTAATTCTATTTCTATTTAATTTATTAATTTAATTTAAATTTATTATAATATGCTAGTATTAGTAAGTTGGTCAAATAATAGTTGCTTGCAAATTATTAAGATTTATAAAAATTATTTTGTTAGTTGAAAGGAGGGGATAAATCATTTTAATAAACTATTATTAAATTACTATATCCTAATATGAATAACAAGGACATGTTTGTTTAGATAAATTTTTATGAAGCTATTATAAAAAGTATTTTATTTTATAAATTTATTAGCTTATGATTTTGTCTCTATATTAAATATCACCATTATAAAGGTATAAGCTTTTCTAAGTAATACTTTTACTTATCTCTAAGTGTAGAGAAATACCAAATTATATGGAAATAAGAATATTAATAATGATTATTTTAATTATTTAATATAATATTAGTTTAACTTATCTCAAGGGTAAAGTATTCCTACAAGGCCTAAGTTCTTTTATAAATACAAGGGTATGGACAATAATATGAATTATAACATTATATTGTTAAGTATTTAAAAATATCTCACCTAGAAAGATATTGTATAATATAGAAAAGAATATTATTTTGTGACTTAGAATATCATAAAAAGTATATTATAAGGAAATGATTGGGTATTTTATACCATGATCTTATAACTATAGATAAATTATGGGAGGAATTTTGGAAATAAAATAAATAAGAATATTTATTTTATATTATGATAGTTTTAGAAAGCTTACCCTATCAAGTAAATAGAAGTTTTTATCTATGAGAAGTTACTAAGAAATAGCCTAATATTATTCTACCTTTTTTATTATAACCTCCTTATTAAAAAGGATTTTTATTGAGAGAATATTATTGATAAAGTATTTTCGTAAAGGGAAAATGATTTTAAATAACCCTTGAATATCATTGAAATTAAGGAAATTATTTTTGAATAATCAATAAGTTTTATTTTAAATGGAATAAAAGGATATTACGAAATAAAAATAATAATAAAGGAATATTATTGTGACACCCTTATACCCTATGACGTATACTTCATAAAACTTAACTCTTATATAAAGAGATAATTCACATATAAGCAATTATTCACGTAAGCACATAACAGACATTAACAACCATAAAAGGTTGCAAACACACATCTATGTCGTTACTTCTCATATTAAAACATCTGTCACTCTAACTTATATTACATCTCATATGTCTATGATGCAAAATGAGGAGGAGAAGGTTGCTTAGAGCTTCAGCCAGCCGACCTGTATGAATGTGACCTCTAAACGGACACACGTCAGTAAGAACTAGCTGAACCTGAAAAATTGTTTTGCGATTTACGTGAGTCGCATACTCAGTGAATATAAACCATCATCAATTATTTCACACAAAGCCAAACAATTGGTCAGTATACATATTCATACATATTATCTATATATATATATATCATATATGAATTTACTATGCAAATGCAAATGCTGATGTTTCCGATTCTTTATTCTGTAAACTGTTCAAGCCTGAATCTGCCCCGGGTTTACTATATATGGACTCTTATGGTCCCTGTAAGAATTATGACCCGTAGGTCCTGTATGATCCGTAGATCCTGTATGATCCGAAGATCCTGTATGACCCGTAGGTCCTGTATGATCCAAAGATCCTGTATGACCCGTAGGTCCTGTGATACAAATTCAGGGCAAGACAGTCACAGGTCCTTTTAATCTCATTGCAATATGCTATGAAATCAAGTGCTTCATGTAACCATATATCATATGTCATCTGTTAACATACTTTCTGTGCAAACAACTCTGGAAATTTCAGAGCTATCATATAAAACACATATATCCATATAATCCATATACCACATATATCCATATAGCTCATATAGCACATATATCCATATCACATATATCACATATATTCATATATATCCATATACCACATATGGTTGAATCTCCGGTCTATACTCACTAGGGGTGAGCAAAAATGCCCGATCCGTTAATCCGATCCGCCGATCCGGCCTATCCGATCCGAAAAAATCCGGATCCGAATGGATCACAAGATTTTTTATCCGTATCCGATCCGATCCGGGATTTTTTTCCGGATATCCGGACCGGATACGGATCGGGGTTTTCAAGGAACCGGATATCCGGTATATGCGGTACTATATATATTTTTTAGAAAATACACATTAATACTAAGTAGAATAGATGTTTAAATGACTATTTTGTAAAATTTCAACACATCAAGTGTTCAATTCTCCTCAACCATGTAAACTTTCAATTAAAATTTAAACGGATCGACGGATATCCGGTTCCGATATCCGTCAATCATGCGTATTAATTGGACCTAAATCAAAAATAGTGGAAATATTTTTCAAAACGGATATTTCGGATATCCGGTAGAGGATATCCGCTTCAAACGGATATTTCTTACCGGATATCCGGCAATTAACGGATCGGATACGGATCGAGGTTTTAAGGGAAAAAATTACCGGATATCCGGTATACCGGATCGGATCGGATATATCCGTTTGCTCACCCCTAATACTCACCTGTTCAAGACGATTACTATATCTCTCCCCCTTGACTCTGACCACGGTCTATTACTTGGGCTCCTATATATAACCAATGCAAAAACAATCTATTTACTCTTACAAACTTTAACCCCAAATGCAATGAAATGCCAGAATGCATTATAACTTCTTGTGCATCTTTCCAAATCCTTTAAAACTTGACAACAGTAAACTATATATATAAAGGAACATTTTTCTAGTTCAAACCTTTATGAAAAACTCGATCAAAGGGCTCCCTAATATTATTACAAGGAAAAATCTAAAATTACTCTGAAATCTTTTACCGAATATAAATCCGATATCGAAAACACCCTCTGAAAACTATAGATCAATCGATTTTCAAATCAAAATCAACTGTAGATCTAGATCTGGAAAAATCAATAAAATCCAGATAAACCATTAACTAATTAAAAACTTACCAAACCACGCTTGTACTTCAAGATTAAAACCCGACAGAAGAGATCTTGTACTAGATCCAATCAAACCAACAAACAAATTCAAACTCACCATTTTCTTTCTCTCGAACTCCTCTCTTTTTCGTCTCTTTCATGTACTGTCATTTTTTTTCCTTCGTACATACTTCCTTAATGACAAAGACATTGCAATCATATTCATATATATCCATCAACAAGTCGGCAAAATTTAAAACAAATTTCACTTTTGACCCTCAAATCTTTTTTACTACAAACTTTACCCTGAATTAATTAATAATTAACTTTTTCTTAAAACTTTTTTAAAATATAATAAACTTAATTAGAAAATAAATATTACTTTTAAAAACTCACTATATATCATGCCAATATGCTATGCATATGCTCTTAATCTTCTATGAATGCAAAATGACGTATGCATTTTGATCGGGGATGTTACAATTATTATTTTAATTTAGCTACCTAAATTATTATTATAATAATTTAGAATCTTTCCATCCACCTAAGCTAAGTACACTTGAGAAATCCGAATCTTAAAAGGAATTTCATATCTAAAACCATTCGTAAATTTCCGTGTCAATAGGTCGGGAATCTCGTTCAAAGTCGCGAACCCCACCTCCGTCTTATCGCTAAGTCCGTTATCTTCCGAACCAAGGCAAGTGGATTTTTCCCCTTGTGACCTTTATAAATTCGTTTCCGTGAAATTCTCGATGTTTGGAACAACTTGTGTGCTAAGTAATGAATGAACCTAGGAAATATCGATTGTTAGTTATAACGACCTTTGTTAGTTTAGTTCGCTATTATTATCTCATAGGACTATTTATGCTAGTGTGATTATGGCTTTGGTTGTTTATGGACTCGTTCAGAGATCCACGTTGAATGAACTAGTAAGGGGTGCGGAATAACCGACGCCTCTATATAACCCTTCTAAGTCGTAAGTGCCTACGTGTTTGAAGTACGACTTTCGGGATCATGATTTCATCCGCTCCGATTGCAAGGAGGGATGTGCGCACTCTAGCTAAGTTTCGGAAAACTGGGTTTCCCTTGGTGGATCGGGCTCACCGAATTCCCACCCTTTTCAAATCATTAAATCAAATACGCTACATAAGTGCCAATGCACATTTAAGATATTAAAATCAGACCGATCTCAAATGATCGATCTGGCACTCGGTCCGCTCAGGGCGCGAGAGTTTTAACTCGTATGAATTAATAATGTTCCCAACATATCTTTTATTCTCGATGCTAAAAGAGGCCTACAATTTAGTAGTATTCTCTAAACTAACGAGCTATCATCACTTAAGATACGCTCTCCCTCGTACCGTTAAAACTCCACATAAATAAACCCTATCTTGAAACAGAACCTATTGTTATCTTCGTCATTATTTCGCTAAATTACTGAAGTACCCTTGGGAAAGTTCCGTTCCCGCTTGCTTAGTCTCTTAGACTAATTCTTCTTTTCCGCATGTTTGCCTGACATTTTATCGCCCCTCGCGAATTATGTCAGAACCTAGGATTAATCCCAATGCGTAAGGTGAAGGACAAAGGAAGGGCAAGAAGTTTCAAGATGTAATCGAATCTCTTTTCGGTTTATTTTCATTATGCTTTAAAGACGGCTTCTTTCATGAATTGTAAGTTCCGAACAAGTTTATAATCATGTGATTTGGGTTGTAAGAACAAAGTCTTCTTCGGAAGCACCTTTTATTTATCTAAGTATGTTTAAATTCCGCATTTTATTATTCTATATCATTCTAAAAGCCTCGGGTGACTTTGGATGGTAAAATCTGAGGTCACTGGCGGTAATACCCAATGTTGAAAAATATGGGTGTTACAACTATGGTATCAGAGCCGAACGTTTTGTTTTCAAAACCGAAAAACTTCTAAAACCAATTTTTTTTGAAAACCGAGAACTTTTAAAACCTAAGTTTTCATTCCGCAAAAGCAAAACTCCTATTTCTAGAGAGTTTTCTTCTTTATATTCCTTAAGAAACTTAAAAGTATCAATTTTCTAAACTTCTTAGCTAAGAAAGTCCTTAAAATTCTTTTTAAAACTTTAGCTTAGTTCTAGAACTTTTACCTTTAGAAATTTCCCTTTTTACTTAAGTAATAAATATGTTTTAACGCTTTAAACTTAACCACCTAAGTTAGAACTTTTCTTGAAACCTTCACCATAGTAACTTCTACGATTTAGGAAAATTCTTATAACGAGAATCTTTTAAAGAATTCCCCACCTTCTTGAAATAACATAATTCCAAGGAAAAATCCTAAACCCTCTAAGTAGGGCCAAGAAAATGAAAAGTATAAAATAAACCTTTGTTTTAGTAATTTTTCAAAAGCCTTGACTTCCTTCGCTATGTCTTCACCTTGGAAGAACTAATGATGTTCTCTATTAACGCCTTTTCCTTTCCTCAGACATCATGGTTAACCGAGGAAGAAACTACCACTTATGAAACCAAGACCACGAAGCCCGCTTTGGAATGCAGCCCCCCAACCCGTACTTTCCTTATGACGATACTCCAAACAACTTCTTCCATCAACTCGAAGAGAATCATCTCGAAGAAAACATGGAGATCGATCAGAATGTGGAACACTGGGAAGAATCCGAAGAAGATCCAGAGGAGGACCCCAACCTCCCTATCGAGATCCCTGAGGACTACCCAGTACCCATCGCACCCCCAACATCCCCAGCGTATTACCCCGAGGACTACACCTCGGGGGATGAGGAGATAGCACCCGACTACGTACCAGAGGATCATACTGACGACGATAATGACGGGTGGATACTCGAATACCAACCAGGGGGAATTGTACCCGAGCTCAACTTTGAGGACGGGGAACCAGATGAAGTGGATGACGAGGAATTTGAGCTACTATGGCAAGCCCAGGAGGAATGGGATGCCATGAATCAACAAGAGTTTGAGGAGTCCGAGGAAGAAGATTCGGACGGGGTGGTTATCGACCCCGAGACGCCACCACCGCCACCACCAGTGATGGAGTATGTGCCCCCGGCACCTATGCCACCCATGATCCAGGTCCCGAGGGTCATGCCATCCCCGATTCAGGTCCCAAGGGTGGAAATTGCCCCACCTCCAAGAGCACACGCGCCAGAAGGGCCTATGTCCGTAAGAGAAAGGGACGAGGAGCTCCTCCAAAGGCTTCACCTAGGACCCAACAACCCGAACCGCCCGTGGGAGCACCCCGAGCAACCATCACTGTACGAAAGGGCAAGTCAAGCGTCCTTGGAAAGTCATATGGAAGGACTCACCAATTGGATGGAGGGGGAATCCTCAAGCAGACGAGCTCGCCAACCATTGGTGAATTTCCCGCCACCCCGGGGAGTTTTGCCTTCTGGAAACCGCAGAATCGACTACAACCTTCTGGAAAGCAATAAGGAGGGTTGGTTGCAGGAAAGAGAAAGGGAACAAGATGAGAGGATCCAACATCGGATCTGTATCGCAAAACTTCAGGCTCGGGAAAACCGTCGAAGCAGATGGATAGAACAGGCGAATCTCCTCCTCAACAGTGATCCAGGAATGATTAACGAGGCACTCTTCGAGGAAGGTTTCCTCGACAAATACACCACCACTCCTAGATCCCCGTAATTTGTACTTTTCCTTTCAAAGAAGTGAGCTTAGACCACTTCTCCCGACTCCATTTTTGTCCTTAAGGAGTCAAATCGGCTTAGTTTTTCTTTATTTCCTTAGCGTGGATTGGCTCAAGTTATAAAGCCTTGTACTACCTTTTAAACAATTATTAGTGAATTGTCCTTTTCTTTACTAAAGCCTGCGCGTTAATTCTTACATGTGTTATTGAATTAACAAATGAAACCAACCTAAAACCTCCAGATTGTCAACACGAGAGCCATAAGTCGTACCGTCAATCCCGACGGCAGTAGGGAAGATCCTGGCGAGAGTCAATCCAAGGCTGGAGGTAGGCGCCGAGTTAACCCGCCTCCTGCACCAGCAGCCCCAGTTGTCCTCAATGAGAATACAATAGCCGCTCTACGCACTCTGGTGCAGCAGTTAGTGCAAGAAGCCATCCCTGTTGTTGTAGCAAACCCTGAAAACACTGAGGAAGTACAAGAGAGAGTCCCAGCAGAAGAATTCATTCTCGAGGGGCCGAGAGAAATTAGCTTCGCTGAGGGAATCAAAACCTTCAACACAATGAAACCCGACTCTTACGACGGGACGGGCGACCCATCAGGAGTCCAATATTGGTTCTCCCATGTCGAAAGACTTCTAAGGAATATACCTTGTTCCGAAGCTGACAAAGTGCACATGGCCGCACTAAAACTGAAGGATGAAGCTGGTGAGTGGTGGGAAAGTTCTAGCTTGTCCAAACGAACTGATCTGAGCTGGGCCATGTTCAAGGGCAAAATGATGCACCGATTCTTCTCTGAATCCATGAAAGAAGAAAAGCTGGATGAACTACACTCCCCGAAATTACATGGGCTGAGTGTGCTGGAGCGAGCAAAGAAGTTCAATCACCTCCTTCAGTATGCTGAGGAAGAAATCACCACAGAGAAACAGAAAATCAAACACTTCCATCGCTGGATGAGTGATCACATTAAACCCTGGATGGCAAATCGCTCCTTCAAAACTTTGGAGGAATATGTGGACGATGCCCACAGAATGGAGGGAACTCTTAAGGTCCCCGAGCGCAAGAAGTTCGGTGAAGGAAAGCCTCACCACTCCAGTCACGGTGGGTTTAAGAGGCCAGCATCTCCACAGGGATCTCAGTGGTCCAAGAAGAGCAAGCACAAGACCTCGTCAGCTGGATCCAGATTTGGCCCTGGGCCCGAATCAACAAAGACCCTGATAGTCTGTCACAACTGTGCAGAGCCCGGACACATAAACCGGAAATGCCCTAAGCCACTCAGGAGGTGCTACAATTATAACAAAGACGGACACCTTCGGCAGTTCTACAAGCAACCAACAAATTCCGCAGGCCAAACCCAGTCCAACCCCGTATCCCAGCGCCCGCAAGCTTCGAACAAGCCAGCAGGAACTTCATCGGTCCAATCCACAGCTCATCAGAAGGGAAAATGGCCTATGTATCCTAAGAATCAAGGGCAGGGGCTGTACGAGATGAACACCACCAACAAGCCTGAGGAACCTATCTGCCAAGGTACCCTCCAGATCCACTCTAAAGATGTTTTTATACTCTTCGATTCCGGCGCTTTGCATTCTTTCATGTCCGAAAAATGTGTAGAACTCTTTGAGTTAGATGACCTCGAAGAATGTGAGCCATTTATTGTGAACCTTCAAAACGGTGAAAGGATTATAGGATCCAAACAGTTAGGTAGTTTTCCTTTATGCATTCAAGGAGGAATCTTCAAATCCAACTTGATATGCATTCCAATGGACCCCTACGACATCATTCTCGGAAGAGATTGGTTGTCCCAGCATGGAGCAGTAATCGATTTTTACACCCGAACAGTAACCATCAACTCCGGGGGGAAACACATATGCAGATTCAAGGGAAAACGAGAAGAAGAAAATGGGAAAGTGATCAATGCCATGAAGGCCGGGAAGCTACTCCGGCAAGGCTGCGTTGGGTATCTTTGCTACCTCGAGCCAGCGGAGAAAAGGGTCATAGATATACAAGAGATTCCTATAGCCAGAGATTTTCCCGACGTCTTTCCAGAAGAGCTTCCTGGATTACCTCCCCGACGAGAAGTTGAGTTTGCAATAAGCCTCGAGCCAAGAACCGCACCAATATCCAAGGCCCCCTATCGGATGGCCCCACTAGAAATGAAGGAACTCAAGGGTCAGCTCGAAGAACTGCTTGAGAAGGGATATATCCGACCAAGTGCTTCGCCTTGGGGAGCACCTGTGCTCTTTGTGAAAAAGAAGGATGGGACTTTCCGCTTATGCATCGACTACAGAGAGTTGAACAAAGTCACCATCAAAAATAAATACCCTCTCCCAAGGATAGACGACCTTTTAGATCATCTCAGAGGTGCTAAAATCTTTTCAAAGATTGATCTAAGATCAGGGTATCACCAACTTCGAATTAGAGAAGAGGACATTCCGAAGACAGCTTTCCGCACCCGCTATGGTCACTACGAGTTTGTAGTGATGCCATTTGGGTTGACCAATGCACCTGCGATATTCATAGATCTGATGCACCGATGCTTCCATGAATACCTCGACAAGTTTGTCATCGTCTTCATCGACGACATCTTAATCTACTCCGAGGATCGTGCAAAACATGAAGAACACCTCCGAACCGTGCTACAGATTCTAAGGCACCATCAACTTTACGCCAAGTTGTCCAAGTGTGACCTATGGCTTACAGAAGTGGCTTTCTTAGGACACATCATCAACCAAGAAGGAGTTATGGTGGACCCAAAGAAAATCGAAGCGGTCTCAGAATGGAAGCAACCGAAGAATGTGAAGGAAATTCGCAGCTTCCTAGGACTAGCAGGATACTACAGAAGGTTCGTTGAAGGATTCTCGAAGATTGCTCTCCCTATGACGAAGCTACTCCGAAAGACTTATAAGAAGTTCATATGGGATGAGAAGTGTGAGGAAAGTTTCCAAGAACTTAAGAGACGTCTCACGAGTGCACCGGTGCTAACACTGCCAGATGGACACGAGGACTACGTGGTCTACAGTGATGCCTCGAAGCAAGGTTTGGGATGCGTGCTAATGCAGAGGGGGAAGGTAATTGCCTATGCATCTCGGCAACTCAAGGTCTACGAAGTGAACTATCCGACGCACGATCTTGAACTAGCAGCAGTAGTGTTCGCTTTGAAAATTTGGCGACATTACTTGTACGGGGTCAAATGTCAGATTTTCACCGATCACAAGAGTTTGAAGTATGTATTCACTCAGAAGGAACTAAACATGAGGCAAAGAAGATGGTTGGAACTACTAAAGGACTACGACATAGAGCTGCTCTACCATCCGGGCAAAGCTAACGTCGTAGCAGACGCTCTCAGTCGAAAGACCCAACAAGAGGGCTTGATCGCAATGCTAACGGTCCAGCCAAAGTTGCAGAAAGAACTGATCAGAGAAGGCATCGAGGTCTGGTTTGGAAGGCAACAAGGTTGTCTAAACACCCTGGAGATCCATTCCGACTTGTTAGCCGAAATCAGAGAGAAGCAAACAGACGACCTCATGCTAATCAGGATAAGTGGAGAGGTGCAAGAAGGCAAAGCACCAGGATTCGTCATTCAGGATGACGGTTCCCTGTGGTTTCAAAACCGGATTTGTGTACCGGCAGAGGGCGAACTTCGGAAGATCATACTGAAAGAAGCTCACGCATCTGCCTATTCGGTACACCTAGGGGCAAGTAAGATGTACAAGGATGTCCGAAGAAATTTCTGGTGGCCAAATATGAAGTATGATGTCGCCAACTTCATATCTAAGTGTTTAGTCTGTCAGAAGGTAAAGATCGAACACAAAAGACCCGGAGGAAAATTGCAATCCCTTCCCGTGCCCGAATGGAAATGGGAGGATATAGCAATGAACAGGCCCGTCCATTAGCATGTGCAAACAACCCATCCGAACAGGGCCCCCAAAATTATAGGGCCTAAAATTTGAGAACCCAATATATATTATATATGGTATTATAAGAAAGCAAGTCAGTGTAGCTCATGTGGGTGAGTACGTACAAGTGTACAACGGAGTCATTTAGGAACCTATGCTCACGTTCGAATCTCAGCTGTACACTTTTCTTTCATTTTTCTCCAGTCCTGCACTCACCCCTAATCCGTATATAGGCCCGCAAAATTATTTTTTAGGCTACAAATATTCTACTTTTCTTGTCACAAATTTATTTAATTCACATTACAAAATTTGATTTTTCTTCTTCCCTTTTCCTTGCCGGTTGCCCATCAATACTACATGATGTTATTTTTAGTAATTAAAAAGCAACAAAATTCGAAATATTTAGTTGAGTAACTGAACATGGTTTGTATGAATTCAAACTATATACAATTAAATATGTTCTTAATAGTGTGTCTCCAATTATAGTATTTTAAATCACACGTTCCTCTATTTAAAAAATAATAATATCTAAAAAAAGGATAATTAATTATTAATTGTCATTATAATTTTCTTAATTGGTCACACATGACTTGAAATAATTGGATTTATAAAATTAGTAGAATATCTATATACATTGTTCTAAAAATTCCTTCTAGGCCCCGTCTAGGTTCCGCCTAGGCACTGGGAGGTCCTAGCCCGCCTAGCCGTCCAGACAACCTAGGCACCCGTCTAGTACCGCCTAAGCCACCGTTCATGCCGTCTAGGCGCTAAGCGGTCCCTCTCCGCCCAGCACCCGCCTAGCGTTTTTTAGAACATTGTCTATATACAATATCTTTCATCTAATAATTTGTTTGGAAAACACAATTTAACTACTAAATGAATATTTTTTAATTTATGAAAAATATATTACACTATATTTAACTTTTTAAAAAATCTAGATGATATTACATTTATATTAACAAGGTAAAATTTATTTTTTTTAATTATTAAAATGATAATAATATATAAATTAATTTTTCGCACAGAGCCTCCAAAATTCATTGGACGGCCTTGGCAATGGACTTCGTAACCGATCTGCCCTAGACTCAAAAGCAGAAGGATTCCATTTGGGTAATAGTGGATAGACTCACCAAGAGCGCCCACTTCATCCCCATTCAAAAGAAGTGGAAGGCCCCAAAGTTAGCAACAGTCTTTGTTAAGGAAATCGTCCGTCTCCACGGGACTCCAAAAACAATTATCACCGACCAAGATGGCCGCTTCACCGCTTCCTTCTGGAAGGAACTACATAAGGCCATGGGTACCGAACTGAAGTTTAGCACCGCCTTCCACCCTCAGACGGATGGGCAATCTGAAAGGACCATCCAAACTCTTGAAGATATGCTTCGAGCCTGTGTGCAGGATCGCACCACAAGTTGGGATGACAGCTTAAGTCTCATAGAATTCACATACAACAATAGCTAGCATTCCACGATCAAGATGGCTCCCTTCGAAGCTTTATACGGCAGAAAGTGTCGTTCCCCGCTCTGTTGGGACGACAATGTCGACAAGATCCTTCTAGGTCCAGATTTGATAGAAAAGACTGCATCCGAGGTTGCCCTCATACGCCAGAGAATGTTGACTGCTCAGAGTCGGCAAAAGTCTTATGCCGATCTAAAAAGACGAGATATCGAGTTCATAGTTGGAGATAAGGTCTTCGTCAAGGTGTCTCCCTCGAAAGGCGTCTTCCGATTCGGAAAACGAGGCAAGCTTAATCCTCGATATGTGGGACCTTTTGAAGTCTTAGAAAGAGTCGGCAACCTAGCTTACCGAGTTGCTATACCACCTGCTGCTCACCCTGTGCATAATGTGTTCCACGTGTCCCTTCTGAGAAAGTATGTGCCCGACGAATCCCACGTAATCAACTTCGACGATGTCGAAATCCAATCGGACGACGCCTACGAAGAAAGACCAATTAAGATAATGGAGCATCGTGTGAAGCAACTACGCAACAAAGAGGTACCTCTAGTTCGGATACTCTGGTCTAAAGATGGCAAGGAAGGTACAACTTGGGAAACCGAGCAAGATATGCAGAAACGTTTCCCCGAGTTAATGGCACCCTAAGAACCAGTAGTTTTACCTTTTTAAGGGGGTACTAGACCCGTTTTATCCTCACAAGTCGAGAAGTGTTGTAGTCACCTTCCTTTTTCCCATCTTAGTTCCGCCCTACTTTTCCCTAGTTTCGGGGACGAAACTAATTTAAGGGGGTACTATTGTAATATCCGCGATATTTCAAGATTTCAAAAATGAAATTTAATATAATATTTTTATCTATTTCTATTTCTAAAATTTTTATAATAAACTTTAAACTTCTCTTGGAAAAGAGATTTTTGTGAAAAAAAATAATTAAAATAAAATTAAAGAATACTCCATAAGGATTTTTGGGCAATTTAAAAAGCTTTGAATAAAATAAAGGCTTTATTAATCTCAAAATTTATTAAAATAATAATACATTAAAATAAATCCTTTATTTTCTCCTTCTTCAACCTAATGCAATTAACGTAGAATGAAAAACAAAGGCCACTGCATGCTCCTCTTTCCACCATAGCCTATAATTCTAGTCATGACATCACCATGCTTACCTCATCAAGATTGCATCACCATTCTCACCAACCCTCCCCAATCACCATTCCCCCTTCCCTTCTCCATTGGTCAAAATCCATGGCAATGGATCACAAGTCTCATGGATTTACCTATTTAAAGGGGCTCAAATCTCCACTTAGAACTCACCCATCTCATTCTTCTCCTTCTCATTACAATTTTGCTGTCAATTTTCCTCAAAAATCAGCCCTCCAAGTTGAGTTTCTCTCCAAAATTCCCCCAAGGAGCCCTCTTCTCCCTCCTTTGGACCGCCGACCACCTCGCCTGACCACCGGCGCCACCACCGACGTCCTCCTCCTCCTCCAGCGCGCCGCCCTGCCGCCGCCGCAGCCTCCCTGGTGCCGCCCCTCACCGTCGGCCCTCCTTGCCTCCTCTTCCCCTGTGTTCTGTAACACAGGCAAGCATACAGTAAACCCCAAAAACCCTTAATTCTATTTCTATTTAATTTATTAATTTAATTTAAGTTTATTATAATATGCTAGTATTAGTAAGTTGGTCAAATAATAGTTGCTTGCAAATTATTAAGATTTATAAAAATTATTTTGTTAGTTGAAAGGAGGGGATAAATCATTTTAATAAACTATTATTAAATTACTATATCCTAATATGAATAACAAGGACATGTTTGTTTAGATAAATTTTTATGAAGCTATTATAAAAAGTATTTTATTTTATAAATTTATTAGCTTATGATTTTGTCTCTATATTAAATATCACCATTATAAAGGTATAAGCTTTTCCAAGTAATACTTTTACTTATCTCTAAGTGTAGAGAAATACCAAATTATATGGAAATAAGAATATTAATAATGATTATTTTAATTATTTAATATAATATTAGTTTAACTTATCTCGGTAAAGTATTCCTACAAGGCCTAAATTCTTTTATAAATACAAGGGTATGGACAATAATATGAATTATAACATTATATTGTTAAGTATTTAAAAATATCTCACCTAGAAAGATATTGTATAATATAGAAAAGAATATTATTTTGTGACTTAGAATATCATAAAAAGTATATTATAAGGAAATGATTGGGTATTTTATACCATGATCTTATAACTATAGATAAATTATGGGAGGAATTTTGGAAATAAAATAAATAAGAATATTTATTTTATATTATGATAGTTTTAGAAAGCTTACCCTATCAAGTAAATAGAAGTTTCTATCTATGGAAAATTACTAAGAAATAGCCTAATATTATTCTACCTTTTTTTATTATAACCCCCTTAGTTAAAAAGGATTTTTATTGAGAGAATATTATTGATAAAGTATTTTCGTAAAGGGAAAATGATTTTAAATAACCCTTGAATATCATTGAAATTAAGGAAATTATTTTTGAATAATCAATAAGTTTTATTTTAAATGGAATAAAAGGATATTACGAAATTAAAATAATAATAAAGGAATATTATTATTTTAATTTAGCTACCTAAATTATTATTATAATAATTTAGAATCTTTCCATCCACTTAAGCTAAGTACACTTGAGAAATCCGAATCTTAAAAGGAATTTCATATCTAAAACCATTTGTAAATTTCCGTGTCGATAGGTCGGGAATCTCGTTCAAAGTCTTTAACCCCACCTCCGTCTTATCGCTAAGTCCGTTATCTTCCGAACCAAGGCAAGTGGATTTTTCCCCTTGTGACCTTTATAAATTCGTTTCCGTGAAATTCTCGATGTTGGGAACAACTTGTGTGCTAAGTAATGAATGAACCTAGGAAATATCGATTGTTAGATATAACGACCTTTGTTAGTTTAGTTCGCTATTATTATCTCATAGGACTATTTATGCTAGTGTGATTATGGCTTTGGTTGTTTATGGACTCTTTCAGAGATCCACGTTGAATGAACTAGTAAGGGGCGCGGAATAACCGACGCCTCTATATAACCCTTCTAAGTTGTTAGTGCCTACGTGTTTGAAGTACGACTTTCGGGATCATGATCTCATCCGCTCCGGTTGCAAGGAGGGATGTGCGCACTCTAGCTAAGTGCCGGGAAACTGGGTTTCCCTTGGTGGATCGGGCTCACCGAATTCCCACCCTTTTCAAATCATTAAATCAAATACGCTACATAAGTGCCAATGCACATTTAAGATATTAAAATCAGACCGATCTCAAATGATCGATCTGGCACTCGGTCCGCTCAGGGCGCGAGAGTTTTAACTCGTATGAATTAATAATGTTCCCAACATATCTTTTATTCTCGATGCTAAAAGAGGCCTACAATTTAGTAGTATTCTCTAAACTAACGAGCTATCATCACTTAAGATACGCTCTCCCTCGTACCGTTAAAACCCCACATAAATAAACCCTATCTTGAAACACAACCTATTGTTATCTTTGTCATTATTTCGCTAAATTACCGAAGTACCCTTGGGAAAGTTCCGTTCCCGCTTGCTTAGTCTCTTAGACTAATTCTTCTTTTCCGCATGTTTGCCTGGCATTTTATCGCCCCTCGCGAATTATGTCAGAACCTAGGATTAATCCCAAGGCGTAAGGTGAAGGACAAAGGAAGAGCAAGAAGTTTCAAGATGTAATCGAATCTCTTTTCGGTTTATTTTCATTATGCTTTAAAGACGGTTCCTTTCATGAATTGTAAGTTCCGAACAAGTTTCTAATCATGTGATTTGGGTTGTAAGAACAAAGTCTTCTTCGGAAGCACCTTTTATTTATCTAAGTATGTTTAAATTCTGCATTTTATTATTCTATATCATTCTAAAAGCCTCGGGTGACTTTGGATGGTAAAATCTGAGGTCACTGGCGGTAATACCCAATGTTGAATAATAGGGGTGTTACAGTGCAAGGGTGGATAAATGCAAGGGTGGATAAGAATGGTTGTGCAATTTTGTTTTGGGTGTGAGTATACTTATATAGCGGGAATGGAAGCTCAACTATAAACTGTGTTGTGTAATTGGGCCCGTTTCATACAATCAATAGGAAACTTTATTTCTTTTCTACCAAAAAAAAATAGGAAACTTTCTTTCTTTTTCTTTCTTTATTTTATTGTTTTTTCTTAACCACATCATTCATAATCTTTCATTCTTTTTTCCACAATCAACTCTTTTTTATGTAATTGTGAATTCTCACTAAATCTATACTACCCAAGATACTCTTACCTTCTACTCCAATTTTGATTAAAAAATAATATTTTCATCTTATCTCGTTTTAGTGATTTGAGTGTTTTCTTTTCCCATTTCTTCATTAATTCTTCCCTATTTGTAAAGACCTCTGACGATTTAATCTTATTAATTTACTTTTCTTCTCAATTTCTACAATTTTATTTAATATACTTTCTTTATTAAAATTGCATTTTGATTGGTAATTGAATTTAATTATATACAACAATATGATGGAAAATATGGTCTGGGGCCTGATGGAAAATATGGAAAATACCATTGACAAATTACCTTTATTGCCAATGGTTGGCCAAATTTTCGGGCATAGAGGAGAGAGGCAATTAAAAAATAATAGATTTGATGAGTGAGAAAAAAAGTGGAAGAAAGAGAATGATGACCACTTTGTAGTTTTGGGCAATGGCCTAACATGATGACATGTGGCAATTTGACAATTTCTTTTTTCTTAGATTGATAAAGTATGACCAAATGATATTGGACAAACATTGAGAATGTTTGGGCATAAGTTTGAACATAAAAAGATAGAAGAGATAAAAAATAATAAGTTAATTGATGACCAAATAAATTTGGGCAACCACTATATGTATACTCGCCCCACCATGCAAAAATAGACCCCACCAAGCTACCATGCAATCTTTGGGGGAAACTTATCTTTGGGGGAAATTAAACTTATCATGGAAAATCGTTCATGAGATGAATTCTCAAGGAATGATTATAGTTGACATTAATTTAGAGAGGTTCTACTCTAGGTAGATCGATGTATTTCCAAATGCGGTTACCCTAAACAATTTCCAGTGCAACTTATCTTTAAATTTTCATAGTTAGAGAGTTTATGTGTCTAATAAACACACCCAAACTTTGCTTCAACGGACAATGAAACAATTCAAAACAAAGGGATTTAGTGATTGACAACATCGTCAGTTCGTAACTTATCACAACAGCAACTTCGATCTAAAGAAAACATAAATAGACGTCGCCCACAATCATACACACCCACGCAAAATCGGAGATCCCACAACGCATGGCTCGCTGGCCTACATCAAATTCGTGTACTCCTTCGATATACGAATTGCTTGGGCTGCAAGCTATGTTGTATAACACGTAAATGAATTGAGACAATAAAAACATTAAGCACGAGTTATTGAGACAATAAAAACATCAAACCTCTTGGAGGGTTGTCCGTTGCGTTTGATGGTTCCGTGCTGGCCAATAACTGTATATTTTCCCGCAGCATGGCTAGTTGGTCATCCAGATTGTCGAGCATCTGTTGCTTGAGTTCCCACTTACGTATCGCCCTTTCTCGAACTACCTTCATATCTTTCTCAAGCCCTGTTAGCAACAACATTAGCGCCGCCGCCGTACCACTAATTATTGTGCAATGGGTATACATTAATAATGAATACATGTTCATTAACCTTGAATGAATGATTCGTAGGAAGACGGGAGGGACTGGAATGTGTTGTCCGCCACCATGTTTAGTTCTAATGGCAGCGAGAAAGAATGAAATTTCCTATTGGGTTATTATGCTTGTTTCTTACGGAGTAGTATAGTGCAAGCCAAAGATTTATTTTTCTATTAACCATTTTTGGGGTGTGCGGGAAGAGAGCAATTCAAAAACTTGAATGCGTAAATCATCCTAGTACAAAGGCCAATCTCTATATCCTGCGTGGCGTCGTCTTTACTCCGCCACCTAGGCGTTGATTTAAAAATATGAGTAAAATTATGAATTAGCCCTTCACTTTTTCGTTATAAAACAAAAATGTCTAATCCATATACAATTTTTTTTTCATTTATAACATAACCTTTAGGTTTAAATCTCTCATTTATAAAAAAATATAATCACTTTTACAAATCCCATCTTTATAATAGCCACATAATCTATATAGTACAATTGTAAAGGAGAACCCATCTCTTTGGAAAAAATTTAGCCAAGTGGCTTAATCTAATTGTATACACAATTAAAATTTATAATTTTAAAACTACAAATTCTAAAACTACTTCCCCACTTCATCAAAAAAATTGACAAAAAAACCTACCCACTTTCCCACTCCCCCAGTTTCTATGAAACAATTACAAATTGTTTTTTGATGAAAATTGATTCAAAAATATTTTACTATTCTAAGAATTTTATATAAATAATTAATTTGAAGTTATGTAATTTCTTTTGTTCGCAAAAGTAGTTCATCTTAATTAATACCCAAAACCAGGACCACATGTACACGTGGTAGTATTTGGTGCATTGGATCGAGATTTTAATCAACGGATATGGAATTTTGGTCAGATTGGTATATTTTCATTCTCTTAGGTATTTTAAATCCAAAAAAATCAGACTCAATTTAAAAAAAGTATTTATAATATTTTTGTATTGTTTTTATTTATTTATAGACACCCATTTTTATATGTTTTGATTAAAGTAAAAAATAATATACATGTTAAATACAAGTAAAATAATTATTTAAAAAATCTTTATATATTTTGGATAATTAAATTTATGTGTTTTGAAAATAATATACTTTAATAAATATTATCCGAAATCAACCTAAAATAAAAAGCTTAAGATGTATATTATTATATTATAAATACTATAATTGAGTAAATAAAGATGAAAAATATAAATAAAGTAGTGGATTTTAGAGAATAGAATGGGGATGTGGGTTGTGGGGATAAAGTAGGAATGAATTTTAAAATGAGGTGGATGAGTGAGAAAATTGATTTGGTGGGTTAATAATTCATCAGTACTTTACAAAGTAGCTCATTTTAACACTTTTTTCCTTATTATTTTTGAAAAAATTTAGACAAAAAAATTCAGAACCTTATTATTTTTCGTTATGGGCAATTTGTTTTTTAATACCCAAATGTCCAAATTGGTATTTCAGCCTCCTGAAATACAATTATGAAATAAGTTTTCAAAATAGACAAATTAGTAGTAAATATACCAAAAAAAAGTCAATATTGCGAAAAAGGTATACCTTTTTTCAAAATTGCAACTTTACCAAAATTAATTAAGTAGGTACCCATTTTTATTGCAAAAATACCCACTCATCCCCCATATGCAATTTTTTTTGAATTAAAGAAAAAGTTAAATTAAATATTTATTTTCTATTTTTTATTTATGAGTTTTAAAAGAAATAGGACATGCTTGCTGCTCTCCACCGTCGAAACCCTAGCAATGGCCGAAACTGTCTTCTCCTTCATCTCAGGCGAGCAAGAATCGTCAAGCATCCGAACAAGAACGGGGACAATCCCCTGCGCGACGGCGATCAAGACGTTCTTGTCGTCGCCGTGCAACAACCCTAGCAGAGAATCCATCGCCGACGCCTTCGACTCCGGAGCTCCAATTTGAAGCTTCGTGAGAAGATTCGTGATATCGACTCGCACCGCCTCCCTCTTCGACAAGGCCGGTGGCGCCGGAGAGAGTGCTCGCATCGCCAGTTGAGGAGGCGAATTCATGAAGGACGCCGCTGCGGAGGAGAATCTCGGAGTCGGGAACGTGACGGTCAAGGAGAGCGGAGAGCGAATCAAGGTCGCTCTGAGTTCGCAGCTTGCCGTCGGCGGGAGAAGCGGGTTGGCACTTGTCGGTGAGTAGAGACGGCGGAGGAGAGGGTGGTGGAGACGACGGAGAGTAAATCGAGGCAGAGAATGTTGGAGGAGAGAGAATGGGAGTAGTCGGAGAGGTCTCGGAGGTGCGAGTGGAGGAGGGAAAGCTTTGTACGGAGGATGGACCACTTCCCCCGGAAGGTGTGGATGGTGGAGAGGAGGTGATCGTCGAGGAGGAAGGCGAGGTGCCCACTGCCCCGCCCCGCCCCGGTGCCCCCTGCTCGGCGGTTACTCCCAGTAAAAAATTTTCCGGCGACAGGATAAAGCATACATAATGACAGGATGTACTATATAGAAAGACGGGATAGAATTTTCATATTTCTTTTAAAACTCATAAATCAAAAAAAGAATTTTTATTTATTTCAAAAAAGATTTATTAATGTTCATTTTATAGAAAAGATGCCCACGTGGGTATTCAAATGCTATTTAAGTATAACATGGTCATTTTTGCAATAAACACTTTTAGTTGGTGTATTTCTGCAAAATCGCCTTCAAAATATTACTAGTAGTATATTAGTACAAATATACAATTATTTAATAGAGCTCCTTCGAAGAAGCTTGTCATGCAAGCCTGTCTCTGGTGATACTTCCAATTTCCGAGAGCCAATGCCGTCTGCGCGGATTTGATGGGTGGCAAGATTTTTCAAACTAGCACTCGAGCACCCTACATATATAGCCTTTTTAGGCTACAGCTTGTATTTATGTATATTGTTTATTCATTCTAATCTTAAAACTCTCTCCGGGCATTCCCAAACACAATTATTTTATTATTGTTTCTTCTTCCACATCATGAGCCCATATTGTTCACAAGCAACACCATTATTTTTTATTATTTAAATAATATACACAAAATTGGTCTCTATCAGTAAATCAGAAAAAAAAAGAATTTTGGTATTATTTTTTTTATATATATTTAACATAATAATAGCTCAAATATGACATCTAAAATAAATCACAAACTCTAAAAAATATCAACCAATAATAATATGCCACATGGCACTTAACCCTATGTAGTATTAATTTCTCTCTCCTAATGAAAAGGGCACATGAGCCTAAAAATGAGAGATCATAATCCAAACAAATGATCTTTGGTGCTTGTTTGGTTGTTAAACAAATTCACATAAAGTTGGAAAATCCCAGGAAGTTAATAAAATACATGTGTTTGGTTGAATATTAGCTATTGAAAAACCAATGATTTTTAACTTCCATGGATTTCTCAATTCCTACGTTTCAAAGTAATATAATTACTGAGGGGGGAGTGGGTAAGATTTTCTTCGCACATAATTTCCTAGGAAATAGATTTTTAACCAAACATGTTTTTTAAATTCCTATGATTTGCAACTTCATGTAAATTACTTCACGTGAAATAAATTCTTGGGAATTATACTTCCCACATTCAACCAAACAAGGTTATTATATTACGGTTTTTCTATCCTATGCCCTAAGGGCATAAGTTAAGTTTGCTATTGTTGGAAACTAAAACCCTAAAAGGAAATTAATAAACCCTATTGAAAAATTATTTAAACCAAAATTAATAAAACTCAACAAAATACTTCCATTTTAAGGCTCTTAACCTATGCCCTTAGGGCATAGGTTAGAAAAATCGATTATATTATAATCCATTCATTGATTTACATCTGAAATACTTTTACCCTTACAGTATATCAAATGAAATTTTTTAAATATGATTATTGTTTGTTAATTGTAATGTTTATTTAAAAGGGCTCAAATGAAAACTAAACCTTTGTACATATGTACAAAATTTTGCGACACTTGTCACCATTTAAACTAGAATCTCTTTATCCTATTTGTCACTCATATGCCACATAAGCATCTTAATTTTTAAATTTACTTCTTTACCCTTTCTTCTGTTTAGAATTTACAATCCCTAAAAATATTATGTAATAATATTACCTCATTCATTACTATTCCTTACCATATTTAACTAATAATTATGAAATACTTACCATATTCAATTAATTAGTATGGGAATATTATTCAAATTTTTTAGTACTATCATTTACCTATTTTCATAATGAAAAAAAAATCTTGTTTTGAACATACTCAGTAAAAGTTGCTAAATATGCTGACTATACAACCATGTTAAAACCATGCATATTATTTGGTCATACTTTATCAATCCAAGGAAAATAAAATAGCCCAATTGCCACATCTCCACCATGTGAAGCATTGCCCAAGACCAAAAAATGTTTGGTCATCACTGTCTTTATTGTGTGCCCATAGAAATTAGAAATGCCCTTTTCATTGACCTCTTTGTGTGCCCATTGACCTCTTTGTGGGTCCATCGCTACACTAAATGCATCAGTTATTTTTTTTTTTCAAAAATAATGAAACCGTTCTCCATTAGAAATCCTCTTTATAAAAAGGGGGCCACACACATTGTTAATTGTCGTCAACCAAAATCTTCTCCTTACCAAACCCTAAGAAAACTCCAACCAAGAAAAAGCACCTATGGACCCAACCGGAGAATCATCCAACCCCCATGTCAACGTCGTTGAAGGTTTCCTGATGTGGGACAGAAAGGTCAAACTGGAGGAGGAAATTTGTGCAATAAAGGGGGCGTTGGAAATGTTTGAAGAAGCTGATCGTCTGAGAGAGGTCTTGAGGATGCCATGGGGCTTGGCTGGCACGGAAGAGGAAAGAAAGATGATCGATCTAATGAAAAAGTTATCTTTTTTATTTTTACAAAATCACCCAAAGTGGTATATCCGCATATATAGTACGCCGTAGTAACATGGCGGGTATAAAACTGAATTGTCATATGTGTAATTTTTTACAGGCTACCAAGTTTCACAAAAAAGCTGTGGCTGAGACCAACCGCATCGCCGCGGAGGCAAGGCAAGAGCAAGAGGATGACGACGATTACTTGGTTTGATATATTGTAATTTCGTCATGTAAACTGTATCTCTTGCACTTGCTTTAATGAACAAATGAATGTTGGTTGGACTTTGCTTCTACTTTGGTGCATGCAACGCTATTAAATGCATAATCCACGTAAACATTGATTCATCCACGCGTTATACTTCACCGAAAAGACAAATCAACTCCAACTGAGAAATCCCCCTACAAAGAGAAGTAACTACGATCATTATGACATGTGAAAATGCATGCATGACGCGGTTAATCGTCACTTAAATGGTTAGGATTCCAGGCAGCGATCACATGATCAATTAAATGTTGCGTTTATGATTGTTTCAACCACAAATCTTCCAAATATGTTTGGATGATTATCGATCTATAACAAGTATTTAATGTTTCTACAACGTTCCATAATCTTCTAGGAATATTTAAGGAATGGATAAATCCACGATTTGTGTAGATTTTAGTTTTCTAATATCTTCTCCATAATCTTCTAGGAATACTTAAGGAATGGAGCATATTTCTGGTTAAGATTTGTGTCGATTTAATCCACGATCTTAGTTTCGTACTCTTGGATTAAATACTATAACATCTTATCTTATATACATATAAGATAAGATTGGGTTTTGCCACCAATTTATTACTCTCATTAACTATACTCACAATAATACCTATACTCAATATTAATTTTAAATATTTTCAATTAGGTATCTAAATTATAAATAATGTTTCTTATTTAATTTTCAAGATCGAATAAATTGGTCATGAGCGGTCCGTTTAAGTGAGATAAATATACTTCATAAATAGTTATGATTGTTAAATACATATAGATTATAGTACTTGGAAAGACTTATAAGTGAGATAATTTAATTAGTTACATGAGCGGTTTAAAATTTTTTTACATTAAATATATCGTTTAAGAAAAAATAAATATACTTCATAATATTAATATTGGTTCCATATAATCATTTTGTACATCAACTTTACTTAAAAGAATGCAAGATGACCAAATAATCAAGGAAAATGCCATAACTAAAAAATGCAAAAAAAATCTGAATATAGTTTTACGAGAAATTTGCCCCGTGCGTATGTAAGATAAGATGTTATAGTATTTAATTTAATCCAAGAGTACGAAACTAAGATCTAGTAATATCTAAGATTTAAAGGAATTGATAATCTTCAAAGTGTAAAATACCAAGGAAACTAACGGATAATCTTTGGTCATTATCGGATAACCTTAACCCTCAATGGTTGCCCAAAGTCTTGGGCATCAAAGAGAGAGGCAATTTAAAAATAATAAATGGAAGAAAGAGAGTGATCACCAAAACTTGTTTTGGGCAATTCATTGACATAATGACAAGTGGCATTAGAGTACACATGTGGCGTGATAACGTTTAATCTTTCCAAGATTATACTGGAGTAGTATTTTTTAACTTTGGAAACAGAATAGGAGTAAAGTAAAAGGACATACATTATCTTCTGTTTTGTTTTTATTGGGCAAAGAAACGACATGCGTTATCATCTTTTGGTGGTATTGGTTAAAGAAACGGCATGCATTACATTTACTGCGCCACTAGTGCACGCTGTATCACGGGGGTAATAGTGCACATATTCCTTCTATAAATACAGAACGATGGACATCCAAACCATAAAATGAAAATGAACCCTACAAATCCACTCATATCATCTTTCTCATTTCTCCAACCAGAAAACTCCTCTCTTCGGTCTCTTCATGCCTTGGAGAATGCACAAGGGATAGACATGGGCGGTAGATTATGTGCGCGAATGGATATAACCTCTGTCGGTCCGGTATACTCCTAACTTTCTGAAATACTTCAACAGGGTTCATTGTCAATGCATATGACCAAGTTTTGGTATTATTTTCCAGGCGCTTCCAACATACCCCGCCATATTGTACTTCACGGCGAATGGACGATGGATTCTCTGCATGTGCATCGCTTCTATCGGAACGGTATGTTCCCTCATTGCTTAAATTCCAATCAAATCATGCTAAAATGTGAGTGCATCCAATGCTTGCTTTGTTTTTTCCATGCAGGTGCTTCCAACGGGCGGCGCGATCTTTGCTTAAGTCATCTGGTATCCCTTCCTCTACCACCTTGGGTTGAACGGAATCGGAATCGAAAAGGAGGGGACACCGGAGGACCAGATGATGTGCAAGGGACCCAACGCGTTACCACTTTCCCGTCGTATGAAAACGGGTTTATTGTTGACGGGCCTTCACTCAGGACAACAAATAAATTTATAGTCAAGACCCCGCTGAGTATAGCGGAGTCAGGATCGTTCCACGAGAAGCAAGGTTGTTTGTCTATCGACTACTAAAAAGCAAACAAAAAAAACAAGCAAAACACTCACAAGCAGCCTCGTTAACGACGTTGTCAGGGTCGTTAACGAACCACCGTAAACAAAAGACTCAAACTAACGACCTAAACAGATTCGGTACCGAGCTAGCGAACTCAGCAACGAATATCTCTTAAGAAAATTCAAATAAAAACGAAGATCTAGGACTAGGGACACCACAACATAGTCATGCATATAAACTCGTAAGAAGATGAGATCATGCCTTTAAACAGATAAATTCATCAACTTTTGTTGAATATCAAGTAAATTAACCTACTTTCGTAACCCAATTCACTCAATTGCTTGTTTTGGATCTAAAGCTTGAAACTTTCGTATTCAAACAATATCAACCTTCAAGTTAACAACTTTCTCTTTCAATCAAGTCAACAACTCAAATTACCTCGACTTTCACCTCGGTATAATCACAACAAACAATCTCAATAATAGATAAAAGACATTCAACACACAATCTTACTCACCTAAACATGCATAACTATGTCGGGCTTAACCCCGACCCTAGAAAAGAAGATTACTCACTAATCATAACTATGAAACAAATAAATTCAACAAAAGGAATCATAGAAAACAAATCACTACTCAAATTAATAGGAAAAATATCGTCTTACAGAAATTTAGAAGAAACCGAAAAATACACAGTACCGAACCAAAATAACGATTAACGAACCCGGTAACTCTCGTCCACCGAGCCTCGATCTCGATTCCGATCCTTCTCTCTCTCTTCCTCGGCTCTTCCTCCTCTCCAAGTCGATCTCTCTAAAATCCCCCCTTTCTAGGCTAAACAAGAGGGCTATTTATACTAATAAAGCTAGAAAGAAATAAGGCTAGAAGATAAAAACTTTCCTAAAATGATAGAAATAAAATCTTAAAAAGATAGAAATAAAATCTAAAAAGATAACAAGACCTAAAATTCATAATATAATAACCCTAAAATCATAAAAAGATACTCTACCGACACGAAAATAAATTCCCGCACAGGATCGGTGAGTTACAAAGTCAACTCTCGAAATCTCTATCTCGTGGCCTCGTTAACGAGCCCTTTGCAGCCTTGTTAACGAGCCTGGGCTTGGTTTCTTCCACACTTTATCTCGTGAAACTCGAACTCCGACTTCTTCAATCTTGTATTCCTCTGTCTTTCACTGTAGCGCTCCAAATTCTGCTCCATATAGCACCTTTTCCTTGTTAAAACCTACAAAAATACACAAAATAGAGTAGCTTCCATACTTTTCATAAAAATATGCAAAACTATCCAAAAACACATAAAACTAATCCTAAACTATCAAAACTAGTCCTAATAAACTAAGAAAATATACTAAAAACTATACTAAAAATACGAACATCAAAATACCCCATATTTAGATTTGCTTGTCCTCAAGCAATCACTAAACAATAACCAAAACCAAACAAACATATTCATCAAGACATAGACATCCTCTAAAAAGCAACATCAATACATAGAAGAGAAATAACAAATGATTATTAATGTCATTACACATATATGCACTAAATAGACATAAGAAAATACAATCCAACCTCACAAGGAATATAATGTGTTTCACTCAACTCTCAAGTGTTTGGGCTTATAAATTCAATCTCTCAACTCATCTTATACACAAAAACTCATAGAAATTGGAACTTATATCACCAATACTCTCCACCCAAGATTTGTCAAAACAAGCAAAAATCATCAAGAGAACTTAGGCTCAATGAAAAACTTCATAAAAGCTTCCATTCGGCCGGGTTGTAATGGGGCTTGGTAATGACAATAAGGCGTGGAAATATTTTGGTCATGTGGTGCTAATAATATCCGGGAATCAAAGACTCCTAAAAACTCACACATAACAAAAACACTCAAAACAAATACACCAAACTCACTCTCTCATTATGCACACTTATTTTCTTTTACTTACCCGTTATATCCTAGAAAGTCTCATAAGAATAAAAAGAATCTCTGATATTATCTATAAACACACATGCACTTCAAACTTCTTATTCTTCTTAACAACTTTTTTTTCTCTTCGTTGCCTCGTTAACGAACCCACTTCAGGGTCGTTAACGAGCTTCATTCATGTACTCCTCTTCTTCTTAACAACTTCATTTTGTGCATCTTTTGCTTATCAAGAGATCTTTCTTTTACATAATATTAGAAACAAGAGACTTCCAATCTACCCTTACCAATAATCCCAAAATTTCGAACCCAAACATAACATTGCACTCAACAAAACATACCTCTCCAATCTAAGTCCTAATCCCCGGATAGGGTCAAGCTTATCTCGTCTAGGAAATAATTTTTGTGGAGCTTAATAAAATAAAAGGTTTCAGGCTCAAATTGGTTGTCAAAAGAGGGGATCATGTAAGGGTGGATAAGGAATAATAGGGCTTATAAAAATAAGTTCTCTATCATATGATTCTCACAAGTGATGAACTATAAATCTTATATAGGTCTCAAGAAATAGATAACCATCACAATTCCGAGAGATAATATGCATATAGAGAGTAAATCACACAAGAAAAGAAGAGGGATTTCTAATGTTCTCCCTATAAGGCCAAAAATAACTCACAAGGTAATTACTTCGTTGGATTGCATCACTTATGCTATAAAGTATATGTGCTCAATTTCATCAAGTGCTATCCTTCCTAAAAACACAATTTTAAAACAAGAATCCGGCTATACTATCAAAGACATGCTTGCAAGGATTTATATGATCATGCTAGCAACTACCATCATAGAACCTAAGAAAGGGATATCTATCAATTCTAACATCTTTTTTAGATTTTTTTCAAATTTTTCATTTTTTTCCGATTTTTTCAATTTTTTTATGAAACGAAAACTACTTAAAACAAATAAGACACATAAGACAAATAAGATAACAAGTTGTCTACTTTCTCCCACCCCATACTTAAAATTACAGTGTCCCCACTGTAAGAAAAAAATAAGAAGAGGGAAAGAAATAGAAAAGAAAAGAAAAGAACAAAAAACAAAATAAATAAAAAGAAAAGACATAAAAAAACTTACAAAGACTCAAAAGTGGAAAACAAGGAAAACGTCTTCTGCAAGCTGAATCACTGGTTTGGTGGAGGAAAGTAATGCTCGAAGTTCCCCATGAAGTCGTACATCGTCCTCCAACGCTCAGAATCATCCACCTCTCTCTGACGATGCCTCTCATCCTCCATCGACATGCGAGCAGAATAGACAGACTCCCATCTATCCATCCTCCTATGAATATGGTCCTGCTAGAGGTGAAGCTGTTGCATCTGAGAAGAAAGATCCTCGGCCCACGGTGGTGGCATACTCGATCATGTGTACTCGGGCTGAGGAGGTGGTGGATAGTGAGGCTGGAAATGGTCTTGGTACAACACCGGGTTATATGGCATGAGACCATAGGAATGAGGGTCGGCAGGAGCTGGCGGTGGGTCGGTAGTCGTCCTCAGGACCTCGTTAACGAAGCTGGGTGCCTCGTTAGGAATGTAGGGAGGAGGCTGGAAATTGTCGTTAACGAGCCTGGTAGGCTCGTCAACGAGAACGTTGGTGCCCAAAACTTCCGTGTCGATGTCGTCATCCTCAAAGTTAAGCTCTTCCGTACCTCCCTCGGTGTCGGCTTCTTCAGTGTCATCGCCAACTACCTCGGTAGCCTCATCTTCATCTTCATCCATCTCTTCTTCGTCTCGCTCAAATCTTGTCTCACACGGTCTAAGTGATAGCTCATACTCCGGCTTGGGCTCTAACGGGTAAGCATGGCCCGTCCACACCTCGTACCAATTTGGTACGTAGAGTAGCTCCAACTTGTCAAGGGTGGGTGTAACTATGCGGTCTTGTACTTTCACTTTGAACCCTCCCTCGGCTTGAATGAAAATACCGGAGCTATACCAATAGCTCTTGTTGAGGAGTTGAGCATGAGCCAGTGTGTAGCGAGTAAGGTTGACTCCGAGGTTTGTAGCCAAAAGACTAACCAAGTTACCACACCAAACTTCCTTGGACTTGGTTGATTTCTCTATGCAGTAGAGCCATTCATACCCCAAATTCAAAGGGTCGGGCTCCTCGAAAAGGATGGTGCGGAGACAAGCAACTTCGGTCCTCGTTGGCCTGTTCAACTCTCTCTTCGACCAAAATGTAGCGGCTAGGACTCGGAGAATGATTCTGAATATGGGGTTGATGATGCTTGCCCCAGATAATGCCGATGTGGAGGATTGGTCCTCCCCAGTGGTATAGCTCCAAGTCCGAGTCACCCTGTAGTCTTTCAGGCTGTAATCTCTAGAAGGATTTGGGAGCTCTAGAATTGCATTGAACTCCGCCATGGTATATTCTCGGCTCACATTACCGAGCCTAAACCGGATGCGTCCCGCCGAATTCTTTGACGGAAAACTAGTCTCTAGAGTGGCCAAAAACTCGGATGTGAGGGCCAAAAAGTGCGGTAGTGTCTCCTTCTTCAGCAAATGAGACGCACCAAGAATAACGAAGGCCTCCTTGACTTCCGTGTAAATCCCCATGGCCTTAGCACTTGTCCTTGAGAACCACTGAGTGTTGTGGTCCTTGTCTAGGATTGCTCTGTATCGGTCCGCTTGCCCTTGAGTGCGCAAGATCACATTGTCCATGCGAGGTGGAGATGGGGACCTCTGGTTCCTTCTCTTCTTCTGAGCTCGGGTAGCGGGTCTGCTGGAACTTGCCATGTGATCTACAAAACAATCATGATTTTCCAAGATAAGATCCACTCAAGTTAAGTTAGGCAAGAGACCCCATACTTGGTCTCGAAATAATCCTCGGAATTATTCGTTAACTACCCAATTGGGTCGTTTACGATTCTGGACTGGGTATTGATCTTTGAGGATATGCAGGGTCGTTAACGAGCCTGGGTGGGTCGTTAACGAGCTACCGAGAGCCAATTCGCAGAATTCCGAATTTGTCCAACTTTAAGAATCAAGCCCAAAATCAAGCATGCAATCCTCTATACTCCTCTACTAGGCACACAATCAGATATATGTACCCCATACTTGCTCAATTACCTATCCCGAACATGCTAAATTTACCCGAAATTTTGACATGCAAAGTTTGTATCTTAATACTAGAACAAGAAAAACTCATGCTTTTTCTAAATCAACTTTTCACAATGAGACATCTAACATGAATATCCTTCCCTAGGCCAAGAACTACTAAACATAATCAAACTTTCATGAGAAAAATCCAATCATATCAATCAATCCTCTCTATGAACTCAATTCAAGATATGGAATTTCTACCCTAAAAACCATGAATCATGCAATTTCGAGTTAGGGTTTAGAAAACATACCGGAGAATCGAGAGATTGAAGAACAAGAGGTCGGAATTGGGTGGTTAACGAGCTCGGACCTCATCGGTGAGAAGAATGGGTTTTCGGGCTTCGGTAACGACGGCTTCTCGGTGGTCGGTGGAGTGACGGATTCCGATCGATGGTGAGGGGATTCGGTGGAGGTTTGAGGGATTTGGAGTTTGAGAGATTTGTGGGTAGAATTTTTGAGGGTTGGGAAGGGTTAAATAGAGGGGGTAGAAAGAGGAGGGGGTAGGTAGTGGCGGCTGGGGAGGGGTAAGAATTAGGGTAGAAGATAAAGGATAGATTAGGGTTTAGAAAAACTTACCTTCCCGAGTCGGTTCGCCAAACCGGGTCGTTAACGACCCTGGGTGGGTCGTTAACGAGCCACCGTAGCTTCATTGAATGATTTTCGAGCCCCTTTTCCTGCATCTTGTTAGCTCTAAATTTATCCTAATTTCTATCCTAAAGACTACTAAAAAGAACTCAAAAGAAAGCTAGGAAAAAGAATCTAGAAAAAAAGAAAAGAAAAGAAAACTAATTCTATACTAAAAAGCGGGTTGCCTCCCGTAAGCGCTATTTTTAACGTCGTCAACCCGACGTACTTACCTGACTTCAAGGTGGCTCTTTTGTAGCGATGTTGGGGTCTTGAGGTACCCCATACTTAGCCTTGCAGCCTTTATGTGCTTGAGTTACTAAATAAGGTCCCTTTTCTTCTATCAATATGCCTGGTATTCCTACATGATGGTTAGTGAAATCCGAAAACCAATTTGGACTCCTCTGTAGTGCATATGATGGGGCATGGGGTAGGAACAAAAGATAAAGAATAGTCATGACCGTCTTTAGCTGATTCATAGTTAAAGTGCTTACCTTGGTTGTATTCTTGCACGTGGGACTCGGTAGTCGGCCAATGTGGTTCGGTAGGGACTTGTATGAAATTCTCTCCTGTTTTGGTATTTGAGGGAAGCTTGGTAGGGCCAGCTATGTCGAGTTCTGGTTGAGTCAAATCGATTTGTGCGACCGCAGTTGGGTCATTGGCATTCTGATCCAAGCTGAATTCCACTCGTCCTTCTCCAATATCAAAAGTGAGGAGTCCTTTCCGCACATCGACTCTTGCACCTACTGTGGCTAAGAATGGTCTGCCGAGAATTATGGGGACATGAGGGTCTTCAGGCATATCGAGGACGATGAAATCATTTGGTATAAAGAATTTCCCGACTTGAATAGGATAGTCGTTCACGACTCCTGTGGCCTTGACACATGATCCATCTGCCATGTACAGATTCATATCTACCGGCTCTAGTGGTCCCATATTAGCTTTGGACCAGATCAAGAGAAGGAGTAAACTAGCACTGGCTCCCAGATCACATAAAGCTTTGAACTTGTGGTCGCCTATGCCGATCGTTATTGCAAATCTCCCTGGATCTCCTAGATTTTCTGGTAAAGCTATAGATCTGACTTTATCCTGTAGCTCTGTAATGGATCTTTTCCTGCTAAGAATATCTTTCAAGAATTTTGTGTAAGCCGGCATTTCGCTTAGGGCCTCAGCGAATGGGATGGAAATATTAATGCCCTGAAGAATCTTTACGAAACGCTTGAACTTACTCTCAGTAGAGTCCATAGATTTCTTAGTGGGAAATGGAAGAGATTTCACTATCCTCGGAACCAAGTTAGGCTCGAGGGGTGATGCTACCGGGTCGACACTAGGGTCGTCAGGTATGCTCGGCGGGTCGTTACCGACCCTGCTAGGGCCGTTAACTACCCTGGGATTGAGAGGAAGGCTCGGATTAGAAAACTTACCTGGGGTAGGGTCGTTAGGTACCCTCGGAGCCTCATCACCATGGTACACTGGTTCGGTAATTGCCCTCGCTGGCTCGTTACCGAGGGTAAACGTGGTGTCCTCTTCCTTCTTGTCCTTAGTTTGGACTCGCTCCGGTAATGTCTTTTCGCTCCTAAGGTGTACTGCTGCTATTTGTCCTTTAGGGTTTTCTTTGGGACGGCCCGGAAGTTGCCCTTGTGGTTTCGGAATCTGTGCAGCAAGGTTCCCTAGTTGAGAATCTACATTCTTCTTCCATACATCGAACTCTCCCCATTGTTTATTCTGATGGTTAAGGTTAGCTTGAACTTCATTGACCTTGTTGTGGACCTCATTGATGCTTTCCTGTAACCCTTGTACCCAAGATGGTGGCTCCTGATGGCCTGGAGGTCGATAAGGTGCAGGTCGTCTATCTGGTGGAGGCGCTGCATAGCTTGGATTTGGATTCTGATTGCCCCACGTCTAATAGTTTTTGACCTGTCAAAATTGCTAGGCTGGTTCCTGTATGGACCTCTCATGTAATTCATTTCAGCAATTGTCTCAGCGGGTCTTACCTGCTCTATGTTAGTGCAAGCAGAAGTACTATGGGCAGAAGAACCACACTCTTGACAAGATTGAGAGGATTTCAGAAAACTTACCTGCTTCTTCAGGCGGTTGACCTCGTCTTGTAGAAACTGATTTTTGACGTCTGGGTCAACTTCTTCTCGGTTAGGCACATAGAGACGTTTCTGTGATTGGGGGGTCTGCTGGGTTCCATACATGGCATCATAATTGGACAGCTTATCCAACAATGCCCATGCAGTCGTAGGGTCCATCTCTATAAAACCACACGTTGTATGCGTGTTAATGCGGTTCTTGGTCTCTACGTTGATACCCTGGAAAAAGATTTCTTGCAGAACATATAAAGGTTGCCCATGAGTGGGGCACTGTCTAAGCATCTCTTTGAATCTTTCCCATGTTTCAACAAAGGTCTCATTAGGCAGCTGGTGATAGGAGGTGATGCGTTTCCTCAACTCCGTCGTCTTGGCAGGCGGGAAGAATTTTGTAAGAAATTGATCATACAAGTTCTTCCAAGTCCTGATAGACTTAGGAGGTAGGCTCTCCAACCAGCTCACGGCCTTTCTAGTTAGAGACCACCTGAAAGCTTTTAACAGAACATATTCAAGTGAGACACCTTCAGCAGCTATGGTGTCACATAAATCAAGAAAATTTCTAATATGCTCCATAGGGCACTCAGTAGGTTTTCCTTCAAACTGAGCCCGTTTAATTAAGGATATGAATTGAGACTTGATCTCAAAGGCTTTCTCTATCTCTGGAAGCACGATTGGGGACTCTGGCACCCTCAGTTCTGGATGCATATATTGTTTGGCATTCCTCGGATAGGCATTCAGTTCCTCCTGTAGGCGAGCATTGTCAGCTCGTTGACGCTCAGCTTCGGCAGCAGCGCCTTCCTTCTCGTTTTTCAACGCCTCCATCTGGTTTTGGAGGATCTCCAATTGACGAGCCATCTCTTCAGGTGTGGCCATGGCTCGGTTCTCTCGGCGTCTACGGTGCAGGGAGCGTTCAGGTTCTGAGTAATAACCGGCGTTGTCAAACTCAAGCCTTCGACGTCCTACCAGCATACGCTGAGAAAACAGACAAAGAAAACAAAAATTAAAACAAAAAATGGGGTCGGGCTATTTCCGAACCCACAGATAAACAAACAAACTCGTTGCTTCCCCGACAACGGCACCAATTTGTTGACGGGCCTTCACTCAGGACAACAAATAAATTTATAGTCAAGACCCCGCTGAGTATAGGGGAGTCAGGATCGTTCCATGAGAAGCAAGGTTGTTTGTCTATCGACTACTAAAAAGCAAACAAAAAAAACAAGCAAAACACTCACAAGCAGCCTCGTTAACGACGTTGTCAGGGTCGTTAACGAACCACCGTAAACAAAAGACTTAAACTAACGACCTAAACAGATTCGGTACCGAGCTAGCGAACTCAGCAACGAATATCTCTTAAGAAAATTCAAATAAAAACGAAGATCTAGGACTAGGGACACCACAACATAGTCATGCATATAAACTCGTAAGAAGATGAGATCATGCCTTTAAACAGATAAATTCATCAACTTTCGTTGAATATCAAGTAAATTAACCTACTTTCGTAACCCAATTCACTCAATTGCTTGTTTTGGATCTAAAGCTTGAAACTTTCGTATTCAAACAATATCAACCTTCAAGTTAACAACTTTCTCTTTCAATCAAGTCAACAACTCAAATTACCTCGACTTTCACCTCGGTATAATCACAACAAACAATCTCAATAATAGATAAAAGGCATTCAACACACAATCTTACTCACCTAAACATGCATAACTATGCCGGGCTTAACCCCGACCCTAGAAAAGAAGATTACTCACTAATCATAACTATGAAACAAATAAATTCAACAAAAGGAATCATAGAAAACAAATCACTACTCAAATTAATAGGAAAAATATCGTCTTACAGAAATTCAGAAGAAACCGAAAAATACACAGTACCGAACCAAAATAACGATTAACGAACCCGGTAACTCTCATCCACCGAGCCTCGATCTCGATTCCGATCCTTCTCTCTCTCTTTCTCGGCTCTTCCTCCTCTCCAAGTCGATCTCTCTAAAATCCCCCCTTTATAGGCTAAACAAGAGGGCTATTTATACTAATAAAGCTAGAAAGAAATAAGGCTAGAAGATAAAAACTTTCCTAAAATGATAGAAATAAAATCTTAAAAAGATAGAAATAAAATCTAAAAAGATAACAAGACCTAAAATTCATAATATAATAACCCTAAAATCATAAAAAGATACTCTACCGACACGAAAATAAATTCCCGCACAGGATCGGTGAGTTACAAAGTCAACTCTCGAAATCTCTATCTCGTGGCCTCGTTAACGAGCCCTTTGCAGCCTTGTTAACGAGCCTGGGCTTGGTTTCTTCCACACTTTATCTCGTGAAACTCGAACTCCGACTTCTTCAATCTTGTATTCCTCTGTCTTTCACTGTAGCGCTCCAAATTCTGCTCCATATAGCACCTTTTCCTTGCTAAAACCTACAAAAATACACAAAATAGAGTAGCTTCCATACTTTTCATAAAAATATGCAAAACTATCCAAAAACACATAAAACTAATCCTAAACTATCAAAACTAGTCCTAATAAACTAAGAAAATATACTAAAAACTATACTAAAAATACGAACATCATTTATGAAGTCGATTGAGGGCGTGTTTGGATACCCAAGGTAATTTATTATCTTGCATTAATGCAAACCTATCATGGCTTAGTCCAGCATTCTCAAGGTTCTATAATCATATGAGCTGATCATAAGGCACTTTGATGTGTTCTTTTAGTCCAGCATCCATCGTTTCAAGGAATGTTTCTTAAGATTAAAAGGACACATCAAATTGACTTATGATCAACTCGTATCATTAGAGAACCTTGAGAATGCTGGACTAAGCCATGACAGGTTTGCATTAATGCAAGATAATGAATTACCTTGGGTATCCAAACACGCCCTCAATAGAGTTCATAAACCCGTTTTCTTACGACGAGCGACTTTTGGTCTCTATTCAAGTAATTGGGTGCCGTTGGAAATTGCACAGTTAGACTTGGTGGCTCGGTACAAGGAGACATGGTTAGATGAGATCTCGGTCGGCCAGTACAAGCTTCATCACCACGAGACGTGTGCGGCATCCATTCCAAGTGCTATGGATGTGGCAAGAACAAAGATTCCACAGGCTTATAAGTTCGATATCTTTTACCAAATCATTACTTACCTAGGAAGCAAACAATGACATTTGTAAAGGACCCTTTGTTGTTAAATGAACTATGGTTTTGAAATGTTTACACCAAGTCTAGTGTAATAACATTTGTATTTGATTCAGTTCATCCTCTCCTTCATGTGTTTTAATTTATATTTAAGAAATTACATAATTATTTTTCTCGTATAATATACTTGGAGAGGTCATGTATGATATATATGCTTGGGAGAGGTGAATGATAATGTTTTTGTTGAAGTCCGATTTGGATGAGGTCTTTGGCAATTTGGCTTGAAGGCAAATGAATAAAATATATATGGACGATGGTGAATTGGTGATGATACTGATACACATATATTTATGCAAGTTAATAATGTGACAATGGCAGGAGATTCTTTATGAAACAACAGTGTGTTTGTTCAAGTCAGATTTGACTGAGATCTACTTATTGAAACACTTTATATATTGAAACACTTTATACAATGCTCTATGGTTTTAGTCGAAATCTGTCCCACAATATATGTGGTCTACGTTTTTCCATACTCACATTTAATACTTTGTCATGCATCCTCTCCACTATGAATATGATAAGGCAAATTACAAGGTGTAAGTGCAAACCCTAATAAGACTGAGCATTAAATTTGATATGAGGTTTACCAACCACCTACTATTGTGTTAAATTTGATATGAGGTTTACCAACCACCAACCGTGTTAAATTTGATATGAGGTTTACCAAAAACTTAACATTTTTCTTTTTTGTTTTATTGGGCAAAGAAACGGCATGCATTAACTTCTTTTGACCCATATTGGTCAAAGAAACAGCAGGCATTACATGTACTGCGCCACTAGTGCACGATCTATCACGGGGGTAATAGTGCACGTATTCCTTCATTAAAAACATAACGATGGACATCCAACCCTACAATGAAAATGAACCCTACAAAGCCTCTCATACCATCTTTCTCGTTTGTCCCGCCAGAAAACTTGAATCCCCTCTTTGTCAATGCACATGACCAAGTTTTGGTACGCTTCCAACATACCCACCATATTGTTCTTCACGGCGAATGGACGATGGATTCTCTGCATGTGTATCGATCCCAACTGACCGGTACGTTTCCTCTTACCCTAAATTCCAGTCAAATAAGGATAAAATGTGAGTACATCCAACGCTTGCTTTATTTTTGGCATACAGGTGCTTCCAACGGGCGACGCGATCTTTGCTTATATGATACTGGTGGATTATCCAGTTGAGGTTTACCAGGATCTTCTTATACCCCAACTAGATGGGTTTGGTATGCCCAGTCTTGACCCATCACGCTCCCTTCTCGTCTTTTATCATCCGTATCTTTCTTGTTGTACTGGATGATGATGAATGTGCCTTCTTTTTTTTCTAAGATTTTTTATTGAGATTAGAAGAACACCTCAAAATTGCCTTGTGATGAACTCGTAACTCGAGGCTGCGCGGAGGATAGAGTTGTACAAAGAGCGAATCTTCAAACGGGTCACGCGATCTTTACTTACTAGTCCGGCGCCCTTGGAAAATTCACAAGAAGATGACTCAAAGTGCATTGTCCATGGGCGTAGTAGTTTACATTATTTTTTCCACTACTATATTTTTTTTTGGTAGAATTTGGCCACTACTATGTATGATATTGATATATATACTTTTAGAGGTGAATGATAATGTGTTTCTTCAAGTCTGATTTGAATAAGATGTATTTGGCTATTTGGTTAGAAAGCAAATGAATAAAATATATGGAAGATGGTGATGATATTGAATGACCTCTACTTTTAGAATTGAATAATGTGACAATGGCAGGAGAATCTTACAAAACAGCAGTGTGTTTGTTCAAGTTCGAATTGACAAAAGATTGATATCTTTTACCAATTTACATAGGAAGAAAACAATGACATTTATAAACACATTGTAAAATGAAAAATAGTTTTACGTTAAAATGTTTAGATTAAGTTTGGGTTTTAGTTTTTCCAACCTCACATTTAATAATTTGTCACTCTTGGTATTTGGATATCATTCAATTCATCCGCTTAAATATAAAAATGAAAAGGCAGATTACTAGGTGAAAGTCTGATAAATCAACTTTAATTAAGGAATGATTGATGTCATTTGCTTTGTGTAAACAACTCAATCACAAATTACAGTAAGCTGGGGAAATTAAGAAATCAAAAGTATAATTTCAATGGAGAATCATGTATGTATGAGTCTAGGGGAGACACTTACAAATTAAATTTTCAATTTCAATTTTCCATTGATTATATTCTCTGCGCCCCCTAGTGTACCGATATTCGCTATTGCATGCCTCACGGGGGTAATAGTGGTTGCTTTATTTCTGCTTTTTTGGTATAAACTATTAACTATCACTAACGTAATAGTGAACGCTTTCCTTCTGTTTTTTCTTTGGGAAATTTCATTTGGTGCCCTTAAGTTTTTGCCTTTAACTTTCGGTGCCCTAGGAAAAAACTTATACCTCTTCCTACCCTTGAGGTTTTGACTTTTCTCGTTGACGCCCCTCCCCAGTTCAAATTAGCTAGTTTCAAGCTTACCATTATGTTCATCACCCTTAAATTAGTAGGATTTGACAATTAAAATATCAAAAATCATAACCAGACTACATCAATTTAAATTCCTAAACCCTAATGGTGTAAACAACCCCTTAAAATAGAGGATTGTTTAAAAATTCAAATTGATCTAGTTTGGTTATGAATTTCAGTGTTTTAAGAGTTGAATCATACTAATTTAAGGGTGATGAAGATAATGGTAAGCTTGAAATTAGCTAATTTGAACCGGGGAGGGGCAACAACGGGAAAAGCCAAAACCTCAAGGGTACCAAGAGGAATAATTTTTTTTCTTGGGCACCAAAAGGAAAAGGAAAAACCTTAGGGGCACCAAAAGGAATTTCCCTTTTCCTTTTGGTAGAAGCAGAAGCACGTATTCCATCTATAATAAATACCAAACGATGGACTTCCAATCCATACCATGAAATGAACCCTACAAAGCCACTCATATAATATAAATACATTTCTCAAGCCAAAAAACTTGAATCCCCTCTCGTCGGTCTCTTCACGGCTTGGAGAATGCACAGGGGGTATACATGGGCGGTGGCCTATGTGCGCGTATGGATCTAACCTCTGCAAGTCCGGTATGCTCCTAACTTTCTGAAATACTTCAACAGGGCTCATTGTCAATGCATATGACCGATGATTACATTGTTTATGTTTACAGGTTTTCGCAACGGGCGACGCGATCTTTGCTTATTAGTTCGGTTCCCTTAGAAAACGCTCAAGAAGAAGATCACAGTCATTGAAGTGTGGAAAAACAAAAAGATCTTCTATTTGAAAATTTTCTTAGGGTTTATTACTTTCTTGTTGCACGCCTTCGCGGAGAGGAAGAGCGGAAACACCGGACACGTACACCACCACCAGAGGGCCGCCGTCCTCTATATTGTGTTCAGGGACTCCGCAACCTAACGATGGCAGGTCGGATCGGGCTTCCGGGTTTGGAGGTGGAGATTCATCAAGTGGGATGGAGAAGGGGACTACTACTTTGATGATCAGAAATCTCCCGAGCAAAATGTAAAGAACACAAGCGTCCTCCTGTAATACAAGGGTTTTAACGATAGACGGGTTGAGCATGTGTGACATCGTACCCATCATCTCCTTTTTCAACGGTAGAAAAAAGATTTCACTATAAACACGAGATACAAAGTTCGAAACCCAGATACAGCAAACCATGTAATTTTGGTTGGGAACATTGTGCCCTATGATTAAATTGAAATCTTTATTTCTCCCGTTGAAAAAGGGGATATGGGGATGATGTTACACATGCTCAACCCCTCTATCGTTGAAACCCTTGTATTAAAGGAGGACGCTTGTTGAGGGAACAAATGCAATATGAGAGTTATTAGTTGTAGTGATGATGTTGTGTGCCATTGATGAGTAATTTTTGTACCTCAAGTTTTAGGAAATATGCAATCAAGTTTCATAATTCTATTTGGTGTAGATCTCATGCAATGATATTAGTGCTATGGCATTGGTATGTATATGTTTACCATTGGCAAAAAAACAAGTTTGACAGTAACACATAATTGTCAACAAGAGCTAATTTCCTTTTAGTTTGACACTAACACAATTTAGGTTGTCATTGCCAAATCAAGTAAAGGATCATAAGGTGTTGTTTGTGTTTATCAAACACATGAAATCAAAAGAAAATGCAGCATAACATAGCAAATTATAATCACAGGAAATATCCATAAAAGCCAAACCACCAGATAGTAGTATCACACAAAAACCTTCAAATTGTTTTCACCCCCAACCACCAGAATCACCATCCCAACCACCATTGTTCAAGCCAAAGAAGTTCCTCCCCGCAAAACCATCCAAAAAAAAAGTCTTCCATCCATCCAAACAACCATCAAAGTCTTCAAAACAACCTTCAAACATATTAACAAAAGAACTTAAAACCGACATCACCAACACCTTACCTTTTCCTCTTCAACATCTTCTTCTCATTTGTGGCCTCCTCAAGCTCCAGCACCTCGTCCCTCATGTAAGCTCTCATATACTTCTCTACTGCACGGTGCACGACCTTCCTTTTCGCTGTTATCCTCCTTCCTGTGCCCTTGGAGATTTGGGAAGCGTGTTGTAGGAGCTCTCGGACGTTGAAAGTTTGCTTCTTCCTACCCAGACAGTAGGGGCATTGAAGGGAGCCATCTTTCCTCCTCAATTGATCAGTTCCTTGAACAAGATTGTAGTAACGGTTGTCGGGCTTGTCAACGTAATCATCAATGTCTGAGTAATCTATGTCAGTGGATTCAGATTGAACGTCTACGAGGTCCTCCCCATCCTTTTGGAAAATTTCCTCTGCATGGGCCATCTCCTCCTGTGCCTGGGCCAGCTTCTCCTGTGCCCTTAGCATCTCCCCCTGTGCCCGGGCCAGCTCCGCCTGTGCCTGGGCCAGATCCGCCTGTGCCTTCTCCATCTAAACATTTGTGTATATAATTAGTAAAGCAGGGACTATAAAGAATGAAAGGTGTGCTATATGAACAGAATTCGTATTTTTTACAAATTAGTAATGAAAAAAAAGAGTGACATTTGACCCATATTTTCATGACTTGACCAATAATTGACCTATATTTTCCTTATTTAGAAAAAAACACCGTTCTATGAATTTATAGAAACAATTGACCCATATTTTCGTTTATAGCAACAAGGGGGCCATACTTTCCTTATTTAGACAACAAATATATCGAATTTAGACTAAACAAAATCAAGAAACCATATCCACATCCACAAGCCATAAACGACAAATAGTAGTTCTAGATCAGAGAAACAACATGCAAAGGAAGGACATTCACAAAACCCTAGATTTCAACCTTGTATCGTCTCCACTTCGAACTCAATCGACTACAAAGACCTAAACCCTAAACACAATCAACAAACAAAATCAACATCCAACAGCCTCAAAGGACAACGATTTTAGACTACATTTAAAACAAAATCGCATGCAACACATGAACATGACAATAGATGTATTAAAGACCCAAACCCTAGCCCAAATCATGTGTGTATAAAAACACAATCGATTCACACCACATGGAAGAGGAGGAAGAAATGGACCATGCCAAGAAGGATTGAAGAGAGTACCTTAATTTCAAAAAAAATGAAACTTGGGAGGGTTGAAGTCTTGAAGAGATTTTATCTTCTATCACGTCTCAGACAACAGAGAAAGGAAGAAGCGGATAAAGTTGAAGAGAAGGAAAAAGGAAGGCGGATGAAGTTCAAGAGAAGTTGATGAGAAGTTGAAGTGGCATGTGTCAGACAATAACTCCCTCTTTCTTAAAGCGGTTAATTTTTCGAATTTACTAAATTAATTAAACGAAAATATTAACCGACGATTCAAATTACCACCCTAGTTATCCACAATATTGGGTTGGGCCCCCGTTTATACTAAAGCCCAATTATGCGGGCGGGTTTTGAGAAACCGGGTTCGAATTAGGGTTTTCATAATAGAGCAAATTAATATGTTGTTATGGTAACGAAATCTTTGGGTAAATTAATTTTAATAAATATTACTGGTATTAATTTATTAGGGAACATATAGTATTGATTTTTTTGTCAATGCTATAAGTAAAGCCTTGTTTAATTAAATGCTTATATTTAGTTGAAAAAATCATTATTTAAGTGGTGAGAGACCCATTTGGGTCTCTACCAATGGAGATAGTCATGCAGACTTGGACGATTGAATTTACTTAAATTTAAGGGGATGTCGAAAGATAAGAGTGAAATTTATTTATAATAAAAGGAGAATACAAGAGAACTCTACATAGACCGCTTAACCCAAGCGGTAACAACTCCCAAATCGTACTTGGAACCCATCATCTCCTTCTGCAGATCGTCCATTTCAATGTCGATCTAGACCATCGCTTTGATCTTACCCATGAAGGCATCAGGGGATGAATCATCCATGGCTTTGATCTCCTCCAACCTGGCACGTAAGGAGTGAAACTTGTTGTTGACTTGTTGCTACTTCTCCTTCCATTTCAGAAGCCTCTCTTTCATAGGTCGATCTCTTTCTTTTTGATTTGTCTCCAACTCTTCATACGATTAACAAAACAAAAGCAATCAGAAATTTCGTAAATAATGGAATATTCAAATCATTTTAAAAAGTTCTTACCTCCAGATATCGGTCATCAGAGGCTTTGTCCTTGGCAAATAATTCTTTCATCTTCACAGAGAAAGATGGGGATCGGTCGTCGTTGTGGTTACCTGCCATCTTAAATCAGTTTGGAGTAGATTAGGTTAAGAAAGGTGCTGGAGAAGAAAGCTCAAGGTGTAGGGCAAGATGGGAAGGGTCTTCATACTACTACGTATTTATATTGTTGATAGAATGCAAATGGTCTTCATACTTTTTTTTTTGGTGGAAAAAGGTTCTTCATACTTTAATACAGCGTGTACGTGTTCCGAGCCTAAACTAAATGCGCACCAACCCCATCGTTGACAGCTTAACACGCGAGAATTAATAATAAATGCCACATCTAATAAGTTCAGGAATTTGGATATGACCAAAGAAGAAGATTCACCATGTTTAATTAAATGCCAACTACTACCACCACCGGGTTGAGTTCTACTGCAGTTATTTATTGCTTGAAGATTTCTATCCCACCAAATCTGCTTTTTGTTTCATACGAGTCTAGTGGGCTCCCACACCCTAAACCTCATACTATTATAAAAAGGAAATAAAAACAAAAATAACTGGTCCTTTCTTTTCTTCGTCCAGGCCCACATAATTAGAGTTTGAGATAGCGGTATTGTTCCCCAATTCATCCCTTTTGTCCCCCTCATCCTAATCGGAGCTCCTCTTGTCAATCCCATCTCTCACGGTTGTTGACCATTTCTGTCCTCATTCCCCGTTCAATCACCAAATGCCAATTTTACTCGGTCATGTCGTCGTCCGATTCGTCAGTGTCACTGTCGTCAGACATGATGGATGCAAGCTCCACCGATCGGGCTTCCCCAAACCGGGAAATAATCCATCCCACGTTCTTCACCTCCAACTTTTGGGCCTATTCGAAGGATGCAGATGTTCATTCGGCCTTCGCCATGCTCCAGGCGCAAGGGTGGGGTCATCTTAATGCAGACTTTGAGACTGTCTGCGAACACTCCATGAATTGGTTCTATAACCGATTCTCGTTTAGGGAATTTACGAATTTAGATAGAGCAATCCCCCTCTGTCATTTGCAAGTAGATCCCAACACACAGTATTTATTAGCTCCTGGAGCCGTTGCAGGCGCGCTAGATGTTCCATATGATGGTGCGTTCAAGTGGGTATCTGATGATGATTACTTGCCCGGATATGAGGGTATGGTCGAACGCATCTGTGGAGTAACTGTGGGCCATGACCGGATTATGGACTCTTCAAATCTGTTCAGGCCAATGAAGATCCTACACACCTTCATCATCGACAACCTTCTGTCCGGCATGACAAAAGGGATTCCGTCACGAGGCATGACGTTTGGATCTTGGATTTACTAGGGAGGAGGGAGTTGATCAATCTTCCCTACTTGATCGTATACCACATTTGGGCCAGCAAGCTACGCATCGACACGCCCCTTCCTTACCCTGGTTTGGTGAAGCAACTGCTCGAATGGTATGGACTGTACGGCCGGGGAAACGCGCCGATTCTGGAGAAGACATTTGGGAAGCCGTTCATTCTTGATTTTTAGAATTTTCTTATATTTGCCTAATCGCGTACTGTTTATTTTGTTGTTTTCTTTTGCACTTTCATCACGAATTCTCGTTTCCGTTTCAACATTGTGATCTTCAGTTATTGTGAATGAATATGCAACCCTTTAAGTTTATGTTATGAAATAGCTTTCATTATCATATATAACCCAGTAATGAATAATCTATACCGCTTTTAGTTTATTTCCTTTACAACAACTTCATTTATTAAAAAAAAATAGTTTGACAATGCACATATGGAAAATTAATTTTAAAATTATTTAATAGAGTAAATAAGAATGAGTAATGAAATTTATTGTAAATATACAAGTAAGTTTATTGAAAATGGAAAATTCATTTATTGAAAATTAATTGCTGCAAAATTAATTTCCAACAACCAAAAAGTCATTACAAACTACTCCCTCCGTTTGAAAATACTACGGCGTATAAGATCTACCCTAATACTTACCCACATTTGGGAGAGACCCATTTTGAGGGACTATGGGGGACTCTCACACCAAAAAAGCCATTTCTTATTATATTTTTTTTTTTACTTTTGTAGAGACTCTTTGAGAGCCCCTCAATGGAGATGCTGCAAAACCCAAGTCTATTGTAAAATTTGCGTCACGTGGCATTTTTGAATAAATTAATGTGAAGTTATATTTTAATAAAAAAAAATTTTTGGTAATTATATTTTAATAAATTTTGTACCAACTTATTGTATTTTTGCTATATATACTAAATAGATAACATGTTTATATAATTTTTTTATGTATATAATTTCCTATCTATGGATTATGTATTAGTTTACTACAATAGATAATATATTTATATAATTTTTATATACATAAATTCCTATGAGATGATATTTTCCATACTAATTTAATAGTTTTCTCTCTTATAAAGATTTAGGGTCTTAATATAATTTTTTTATCTTTTAACAATAGATAATAAAATAGTTAATAGATATATTGAAATATTTGATAAACTCTAAATGTACGTACATGAAAATTCATAAAATATGAAGGATATAATATTTCATTAAAAAATTATATACATTCTACGACTAATAAATTACTTATATTAAAGTTTATAATATATCTTTTTACTTTTTTTTATTAATATCCTATTTATAATGTCTATAAAATATCGAATCGTAGTCGTACATGGTACGACGGGTAAAACTAGTTTTCTAGTAAATTTGACTAAAACTAAGAAGGCCTATAAATTTCCCAAATTATCCGTAATCCTTTAAAAAGATTTAGTATAATTAATCGCTATTAAACTTCAAATATTACATAACACACAAGATTATGTATAGAAGAAATGAATGTGTCCTACTTACTGGTAGAAAATTACTACTCTAAAGTATGTTAAATTAAAATGTTGTATAGTAAATTAAAAATACTCCGTACTACTTACTTGACATATGCATGGCAATATAAAATGTCGTATAGTAAATAACATATTCATAGATAGAGGATGAGTAAAAAACAAATGTAGTATCAGTTACTTATACATTATATAAATATCATTTATATGTAGTTGGCTATGATTTTAAGTGTTTTAAGCAATATTAAAAGGCACAAATAAAAAAAACAGGCCCAACATATGGAAACACTCAAACTCCGCTAATCGATCAATGGCCCAACTTTAGGTATTACTCAACCCACATAGACGAGCTATGGGGGCAACTGGTTCATAGTTTCAACAAACACATTCGCAGTTCCCTTTTACAAACGAATATGAAAAACAACAAACACATTCGTAGTTCAAAGACATGCAAGGGAGTGAAGGAAATAAATGTCATATGTTGGCTTTTACAAATTAGTGCCAGCCAAACGAGGAGGTATTGGATAATCAACATCCAGTTTCGCCTTCTCCCCATCAACATTAGGCGAGCTGTGCTCCTCCAGTATCTCCACACGTCCCAACCTTCTGTAGTAATCTTTAACCTTCAATCATGAAGATTCCACATCCCCCAATCTCGCCTTTGCTTCTGCAATTCGGCTCTCTGTTTTCGTCAATTGACATTGCAGATCCAATTCCCTTTGTGATGATATCTCATACAGCTGAAGTAGTTCTTCGTACTTTGCTTTGCACTCGTCTATGGACTCATCTATGCAGTCATCTATGCCATCAGAGCCAAACACAATCTCCTCCAGTCTGGCTATCCGAGCAGCCAAATCCTTTGCAGGTTTTGCCACTTTGCCCATTGCATGTGGTCGTTCAACTTCGTGTTCAACATCCGAATCACTGGATATATCAATACATTCCACCACCTTTGCATCGACTGATTCAATACAAAGGTCGTGGACAAATTCATTATAAAAAGGTGCATTAAAAACAAGGAAAGGAACAACCCCTAATTCGGAAAATCACACAAACATAACCCTAAATTTTATTCAGTTGACGGCAAAAAATTGACCATAGGAATAAAGGGGATAACCTGCAGCAGAGGATGAGCCAACAGAGTCTTCCTTCTCCGCAGCAGAAGGGAAACACAATTCATGGAGGGCCTCCACGCGTCCTAAACTTTTGTACACAGTTCTTAGTTTGGACTCTTCTTCCTCTAATTGTTGTAATTTCGCTTCCACGCGATCAAATCTCACTTGTGATAACAACAATTTCGTCTGCAGCTCGGCCCCCTTTTTCAAAGACGCCTCATAAATGGCTTTGGCATCAACGCAAACCCTTCTCCAATAGGCCGAATTTCCGTTCCCCTCTCCGCTGGATTCGGATCCACTCCCTAAATCCATATTCAAATGGAAAGAAATTGCAGCGACAAGTTCACCTGGAAAGAAATTGCAGTGACAAGTTTATCAAGCCCTCAAATAGCTCTAGAATGAAAACTGGTCCTTATCCCTGGTCTTTTTAAGCAAAGGAGTTCTGAATCGACGACGTTTTCCTCTTTGTGTACCTTTTTTTTGGAACGCACAAGGAAGTGGTCTATTGGGCCGGTAACAAATTGGACCGTTTATTAATCCACTGCCATCTCCGCGATTCTCCTAATTCGTTACATAAAACCGCTTTCAGAACTGAAGCTGGCATGTCCCTGCATATTGCACACACAAATGGTTACTCAAAACAGTTTCGCAGTAATTGTGTTCTTTATTTTTCGAGCACTAATCGTATTTACGTACGTGACTAGGAGATCGATAATAAGTTGGCCCATGCGCCAATTGCCTTAAAAATGCCATCGTACTCCTATCCGAAGATTGGCCGATTGGCCGGTTCCCCTTCCACAATAAATACATAAGATTAACACTAGACAAAACATAGGGAATACATTCCATAACAACTCGATTTCTTACCCGTTGATTAACATGACTGTATGGTACATGGGATGGCATGTATGTTGGCTGGGATGACATATGTGGATGTGGGTGGTAGTGGTACCACGGAGGGCCTGCATTTGCAAATGAGTAAGCTGATGATGATGGAAGTTCGGGTTCCCTATTAGCCGCTTGGTTCCGATTATTCTTATCCTGCTCATAACCCAACCTGTGTCTGCGTTTCCTGCCCTTTTTTCTTTTATCAACTGGGTCCAAAATGGGATCTCCATCCCCAATCGAGGCAGCTTTGTCGTTATCTTCCACTACAGGGCAAGGAAAGATCGGCATTTTTGAATAGCATCTACCCACGTTCTCCACGACCTGTGATTGCAGACCATTTACGGATCTTACCGTGGAATTCCCTCTTTCAATTATGTCTAGCATAGTCTTCTTAGCCGCCTGAAATGAACTGTCATCGGCAATTGCAACATCAGAAACTTGGTCCCATAATGCACTCAGCTCGTCCCACCTTTTTAGTTGTTCCGGCCTATTATGCAGGTCACCATTATATGGAAATGCCACCTTAACATATTTTCTAGGCACATCTTTTCGCCACCTATTGAGGATGAACTTATACAGTCAAAATGTGGCAGCGCGAAATTCCCCTGAACTCAAAATTCTTGCACTGACATTTAAGATCCACATTTGCGTTATCATAGGTCACCCTCGCACTCTTGCGGATGACCATACCGCGTTTGTTGGGCTTTTTCTTTTCGATTACGTATTCAACTATGTCTCCCCCGCCATCGTTGTGTGTGTTTTTGCTTGCGACTACAGTGTATAGAAGTTCAGCAACCTCGTTCCGAAATTCCTTGAACTTTCCTGTGTTGTACACCTTTTGATACACAACCTCAAATACATGAGATGTCAAGCACTGCTCTGGGGAATTAATAGACTTAAAGTCCTCTCTTTCCTCCGCCTCGACCCTACTAGCCACAGCAGATGCGTACTGCTTCACAAATTCCGTCAAGGTTGTGTCCTCATTCACGTACCCTTTGAAGAAGTTGTTCATACCCTCACTCCTTTGCGTGTTGGACATACCCGCCCAGAAGTCATTCTTGAAATAAATAGGAGCCCACTTCTCTCTAATTGCATACATATCACGACACCATCTGCTAGCCCGGAGGTCATACCGGATTAACATAGATTGCCAAGCCGTTTTGAATTCAGAAACCGTTAGTGAATCCTGAAGAGCAATACGGAGAGAATTGGCGATTTTGCTCCATCTTGGCTTCTGTCGTAAATGTTTGGAGGCATTTTGTAATATGTGCCATATGCAAAGTCGATGCCTTGTTGTTGGGAGGACTTCCTCTAATGCGGTTCACGCCCATTGTCATGCGCTAGAATTGTTAATTAAATGTTCGTACATACAGACAGATAAACAAACATTACATAACATATACGTCGATCAACATGAATCAGAGTCTTACAAACCTATTGCTCGGCACTGATCCGTGATGATTCCTTTGGGAGGCTTGCCACCCATGCATGTAAGCCAAGTTTCGAGCACCCATTTAATAGTGGGAATATCCTCCCTTGATAGCAGAGCACATCCTAATAGAATGGACTGCCTGTGCTGGTTAAATCCTATGAAAGGGGCAAATGGCATGCCATATCTGTTTGATACATACGTTGTGTCAAAGGAGACAACATCCCCGAAGCCACGATATGCTTCTCTGCTGCGGCCATCTGCCCAGAACACATTCTTCAACCGGCCTTTGTTATCCACTTCGGAGCTGTGGAAGAAATTCGTGTTAATCGCGCTCATTTTCTCGAAGTACTTCCTCACTGTTTCATAATCTCCACCCTTCATTTCCAGTCTTCTCACACTGCCTATTAAATTCCTACAATCCTTCTCACTAAAGGGAACATTAGCATGCCCCCCTCCTATGTACAAATGAATCGTAGCTTTTCGATACTGGCACACCGGCCCTATCGTTTTCCAATATTCTCCTCCTATCGGCTTCGCTTATCTGCCTGTACAATGGAAAGAATCTAGTTTTCTCAGGTTCAAGAGGATGGTTATGCTCAAGGTTTACCGAGGTTATCCAATAATGTCCGGTCCCTGGATCCCTCTTTATTGCAACCCTGCATTTACAATCTGTCTTTGCGGTACTGCTTGGCTTTGATGGATTTTTTGATTTGGAAGTGAACTTACCCTCTTTTGAACAAACTATGCATGCATACTTTAATACCTTGTCTCCTCCTTTGGTATAACGGGTATTGCGTTTTCTTATTTGAAATCCGACCCTTTTTGCGTATGCATAACAAAAATCGTATAATTGTTCAAATGATGCAAATTTGCCCCCCTCAGCTGGATCGAGATCAACCTCTTGTGTTGAAATATCAACGCCTTCGGCACCGTCGTCAGCACGAAAATCAGAGCAAGGGTCATTCAAATCTGGAATTTGCGATTTTTGAACAGGAGGTTCAACATTCAGGTTTGGTCTCTCCCATGGATTTTGAATATCTTCATTGTACTGAACCGGAGGTTCAACATTCAGGTTTGGTCTCTCCTCTAATAACCCAACAGTTTGATCGACATCTTCCTCATCCACGGGTAACTCGTTACTTCCTTCAGATACTTCATCGTCGCCCGACGCACACGAATAGACGTCGATTTCATCCATGAACTCTTCGTGATCTGATAAAAGATCTTCATCTTCATCTGATAAAAGATCTTCATCTTCATCTGCATTTACCACAACATTATATACGATTACACATTTTAATATCCTGAATACAAAACCCATATCAAATTACAACTTAGAAAACACTCACCAATCTCAACTGTATACTCCGGATTTAGATCCATTCGGTGATTGTGGCCTTTAATCTCTGTTAATCGTAATTACGTGGAATTTCGGATTGAAACTAGAACTCAGAGATCTGATAAATATTTAGCTAAATTGACAAGTTTTTATATTTTCTCTTTCACTTGGGGATTACGCATGGTTTGGGCGGGACAAAAAGTTGAATTTACCGCCTAAAATGCAAAAAAGTCCTTTTTATTACTGTACTACTAAGTATTGTAATTAAGCATTGTATTTAGCTTTTTCCAAAAAGTTTTTTTGAATAGTTTATTACTTTTTTTTCTGACCGTAACTATTCAAGAATTCCACTTTTTGAATTGTAGAAAATTTGCAGAGAATGTGGCAGAGGGTAGCAGAGGTACTTTTTATTTGTCTTATTGAGTCGTCTCCGTCGTCTCCTAAAAGTGTCGTCCCTGAAGCATTGTCCGTCCTAACCTCCTAGGTCTCAACAATATCACTTCAAGTCAATAGTGAAGTACTCCTAGGTCTCAACAATATCATTGAATGGAGTATCTACTATAAGGTTTAAGAAATCAAGAGCAATCGATCCTAGTTGAAGCAAATGCACACAAATACGACACCAATGAGAATTGAATTGAATACTCCCGGCCTCAATATTATATGAGTGAGTTTGAACATATCAAGATATTAATAAACCAGAATTTAATGTCCTGTCCTTGCTAGCTAAGCTTCCTCTAATCCCCCCTCTCTTAAGTTCAAGTTCAAATCGAATTCTCATGTATGTCACATTTTATACATTTCAAATCGAATTCTCATGTATGTCGATCGAGATCCAATCGAATTCTCATGTATGTCACATTTTATACATCTTCATGTGGTGTTTTAAATAATCTAAAAATTATTAATAGATTAATTAACTAGTATTCTCCTGGCTAATGTCAAACTTAATTTATTAATTTAGCTGATGATTGGTGATAACATTCGTATTCACCAAGGTCACGAATTGGAATGCCCATAACTTTGGTATCTTTTATCATACAAAAAACAAATTAATGAGTACGTAGCCGGCTACTTCTCCTAATGAATACGAGGATAAGTATTATGAGAGATTAAGAGGATACAAATCACTTCATATTATAGATACATGTCTAGTAGAGCTGTCAAACGGGTCGGTCAAGTCGGGTTCGGGTCCGGTTATTTCGGGCTCGAGTTGAGTCGGATTCGGGTCATTGCGGGTTTTCGGGCGGGTCGGGTTGACCCAACAGGTCAAGAAAATTGAATTTTCTACAATTATTAAAATATTATTTTATTTAAAAAATGATATCTACCCTAATACAGTATAAAGCAGAAACCAAGTCTGTGTAAAAATGTGCGCCACATGGCATAACCTGAATAAAATAATGAAAAACCTTTTTCAACTTAAAAAAATAAAATAATAATTCTAGAAATACCCCTACACATTATACTCTAATAATAATTCTAGAAATCACGATTTATCTTAAATTCTTAACCACTTCATAAAATAGATAATGGATAGATATCATATTATATGCATAGATTGTTTCATATAGTAATTAATTAATATGCAATTATATTTTTAAAAAATTAATTAAGTAATAAACATTACTAAATAAAAAAACGAATTTATAAAGATTGAAGGTTTTTTAGGGTAAGATTTAAGATTTTATAAAATAGATAATATATCTATATAGTTTTCTATCTATGTAAATAAGAATGATTGATATATTTAAAAACTTTTTATTATTAGTATTTTGTTTAAGCAAAACCCGTACAAGGTACGGGAATACATACTAGTTTAATAATAATCTAAAAATATAAAAAATCGGGTCAACCCAACGGATTTCGGGTCTATCGGGTTCAGTTTATTCAGTCCGGATCATCTGCTACAAAGTGTATTGCAAATGCTGCTCCACCACTTAAATCCAGCCACATGTCACTTTATTTAATTATTTTTATAATTCATGTAAATTACCAAAATTATACTAGTAATAAATTACCTTATTTGCCTCTCTTTCTTTCTTCCAATTCAGTCGCTCTCACAAAGGCACCCAGCCAAATAATAAATTACCTTATTGGGACTAGTTGGTGTCATCTGCTATGTAAAATTTATAATTACTTCAAGGGTTTTTCTAGTGTGTGCCCATGGGCACACACACTAACAATGATTGGGGTTTCTTTAATTAGAAGTTTAAAAATAAATATTACTTAATCATTTTAAAATTAGTAATAAAGAGAAATAATATTCTTCCAAAATTAAGTTATGATTTCCTTATTTATATATTTCCTTTCTCAATTTACATTCTCCTCCTTTTCAATTTGCATTCTCCTTCCTAATTAAGGTGACTTAATCATCATGGGCACACACTAAAAAAACCTCAATTACATGGCAAATTTATTCATTATCCATATGGTTAAGGTGACGGTGTATTTGTTCATAATTTTGATTTAGGGTTTTGAGAAAAAGTAGAGCTAATTATACGGTGTTATAATCCTAATTGGAGTTTGAAAATAAACTTGAATTGCAGCTTGAATTTGAACAATTACGCTGCTTTCACAATTATAGATTGCATTATGGGTTTGAGAAGGATTTTCTTGACGCTCGAATGCTCGATCGAATCGGCAGATATGGAGCAACGTGTTTTAATTGGCTGATACTTTGCCAAGAGCAAGATACAAAGTAATTGATTTCAAAGTTGAGAAAGGGGACTTGGTTTCCCAAAAAGCTATAAGTATATATCGAATTCCATTGGCATTAAGAACATTTTTTTAATAAAAAAAATCCTTCTGTGTGTTATTATTTGTTTGAAAATAAATCATTAATGAATAGACATGTGGCTGGATTTTAGTGGTGGAGCAGCCTTTGTAGCATATTTTGTCGTAGATGATCCCATCTGCAGTTTATTTTGGATTTCGGGTTTAAATTTTCGGACGATTCGGGTCGGTTTTTCAGGTCGGATCAGCTTTTGACAGCTCTAATGTCTAGAGAAAGATGTCTCCTTATTTATCTCTTTATTTTAGGAAAATATTCTTTATCAATATCCCAAACTCTTCTCTTGACTGTTGTAATTAGCAAGCATATATGTATTTTTATTTTCTTCTTTCTCGCTAAACTTACATTTTTTTTGCAATACTACAACAACTACTACAAAAACAACATTGACGACGGACGTAGAAATTGTTGAAAGGGAGGGAGGGACTGGGAGTTTAGTAAACAAAATTTATAAACTTTGTAGTTCCCCTCGGTGACGGACGCAGAAATTGTTGAAAGGGAGGATGGGGGTTTAGTAAACAAAATTTATAAACTTGGTGACGTTTAATATATGGTTCAAATATAAGTACATACAAAGATAGCAACCAAAAGTTCATTAACAAAATTAGATATCCATAAATTCATTACAACACCTACGACTTTGCAAACGTCAAAGGAGGTGAACCAACAAGATAACAAGCCATGAAGCCAACAATCAATTTATTTCAATTAATAATCTTCAATAAAATCAATTTAAGCCAAAATTTGTCCAATTTTTTAGAATTTGCCACAATTTTTAGAATTACAAAACAAAGCCAAGAGCCTCTTGTGGAGTTGTGGGGCCGACGGGTCTGGTGAGGCGGGGAGATTTCGGCGGCTGGCGTTTGGCACAGTGTGGCCGGCGGCGACCGATCTGCAGCCAGTGGCGGATTGGAGGAAGTGGAACGAGGGTTTGGTGACTCGTGAATGGTCTGATTTCTGAGAGATAGGGAGCAGACTAATGAAGTTGAAGCATTACTTTTCTAATTTTCTTTGTACAAATTTTTTAGGATAGGTTTTAAAAAACATCGATCATTCTTTTTAATAAAATGAGGTCGTTTAATTTAAACGCTCCAAAAAAAAGAACGCTAGCCGTCAGATGTCTTCTTCTTCAGTTCTTCCCCCTTCTTTAGGTCTCCATTAATGGAGTTTCAGATTTAGAGAGGAGGGGCTGAAATTTTCCACCAGAAATATTACTGGTAAAATTAGAGGCTCACGGGAGGGAAGCGGGGGCGGTCGCCCCCACAAGCACCCCCCCGGTCCGCCCCTGGTTCCCCTTAATGAGAATCTAGGGGGTCGAGATGGAGGCCTCTTAAGCCTCTTGGCTTAAGAGGCTTTTCTCTACTGTCTTTTGACAGTTCGAACGCTTTTGTGTGCATATCTGACTGCCTCTTAAGCCTCTTGGGTTAGTAGTTAGATTACTGTTGTAAATGGTTGCTTTCATAAGCACCCCCTTTTGAAAATATATATTACCTTTTTCCAAAAAAAAAGATGGAGGCGCCCTTGGTTTAACGCAGAAAGTGTTGCCATTTTTACAATGCAACATATATAATTCTATTCCACTTTCATTGCTTCTAACAATTTGTCATGGTATCAATTTTTTAGGTTAATTTCAACGATCCTTCATCATTCCTCGTGCCGAAAATCTATCCATCAAATGCTGGAGCAACCCAATCCGAGCAACGGGAGAAATCAAACTACACAATCTTCTTCCATCATTCGGATCAATGAGGCTCCATTTTGTTGTCTTAACCATTGGTGGAAGACAATTATACAACACGGAAACACTCTATGATGATGGCTCTTACAATCAAGAATAAAGTCGAATTAGTAGACGTTCTCCACCAAAACAAGCAACAAGTTGCTTTAAGAATTGCAATGAGAAATGTTGCAATATTCTAGTCAAAACATGGATTCTTGGCTCAATGTCCAAAGAAATCTCCAAGAGTGACATCCATTGCAAAGATGCTAAAGGTATTTGGCTTGAACTCAAAGAACAATTTTCTCATACTAATATCGTTTTTCTATTTCATATCGAGAAGGAACTCCATGACTGCCAACAACGAATTAACGAACTCGATTGATAATGGTGATTTCGTCGTGCAAATCACGGTTATGCAAAAGAATCCAAACTAACTAAGAGTCGTAGTCTTTAGGAAGTCCGGGTCGAATCCACAAGGAGACATGTTTTATCTTTTGTAATGAAGTTTGTGTCAAACAAGTAACAAGGTTTTTTTTATTGTAACAAAGTCTAAGCATGCAAAGCTAACAAAGCAATAAAGATTGTGAATAACAATATTTAAGAAGATAGCTTAGGCAAACAAATATCCACAATCGTATGACAAGTTGATCATTGATTTTACCTCAATATCACATGCAATGGATTTTCCAATTTCTTTTCAATTCTAACTAACAACACAAGCAGATACTATTAATTCTAACTAATTAAACAACCATAAAACCATCAATGATTTAGTTTAATAGCAGCATGAAGGATAGGAATATAATAGGATACAATTCTAGCATAAAACAACCAACTCTTACCCTAGAATGTAAATCAAATCTCTTCTGCATAAGACTAGCACAACCAGATACTAGTACGATGCAGTTGCTACTTCAATCTTAACCAGTAACACTCTAGATCTAGCAATAGATCCAATAACAACAAATCCTAGTTGATCAAGTTAGAAACTGTTGAAATAAATCATAGAAATTCAAGTAAGAGAGAAGATTAAATCCATGCAATAGATAAGGAATTAGAAATCTCACAACTTTATTCAAAACGATGCTTCAATTGTCTGACTAAGCAAAGAGTCTTAGTTCTCCATAGAAAATATGTAAAACTTAGAATGAAAACTATGAGAATGAGAATTAGAGTTTCTTCTCCCAAAAACCCTAATACTATAAAGAAGGAAAACTAGGTCTAAACAACATCAATACAAAAGATATAAACCTAATATAATAATACTAGGATATAAAGTCACGCGGAGAATTGAATTTTCAACCCAGTAGAAGGCGGAGAGCGCTGCCAATTGGCGGCACCCGCTGCCAGCAATAGCGTCATCCCCTTCATTTAGGATTCAGGTCATACTTCGGGGGCTGTTTTGACTCGCTTCGAGTTGGAATTTGGATTCGGAGTAAAAACATAAATTGTAGCTCTTTGAATTAGCTTTCAAATAATAACAACTTCATCAGACCCCTATAGCTCCCGAGCGAACCCTCACAAGACAGAGGTGTCGAACCAACAACTCCAATGGATGGTCCGAATTCAAGTATTCTTTCCTCGGTTTCCATTCCTGTCACACTTGTTCACTTTAAGACCTCTAAAACAACATATAACAAGTGAAAAAACCCAAAACTCCCAGACACTCTAAGACACTAAAGAAACTAACTAAAACTACCTAAAAACAACGCAAAAGAAACGGAAACGTGCATCCTAAACACTACCTATATGCAACCTATCATCGATCACTTCCTTCTTTATAAAACTAAAGTCTCTTTGGGATGAAAAAGATGCCCCTGTTGCTTTCCCTCCTTGCTCTTGCACTGTTGTTAGGGACATCAAGAATTTCATCCAAAATCAAAAGACGATGCAGTTCCTTATGGGTCTCCATTCCGATTACGAGCAAATTCAGAGTACCATCATCGGTTTAGATCCTTTCCCGGAATCAAACAAGGCATCTATATGCCATGGTGTTACGCCAAGAACAATAGGCAAAAATGACCAAACCAATGACCCAATTCGACACAATAGTCTTCTTGGTTAACAAAGCATGGGAGAACTCTCAAACCAGTGAAGCCAAATATTATGACAAAGTGCAAGATGACCAATCACTCAACGAAGCAATGGAAGGCTCACTTGAAATACACCTTTTGTAATAACAAGGGGCACACTATCGACTACTGCATAAAAAGGAAGAAAAAGATGGAATGTAGCCAACAAAGTTCGAGTGTCAACAACACCGACACCTCTATCGATAGCTTCCACTCTCTTCTTTTGAATATCACAATTGGAGAGGTTATAATGTTCTCTCTTTAACGGGAGCTCATTATTTTCTTATTATCATTGATGATTATTCAAAATTCACTTGGGGTTATTTTATGAAAAACAAAGCTGAGGTTCGCCCTCTTATACGTCATTTTCTACAACTTGTTAAAACTCAATTTGCTACATGAGTTAAGATTCTTTGCAACGACAACGATCCTGAATTTAAATGTCTTGATTTCTACTCCTCTATAGGAATTTTGCACCAAACTAGTTGCATTAATACACATCAACAAAATGGCATCACTGTAAATATTGTCATTTGTTAAATTTGCTTGCCCACTCCTTTTTCAATCTCATTTGGCAATTTTTTCGGGGAGATGCTATCCTCACCGCAATCTATTTAATCAATAGAACACCAAGTCCCATTTTATAAAATAAAACTCCTTTTGAAATTTTTTTTGGCAAACCGACAACATACTCTCATTCACGAGATTTTTTATGTCGATATTTTTCATCCACACACACACTCTTCATCCAAATAAATTCGAGCCTCTCTCTATCGAAATTTATTTGCTACCCACCCGGCGTCAAAGGTGACGAACTTTACAATTTTAAAAACAAAAAGACTATCATTTTCCGAGATGTTATTTTTACGAAACCGAATTTCCTTCCTCGAAATCTTCAAATGATTTTACTACCACTCCAGATTTTCCTCTTCCTAATTTCCAATTCTTCCTTCACAAACCAACCCTCCATCCCATACACACACCAATATCCTACATCCTATTGAGATTCGACAAAATGAAACCCCATAAACATAAACCCAATCATCCCTAAGAATCAAACTCCACTAGCCCTACCACCTCCGTTACCTAGACGTTCATCATGCCCAACAAAACCTTCTAACATATTGCGTGATTTTCACGTAGAGGCTAATTTACCATCTCGCTTGGACCCTCCAAGGCTCCAACATCTTCCTCAAACCTCACTTGCTCGAGTACATCTTTCTCTTTAGCTAATGTATTGAGTTATGATCATCTTTCATCTACTTATAAACATTTTATCGCTAACATTATGCTTGAGAAAGAACCTAGAAATTTTTTGCACGCAAATAGACATCAACGATGGAGAGATGCCATGGCAAAGAAGATTAAGGCGCTTAAGGATAACAACAAATGGAGTCTAGCTTCGACACCACCCAACAAACACACAATTGGATGCAAACAGGTATATAAAATTAAATATAACCCTGATGGAACAGTTGAAAAATATAAAGTTCGTCTTGTCGAGAAAGGATATAATCAAATTGAAGGCGTAGACTACCGTGAGACTTTTGCACCCGTCGCGAAACTTACATCCGCGTCATTATTAGTATGGATGCCATGAGTAGATGGCATCTCCACCAATTAGACGTCAACAATGCCTTCCTTAATTGCAAACTTCAAGAAGAAGTCTATATGAAATTGTCGCCCTGTTTTCATCAAAAAGGGGAGACAAGGGTTTGTAAACTCCACAAGCCACTATTCGGGCTTAAACAAGCATCTCAACAATGGCTTTTAAAGCTCTCACATGCCCTACAACATGTTTGCTTCTATCATTCATGGGCCGATTATTCACTGTTTGTTCGACAACATCAAGGTACGTTCACCAATCACCACCCTTTTAATTTATGTCGATGGAGTTATTATTACTGACACTAACTTGCAGGCAATTGAAGATACCAAGGCCTTCCTAGAAACACAATTCAAGCTGAAGGATATGGAACCTCTCAAATATTTTCTCGGGTTGGCACGATCCAAATATGGGATCGCTCTATGTCAACGCAAATATGCTCTCGAGATACTTGTCGACACGGGTTTTCTAGGAGCCAAACTAGCCACCGTACCACTCGATCAAAACTTTCATTACGTGATTTGCGTCTAACAATTCTTCAAGTATCAACTTAAAATAAAGGCGGATTTGCAGGGGTACCCCATGTACAAAAAAAGTTTGCAAAAGTACCCCATATTCTAGCAATTGCAAATCATGCATTTTTGGCATTTATGCAATTTTATTATTTATTATTTTATTATTTAATTATTTGAATTTAAATTTGTAATGTTTTTAAGAAATGAATTATTAGATTGAAAGAATAAAAATCAAAAACGAAAATTGAAAAAATATATAAATAAAATTCATGTGAAAAGATATTTTTAAATGATTTATTGGTTATGAATAGACTTGTACATGGGCGGGTTCGGGTCGGGCTCGGGCCGGGCCAAAAAAAAAATCCACATCAACGGGTCGGGCCAAGCCTGGCCCGGTAATTCGGGCCTATTTTTTTTGTCCAAGCCCGCCCATACACACGGGCCGGGCTGTCCACGGGCTAGCCCGGCCCGCCATATAAATTATATATTAATATTATTATAAATTATAAATGATATTAATTTTATTATAAAATATAAATTATATATAAATTAATGATATAATATATTAATAAATTATATATATAATATATTAATAAATTATATAAATTATATATATAATATATACGGGCCGGGTCGGGCCGACGGGCTTTTTTCGTTGTCCAAGCCCGGTCCCATATTTTACGGGAGTTCGGGCTAATTTCAATGCCCAAGCCCGTGTTTTAAGCGGGCCGGGCCGGGCGGGCTGACCCGGACTTGTACAGGTCTAGTTATGATCTTAAAGTGTATACGGAAAACAAGGAGTAAAAAAGGAAAAAAGAAAAGTCAAATATGTGGCAAAGATACTAGTTGGTTGAGATTTCCGTCAAAGTCTACTCTAGCTGGATTTTATATTGTAATGCTTGTCTATTCTACTGTCATACCTCTTATATGATCATGTCATGGACTTAAAAAAGAAAAGGAAATTGCAAACGAATTAGATTTGTTACGAAATATTTTTGTTTCCTTTAAATGAGAAATATAACGGATATTAGAAAGATAACAATCTTAAAAGATACCAATCTTATTGGAAACAATAATAACTAATTATTAAAGGATAAAAAAAGTCAAAGATATGGCAAAGATACTAGTTGGTTGAGATTTCCGTCAAAGTCTTCTCGGGTTAGATTTTATACTGTCATGCTTGTCTATTCTACTGTCATACCTCTATATGATCCTGTCACGAACTTAAAAAGGACGAGAGAAGGGGCTGACGAGACAAGGGGAGAGACGATGTTGGCTCGAGAAAGAAGAGTGGTGAGGAGACAGACGACGCTGGCTCGATAAAGAAGAATGGAGACGATGTTTGTTTTGTTTGATTTGTTTTTAATCATGCCTCTTAATTTAATTTAAATTTTTAAATCTTATTTTTTTAATTAGTAGAAACAATTTTAAGTTTTAAATTGAAAATAATTTTCGTACTTTAAAGTTTCAAAAAAAATGAATTATTTTAAAATTCTTCTAAAAAAAGGCGTAATTTTAGACATTTTTGCTATATTTTTAAACATTTATACTATTATTTTAGATATTAATGCAACTTTGAAAATATCAAAGTATTTTTTAAATAAATTTATAAAGTGAGACATGAGGTACTACTTTCTCTAAAACAAAATCATAAGAGTTTACAAATTATAAGGTTCGGGTGTAAACGGGTTGACTATCACAACTCACAACGGATAAGTGTGCGCCTTTCAATACAGAAAATGTTGCCACGCGTGTACTCCGCCCGGTTTAATTGAGTCACAAATGGAGGAGAAGTCACGCTTTGAAACAGAAATTGATCCTTCTGGAACGAAAAGAAACACGTCCTAATATTTGCAAATGTTGTATACAAACTTTGGGATTTATTACGCTTGATATCCTGAACTTCTAAAAGTTTGTACAAGAATAATACTCCGTAATAAATTGTAATCTCTCATCCTGATTATTTACATCCCCACTAATAACTTTGCAATTTTCTTCTTTCAACTTTATTTTTATTATATTATTTCAAATTAAAAGAAAAGGAAAAAGAAAACAGGAGTAGCTTTGCTGGTTTGTTCCATCCACTAGCATCTAGTATGTGTGTTTAATTGGATTCTGCAGACAAAAGAGGACAAACCACAAACTTTGACCTGCCCATCCACACGGCTACGCCACGCATCTCCTAATCCTCTATTTTCTTTTTAGCTTAGGGTCTGTTTGGGCACTTACAAAAATAACTATTCTCCACTTAATTCTCATACAACTTTTAAGTTTTCATGACCATACTTTTAAGAGAAATAAGTTAGGTTACTACTATATTCCTAGATATTTAGGAAGACAAGTAGTTACACAAGTTTGTTAAAAATTATTAAAATTTGATAATTTCTATTGACATTTTTATTTCATTTTGCTACACTTGATATATTATATATAGATATATAATTTCACACTTCAAACCTATATCATTATTTCTAGTGTGCTATTCATGTATACGAGTCATTTGACTACTTACTTTTAGAATAACAAGGTACATTAAAGCAAAAAGAAAAAGATTACAAAATCAAAAGGTACTTAGCAAACATAAAATGCTACACTCAACACAATAAAGCTTCACTTAAATCTTTAATCATTGAATACCGATCATCCAAATTTTCAGTACATAGGATTTTTTTTTTATTTTATTGAAATTTTATATACTAATTATATATATATATATATACAAATTAATATTATCAACTATCATCAAGCCTATACTTACTCAAAATTTACATAATTTTTATAGGGGTATAGTTCTCTTTTCATACTTTAATTAAATCTAAAAGTTATCCATTTGGTCAAGAAAATGATTTTTTTTACGAGGAAAAAAATTAGGAACGACGTCAACTAGATATCATTCATGTTATGGGATTCTTTCAGATGAGATCTTGCATATCTAGATCATCTCCACGACAACCACCTTCCAGCCTAGCTAAGAGCCATTTTGGCACAAAAGTCAACCACTCGGTTAACTTTCCTATAGACATGCGCAATACTCAACGCTTCCACTTGGCTGAGGTTCTACAAGATCTCTAAGGTTATGTTGTGATCTTTTCCTCCATCGCATCTCCATTTTTCGTTGAGGACATTTGACCAAGCTAATACTCTCTCTATTTCACAATATAGGAGCATTTTAAATCCAAATCTCATTTCACAATATAAGTCCACATTCATTCTATTAATACTAAAACATTCCAGAAACATCGCATTTATTTTAGCCTTTTACTATAAAGTTCAATGAAAATATGAATTCATTAATTTAAAAACATATTGAAAACATAAGTTAATTCATTAGATATTGAAATAATAAAATTTCCCCATTTCTGTTTTAAGTTTCTCTTAAAACCGATGAAAAATGAAAAACGTCCCTACATTGTGAAACAAAAGTAGTGTCATCTCCTTCGACCTCCGACAACTTGAATCCTTTCCTCATCACTTCTTGGATCTCCTTCCTAAGTGTTAATGCTTTGGTCATAATCATCAATTGCTTTCCCGTGGGACCAAAATCAAAACAAATTACTTTGGCTTCATGGTCTCTAAATACGAATCCAAAAGAAGAGTATGTTCGGTTGTTCCTCGCCTAGGCTAGGACCCGATCCCGACTAGCTCGAGACTCCCTATGCCTTGGTGACCTCCTTGACCTAGGACTTAGTCATTTTTATATAATTTATATTATTAATGTTATTTCTTTTTGCGTCATTTTCATTTTAGGCGTCAAGTTTAATCCAAGAAAATATTGAGTTGAGTGCCCTCCTCCCATTTTGGATTCGACGCCAATCCCTCCTTCAATCTCCTTCCCCTCTAGTCGTTCCTCCCTTGTATGGACATTCTCATAAATAGCATCACCTCGCCCTCATTAACACGAGCATTAAAGGTTCGCGAGACCATAATATTGGTCTCGTACTTATCTAAGTTTCCGATTTGTCGGAGAAGATCCGAGCATTTGAGCCTAGATCGGCCCCTAGCAACCCGAATCCGAGTAGGGTCGCATCAATTGGTATTAGAGCATAGATGGATCGAACGATCCCTTCTTCGACCCCTTGGTGCCATCGCAGCGCACCCCACGAAGAGGATCTAAATTCTCGCGCCAACCACACAAGATTCAGCGTTGTCGCCAGCCAGTGCGCCGGATCGAGACCTGTCATGCCAAGACTCGGATCCTGGCACAGTCCTGGTGTTGCAGCGATACGCCAAAAGCGCTAAAGGATCCAGCCGCCCTAGCCGGTCTACGTGCCAGCCCGTGCCAAACCCGGAAACCCTAGATCTTAAGGATTCTATCCGAGGATTAGTTGGGCTATTTTCGGGTAGCATATTGATAGTTTACATTTAGGTAGTGTTTAGGATGAATATTTATGTTTATATTGCATGGGTTTAGCTTAGTTTAGCTTAGTTCTTCGGTTTTTATTTCTAGGAAATTCGGATTTTGCGCTTATTTTGTTCAATTTTGCAGATCTTTAGGTAAACAAGTATGGACGGGATGGATGTTAGATGATTGTGGTGGATTTTGATGAAGCTTAGAGTGATAAAAGTGAAGATTGTAAGAACCAAGACCCAAGAGCTTGTGTGCAAAGAACGCTTAAATCCAGGTCATGCATTGGGATCTTGTTTTGACACCTCTATTTTGAAATGCTTGGTTTGGGAGCTATGGAGGTCTGATGGAGTTGAATTTGTTATCAATAGAAAGCTAACTCAAAGGTCTACAATTAATATTTTTACTCCGAGTCCAAATTCTAACTTGAAGGGGGTGAAAATAGCCTCCGAAGTGGCGCCTGAATGCTGAATTGAGGGATGTCGCGGGCTAAAACACCAACCTGCGCGACCGCGCCCACTGCTACAAAGACTGCGCCATCATTTTCTCCGCGGACGAGTTGGACCGTGAAGTTGGGCTTCAATATGGGCTTTTATGTGACGTGTTGGATATAATTTCGGGATTTATGGGTCTTTGGATTTCTTAGGGGTATTTAAACCTTGGTTTTGGCTTCTCTTTCATAACTTGGATCATATTTTGGAGGCCAGGGTTTTCTTCTCTCAAGAGGCAACTTTTGAACCTTTTGTAAATTTTTCTTTAATTCAAGTATGCATTGCTAAATTCCATTATGTTTGGCGAGTTAATTGAAGTCATGATTTGCATGAGTTGTGAGGTTTGATTGATTCTCAACAAACTTGAATACAGTTTATTCCCTATGCTGAATTTAATCTAAACTAGGGTTTTGTTAGATTAGCTACCTAATTGAATTTCTAGTTATGACCGAATCTTATTAATTACCGGTCGGAGTTAATTTGATCAAGAGTAGAACTTTAATCAACTTAGGACCGGTTGACGTAGTTGGTTGAAGAAGAGAATAAATTCACAAGTCACTTAGATGTCTGGTTGTTGTAAGTGCATGTTTCTATTGATAACTTGAATCGTTATGATGTTGTCTAATTGAACCTAGAAGGTCTTCTAGGTTGTTAGATGATTAGGGTTGTTAGACTGGTAGTTCTATCAACTAAATCTGAAGTTCGGGTCATAATCCACAATAGATTATTCAAGTAAGAAGAAAATCAAGAGAATCGATGATCAATAAAACAATGTTATGATGGATTTAACTAGTTGAACACACTTGTCTCTCATATATTACAATCAACTTTTGCATTCATATTTACTTTTAATTTGCATAGTAGTTTAGAATATTCATTCAAAAACCCCTCTTGGTTACTTGACATCTAAGTAACAACACAAATACACGAGTCTCCGTGGGATCGACCCTTACTTACCATTCTACTAAGTTTGGTTAAGTTAGGTTCTTTAATAGGTATAACGACCACTGAAAATACCTCATCACATATCCTTTATTTTTTGTTCCATTGTTGTAAAAGATCTTTATTATAAAAGATCTTCTGTTTTTTTTTTTTTTAGTTTCTTTCTTTCATATCTTGTAAGAGATCTTGTATCTCTGGGTTTCTTGTGGGGGTGATGTTCATCGAATATAGAACATCATTTTAGGAAGTTAATTTTTCGTCAAAAAAACCAGGCCGAGACATTTCTTGGTATATGGAGTCGGACATTTGAGGGGATTTGGACCTTTGGGACCTACCACTTCGACGAGCCAAAGCTCGAAACTAACATGATCTCGATTGGATCCCACCATATCGCTTCCACAAAATTGGGCTCATTTTTATGGCGAAATTCCAAAACCTCGGTGTCGCTCCAACTACAAGCGGGATTGGAGTCCACCTCCTCGGCGATCGCAACCATCGCCCGAAACCGAACGCCCTAACCAACCGGACCCTAAGGACTTGTGGATCACCGAGTTGGAACGCTTGCTACCGAGGCCTGACTTGCTGCATTGGAGCGCCAAGTTGCCGAGCTCTTGGCAAGCATCGAGACCGTGTCAATCGTTGAGTTCCGACCCGAGTCTATGCCGACACCATAACCGTTTCCAGCACTAGAGAGCATCGAGGTCTCCACGCAGTCGTTACAAGAGTCGATGCCTTCCTTGGACTTGTCTTCGGCGCTGGGCCAACCACTTGTCATGCCTTTACTTTTGTTGTCTCACGCCGAGCTCGAGGTCGATGACTCATCACAGGGTCCACTTCATTGCTGATTTGGTCGTCCTTCTCCACACCACCTCGAGGCGAGGACGCTTCGAATCTAAGCGGGGGAGAATGATGCAACCCTACCTAGGCTCGGGCCCGATCCCGGCCAACCTGAGACTCCCTAAGCCTTAGCGATCCCCTTGGCGTATGTTAGTCATTTTTATGTAATTTCTATTATTAATGTTTTTTCTTTTCCCATCATTTCCATTTTAGGCATGTGCTCCATTCTTATAGAATAGATTGGCCTTTATTTTATTTAGGCTCAAGCATATTAGGGTTTTGTTACTAGGGTTGGCACACCCCTTATGCCTTTAAATAGATTTTTTTTTTTTTTTTTACATTCACGTCAAGTTTAATCTAAGAAAGTGTTGAGTCGAGTGCCCTTCTCTCATTTTGGATCCGACGTCAAACCCTCATTCGATCCCTTTTCCCTCTAGTCGTTCCTCTTTTGGATCGACATTCTCATATCTAGCCTCGCCCTCATTAGAGGTTCGCAAGACCATAACATTGATGTCATATTTATTCAGGTTTCGACCTGTCAGAGAAAATCCAGACATTTCGAGCCTAGATTGACCCCTACCGACCCGAACTTGAGTAGGATTGCATCCGTCCGATTTCGAAACCTATTTTTAATTTAATGTCCACTATTTGAACTTACGACCCTATTTTTAATTTATCCTTCCATATTCCTTCACCAACCAAACGGCCCCTTCGACAATTACGTCTCCTTTATATATTTGTCCTTCTCCAATTCTCCATCCTCCGACATCCTTCCGTGTCCTCTCTCTCTCAAATCACCAAATCCCTCTCTCTCTTTCGCCATGCCTCCTCCTTCTCTCCCCATCCGCCGCGTCCTCCTCTACACCGCTGCGCTCCTCCACCTCGTAGCGTCGGCGAGCGCCATCGGCGTCAACTACGGCACCCTGGGCGACAACCTCCCGCCACCGGCGCAGGTGGCGGACTTCCTCCGCACAAAGACCTCGATCGACCGCGTGAAGCTCTTCGACGCCAACCCGGACATCCTCCGCGCCTTCGCCAACAGCGGGATCGCCGTCACCGTGACGACGCCTAACGGCGTCATACCGTCTCTGGCTCAGCTCCCGGGGGCCCAGCAATGGGTCTCCGCCAACGTGGCGCCCTTCTACCCGGCCACCAACATTATCAGGATCCTCGTCGGAAACGAGGTCCTCCACTGGGCCCCCCAGAACCTCATCGACAACCTCGTCGCCGCCATGAGGACTCTCCGCACCGCCCTTGACCAGGCTGGATTTCATAACATTCAGGTTCCAACAATTGCTCTGTTTCTCATTTTATTTGAATTAATTTTTATTTTTTTTCTTGATTTTACTCGGTTCATTCTTCTATTTATGGCGTTTTTGGTTTGTAGATCTGTGTATTTTAGTAAAGTAGAGCTATTATTCACATGTGGATGGAAATTATTTTGGATCTTGTACCCGGTTTCTCTCTAGACAGAGATTTTTGAAATAAAGGATTTTTTTTAATATAATATTCGATTTGGATTACTCCGTATTTTATTTTGGGGTCAGAAATATTCGTTTAAAATGTGAACAAATAAAGTGCAGAACAATGGAGTGCTTTACAGTTGTTTGGTGTGAGTCAGGATGCTGCGTGGTTTTTAGCTTTTTTGGCTTTTCTAATTCCAAATTAATTGTACTTTAGTTTTCAGTTTATTTTGATCCGTAATGAACGAAAATGGTAATACACTAATACTTGTGTGCTTTGTTGGTTTAGTTTCTAAATCAGTCGGGCACATGATAGAATGACCGTATAAACAATATTAATATGGTGTCATGAAGTGATTATGTCCTAATACATAATTTGTGCTATGCCAAAGAAGCTGCATTTCAATTTATTTTCGCTACATATGAGTTTAATTTGAATGTCATTTCTATTAATTTGGCTGGTCTGACGAGTTTGATAGTTTTAATTTGATTTAAATAGAACTCGGGTGCAATGTTTTTTAGTGTTGATAAATGGATCTGCATTTGATTTGCTGAAAATGTTGGACTATGTGTCTATTAGGCACAATTTGCAAAATTTAAAAACCTAAGTTCTCCAATTACAATACAGGTTTCCACTGCACACTCTCTAGGCATCCTACTACGATCCTGGCCACCAAGCACAGGACGTTTCCGCCCCGGCTGGGACACAGGCGTGCTTGAACCCATCCTTAAATTCCACAAAGAAACAAACTCCCCGTTCGTGGTAAACCCGTACCCTTACTTCGGTTCCAGCCCCAAAAACGTCCGGTTCTGCACGTTCCAAGGTCGAGCCCTTGTTGACCGTTACACCAAGAAACTCTACACCAACATGTTTGACTCCCTAATGGACGCCGTCTTGATGGGAATGAAGCGGTTGGGTCATGATGATGTCGACATTGTTGTTGGGGAGACGGGTTGGCCCACAGTGGCTGATGGATGGCCTTGGGTCACTCCTGAAACTGCTCAGGCTTACAATGGTGGGCTTGTGAAGCATGTTGATTCGGGCGTTGGAACGCCCTTGATGCCTAATAGGAAGTTTGAGGTTTATATTTTCGCCTTGTTTACTGAGAATCAAAAGCCTGGACCGATTGCTGAGAAGAACTTCGGTTTGTTTAGGCCGGATTTCTCCCCAGTTTATGATGCTGGCCTTTTGCGTAATAATCAGGTATGGAGTACATTACATTTGGATTGATCAATTCTATTGAATTTGTTTATGTGGAATTATAAATAGATATGTTAAAATCACATTTGTAGCTTATCTAATCTCATCTTGAATGTCTACTTGTCACCAACTCATAACACATTTATCTTAGGGCTTACTTAGGATAAGAATCTTGTTTTAAAAAACTATAACTAAATTGAATCGTTGAAAAGACTTTTAAGGAATATTGTATGATCAAAATCAAGTACTAAACTAGTTTTTCTTTTGTTGCGGTTTAGCCCCAACCACAACCGAAACCTCAACCAGGCCCGAGTCCAGCAACAGGGAAGCAGTGGTGCGTAGCCAAACAAGGAGTAAGCGCCGAACAACTGCAGAACGACATCAACTACGCGTGCGGCCAGGGCATCGACTGTAAGCCCATCCAAGCGGGCGGGCCCTGCTCGAACAGCCAGCTGTCACAAGCCAGCTATGTCATGAACGCCTACTACCAGGCTAAAGGCCACCAGCCCTTCAACTGTGACTTCTCTGGCACCGCCGTCGTTACCAATACTGATCCTAGTAAGCATCATCAACTCTCTAATCATCACATTCTATAATATGATGCTCAGTTGATTGAAGCTGGTTTTTCAATCCACAGTTTCTTACCGCTGGGTTTTTTTTTGTGCAGGTTTTGGTACATGTAAATTTGCGGCTTAAGAGAGGAGACAAATGAGGTGATGACAAGGAAAGAGGATCTTAAATTTAGTGTGTAATTTTAATTATAAATTTATTAACTGATCTGGCTGATTCCTATTTCTGGGATGGGGCAATTGCTAGCTGTCTTCTTATGTAATTGTCTGGTTTCAAACATTTATTTAGCTTCTCAGATCGCTGTAACGCAAGCAGAATTACCTTGCACCGTAAATTTACCATATTGTATTGTGTTATTATTAATATATATATTTTTCCATTTTGCCCTTTCTCCAACTTCAACCTCCAAGTATTTGGATGAGTTTCGAAATTGGATGTTAAAATATGCAGGTAGAAAGCCAAACCCAGTATAAGTTTGGGATGATAACACTCAAAACCTTTATATTTTTTCTTGAGAATCACAATAACAACATCTACCCAGGTCCCGGTATGAGCGGGATCTGGGGGTGGAGATGTATGCACCTTTACCTCGAACGGAAATTCGGGAGGGTATTTCTGGTGGGCCCAACGCTAAAAAGGTGGGAAAACACACGAAGGAAACCGGGGGTGGGGGGAACGGAGTAAAATCGGAGTAAAATCAACCCTAAACACACGAAGGAAACTGGGGGGAGGGGCACTCCCTCTAGGGCAGGTCTTCCTTTCTGGTCTTCCCTTCTATGATTCTATCGCTCCACCACTGTAATCTTTTCGTGTCATTGGTCCCTGCTCAAGGCCAACTCTGTTGAAAATGCCAAAGCAGTAATGTCTTGTTTTTTTACTTTCTTCCAACTCTTTTTCGGTATGCCCCTTTCCCTGCGAAACTCACCCGAGATCAAACTCTCGATCCTCCGAACCGGGGCATTTGGTGGTCTCCTTTGTAAGTGCCCGAACCATCTAAGTCTTGGTTCTTAGAGCTTTTCCCCTAAACTGGCAACTCCCACCTTGCTCTTAATCACCTCATTCTTAAAGTCCTTTTAACACTCAACCATTTACAGTCTAAAGTCCTTTTAGTTTGAGGGGTAGGAAATGAAATTCATGAGCAAATAACTAGCAATCCACAGCCTCGCAATCCTAATTGCCTTTTCCCAGCTAATTGAGCAGAACTATCATTTTCTCATCAGACGTTTTTGTAATGGAGTCCTAATATGAACCCACCTCCCATATTGATTGTTGTATCAATATTTGTCATTCCTTGATTGCTGACCTCTCATTACGCAGTTGTACGAGCGTTGGGCCTCTCAGTTGGGAGCCAGAGCTTAGGCTGATCCTAAATCCTAATCAATGGAAGTGTTAGGAGGTGGGACGTCATTTGAGCTTCATGCTTACAGAAATCTGAGCTCAAAAGAAGCTTGTTATACCAGCACAAAAGAATCAAACTTGGCACCAAATCTGCAGAGCATTTCCCAACAAGGATCTGATTCTGATCCGTTTTGAGGGACATTTATATTTTAGGCTTAATTGAGCTCATTTTACTTAAAAAACACACCCCACAAGCTCTAAGCTGTTGTATATTACACGGTGTAATTTACAAGGGGAGTTCACACTTGCATATGCTTGTTTTAATCGGAACGAACTAGCTATGTGATAATGGAATTCATATTTTTGTACAGAGATTTAGTCTTTATTGATTATGGTTGTTGTACAGCTTCTAAATTTTCGCTGCTGAAATCTAGTAATATTAATTGAAACCCAAATTCAGTAACAAGGTAGCAGTGTCAATCGGAAGCAGAAAGAGAACATCTTGATTGATCTGGTAATCAGGTTACACATTAACCACAATTAGCAAGACTAAACACAATGGCACTACTATCAAAGATTAAAAATGTGAAACTCCTAAAACTAAAATACTACCATAAGACTGAACTAGATTACACATCATGGCCTCTACAGCTCTACTGCTTATAAAAGCTCAAACCAGCAAAATCAAACACCCCCAAAAAATAACAGTACTACTTTGGCTCATCTCTAGCCACAATCTTGAACTTGCCCGTTTCTTGTTGCTGCAAAGCAAACAAAATAAAATAAAACAAAATTTAAAAAATCAATAAAATAATCTTGAATACAAAAGAGAAAACTCCATTTTACCTTGCTCCAGAGCTGAGTGTGCTTCTTGCAAAAGCCAGCAACAATAGCCACAGCCTTACTACTCCTGGGCTGTGTGTACTCAATAGCGAGGCCTTCATTGAGGCCACATGTGACATGAAAGCTTAGTTCACAATTGAGCTCAGAACACGGAATAGCGCATCCATTTCCAGATTTGCACACATAGCAAATCTGATTGAATCTCCTCTTGGGGACTCTAGAGCAATCAATCCCCTCCCTCCCAACTGGGTCTTCAAAGAAGACCTCCGGCACGTAAAGGGCGCACACCAGATGGGCCCACCTGCCATCTTTGGTGGCCTTCAGAGCTCCCCCACTAACAGGGCAAAGGCAACACGGCTCCTTTTGGGCAGATTTGTCAAGGCATTTGGCACAGAACCAGTCGCCTTCTGGAACGCCTTTGATTAAGGGGTCGCCATAGCAAGAGGCGTGGACCATGAGATCGCATCCGTCGCAGAGCACGATCGGGTCAGATGGATCTCCGTCGGTGCTCTCGCAAACGCAACAAACAATCCCATCATCATCTTCTTCTTCTTCTTCGATTTCTGGAGAGGGGGTTTTGGGATCTGGGGATGTCGGATTGTATTCGAGGTTTAGGTCGAACTCGGGAGGGAGAGCCCACACTCTTTTTTTGGCGGGAAGCAAAGGGAGGGCGGTGGTAGTGGTGGGATTGGGTGAAGGCAAGTTTCTGGATTCTTTGCGTTTCTTGGCGGGGAGTTGGGATGATGAGATGTCATCGGATTCGTGTTGGTGGAGAAGCTTGAATCGTTTCAGAGGAGGCAGGCTCTGGATTTTGGGATCCATTGTCTGAGTGAAATTTGGGAGACAGAGAGAGGGAGAGGAAGAAGAAGATTAGAATGAGATTTGAGGGGGTTTGGAGGGGTGTATGTATTCGATTATCTGAATGGAGAAAAGGTGGGAAGTGGGAAATTTGGAGGAGGGAAGAAGAGGGAAGTCGAATAATATGAATCATAATTGCCGGGGAAAACAAATTGGGGGATTCTAAATTCTGATTTTTGCTGGGTTTCAATAAGGCGGGAAAGGGAAATATTGTTTCAACTTTCGGATTCATATTTGATTTGCGCCTTCTGCCTCTCTCCTTCGCCTTCTGAGTTTGGAGCCTTTTACATAACCTGGCCGGGATTGATGGGCCTGTGTGGGCTAGCTCATCATGGGCCTTTGTGAACGGCCCATATAGTATACATGCATGCATCATCAACGCATGCAATTACTAAAGTTGATTAATTTGGAAATTGTGATAATATAATGTTTTGCAAGCTTGCAGGAAGCTTTTGACAAAATGAAAACAAGTGTTTCCGTTGTGATAATATATGAATATTGTGATTTGTTTTTTCGACCTCTAAGCTTTGCAATCTTTTAGATTTCAGCAGCCATACAACAACCATTATTATCAAGAAAAACTACACCTCAACACCCGTGTAAGAACACTCAACAGTGCGTGAGTCATAGGAACACCCGTGTAAGAACACTCAACACGCACGCACGCACGCACAAGTTCAATAATGTCTACATCAATCAAAATTAGACTTGTCAAATGGTATATATGTGAAGTAATATGACAACCCAACGGGTTAGTTAGTCCATTCAAACTAAGAATTTGGATTAACATAGTATAGTATAATAGAAACACATGGGGAAAATAGTCTAAACATCGAAATTTAGGAAAATATTGGCATTTGGATTTGGATTATGTTGAGTATTACTTTGCTTGGTATATAGCTATCTTTTATGTTGCTTATATTGGAGTATAAATACTCTTGTAATAGCGTGTATTAGATGTGCTGAACATTTTACTGTAGTAACAGAATAATAACATTCTGTTTTTTCCTTCCTTCTTCTCTCTCTTTCTGAGCTATGGATTCTATCATGGTATCAGCTTGATTTCTCGATCCTTTCTCTCATGGCTTCCGCTCTTGATCGCGATCGTGATTTTCCTTCTCTTCATTCTCCGAATTCCTCTTTCAATCATGATTCGACGAATCCTTGGGGAAGTCCTTCAGGACGAGATCGTGATTTTGCTTCCATGGATGAGTTGTATCTTCACCACAGTGATCATCCCAGTTATGTCTTGTCAACAAGTCTCCTTGATGATCGTAATTACGCTCCCCGACGACGATCAGTCGAGGTTTCACTGATTGCAAAAAATAAACTCATTTTCGTCACCGGAACTTGTTCGCGACCTAATTCTGATGCTGCACAGCAGACGCTTTGGGATCGCTGCGACAATATGGTTTTTTCATGGCTCTTGCACTCTGTGACGAAGGAAATTGCTAAATCAATTCTCTATTGTCGCTCAGCACACTAGGTATGGCTCGGTTTAGAGTCTCGTTTCTGTAAAATTGATTGCACACATCTCTGCCAAATCCAGCGTGACCTAGCTTCTTTAGCTCAAGGCAATTTGTCTGTTACTTCCTTATTCACCAAATGCAAACAACTTTGGGATGAATATCAACTTCTCCTTGAATCTAAAGTTTGTACTTGTGGATCTAACTCTGTTGCAAAGATGATCTTCGAGAATCAACAAGTCGTTCAGTTTTTAATGGGACTTGGTGATAGTTTTTCTGTCATAAGAGGCAATCTACTCATGATGCAGCCGCCGCCTTCTCTTGGATCTGTGTACAAGATCCTGCTTCAAGAAGAGACTCAAAAGTCTATTCGTTCTTCAAGATCTGTTGATGTTGATACTACAGCTTTAGCTGCCAATCGTGGAGGCAAACATAATTATTCCAACACCAAGAATTCCAATTCTGGTTCTAAGTCCAGTGATTCTTCATCAAAGAATATTGATTCTGGTTCAAAAGGTGCTGATAAGCCACGTTTTTTTTTGTGATCATTGCAAAACTCTTCATCACACTATAGATAGGTGTTGGAAGCTTCATGGCTACCCTCCTAATCATCCCAAAGCTGGCAAATCTGCTAATAACTCTTCTACTGACAAGGAAGAGTCTTTTACTATCACTCAGGACCAGTATAAGAAGCTTCTTTCTCTTTTGAGTAAACAGTCATTACATGATACTACTGATAGTAAGGCATTCCTAGCAGGTATTGATCTTGTCACTTGTTTACTTTCTTCTAAGAAAACTAATGCATGGATCTTGGACAATGGAGCTACCGATCATATGGCCTCCCATCCTGGTTTGCTTCATGATATTAAGCTTGCATCTATACCATTATCTATTACTATGCCTGATGGACATAAAGCTTCTATCAATAGTATTGGTTTTGCTCAGATTTCTGATGATATCACTCTTGACAATGTTTTGATGGTTCCTGATTTTTGCTTCAACTTACTGTCAATTCACAAGCTTGCTACACAATATGATGATAATGTCATTTTCACACCTTCTTCTTGTTATCTTCAGGGCCCTTCGATGAGGAGGCCACTTTTGATTGGTAAACAAGAAAAAGGTTTATACATTTCCTTGCCTGATTCTCCTAAAATTGTTGCTTTATCTTCTACTGAATTTTCTAAAAGTCTGGATATTTGGCATTTTAGAATAGGGCACACCTCTTATGATCAATTACAGTTTCTACCTTTTCTAAAAATTGCTTCTAAGTCCAATCACATATGTACCATTTGTCCTCGTGCTAAACAACATAGAAAACCTTTTCATGCTTCTTCAAGTCATTCTCATGCCCCATTTAACCTAATATATGTTGATACATGGGGGCCTTATAAACATGTTACTCACAATGGTTTTAGATATTTTCTTACCATTGTTGATGACTTTACTAGATGCACTTGGACATTTTTAATGGCCCATAAATCTAATGCCTTAACTGTTCGTCAAACCTTTATCAATCATGTTCAAACCCATTTCCATTATTCTGTCAAAAATTTGAGAACATATAATGCCCCAGAATTCTCAGATCCTTCAGCCCTTTCATTCTATTCCACACATGGCATTCTTCATCAGACATCATGTGTTGAAACTCCTCAACAAAATGGTATTGTTGAAAGAAAACACAAGCATTTGTTAGAGGTTGCTCGAGCTCTCTTTTATCAATCACATGTTCCACCTGATTTTTGGGATTTTTGTATCCTTACAATCACATATCTCATTAATCGAACCCCTTTGCCTTCCCTACACAATAAATCTCCTTATGAACTTTTATTTCATAAGCTACCTGATTACCATTTCTTAAGGGTATTTGGTTGTCTTGCCTTTGTTAGTACCTTAAAAAGGGGGAGAGACAAGTTTTCAGATAGAGCTACACCTTGTGTTTTTCTTGGCTATTCTTATGGAAAGAAATCCTACACAGTCATGGATCTTTCTACCAAGAAATTTTTCCATTCTCGGGATGTTGTTTTTCATGAGCAACATTTCCCTTTCCAATACATGTCCATTATACAGTCTACTTTTGTCTTACCTACTCTTGTCCAAGATCATCCTTCTCATATTTTCTTACCAAAGCAGACTCCCTTACTCTCTTCATCTGATCAATTTCCTATTTCTGGGTTTGATCCTTCCAATGTTCCTTCCTCATCATCTGAAACTGTCTTTGAGCTTATTCTTGAGCCTCATCCTCCACCTATTCCTATTCCTATTCATGAACCTAACCCACCTGATCCTGTTCTTAGAAGGTCTACAAGACCTCATGTAAAACCATCCTATCTTCAAAACTATGTGTGTTCTTCTTCCATCTATCAAGCACATATGTTTATTCTTGATTCCTTATCCTCTTTTCATAGTGCTCTTGTTTCTTATTCTGAGCCTACTTCATATAAACAAGCATCTAATGATCCTAGATGGGTTCAGGCAATGGAATCTAAGCTACAAGCTCTTCATAAAAATGAAACATGGGAGTTAGTTCCCCTACCTAAAGGGAAGAAAGTTGTGGGATGTAAGTGGATTTTCAAGGTAAAACTCAAGTCTGATGGTTCCTTGGAAAGATTCAAGGCAAGGCTTATTGCCAAAGGGTTTACACAACAAGAGGGGATTGACTATTTAGAGACTTTTTCTCCTGTTATTAAAATGCCCACAATTCGATCTATTATTTCTATTGCTTCTTCTAGAAAGTGGGATTTGCATCAACTTGATGTTAACAATGCCTTTCTACATGGCATTCTAAAAGAAGAAGTGTATATGAAGGTTCCTGATGGTGTTTCTAATCCACAGAATTTGGTGTGTCGATTAAAAAAATCCCTCTATGGTCTTAAGCAAGCTTCTAGGCAGTGGTTTCAAAGGCTTACTTCTGCCCTTTTATCCCTCGGTTTTTGTCAGTCAAAAAATGACTACAGTTTGTTCACAAAGAAGAAAGACTCTCAGATCACTATTGTTGTTGTCTATGTAGATGATTTGCTTGTGACATGATTTGATTCTCTTGAAATTTCTTCACTTAAGCAATACTTACACACAGAATTCAGCATAAAGGACTTGGGTTTCCTTCATTATTTTCTAGGCCTTGAGGCTACTTATCTAGAACATGGAATTGCTCTAAGTCAGGCTAAATTTGCTACAGACCTAGTTAATTCTATTGACCTTGTTGGTGTGTCTTCTGTTTGCTCTCCATTACCTTTGAATTGCAAACTTACATCTACTGAAGGGGATTTGCTTTCTGATCCTACTACTTATCGAATGTTGATTGGTAAATTGAATTATCTGACCAACACAAGGCCTGACTTATGTTATATTGTGCAAAATTTGTCTCAGTTCATGCAACAGCCTAGAGATTCACACTACTCAGCTCTTCTTCATACTTTGAGGTATGTCAAAGGCACAACTTCTTGTGGTATTTTGTTAAAAGGTTGTGATGATCCAGTTCTATCAGCATATTCAGATTCAGACTGGGCTTCTTGTCCCATTTCTAGAAGGTCTGTTACTGGTTTAGTTCTTATGCTTGGAAGGTCTCCCATTAGTAGGAAGAGTAAAAAGCAAAGTGTTGTGTCTCGTAGTTCAGTTGAGGTTGAGTACAGAGCTATGGCTCAGGCTGCCACATAAGTGGTTTGGCTTGTTAGATTGCTTGATGATTTGGGAATACAAGAACTCAAGCCTAATGTCTTACATTGTGATAACCATTTTGCTATACAGATTGCTAAGAATCCAGTCTAACACGAAAGGACAAAGCATATTGAGATTGATGTGCATTTCACTAGAGATAAAGTGATTGAAGGCCTTTTGTAGCTGTCTTATCTGCCTACAACACAGCAAATAGCTGATGTCTTGACTAAAGTGTTGCCATCTACTGAGCAACATATTTTGTTATCCAAGCTCGGCATATTTTTGCCAACACCTTCTTCGCTTGAGGGGGGTGTTGAGTATTACTTTTCTTGGTATATAGCTATCTTTTATGTTGCTTATATTGGAGTATAAATACTCTTGTAATAGCGTGTATTAGATGTGCTGAACATTTTACTGTAGTAACAGAATAACAACATTTTGTTTTTCCCTCCCTTCTTCTCTCTCTCTCTTTTTGAGCTATGGATTCTATCAGATTAGAACCTCAATGTTCTTCTTTCTAACCCGAAAGAGGGCAAGGCCCTTATTAAATTTATTGAATTAGGCTAAATCCTTAATATGAGATACAAAATCAAAAGTTCAACAAAATCCAACTCAACATCAAGTAAAAATTAGCTAAGCTAGCTATTTGTTATTCCATTGTCAATTTTGGGAAAATGATTAAGTTGTATTTCTCAACCATTTTCTTACATAATTAAGTCGACGACACTACAATAGGTATCTGAGTGTGTGATCAGCATTGTATAATGAAGAAGCTTGCAAACCTTAAATGGGCCAGTTTCAATCACACATACATCAATCCAAGTTTAAGCCCGATGGAAACCGTAAAAATAGTCCAAAATTTAGTCGAAGGTGCAACACAAGAACCGTAAAAGAAAGTATAGGCTCTCATAAAAGCTTTACGGAATCACGAAAAGTTTTGCCACCCCCAATCGGGCCAAAATTTCCTTTTGGGGCAGAGGCGGTGCTGAGCTTGATCCAAGGAGCAGCAAGAGTAATATAATGACAAATCAGAGGGCAACATTATTCACACTACAAAAATCTATTAATTTAGCAAGCATATAATAATCGCTAAAAGTGATAGCTAAATATTTGATTGTAAACGGGATTAGCGAGTAGCGACTACGTGGTTGCCGAATTTAGTGTCCACCTGATCGTTAAATACAGGGCCAGATTTAGCGACCACATGGTCATTAATTGGCGACCACATAGTTGTCAAATTCGGCCCAGATTCAACGACCATGTGGACGATAATTGAGGACCACATGTTCGTCAAATCTGGACCCGAATTTAGCGACCACATGGTAGCTAATGCAAGTCTCGATATAGAGACCATGTACGTGGTCACCAAATAAATAAATAGATGCTCGACCACAACCGTTAACCGAGTGAAACCGCACGATCATGCGCTAATTGGTCGCTAAATCCGTCTTTTATCTTTTTTTTATTTTTTTGTAATTATAATTTTATTTAAATAATTTATTTATTTGAATTTAAAAATAATAAAACACAAATATTAAATACAATAATAATATTTACAAAAAGATTTACTAGACTAATCTGTTCGGTCCGCACTGTCGGGGGGGGAGGTGGCAGAACGGACGAAGATGACGATGTTTGGTTTCGGCGCATGTCCTCCATGAACTTTTGTAGAAGCTCAATCTGTAGTCATTGCTCGGCTACACTCGCCTGCGTTGCTTCTTGGCTCTGTCGGAGTTCCGTTACCTGAGCACGCAGGGAGGTGTTCTCCTACTGTATCTCCGTCATCCGGTGAGGCTTGCTGCGGGGCCCCAGCACATCGGCATTGTAGAAGTCCGATGCGGCGCGGTCGAGCCCGAAAACAGCTCCTCCCGGGCAACACCTCCAGTCGCCTACTGTGTGCTTCACTTCTCCGCTGAATCCCACGAGCGTCGTCGGGTTCTTCTCTACGTCTTTCTTGCTCAGCCCCATTTCTTTTAGCGCTTCTAGTGTCATGAGGTTAGTCAAGCTTCCGGTATCAATGAGAACCCGCTTCATCAAGACATTCCCTATTGAGAGAGAAATCACGAGGCCATCATGGTGAGGTTCTTCAAGACCATTGACGTCATCATCGTCAAAGTGTATCGCGAGATTGATGACGTCTTTCTTCATCTGCACGGGGCAGTGGAAAGCATTATCTCGTACATTCCTCTTGGTTGCTGAGTACGTGAGGCCGCATACGCTCGATCCTTTGGTGATTACGTTCACAACCTTGGCGGGTACTGGCGACGCTGGCCTTCCCGCACGTGAGGCTTCTACTACGTCTGGGGGGACTTGTGCGTTTGGCGCTACTTCTGTGATCCTTCCTTGAGACACGAGGTAGGCAATTTCTCTTCTCAACGCTATGCATTCCTTGGTTATATGACCATAATCGTCATGGAAATCACACCACCTGCTCATATCCTTGTTTGGATAGGACTTTTCATTTCTCTTCGGCCACCTAACGCCCCGTATCGTCAGAGCTATGTTCTTCACGAGTCCCGCGGTATAGGTTTGGTAGGCTTGGTCTCGGCGACGTTTACCTTCACTGCATCGGGGTGAGGGCATCGGTATGGTTGATCGCGGTGTTCCCGATGGTGATACGGTGCCACCTTCTTTTCTACCCTCTCCCAGATGCTTGCGGGCTTCCTCATCTTCAAATCTTCTTCAAGTCTGATTTGAGCTAGAGCCTTGGTTTGGACATCTTCGAATTATGACAGGGGTGCCTGGTGAGTTGTTTATAGAGGTCTCCAAACTTGATCACTTGGAAAAGTTTCTGTTTTTGTTTCCGTTATTGCATAATTTGTATTCGTTGAATTTTACAAAATGAGTCGATTTTCGGCCAAAATGATTTTCTCCCTATCCCCCTACAATTCCAAAAACCTATCTTCATAATGATATACTTTTTGTGTTACCCTCCCCTTTTTCATTTTAATCTGTTGTGGATGTATTTCATTCAGCATTATCCTTCAGCCATACTTATTCCATTTAGTCCAATGATCTAATTTCTTTGAGTGGTTAACAATGTTTTGAGTGTTCAATAGAGAAGTACCTGGCAAACAACTTATTCATTTCTCTCCTATGAATTTTCTCAAAACATGTTTCTACCCACTGAACATAGATGGGGCTGAATTCAATACCACTTGCACTATTTCTACCACTATTTATTATTCTACAATATGGTTTCTTGAGTCCTCTTTTACAAACCGAGAAGCCTCTTTGGCATGTTGTACATAAATACAATAATCTCCATGCTATAATACATATATGTTCCTTTTGGCGTTGGCACATAGTCTTTGTTCCCTTGCTTATCCTGTTGCGCAGTGATGAAACCCGAAATAAACCGTTCGCTAAAAGACAAGAGATGAGATTATTATATTCGATTGTGCGAACACTTGCTTCTTTATTTATGATATTCTTTACAACGAGGTTAAAAGAAAACGAGGTTGCAAACCAGCGAGATTACAAGCCAACGAGGCCTACAAACACTTGAGATTAACACCCTAGGCCCCCTACGGATGTTCGAGATCTCGATCTAACAATGTTCGAGATCTCCTAGCTGCTAGATGATCTTATATCCCTAAGTATCACTTGCTTGACCCTTGCGCGAGGTTGATCCCAAAAAGCGGTGTTGACGACTTGCGAGATTGGGTAGCGAGGTCCTTGATGTGAACGGGATTTCTGAGCGACTTGAAGTCTTTTTGTGGACTTCACTTGTCTGTAGCGAGGTCTTTTGACGATGTTTCGATCACGTCGATCTTCAACGAGCAAGATAGTTCTTGAGTTCAAGATGTTTTTCGACCCCTTTTCCATACGAGGTTCACCTCTATTTATAGAGGATTGGAGAGTCGAGTTTTGATCATAGTTCGATGTGGGACGCCCGAGATCAAGGGCTCTGATTGGTCTAGAGGTGAGGCAGCTGGTGATTGGCTCGGGGGAGGGGCGCTAGCTGAGTGGTTCTGGTGGTCGGGCGTGTCAATAGAGTCGGTTACGAGGTTTAGACCTCGTTCCAAGGTTTCGGGGGACCTCGCGGGGGTAGGAATTTTGTTAAAATAAAAGGTGGGTGCAGAAGTGGGCCCTAGGATCATCCTCGGGAGGCCCGTCGAGTCTGTATGTTCCTCGTACCCCGGGCCCACTTCTTACTTTACTATTTTGAGCATCATCACAACCCCATGGCCTGGAGGTCTAGCCCCGAGGGCCGCAGGGCATAAGTTCCCAAAGATCACGGGGTACGAGGTTTTGAGAGGTGGGTAGGCATTTTGCGAGGCCCTCTCTTTGCGAGGCTCTACACTTAGCTTTTTTCATTGTTTGCAGGGGTGAAGCTTTTTTGGGCTTGCTCTTCATGTCTTGCTTAATGGGTCGTTCAGGCGGGACATGCCCAATAAGCCTCTCTCGGCAGGGGAGGCCCAAACCTGCTCTTTATAAGGGCATATCTCATACGCTTCCCCTCCATCTTCTCTCTCAACATTTTCGCCCTCTCTCTCTTCGCCTTTTCGGTTTCTTGCTAGCGGTTCTCCAGACAGTTGCTGACGAACCTCCGCCACCTTCCAGTTGTGCCACCGCTCCCTCTACGCCGATTCTAAGCAAGTAAGTGCCCGTTCCTCTTCCTCTCGTTTTTGGGTGTTCTTTGCTTTCGACTTCCTCTTTCTGTTCTGTGCCTTGGAGGGGCGATGGCGTATCGCCTGGCGTTTCGCTCCGGTGTCACGGCGGCGAAACAGTGGTGGTGAGGTCGGCGCGAGTTTCTGCGCGCTTCCCTCGCCATTTTTCTTTGCTCTTTTCTTTTTTCTTCTTGCTTGACTTTGTGCCCTAGCGGGCAATAGTCGTTTCTTGGTGTTTCACGCCAACGTCATGGTGGAGGGATGGTGGGGTGAGGGTGGCGACCGCCATGCTCTCGAACCCTTCGCCCTCCAACCGACGGCTGGGTCTCTGCGCTTTCTTTCGGCGGTTTTGAATTTTGAGATCCTCGGAAACCCAAACGCCTTGACGGCTAATTGATGGGACGTTAGGGTCTCCGCCATTGCTTTCCACCGCTGGCCTCCATTTCACCTTCTCTTTCCTCTTTTTGGCGCTTCGACTTCTCCTTTTTTTGGCGCTTCGACTTCTCTATCGCCGTCCTATCTTGTCAGAGTAGCCCCTAGGGAGCCACGTGGCTTTTCGTCTCTTATGACCTCGAATTCTCTTTCTTCCAGACGCTGTCATGACCTCGTCTTGTTCTCCCTTTTGTTGTCGTGACCTCGCGTTCTCTTCCCTTCGAGGTTATGACCTCGCATTGTTTTTCCTTGGTTATTTTGCCCGATGTCTCAACACTTCTTTCTTTTCCAGGTGTTAGCCTTCCACGGCCTGGACGTCGTTCTTTTCATGCCTAGGAGAGCCTCTGTGAGCCCCCCGCCCGGCTTCGCTTTCAAAGTTCAAGAGGGTTTTTACGAGGAGGTTTCGGAGTCCGTGGGAAGCGTAGAACCTAGCGATTCTCAGAACCCGAGGTCCCCTTCGCTGGTTTTCAGCGACCCTTCTTCAAGCGACTCCGAGGTTTCCATCAATTCGCGCTTCTCCCGACTTCGTGCGTCGTCGGGTGTTGAAATGGCTTCGTCTTCCACTCCAGATGAGGTTGTTACTAATTTGGCGGCGAGGTCAGGTGTGGACACGGCCTCGGCTGCCACCCCCTATGTGCCTCCGAGCTTTCCTGCGGCGTACATTACCGATACCGTGTCTCGCGTCCCGCCTGTCCTTGAAGAACGGATTCTCAAGACCCCGGGTTCTCCCAAGGCCTATCTGTCCGGGGGAGTGGCCACCGAGCTCGAGCGTGAAGACCTTGAAAAGATCGCCAAGGACTTCGCTTGGCCCGAGGGGGTTGAGTTGGCACTTCCCGAAGAGGGGGGCTGCTCTTTGGCGTCCTACGAAAGGTGCGCGGTTGTGCATCTCTTCAGTCTTCAAGCGGGTTTCAGGCTACCTCTGGCCCAGCATATTGTCGACTATCTGTGGGCCATGCAGATCTGTCCCGCGCAGTTGTTCCCGAATGCTTGGCGGTTGTTGTGTGCCTACACGATTCGCAGTCGTGAACTTGAGGACGGGCCGAATCTTGATAACTTGTCGGCTTTATTCCTAGCGAGGAGGGAACCTCGGTCCTGCCTCATCAACCTCAACACGCCGAACATCAAAATCACCTTGGCCCCTTCGAACGTCGGGTCGTGGAAGCTGAATTGGTTTTTGGTCCGAGACCCCACCGGGAGATATCTCAATTTTCCCGTGGTGCCGGGCACCTTTGTTCGGTGCGTGTGCCCGCATACGGTTGACGAGCTTAAGGCACTCAAGGCCCGATACGCTACAGCGGGCCAGGCACCGTACCAGGCGTATCTCTCTCAGGACCGGCTTGAGCGGGCCTGCCTGAGTCTCAGCCTCCCCCCAGCGAGGGCAAAGAGGGTATTCAACCTCTTTCCTGATTTTCTTTTTGTTGTTGGGTAGCGAGGTTATAAACCTCGCCGGCCTGTTTTGTTTTATCGTTGTGTCTAAGCCACGAGGGTATAAAACTTGTTGATTCCTTTTTGTTTCTTTCTTTTTGACAGTGGACCTATTTGGCGCTCTCACCACGAAGTCGCAGGGCAAAAGGCTTGTGACTTCTTCCTCCAACGCTCCGAGACCCCAAAGCCAACAGGGGGTTGTCATAAAGGAGCCGACCTCGCAAGCGAGGCCGCCCACCCCTCAACCGACCTCGATACCCCCGCCACCTAAAACGTCCGGGGGGAAGACCTCTGAGGGGGCCCCGCCGAAGGGGGACGTTTCGAGGACGTTCGGGGAAAAAACCTCCGAGGTGCCCCCGCCCAAGAGGGACGTCGCAAAGACGTCGTCCCAGACTTCGCGGGGGTCCAGCGACGGAGCCGGGCATAAGAGGAAGGGCGTGGAGTCCCCTCGGGGGGAGAAGAAGAAGAAACACCGGGCGGACGGACCGCGAGGTTCGTTTGTGGGGGATGTCATCCCCTAGTTTAATTTTGAGGGGTGGGTTATGGACGCCGCTCGTCCTTCGCCCGCCAAGTTTCATTGCCCCGTCCCGGTTAGGGGCGCTCCGGTGAAGTGGGGCCGGGAGGAGTGGAAGGAAGAGGTCACGTGGGCCAACAACCTTACAGACGCGGCCCTTGACGACGAGGCTGCTAGGTATTCGGCTATGGTAAGTTTTACTCTTACGAACTTTGTTTCTGTTTTGGGTTCCGTGCCTATATTCATACTTCTCACTTTCTTCAATCGTGTTTGCGAACTCGCAGCATACCTTCTTCGATAATTACAACCGCAGTCGCATCAACCTCGCCCATACGCGGATGGAAAAGATGGAGGCGGCACTTAAAGCCCGCTTGGAGGAATGCGAGAAGCAAGCGAGGGAGCTTGCTGCGGCTGAGAAGCGAGTTAGAGCCGCGGAGGTCGCGGTGAGGGACGAGGTCAAGGCGAATGCAAAGGCGAAGGAGGGGGAGGCGAAGGCAAGGGAGGGGGAAAGCAAGGCGAAGGAGGTGGCGAGCAAGGCGAAGGAGGTGGTTGAGAACTTGCAGAGCGAGAATGAGGAGCTTCGGGCTAAGCTCTCCGATGAGCATCAATTCTTCAAGGATAAAGAAGCGGAGCTCTCGAAGGTCGAGGATGAGATCACCAACCTTCCACCAGGCCGTTCGCATGGGCGTTAAGCAGGCGGTGGCCAACTATAGGCACATCGATCCCCGCATTGTCTTCTTCAACCCCAACTATGAGGAGACTATGGGGGAAGAGACCGGGGAGGAGCCTGAGGGGGAATGTGAGTTCTTCCTTAATGCGGACGGGACCGTGGTAAGCGAGGTTCCTCCCGTGGTGAACCTAGTCGAGGAAGACCCGGAGGTTGTTGTTACGGGCCCTCTGCCCGCGGCAGACGCACCTAGCTCCCAGTCATCTGCCACTTCAGCCCCTGTCCCGGAGGCTCCCAAAGCGCCCGTCGACTCCATCGCCGAGGCCTCGAAGAGTTAAAGTTGCTGGTGAATGATAAAAAAAAATTGTTTTGCCGGTGGCCCTGCGGGGCTTGTAATTTGAACGTCTTGGCCCTCGTGGCCTTTGTTTTATGCTCATATCGGCCCTTGGGGCTTTCGTCTTATATTTGCCTTTCTTATTTCGTGATTGTTTGCTTGTTTGTGTTTTCTTGCTTTGATGTATCCGTTTATCCACATCCATCCAACCCCATGGGTTGAGTGTTACAGCTATTGTGACACTAAGGCCACGACGGGTGTTTACTTCCACATGGAGACTATGCTGAGATTTCGAGGCTTGTTTGGACCTCGCGTAACGATTAATATGGCGAGGTCACGAGCTTCGCTCCGACCTCATGTGCATTTATTGAGGTTTCCCAACCCCAAGCGGGGAGCGAGGGGCGGGCTTTTCTCCTAAACGAGATTCTCCAACCCCAAGCGGGAAGCGAGGTTTGGACCAACGAGATTTTCCAACCCCAAGCGGGAAGCGAAGTTTGGACTCAACGAGATTCTCCAACCCCAAGCGGGAAGCGAGGGGTGGACTCAACGAGATTCTCCAACACCAAGCGGGAAGCGAGGTTTGGACTCAACGAGATTCTCCAACCCCAAGCGGGAAGCAAGGGGTGGACTCAACGAGATTCTCCAACACCAAGCGGGAAGCGAGGTTTGGACTCAACGAGATTCTCCAACCCCAAGCGGGAAGCGAGGGGTGGACTCAACGAGATTCTCCAACACCAAGCGGGAAGCGAGGTTTGGACTTAATGAGATTCTCCAACCCCAAGAGGGAAGCGAGGGGTGGACTCAACGAGATTCTCCAACACCAAGCGGGAAGCGAGGTTGGACTCAACGAGATTCTCCAACCCCAAGCGGGAAGCGAGGGGTGGAATCAATGAGATTCTCCAACACCAAGCGGGAAGCGAGGGGTGGACTCAACGAGATTCTCCAACACCAAGCGGGAAGCGAGGTTTGGACTCAACGAGATTCTCCAACCCCAAGCAGGAAGCGAGGTTTGGACTCAACGAGATTCTCCAACCCCAAGCGGGAAGCGAGGTTTGGGCTTAACGAGATTCTCCAACCCCAAGCGGGAAGCGAGGGGTGGACTCAACGAGATTCTCCAACACCAAGTGGGAAGCGAGGTTTGGACTCAACGAGATTCTTCAACACCAAGCGGGAAGCGAGGTTTGGACTCAACGAGATTCTCCAACCCCAAGCGGGAAGCGAGGGGTGGACTCAACGAGATTCTCCAATACCAAGCGGGAAGCGAGGTTTGGACTTAACGAGATTCTCCAACCCCAAGCGGGAAGCGAGGGGTGGACTCAGAGAGTTCGAAGCGAGGTTTTGAGAGAGATTTTGAAAGTTCCACAACCCTTTATTCACAAAAATTGCAAGTAACAGGGTTCAGAGAGTTTCCAACAAAATACTTTTTCAGTCGGTCGATGTTCCATGTCTTGCTCAAGGTACGCCCCTCGTTTTCTTTGAGCTTGAAAGCTCCGGGAGCGACCTCCTCGCCGAGGATGTATGGCCCCTCCCAGTTGGGGTCCAGTTTGCCACCTTCGGTTCGCCTCAAGACGAGGTTACCGGTGGCCAGGAGTCGAGGTCTCACCTTCTTGTCATGGTAGACAGCCACGCGACGCTTGTATTCCCTGGAGCGAAGGTCAGCTACCTCGCACAGCTCTTCGTGGAAGAGCAACTCGACCCTGAGATTGTCCTCGTTCTCCTTTTCATCGAAATCAAACACCCTCGCCGACGGGACCAGGGTCTCTACTGGGACTAGGGCTTCCGCCCCGTAGGTTAGGGCGAAAGGCGTTTCTCCGGTTGCACGGCGTGCGGTGGTGCGGTACGTCCATAGGACGAGCGGGAGGAGCTCTGCCCAACGACCCTGGGCCATGCCCAGCCGTTTCTTCAAATCGGACAGGATGCGGGCATTGACGTTCTCTACCTGGCCGTTGGACTGAGGATGGGCCACGGAGGAGAACTTGAGGGTTATGCCCAGGTCTGAGCAGAAGGTCCGAGTCTCTTCGCAATCAAACTGGGGGCCATGGTCGGTCATGATGGTCATGGGAACGCCGAAGCGGCAGACGAGGTTCTTCCACAGGAAGTCGCAGACCTTAGTCCCCGTGATCTTTTCCATTGCCTGTGCTTCAACCCACTTCGTGAAATAGTCGACAATGACCAGGATATACCGCACCTGGCCAGCAGCCTTGGGGAAGGGGTCGAGGATGTCCATTCCCCACATAGCGAAGGGGCATGGCGCGTGTATGGAGCGACGCTGCGAGGTCGGGGCGTGCAGGAGGTTACCGTGCTTCTGACATCCGTCACATCGCTGAACATAAGACCTCGTGTCCTGCCGGAGGGTGGGCCAAAAGTACCCCAAGTGGGCGATCTTATGCGAAAGGGTTCGCCACCCTGGGTGCCCGCAACAAACCCCCTCGTGGGCCTCATAGAGGATGTACTCTGTAGCCTCGGTTGGCACGCACAACAGGTTGGGCTCGGCATAACCTCGACGATAAAGGTAGCCTCCTACGACGCAATACCGCGCCTCCTGCATTTTCAGCTTCCTGGCCTGTGCGGGGTCCTCCGGGAGGACACCGCTCTCCACATACCGTGTTATCGGGATCCTCCAATCCCCCGTAGTGACAGATAGAACCTCGCTGTTCACACTCCGCGAGAGTTTTCTTTCCACCATCATGCGGTTCCCTACTTCAAGGGGGAGGGCGGATCCTAACCTTGCAAGAGCATCAGCTTTGGTGTTCGAGGTTCACGGGATGGATTCAACCGCGAAGGTTTCCAGGCATGACACCAAGGCCTTGACCTTTTCTCGATACGCGGGCAAGAACCCCGTTCTGGTGTCGTACTGACCGTTGAGTTGGCGTGCCACCAGCTCGGATTCGGTGTAGACCCTGATTTTCCGGGCACCACTAAGGAGCGCCATCTCGACCCCGGAGATCATGGCCTCATACTCGACCTCGGTATTGGTGGCTTCGAAGGCGAAGTTAAGGGAATACTCCGTCTCGATCGAGGGCTCAGCGAGGAATACGCCAACCCCACCACCAACATCACATCGTGAGTCGTCAACGAACACCTTCCATTCTTCCGAGCTTGTTTCTGTCTCAGGGAAGGTGACCTCCACCATGAAGTCAGCGAGGGCCTGCCCTTTCATGGCGGTTCTTGGGAGGTAGCTGATGTCGAACTCGGAGAGCTCGACTGCCCACTTCGTCATTCACCCGGAGAGGGCGGGATGGTGGAGGATTTGTCGAAGTGGGAGGTCAGACATGACCTGAATGGGGTGTGCATGGAAGTAAGGGCGTAGACGCCTTGCGGCGGTCACAACTGCCAGCGCCATCTTTTCTGCAGGGGAATAGCGTTGCTCCGCGGGCTGGAGCACGCAACTCACGAAGTAAACTGGGTGCGTGGCCTTTTTGGTTAGCACCGCGCTGACCGTCTCGGGGCTGACTACCACATACAGTTGCAAGTCTTCGCCCGCCATCGGGGGCGACAGTGTGGGGAGCTTCGACAGGAAGGCCTTTAGCTCAGAGAAAGCGAGCTCAAGCCTCTCATCCCACACGAACTTGTCATTCTGCTTGAGAGCTGCGAAAAAGGGCAGGGACCTCTCCGCCAAGCGGGAGCAAAATCTCCCCAGGTAGTTGACGGCACCGTTGAGCCGTTGCACCTTAGTGCGAGACCGTGGTGACCTCATTGAGAGGACCAACTCGACCTTGGCGGGGTTTACATCGATGCCGCGCTCGCTAATCATAAAGCCTAAAATTTTTCCCGATGACACGCCGAAGACGCATTTCTCGGGGTTCAGGCTGAGACGGTTGTGCCTGAGGGTGGCGAAAACCTCAGCGAGGTCGACCAGGTGCTCTTCAGGGGTCTTGCTCCGGACAACAATATCGTCGACATAAGCCGACACGTTACGTCCGAGATGATTCTTAAAGACGCGGTCGACGAGGCGTTGAAAGGTGGCCCCCGCGTTCTTTAGACCAAACAGCATGGCTTTGTAGCAATAAGTGCCTCGCTGGGTGATGAAGGATGTTTCCTCCTCTTCTCGCGGATTCATCAGGACTTGATTGTACCCTGAGTATGCGTCGAGGAAGCTTAAAACCCCGTGACATGCGGTTGAGTCAACGAGCTCGTCGATCAAGGGCAAGGGGTAACTGTCTTTGGGAAAGGCTTTGTTGAGGTCCTTGAAATCGACGCACATCCTCCACTTCCCGCTGGCTTTTTTGACAAGCACGACGTTGGAAAACCACCGGGGGTATTGAACCTCGCGAATGAACCCCGTAGCCAGCAATTTTGCCACCTCGTCATTTGCGGCGTTCACCCTTTCTTCATTCATTTTTCTTCGTCGCTGCACCACGGGGCGAGTGGTGACATCGACGTTCAAAGAGTGCTGGGCCACGGTCCGCGGGACACCTCGGAGGTCCTTTGCAGTCCAAGTGAACACGTCGCGGGACCCAGCGAGCAAGGCTTCTAGCAACGTCGCTGACGTCCCCGAGAGGCATTCTCCGAGGTAGATCTTCTCAGACTCGCTCTCGAAAGGGGATATCACCCTTATTTCTAGCTCAGGAGTGGGGACCGTGAAATCCTGGACTTCGAGGTCGGCCTTGCCGGGGGATTCCACCATGAACACCGGGCACTTTTGTTTTGCAGAGGTCGCGTAGCAAACACGACCTTCCTCCTGATTGCCTTTTACCTCTCCAACCCCGCCGTCGACGGGGAACTTCATCTTCAGGTGGTAGATAGAAACTACCGCCTGGAACTTCATCAGGGAGACCCTCCCAATGATTTCATTCCACACCGAAGGCAGGCGTACCACCGTGAACTCCACCATCTCGGTTCTCCTGGTGGAGCCGGTGCCTAGCGTCATCCAAAGGTCTATGAGACCTGCCACGTCGACTTCGCCTCCCGAGAAGGATGTGAATTTCCCAGCGTAGGGCTTCAAGGATGTCTCGGAGATGCCCAACTGCTCGAACGCGCCATAGTACATGATGTCCACGGAGGATCCCGTGTCTACCAGCACTCGCTTCACCATCTTCGAGCCCATTTGAGCGTGTATCACCAAGGGGTCGGAGTGTGGCATGTGGAGCCCCTCGGCATCTTCGGATGAGAAGGACAAGCCTACGTGAGACCGCGAGGTTTGAGCGACGCTAAATACTGAGGGCTCATGATGGCTTTCCCTCGCGTACCTCTTCCTTTCTGCCTGGCTTGATCCAGCCGGCGATGGTCCGCCCGAGATGGTATGGATATACCCATCGGGCGCCGTCACCTGCCCAAACCGGGCCTGCTTCGCGGGCGCCTGCTGCTCGACGTTATTGTTGTTGTTGGCCTGAGCGTGACTTGGGCCTTGCGGCACGGTGTTGGCGCCTGACGCGGGGTTGGCGCGGCCCTTTTCATTCGGGTTGTACGCAGGACCTCCCTTGCCTCGATAACCCCGCGGTTTCCCGCCAAAGCAGTTCCAACCTCCGCCGCCGCCTCCACGGTTGTTGTTCCGGTTATTGTTGTTGTTGTTATTGTTCCGGTTGTTATTGTTGTTTCTGTTGTTGTTGTTGCTGGGGTTATGTGCCTGCGTCACATATGCATCGCGCGCAACTGGCGCGGCCACTTTCCCCTTCCCCTTGGCCTCGGCGACGATTTCTTTGTCAGTCCTCGGTCGCGAGCTCTGGTTGGCTGCATCCTCGGCGTACACTTAGGCCGTGATCCGGGCGCACAGGCTTTCGTACGTCGTCGGATTCTTCAAGAAAATGCGATTCTTGAAATCCCTGATGCGCAGGTTGCCCATGAGGGTGTCGCGCACTGACGACTCGTCGACGTGCGCAATTTCCGCCACCGCGGTTGTGAACCTCGTGAAGAAGGCGCCCAAAGACTCGCTCTCCCCCTACTCAATTCCGCGGAGATCTCGCATGTTCTTCTTGCGCTTCCTAGAGCCGCTGAAGTGAGTGATGAAGGAATCACATAACTGGGCGAACGAGGTCATGGAGTCGATCCTAACACTTGAGAACCACGTTAACGCGGCCTTTTCCAGGGTGGTTGGGAAAACCCGGCAGAATATCACGTCGTTGTAGGCGTTGACATTCATCTGGACTGCGAAGTGCTTTACGTGCTCCTCGGGGTCCGCTGAGCCGTCATAAAGCCCCATTTGTGGCCTTAAGAAGCCCTTGGGCATTGGCGCGTTCCGGATCTCGTCCATGAACGGGGAGGTGATCTTGGCCTCCTCCTGATCTTGGGGCGGTGGCCTCGAATTGCGCGATTGAGACCTCAGGTAGTGCATCGCGCTCCCCACTGTTTCGGACAGTTCCGGCTCGTGCAGCCTCGATCGTCGAGATCGAGACCGCGAGATCTGCATGGGATCTCGGGGAGGCCTCTCTGTTCACGAGTCGTTGGTGGAGGACTCGGGCTCCGGCACACGCCTAGGGACGTATGCAGGTACGTACTCGGAGTGAGGTTCACCCTGGGGGGAACGGGGACGTACGAAGGGGCGAAGCCCTGCTGGTATTGTCCATAAGTCGGGTAGGGGTATGGATTTGGGGGTGCGCCGCCCTGCTCGAAGCCTTGGAATGGGAATGGGTTCTGCGGGGCGGCGTACGTCCATCCTGGAGGACCACGAACGGGCAGCATGGGGGCCCCACGGCCGTCCACTGCGCAGTTTCGGGCATGTTGTCGGGGTGTTGAGGGAAGAAATTGTTTGGGCAAGCCATTTTGAGGGAATCGAAGCCAAGGTTTGCACTAATCGAGGAACTGCTTAGGATGAAGAAGTTCCCACAGACGGTGCCAGTGATGAAACCCAAAATAAACCGTTCGCTAAAAGACAAGAGATGGGATTATTATATTCGATTGTGCGAACACTTGCTTCTTTATTTATGATATTCTTTACAACGAGGTTACAAGAAAACGAGGTTGCAAACCAGCGAGATTACAAGCCAACAAGGCCTACAAACACTTGAGATTAACACCCTAGGCCCCCTACGGATGTTCGAGATCTCGATCTAACAATGTTCGAGATCTCCTAGCTGCTAGATGATCTTATATCCTTAAGTATCACTTGCTTGACCCTTGCGCGAGGTTGGTCCCAAAGAGCGGTGTTGACGACTTGCGAGATTGGGTAGCGAGGTCCTTGATGTGAACGGGATTTCTGAGCGACTTGAAGTCTTTTTGTGGACTTCACTTGTCTGTAGCGAGGTCTTTTGACGATGTTTCGATCACGTCGATCTTCAACAAGCAAGATAGTTCTTGAGTTCAAGATGTTTTTCGACCCCTTTTCCATACGAGGTTCTCCTCTATTTATAGAGGATTGGAGAGTCGAGTTTTGATCATAGTCTGATGTGGGACGCCCGAGATCAAGGGCTCTGATTGGTCTAGAGGCGAGGCAGCTGGTGATTGGCTCGGGGGAGGGCCGCTAGCTTAGTGGTTCTGGTGGGAGGGCGTGTCAGTAGAGTCGGTTACGAGGTTTAGACCTCGTTCCAAGGTTTCGGGGGACCTCGCGGGGGTAGGAATTTTGTTAAAATAAAAGGTGGGTGCGGAAGTGGGCCCCAGGATCATCCTCGGGAGGCCCGTCGAGTCTGTATGTTCCTCGTACCCCGGGCCCACTTCTTACTTTACTATTTTGAGCATCATCACGCAGCATAATCAGAAACACAACAACAAGCCATCTTTTTCCTATGCTTGTTCTCTGTAAGCCCTGGGTCAAACATTGTCTTAAATGGCAAATGTATCCATAATAGCACCAGAAAACAATACATTTATTAATCTTGTTCAACCAATAGTTATGCAAAACTATGCAGGGGCTAATTACTTTGTGTACCACACCACTGCTCCAGCTGTCATTGCATTTAAGGATGTGATTCAAGAAAAACCAATACAAGGCTATAGAAGAGTTGATATACTTAGGTGCCACACAGTTGCACCAATTTTTAATTTGCACACCTAATTCGTAACTATTATTCATCCTTCTTAAGGTTTTTCCATTTTTCAATCTATTATTTCCCTTTTTCAAATCAGTTAAGTAGTAACCATAACTGTAATAATCATTCAACAACATCATACTAATATATTCAGTAAATCCGATGTACATCAGTTCCACGTTTTTCAAGATAGAGATCATAGCCAAACCACCTTTGTACTCAGCCCTAAGGGGTCGAATACACCAAAAGAAGGCCAGTGGTTTAAAGATCATATGCTTCTTAAGACTTCTTTGAAGCATAAAGTTCATAGAGTGGACCAGCCAAGCTGTCATTCTAGAGCAATCATCTCTTATACACATCAACCATATCTCATAGTTATTATTAATCATTCTTAAACTTTCTTTTTTATTGTGACTAATATCCTCCTTTTCCAAGATAGAATGCAAGTAAACAATAGTAGAGTAAGCACTTAATAACATACTATTATAGTCATTCAAACACCAATACAATGGTTTCAAGTTCATCGGGACAAAGATCTTAACCACACCACCTGTGTACCCAACATTCGTATCAATTCTTCCTTTAGATTTTCCGTTTTCTTTCTTAAATCCCGAAGGATCAGCCTCACAAGGCTTGGGAGAGATGCCACCCTTAAAGGTCACTAGGACCATGGTAGGCAGGGTTTTAAATGGATCAATCAAGGGGTCAATCTGATTTTGTTCTTTAGAGAAAGAGTCAATACACTGTACCTGCTTAGCGGATATAATGTATTCAACAAGAATACAAGCAGTGCATATATAGACAGTCTTTGAATTGTTTTCTACCAGCAACTTCATTTCATAACTCATAGTCCCAAAAGGACAAGCCTCAAAGGGGTTTTTTGAATTCTTTTTTCTACTACTCTTAAAGGTCTGATCGACCCTAGTAGTGTGCTTCTTGGCTGATCAAATGTTTCTTTATGTATCTCTTGGTCTTTAGCATCATGTTTTCTAGAGTACAGATCTTTCTTTAAAGATTGTCTATTTTTCTCTATTGATGAATAATTTGTCTTCACAATAGGCTTTTGAATTTGATAAAGATTTAAGAACTGGTAGACAGAACAAGGGCAATAATGCAAAGAGGTGAGGAAACAAACTTCCCAAAGGATCAATTTAAGGGCAAACACCCCACACTCAGAGATTATGTTAACTAGAAACAGTGATACAGAGTCAGAAGAGGAAAGATACAACCTGTCGAGTCTCGATTTTCTCCATCCAGTTGAGTATGACCACCCTTGAGGGGAAGTAGCCCTCCAAAGAACTTCCATCTGTCCCCTATCCCGGAATTTCCGCTTCAGTTGTGGCCTCCAAGCCACCCCAAACATTCTCTTGAGGAATAGTAACGCACTATGCCAAAGCCGAACCAACCCGAGCCGCCAAGTCGTTCGTAGATCCACGAGAGAGAGCCTATATTGCCAACTAGCCCTCAAATGGAGAAGAGAGGGAGATAGGACTACGACACCAATGGTACTCCGAGCGCCGATTTGAGTCGGAAAACCTTTGTTGATTTTATTGACTCTCCAAATTGATCTCGAGATTTGCCCAAGAAATCGTCCATAGCTGTATATAAGATTAGGGAACTCATTTTCATAGATTAAAGAGACGATTTTGAGGCAGATAATTGCCTCAAATCGAGCGAGATTTTGGGATCTAGGGTTTTTGTGTTTCAAGAGATGGGGTTGTTCAACGCTCTGGGGGAGAGAGTAAAGAGGCTCGGGTTTCATTTCTTTTTTATATAAGATCACTAGTGATGATGCCCGTGCATATGTACGGGGCTATTTTTTGTACAAATATATTAAGATATTTCATATTTTAATTATACCATTTTCATGCTCGTATATTTATCTTAATTTATTTATAAAAATTTTAAATGCGTTTAATGATGCAAAAATATTTAAAAAGTAAGCATTTGACCATCTTACATTCTTTTTAGATTAAAATTTATATTAATAATTTAAACCGAGATTATATGGTTCCATTGTTAATGTTTAAATATATGGCTATTTTCACAATATGTGCTTAATGTAATTTTTTGAAACTATTGTCCCATGTAATAATTAAATTATCTCACTTATAATTCTTCTCAAGTACTGTAAACCATATAATTGCAATTAAAATACATAAATATATATATAAAAAATTCTAAATAGTTTAGGTTTTTTTTGTTTTACTTTCAAGGTTTTTTTCTTTTTCATTTGGATAAATAGAGTAACATAATCCCATTAATATATTAGTTCTTATTTGTCAATAGAGTAGCATTGCATTTTGTACGCTAATTAATTAAACGAAAATAAGTATTTTCTCTTTTCACACATATAATTTACCCCGAAGTTGATAAATTTGAATATGTGTAACATTTTTTCTTATTGTTTCCTTAAGTTTGAATTGCTATCGTCATTAGTTACCTAATATAAACATTTACAACATATATCCTTTGGTTTATAAAAACTTCAACCTAATCTTATTTTTCACTTGATTATCTTTCACATTGCTTCCTTATTCTTTTATTATATTTTAGAGGATAAACCCATTTACAAATTACTAAAAATAGCGCATAAATTACGTACGACCAAGGATGGAGCTTAAAACATTTTCCAACAAATATATGCGCAATATATGTGATAAAGTAATTCACACTTTATGCAATAAAACATACATATGGTTATTATCTTGGTGTATTGACCAACAAAGATACTGGTTCAAACTAAATATGATCATCAATACCATTTAGGAATAGTATGAAAAAGAGGTTGGACATTGTAGAGGATGTAGTACATGTTTATGTTTTGAGTTGTTGTTCGTCTTGTGTACCTCAAATTATGATGCTACTTAGAGTTTTTTCTTTGTTCTTGTAAGGATCTTCCGAGATTCCTTTTTTTTAATTTCATTACATAAAGAGGGTTTGAGGGGGAATGAATAATTTTTTTTATAGGATTTTAAAAATAAGCATTAGATTTGAGTGTGAGTGCTATACGAAATTTTAATTATTCAAATCTTAACTTTATTTATTTATTATGAAATTGAAACATCAAAAACATTGAGTTAAGGAAATATTTTTGATTCAATATGAATGAAAACATAATATATACAAAAATGGTTCTCAATTGTCATGGATTTTTCTTCATTTTAAGCCTTATCTTATATAGTAAAATGGATTTATTTTGCAAATGGGAAAATTATACTTAACTTTAAAATTATGGTAGCAAATGTTTATATGAAAAAATGTCTATAAAATAATACCATATCGATTTGAATAGTAATTTTTTCATTTGTACACAATCACCATAACCATCGAGTTAGAAAAAAAACATTTGCTATATATGAAATGAAAAATATATACAAAATATACATGTGGGGAAATAAACTTACAAATAGAGAAAATAATAAGTAGATAGATAAATATCATTGAAGAATAAAAATGAACTAAAAATAATACACTAAGAAGATTTGAACCAATGACCTATGGGTTGATGGAAAAACACTCTCACCACTAAGCTACACATAACTTTTTGAATTGTTTTTGCCAATAGTAATTATATAGGGATTATTGAGTGCATAGTTAATGAGAGTAATAAATGGTGGCAAAACTCAATCTTATATTTATACTAGGTTGACAAGCTCGTGCGTACGCACGAGACATGTATTTTACATGTACTTATTTTCATAGTATTTTTAATGTTTTCTACAATATTTTTTTGCTAGTTAAGTTCGTAAAAGTTAAAAAAATCGGGACATCCAATTATTTAAGAATTAATATGTAGTAAATATATCAAATGTACATACTATAATTAACGACGATTAGATTTAGAATATGAACTTTAAGTTACAAAGATATTGAGAAATAAATAATTGATATAATAATATTAATTAATGAATTGCTACTTTGATATTAAAAAAATTTAGATAACCAATATGATTTAGTTAGATAATAAAGAGGAATACCAATATGATATTAAAAAATAGCAATATAATAAAAAAATATTCAAGATACTATTTTTATATTTTAATGAGAATAGACTTCCAATATAATATCGAAGGAGAGATTTGCACAAATAAATATATAATAATAGTATTAAGATCCCAATAACCAACAAGACAGAGAAAAAATAATTTATACTTACCTTGAGCTATTCGAACATGTTTGTAATTATTTATAAACTAATTGTAACTTTAGAGAGAATAGTAGACACACAAGAGAGGGAAAATGTATACACTATTGGATCTCTTTGTACAATACAATATATATAGGTCAATTCATGAAATTCAATTGGTCAAACATATATACACATAAATAGGGGTGTAATTAGGGGTGGTAATGTGAGCAATAAGTACACATATAAGAGAATAAACATCCTAAGAGAATTTCTATGTGTAGTTAATCCATATTATACATTTAAATACTTATAACATTTACACAATATTTTAACAAAAATATTGTTTAAGCAATTTAAATAAGACTAAAAAAATTAGACATGATGTTTACCATGGGACTTGAACCTTGAATATTTACAATATATAAAGGTCAATTCATAAAATTTAATTGGTCAAACATATATATACAAAAATAGGGGTGTAATTAGGGATAGCAATTAGTACACATATCAGAGAATAAGCATCATAAGGGAATCTCTATGTGTAGTTAATCCACATTATACATTTGAATACTTATAACATTTACACAATATTTTAACAAAAAATATAGTTTAAGCAATTGATATATAAATGGACACATACATTTGTAAATAATTGATATAAACAAATAGAGAATATATAGGGAAAAAATTAATCAAATTTTGATATTATGGAGAAATCATCAAAGGTCATGTGCAAACTTTTTATAACAATAAACAACCGCATAGCCAATGCAATTTTCACTTATAAAATAACCAAAATCAAACCGAACAAAATCCAATAAGAATATACAAAGTACCACTTTATCTTGTTCGCCAACAACAACAAAAAAATCAAATAATTAGTATCAAAATTTTCATTTTAAACAATATAAACCGACGATCATTTCACAAAACAGTATAAGCGAAATAGAAAATCATAATTGACAACAATTGTGATTTTTTTGAAGAAAAAAAATTTAGATCTAAATTGACAATAATTTAGTTAGATAATAAAGAGCAATACCAATATGATATTAAAAAATAGCAATATAATAAAAAAACATTCAAGATACTATTTTTATATTTTAATGAGAATAGACTTCCAATATAATATCGAAGGAGAGATTTTCACAAATACATATATAATAATAGTATTAAGACCCCAATAACCAACAAGACATAGAGAAAACATAATTTATACTTACCTTGAGCTATTCGAACATGCTTGTAATTATTTATAAACTAATTGTAACCATAGAGAGAATAGTAGAAACAAGAGATGGGAAATGTGTACACCATTGGATCTCTTTGTACAATACAATATATAGGTCAATTCATGAAATTTAATTGGTCAAACATATATACACATAAATAGGGGTGTAATTAGGGGTGGTAATGTGAGCAATAAGTACACATATAAGAGAATAAGCATCCTATGAGAATTTCTATGTGTAGTTATCTATATTATACATTTAAATACTTATAACATTTACTCAATATTTTAGCAAAAAAATATTGTTTAAGCAATTTACATAAGACTAAAAAAATTAGACATGATGTTCACCATGGGACTTGAAGCTTAAATATTTACCCTATATATAGGTCAATAATGCGCCAACCATACCATATGTACGATTAAAATCGTGTCAATTCGAAGTCGAATATTTAAAATAACGTGTCTAGTGGCACATTAATATTTTAATTGCAAAAGAAATAAATTTCTTACAAAATCAAGCTTGCTAGTTTTAAAATACAATAATCTGAAATTCGAATACAAACTGGCTTCGTTATTTCCTACGACATCTATAAATAATGTTGATTTTGGCAAAAAAAAAAGTGTGTAGAGACTCGAACCCGTGATCTCCACTATAAAGGACCAAGCTTCAACCATTGAACTAAGGAACTTATCTTGACATATCTAACAAAAAAATTTATATAATAAAATTTGTATACCAAGTGTAATAAATGCACCATGTACATAACTTTTTAATGTTATTATATATAGATAAGATAAAATATGTAGGCCCCGATAGCTATCTTTATCATTATTTTTCATAATAAAGAGAGTTTTTCTATTTTTTGGTGGATTTTCAATTTTCCTTGCTTGTGATTCCTTATTTTTCAAGACTTGCATTTGCTAGTCGTTTGTGCTTCTTAATGTGTCAGCCTCACCACCCAATTATATTTTAAGGAAAATAATGTGGTCGGATCTTCGAATTTAGATTGTGAATTCATACTTCAAACATGAAATTTGGCTTTTCCAAATTCAAAACGACCGGTTCAAAAGGTTGGAATCCGAGACATGCTTCAAATCTCTGGGAAATGACCAACGTCCCCTTTTATCCACGCCGAATAGACAAAACCCTCAAAATTAACGACCCTGCTTCCTAGCACAGTTAATGGAGGTCCGAGTGATTTAGCAAAATTTGTTCACTAGAATTAAAGGGTAAAGTATTTAGTGAAAACTTATATCACAAGTCAAAAAATTACGACAGTAAACATCTTATGGAATATGGATACATACATATATGTTCAGAGATAAGTTTCGCAGCATGTTTTTATTTCAATGCAAGAGTCAAGAAGGGTGGGCTACGTACATAGTCAAAGGCATTAGCCATCTTTTAAAGGCGGGCTGATTTTCACTGTACAAGTGGCCTTCTCAATGGCCACTTAATCTGACCTCATCGGAAAAATGTTTCAAGCATATCTTTACGGGTAATCGAAGCGCCCATGTAAGTACTGAGGAGCGCCCCAGTCGGTCACCTCGACCGACTAAATAGGGCCTCGGAAAGTGAAATGTAGTCAGTCGAGGTGACCGACTACATGGTTGTTTTTAAAAAAAAAAAAAATAAGCAGTCGGTCACCTCGACCGACTACAACACGTCAGTCGAGGCGACCGACTATCCACCCGTTGGAATTATTTCCGAACGGGTGAATTTCGTTCTCTATATATACCCAAATACCCCAAAATATTTTCACATCCGAAAATACATTTCAATCTTCTCTAAAAAATTCACTTTTAAAATTTTATCGAAATGGCGAATTGGTTGATCACAAAATTTAATGTAAGTTAATTACTTATTTTTAAGCAATTTATTAAGTTTTTTCCGTTAAATTCATACGATTCGATAATATTTTCTAAATATTTCGTAATTTTACGTAGTCGTTGATGGTGGGAGGGTCAAAACCACCGGCCCCATTTGATTTAAACGAGGAGTACGTTGATGACGACAATGGAGGATATGATGTTTCAAATAAGCACAATTACGACGCCGTCTGTAATCTAGAATCAAATCAGGTATGTAAATGTAATTTTATGAAGTTTAGAAATTAAGATAAAAAATTCTAATTGATTTTTTTTATTATTATAGGTTATTCAGTTTCCAGATTTTTCTAGTTATTTTGCAAATAATTGTGAGTGGGAGGAACGAGAGCATTTGATAGAGTGGGCCCGTAAGATAGGGAGGGGGTTAAACATTGTACTCACCATCAAAAACTCTTGGCCGGCAAAGGTTAGTTTGGGATGTGTATTAGGCGGTGAGTACAAAGCGGGAAAAAAGGCATACCGCGTAAAATGGTTAAGAATTTAGGTGTCGGTGATGAGCTTAAATCTCTTCCTCGTACTAGAAAGAAGGGTTGCCCATTCGAGTTGATAGGTTGGAGGGACAGAAAGACCCAGAAGTGGCACTTAAGGGTGGAATGGGGTAACCACAACCATGACCTTTCCACCAGTCTAGAGGGCTATCCGTTTGCGGGCCGACTGACTAAGGACCAAAAGATTGATGCAAGAAATATGGCTTTGGCAGATATAGAACCTAGGAAATCCATGACATTCCTATGGTATAAGTATCCAGATATGACCACATCAATGAAGCAGTTGTATGATTTTCAATACGAAGTGTTTAAAAAGGAGATGAACGGAATGGGGGTGAGCGAATTTGCGATTCATTTCTTAGAGTCTAATCAATACTATGTCAACTATCGAACCGCGAAGGGTAGCCGTAAGGTACTAGACATCTTCTTTGCCCATCCGAAGTCGATCCAGTTGCTGAAGTTGTTCCCTTACGTCGTTGTGATGGACTCGACGTACAAAACAAACATGTAAGTCGTTTTATTACCTATGATGTAGTAGTATATTGAAGTACACGCATTAAATCTCATTGAATTGACATTGTAGGTACAACATGCCTTTGTGCGAAATGGTTGGATTTGCATGCACCGGGAAGACTTTTTGTATTGCTTTTGCATTAATGACAAGGGAGATTCAAGACCACTACGAATGGGTGTTATTCCAATTGAGAGAGGTCTATAACCTGGTTGGAAGAGAGCCAGAAGCCATTCTGACCGATCGGGATATGGATGAGGTGAATGATGTAGATATCTTATTTCCCAAAGCCAAACATATGCTTTGCTGGGTGCACATCCACCGCAACTGTAGGGCATACGCGTTGGGAAATGGGTTCAAGGATAAGTCGGCGGACTTTTTTGCGAACAAAGCGTGGGAGCTATTCTGTTCGACGACCATGTGGGAGTACGAGACACGACTCCAATTGATGAAAGAAGTCATGTCGCCAATTTTATTTACATATCTCCAGAAAACTTGGCTCACCCCTTGGCGCGATCGGATTGTGAGGGCATTCACCGACCACCGCTTCAACCTTTTTACGAGGACCACAAATAGGTAAAAATAAGTTATTTTTGCCACTCATTCGAATTTACTAATTTGGGTTTTAATTTCCAAATTTTTACAAAATTGTGTTTTAATTTCCAAATTTTTGTAGGGTCGAGTCACAACACTCCACGCTGAAGGATTACTTGGGATCATCTGTTTTGGGGTTCAGTGCTATAGTGAGGAAGATACACAACGCGGTCAGAATCTAGGTTATGACCGTACGTGGACAGATGGAGATGGATCGCACCACTGTTCCACTTGCCATCTATCACATGGCCGAACCGCTCCGAACGATATTCTCTCTCCTCCCAACGAAGGTATCCAACAGTTGTATAGGTCATTTGTTCGATCATATTAGTGCCCCTCTTAGGCCGGAATGCAACGATCAATGGTGGACAACTGCCCGTGGGCTCCCGTGCCCTCACCAAGTTCGTCAATGCATCGACCGATGTATGCCTATTGAACTTTCAATGATCCATCCTTTTTGGAAGCAATTAGTATGGGAAGGCCTTCCGATGACATCGCCCGAGGATGATTGCATAGAAGATGACGATGCTGAATGGGAGAAGATGATAGCAGACTACAATGCAAGCACGATGTCCAAACGGGTGCAACGTGAGGTGATCCGCGATTATCGTAAGCACAAGGATACTAGCACATTGGAGGAACCCGATGGTGAAAAGAAGAAGGGAAGACCTAGGAAGAAATCGAAGGTTCAAGCAAGAGGGTTGGCTAGATTGGAGCATCTACAACAACAACCTCCCCAGCGCAAAAGGGGTGTAAAAGGTGCTCATTCTATGCCAGGGACAACATTTACATCGATCCCAACAGTTGATGAACAAGAGGAAGATGTCGAGACTGAGGAAGATGCAGACCCGATTTTGCCTCCCACGTCGGGAATGGGGTTTATTCCACCCATGCCCCCCCTCTCACTAGCGACTTTGGAGGATTAGATCTCATACATCATGTACCTCCTTTCATGATCTCATACATCGCCACTGCGCATGATGTTCCAGGAGACGGTCATTGTGGATATAGGGCGCTCGCTTCTCAGATGGGGTGGGATGCGAGAGATGGATGGCAGCGTATGCGATGGGAGCTTGTTCATGAGCTGAGGACCCACCGCGAGATATATTCGAGGATGGAGCGTTGGGGCTTCAAGCAGGTTGATGAGTTGATTGATAAAGTCAACTGATTGCACCAGAATTGTCCAAGGCAGTACTGGATGGAGACACCTTCGATGGGCGTTGTATTTGCTACTAGATTTCAGTGTACACTGATCACATTAGGCCGGGGTATATCACACACATGTTTCCCGATCACAGGAGCCGGAGGCGTTTCTAACTCTCTTTGGGACAAGGTTGCATGTATTTCTTACCTTGGGAACCACTACGTTCCGGTAATTCAATATCCTCATTATTGATAAATATTGTTTTTTTTATTTAGGACACTTAATAATTGCGTGTTTTGTTTAATATTGTAGGTTACATTGCACGATGATTCTCCGATTCCCCCCCGATACTTATGTGGACGAACTGTCATGATCCATCAGTGGGCGGATATCTAGACCGGTATCATGATCGTTTATATAGGTTCGAGCAGTTTCAGATTGCAAAAAATTTGTCTCAGCCTTATGGACGGATATCTAGTCCTTATCAGGTTTAGGATATGAATGTTTAGTGTAATATCATCGTTTATGTACATTCGTATGAATGGATTCGGTTTGATGTATGAATGGTTTAGTGTAATATTATCGTTTATGTACGTTCGTATGAATGGTTTAGTTTGTATGGTTTAGTTTATGTACCCTAAATCCTAAACCCTAAACCTAAACCCTAAACCCTAAACCCTAAACCCTAAACCTAAACCCTAAACCCTAAGTTTGTATGGTTATCGTTTATGAATGGTTTATTTTATACGGTTTTGTTTATTGAAAATTAAGCTACAAATGTAAGTAACAAAATCAACACATATATAAGTAACAAAACCAACACATATGTTCGACGACCATTACGGGGAAATTCTAATTTTGAAAACCAACACATATATAAGCTACAAATGTAAGTAACAAAATGAACACAAATTAAACTATCTATAGGGTCCTGCATCGCTATGGCGTGTGGGTTGTACGGAGGGGGAGCGGCGACGGCGACCACCTACACGTGGCGGGATCGGTGGTGGAGGCCTCTCTCCAAACCAGATGGAGTGTAATTCGCGAGCGACTTCGACCACTTCAGGAATGCGATGACCTTCTAGTCGTCTACTGAGCGCCTTCGTCAGTGTCATCCGCTGTCAAACCAACAAAAATTTGTTATTTTAGAATTTGAAGTTTTTTTACTAATATGAGAAAATCAATCAAGTGTCATCATACACGTACCGTATAAATATCCACCACGGGTTGCGGGGGCGGAGGGTTGTTCGCCAATTCTACGGAGGACGTGTGCAACAAAAAAGGATGTGTTCGTCTCATATGCCATTGCACGTACTCGGCATCCATAGAGTACATGTGTGGTGCAATTTCCCCCATAGGCACTAACGAGTTCCATCGATCTTCCCAGCGATCATCATTTGGTGAGTATTGCACATCATACTTCACATGCACGTTCGTCAATTTTTTTGGTCGTAAGCAACTGATTGGCTTGATAACGTCTAATTCAGGGATTGATTAGTGCCAACCAAATTGACGAGCGAGCCTCTCGGGGTGATATGCCTCCTTGATGTGGAGACATGTCAAGGTACCCCTATACCTCGACAAACTAAGATCGCCAGTGGAAAAGTCGATAAAATCTCGCCATGGCATAAAATTTACCTACACATAAACACAAATTTTTCATGTTATAGAATATTTAAAAAAGCAAGTCGAAAAAATTCTATGTTATATAATATATAAAAATGTTAGTTAACTTTGATGTTACTTACATCTTCAACTTTTATCTTGTCTAAGTAGCGACGATAGTAGAGCAATGATTCAGTATCTCTGTTTCGACCTTTATCTGCTTTGAAATTCTCCCCTGGCAATCGTGTGATATCGTGATTGATGTGACCTTGGAGTGATGGAAAGTACCTCCAAATGAAGTTCTACAAAATAGAGAATATATTAGATTCAAATAAAATCGGACTAGCAATTTAAACAGAACAGGGTATCAACACTCACGTGTAACACATATGAGCACCCTACGATCTGCGCTCCTTCAGCTCGGGACGCCGTTCCGAGCTGCCTGAATAGCCATGCAAGTGTAGCGGCACACCATGAATACTCCATCACCTGATCGTGGTTCAACACGAGCGGCAACAATTTGAGGGGTACCCCATCACCTGTCCTGTCCATTATCAAGGTGCTTCCCAACAGATCACACAAATACCCTGACGCTATCAAATTTGGGTCTCCTCCATTTCCTATCATGCTAAACAGGATCTCCTTCCAAAGTTTGATGTTTATGCAACCTTTGGTCACTAACTTCTTCATTACAGTAGGACTAAGGTTGTAAGCAGCACTGATATACTGCTTTATTTCTTCTTCGGGGTATGTCGAAACAGCCTTCATCCCGTTGATCGGTAGGCCCAAAATGTAGTGGACATCATGGAGGGTGATTGATATTTCTCCCCAAGGAAAATGAAAACTGTTCGTTTCTGGATGCCATCTTTCGACAAAAGCCTGAACCAATGCTTCATCCGTTTGTTTGAACCTCCACTGTTGTAGGCGCAATAATCCGCTACGCTGAGCACAGGCGACCCACTCACCTCCATCCGTCAACTTTGGGTTCCAATCCTTAAGCATTTCTCTCGTATGCACTCTCAAGGGTTTAGTAGGAGTATACTGAAACATTATTATCAAAATTATTAAGTATAATTTTCTATACGTACATATAAGGTAAATTAATTAAACGTTCTTACCGTTGGATCTTCCCATAAGCGCTTCGCTATATGCGTCTCGTAACTGGCCAACAAACTAGTATCGATTGGTCCGCCGCCATATCCATCTTGGGTGTTGGGAGGGTTTGGTGGAGGTTGGGAATATGAAGTCCCGACATGAGACTCGGCTTGGAAATAAGGTTGGGATGGTGGAGGTTGGGAATAAGAAGTCCCCTCGGCTTGAAAATGAGGTTGGGATGGTGGAGGTTGGGAATAAGAAGTCCCCGCCTGATTCTCACCCTGGAAATAAGGACTCAAGGGTGTAAAAGAAATTGTATCTTGAATCCACGTATCACCCCGTGGGCCAGTATGTATGTCGGTCCGGGGAGTATAAGCATTATCGAATTCATTATACAAATTCCTAGTGGGGGTTAGGTTGGTGCTGTGTGGGGTGTGTTGGGAAGTGGATGACCCCCACAAATTCTGATAGTCGGGGGTTGTATATTGGGTGGACGGTTGGTTAGGTGGAAACGGTGATCCAGTAAAATCGTGTGGTGGTCGGGGGTTCGTACCCCCAGACGCGTACCACTCTAAATATCCGGTATCGCTCGTAAGCATATCTACATAAATAATGTATGAGCACTATCATATATAATGTATTAAATACTATAATTACTTATCAAATAAAATTACTATGAATTAAAAAATTTCTAATCTAATTAATAAATTAAATTAAAATACTAACAAATAAAATTAAGATAAATCTAAAGTATTATTATAAAATATGATCCGACTAAACTTGATGATTCAAAACGTAAATTATTAATTTACATACTTACAAACCCTCCCCCAAGTGGCGTAGCTTCTTGATTTGTGCGGTCGAACTCGAACTCATTTTGAGCTGTTGGTTGGACCGATACCTCCTCTTGCTCTACATTGGCTTGTATATCCTCAACATTCGCCCCTTCATTCAAATCTATTTGGGACGATTGCCCATGTGAAGTTTTTGAACGATTTTTGCTCTTAGATTTGCCTAAACCGAACGACCACCCTTTTCTCATTTTCACACCTTTTTTTTTTCTTTCAATTGCAATTTTTTTTAACTAATGGAGGATGTGAAGGATTGTGGAGGAGTTAAGGGCTTTATATAGCCCTCAACACAAGAGCCGAACGGCTCCTTTTTTTTTTTAAAAAGCCCATGTAGTCGGTCGTGGCGACCGACTACTCCTGACATGGGCGCCCATCAATCCTGACATGGGCGCCCCGTATTGGCCTATCTTTAGTTGTTTTTTTCAGGGGATCTAAGGAGTATGAATCATTCATCTTTTCTGCAAAATTCTTGCAAGAAGGCTCAATTAACTAATACAACATTATTACTCATGGACGTTTTTCAATTCGATAAATGCTGAGTATAATACTACTAATGTTTTTCAATATCCATTAACTTAAATCATGTGCGTTAATTGTTTAAAAATATCCGGCCTCTTACAAGATCAATCCAAGCTCAGCTAATTTAAGGCGCTTTAATTATAAATTCCAGACCAGGAGGCTAGTCAAGTGATTAAAAGATTTCAGAGTAGTACTTTAAGATTTTCGTTTTGACTTTCATAAATAATGACTATTACAAAAAAAAAATTAAGGGACTTTACAATAAATTTAAGGGTCTTTTACCGAAAATCACTCGTTCAATAGGCCATATTTCCCTTAACCACTCGTTTAATTCATAATTACCGCAAACCAATTGAAAAAGAAATTGTATATATTTTGAGAAAAAAAATAAATTTTTAAATAAATAAAACTAATAAATAAATTCTAAATAAATTTTTTATGCTATGTACTTAGTCATAGAATAAAAAAAATCTAACTATTTACGAAGTAATTAAAATAATAGATGAACTCTCAAATTCCAACACAATCCTCCGTTCTACTTTTGTTATTTCATTTCTATCTTCCACTTTAACTATAATATCAAACTAATATTAAAAAATTTATAATTATATTTATATTGTAAACAACTATACATATGTGTGTAAAATTTTATTTTAAAAATCATATTATAAAATTTTTAAAAATTAATTAAGAGAATTATTTCCTTACAAAGTATTACCCTTTTAATTTTTAAAAATTATATAATATGATTTTCAAGCAAAAAGTTTGCACATATATTTATATAGGTATTTGAAATATAAACATAATTTTTAAAATTTTTTAACATTAATTTAATATTTATTTAATTAAGTGTAATACAAAAGTGAAACACAAATTCCACCATTTCTATTTTTTCCTACCTAAAAGTGAAAATTTCTTCCATTTCGAGCAGGATACCTAAAAGTTATTAGGTACACCAAATCAAAACTTAGTAGACATACCCTAAATTGGAAACATACAATGACCCATTTTAATCCTACGCCATTTTTGGTGCTAGCTCCCTATCCTACACCAACTAATCTCCACCGCCCATTTCTCCTCAGAATAAAATCTCTTTTTTTTCCCTTGCTGATTCGTAAAAATAAAAATCTGGCTTTTTAACCTTTTTTCTACCCCCTTGCTTGAGAGTTGAGAATCAGAAAACAGGCTTGTACTACTCCCATACATACAGTCGCCCACAGACAGAGCCGTACCAACTCTGTCCACTCACTTTCTCCTTCCTATCTTTCCTACCCTCCTTCGTATCGATCAGTAGAACAAGATAAGTATCACTAATAGGGTTAATTTCTTCAGAAAAGAAGCAAAGAAAAGCTTTCCTTTCCCATTTATTAGCTTTGCTCAGTGGAATTCAGAGTCGAAGTTGATTTGGGTTGCTTTTAGTAGTGGCTATCTGTTGATTTTAGGGCTCTCTTCTTCTTACTTAGTTACTTTGATCTTGGTCGGTCAAAAGGAATCCATGGGATGTGTGAATTCCGCGTTTTCCTCAAGTAATCACCGATCTAATTTCACAAACGCGCCGGTTTTCTAAATAATCGTCCCTATAAAATTTGGCGAGGAGGAATTTTTTTCTTTCTTCAGCAACGTAAGTGGGAGGATAATCGTAAAGGCTAGCTAAGCTAAGAAAGGCAAGAAAAGTGATAGGGGAAAAATGTCGAACAGGTGGTGGGCAGGAAATGTGGCCATGGGAGGAGTGAATTTCTCCAACGGTGGACCCCAACCCCAAAACCCTAGCCCAGAAGACGACGACGACGGTGACAGCCGCGAAAACAACAACAGCGCCAATCCCCAGGACTCCGACGACCACAACCCTAGCGGAGGAGGAGGAGGCGCTGACAATCCCTCCAGCGGCGGAAGCTCGGACCGCCGCCGCCGCCCCAGAGGTCGTCCCCCGGGCTCCAAGAACAAGCCGAAGGCGCCGATCGTCGTCACCAACGACAGCCCCAACTCGCTTCGGAGCCACATCCTGGAAATCAGCAGCGGCAGCGACGTCGCCGAGTCGCTTGCGGCCTTCTCCCGCCGCCGCCAGCGCGGGGTGTCGGTGCTCAGCGGCAGCGGGATCGTCACCAACGTCACCCTCCGGCAGCCAGCGGCCCCCACAGGCGTCGTCAGCATCCAAGGAAGATTCGAGATCTTGTCCCTCTCCGGCGCCTTCTTGCCGACGCTGTCTCCGCCGGGAGCGACGGGGCTGACCGTGTTCCTGGCGGGCGGGCAGGGGCAGGTGGTTGGGGGCAGCGTGGTGGGGCCCCTTCTTGCCTCGGGCCCCGTGATGGTGATCGCCGCCACGTTTAGCAACGCCACCTACGAGAGGCTTCCATTGGAGGAGGAGGAATCAACTGCTCCTGCACCTGCACCTGCACCGCCTGAGACAGGCGGTGGGGAGAGGCAACTGCAGCCGTTGGATCATCATCATCAAAAACAAGAAAACGCTAATCAAGCGGCTGAGACCTCTTCGGGGTCGATTGGGGTGTACAATTTGGCCTCTGCTGCAACCAATTTGATGCAGAATGATGTGTTCTGGAGCTCGCCTACTCATCGTCCTACTTCGTTTTGATTCATCTTCATCATCAACGGTTGAGGTGAACTTGTTAATCCATCCATGTTTGAAGGGTTTCAACTTTTTAAGCACATTTCTTTTTCATTTGCAAGCTGAGTGATGTAAGATATTTGTGATCAGATAGATTTCATCAAATTAAGCTGTTAGTTAATTTTGGAGCAACTGATCAGTCCTGTTATTTTTTCTTGCATTTTGGTGAATATGGTTTTTGCTGGAGCCACTAAACTAATTATTAATATCACGTTTAATTTGATTATAATTAAATACTCCGGCCAGTTTGGATTAAAATAAGACCATATAATAAACAATGTGTAAAATGGGAGGACCATCAGGTGGATTGAGATTGTATTGATCAGAGTCATCAGACCAATTGTAGTTAGTTTCACAATTTTCAGGTTGTAGAATGGCATAATTGTAAATCCGGAACAAGATTTAAGTAGCTAGGATTTTCTTCATCAAGGTAAAAAAAAACCATTAGTTATAATCCGTGCAAGTAGACTAGCATATAGGTCGATGAATTGAAGTTGGTTCATCACAATTTGGATTAACTTGTATATTTACAATTGAACCAAGTCTTGGTCAACTTCATCTTGCTAAGTTTTTAATTAGTAGAGATGGCAGACAATTTCCTTAACAACCCTCAACTAATTACCTTGTCCGGCCTTCTTTTGGTTGGTAATCTACCAAGGATAACAAACTAACAAGCCAAGAGATGAAGGCCCACCAAAGAAATTAACAATCTTTTACACAGATTGGTCTGATTATATAATTTAATCAAGATAGCTTAGGTTTGAAAGCAAAAGCCTTATCGCTTAGAACGACATGCAAGGGAGTAGATATAAATTTGGTATTTGCAGCATGCATATAAATGAGAAATCATTCTATTGTTTTTTTGTGATATTGCTTTGTATGTAAGATATGATTAGGGTTGTAAATGAACACAGTCGTAAGTGAGAAATTCGAACTTCGGAATTCGGTTAATTTAAATCTTGTTTGAGTTCTTATGAACGAGTCAAGCTCTTAGAACAATTTTAAGGCTCGAAAGATAATCGAATTGAGCTTGAGCACAAGAAAACTTGGCTCGTTTGCTCGTGAGCAAGCTCAATTATATTCTCATTAAAAACTAGATTATACGTTCATGAATAAACTCTACTATATATGTATTACATACAATATATAGTTTATGTTAAATTACATAGTTTTGTGGTCTCTCTTAAATTATGTGTTTAAGTTTTAGTTTTATTTGCTTGTATAATTGATCACTTAAAAGAGTTGTTTGCGAGCTAAGATCGAGCTCGGTGAGTATTTAAATGAACCAATCTCAAACAAAAATTTAAGCTTGAACCAAGTTCGTGTTCAAGCTTTAGCTCGCCTATTATTAACCGAGTTAAGCTTGAGCAGCTCAAAGATCGACTCGGCTCGGTTCGATTACAACCCTAAATATTATTGAGATGTTATGTTAGATGGTTTAATTTTAGTTTCATCCCATATTAAACCAAATATAAGATTCAATTCATTGTTTTATTTTTCATATTGTGTCGGAATACTTACTGACTTAAAAGCTATTTTGTTTCTGATCGAAATAACCATCATCAACTAGCACTATCATTCTATCAAAATAACATTTCTTTATTGGTTATGTACTTTTATTTTGCTAAACTATTTTTTTTATAGGTGAAAGATGACTTCTTATAATTTTGAGATCACATATAGATATGACATCTTCTTTCTGTAATGATTTGTCTAGGAAGGCCGAGGGTCCGGAGTTCTCGTACCACTCTAAGCTTACTCACTATGCTTTTGCTGACAATCTGATATTGTTCTGCAAGGGCAATTTGAATTCTATCAACGAGATAAAGAAGACCATCTACTCTTTCTCCCGAGCCTCGGGTCTCCAGATCAATCCGATCAAATCAAATATCTTCTTTGCTGGAGTTCTTGATCATATCAAAGAATCTATTAAGGCTGAGACTAATTTTGGTGAGGGTGAATTTCCTTTCCGCTATATGGGTCTCCTGATGCACTCCAAAAAGCTCAAGATCCCTGATTTCAATGATCTAATTGGTGGCATTTTCCGAAGAATCCACTCTTGGGCGGCCAAGACCCTCTCTTATGCAGGTAGAGTCACCCTTATTAAATCTGTCCTTTGGGGAGTCATTAATTTTTGGTGTCATGCCTTTATAATTTCCAAAGCTGTCATTAAGAAAATACACTCGATTTTGAGGAGTTATCTCTAGAGTGGCTCTGAATCCTCCAGAAGAAGTCTTATTTCCTGGAGCAACATCTATTTAACCGATTGAGGAAGGTGGGCTGGGAATAAAAGAAACTTTGGCTTGGAATAGAGCTCAAATGGCTAAGCTCATTATTGACATTGATTTTGGATCGGAGCTGACAATATCTAGACGAAATGGGTCTCAAGCATGCTTTATCACAACTCGGACATTTGGACCGTTCATGAGCATGAGTGTGATAGTTGGAGCTCGAAATGCATCATTCATATTAGAGAACTCCTTCTAAGTACTAGGAGTAACAACCCGGGTCTTTGGGCTAGCAGTTGGTCCAATCAGGACCCTAGGACGAGAGTTTCTTTCCTCTATCAGAGCTGGCGTCACAGAGGCTCCTCTATCTCCTGGGCTAAGCTTCTCTGGAATAAGTTCAACATCCCGAAATGCTCCTTTGCTACCTGGCTGCTGGCTGGCATGGGGGGAACCCCTACCAAAACAAGATTGGTTAAACTTAGGTTGCTAATGATGATACATGCTTACTCTACAAGAGGGGGCCTGAAAGTATACAACACATCTGGTTTGAATATGAATTCTCAGCAAGGTGATAAGACATACAATGGCTTGGGCTGGTGTACACTACTATGTTCCCATGCTACATGAATGGTTCGAATGGTTCACCTCTAGCGCCCTGTAGAATTCGATTGTCTTCAAGATCCGCTTCAGCTGCCTAGTCACCACCATCTTCTCCATTTGGGCAACACGCAATGACAAGTGCTTCAGAGGGCATGATCCTAGCCCTGAAGATTGCTCATACTCGTGCATCAATATGTTGAAAACAAGACTCAAAGGACGATTGAAGGCCAAAACCAAGATCGGGAAAGGATGGCTTAGAATGCTTCAGATTTAGTATGTGGTTGGCGGGTTTTTTCCCCACTGTTGTCATTTATAAATTTGTTTCCTCTTGAACTCTCTTGCCATTTTGTCTGTCTTTTGAGGCTTTGATTCAAGTTTGTAACAAAATTCTTAGCTGACTTTTCCAATACTAACACCTTTTGGAATAGAATTTAACTTTTCCAAAAATTGATGTGTCTAGGAAAAAAATTTAGACTCCATTCAATAAAATAAAATTTATGAAAAGGTAAGTTTTTTTTTTCTATTTTGCCTATAAAAATACTAAAAAAGACAACAATTTCTTTCTTTTCAAAAAAATTAAGCAAATTAATTATAAAAAGATATTTAGGTAAAATCATGTAGTTTCTTAATATTTTTGTAATTGATAGGAAAACAAGCATTTCCGAACGAATGTAGTAACAACGAAAATATATAAAAAAAACTGCATGACTACCTCCTATTCAACTACCTTCCCAAATCTAGGCTATCTTGTAATGGTAAATAATTGGGTAAGGATTTGTTATAAGTCCTAATTAGATGCTCTAGCGGAAGGAGGATTGATATGATTTTGGGAGGTTTCATATTTAATCTCTATTTTAACATTAAATTTGATCTTTATTTTTACATCTAAGTTGCCCCCCTCCAAAGTTCCAATTCTATGTGTTTCAATTCTCTTCTCTGCATCTACAAGAGCTTAAAACATTGCAATTGCTTCTGCTTACAGAGGGCACCGGTAATTACTTCATAAAACATTAATATCTAGAACTTGTCCTTCGTGACTCCGAAAAATATATCCAACAGTTGCCATTTCAGTAATTCGTCTAAAATCGTCAAAGTTAAATTTCAAAATCACAATTAATCAATTATTGTTACATTTGCGCACATTATTTTTCAATTTAAGGCAATATGTCTAAGATTGCTTTTGAAAGACCCGACATTTTTTTACCCTAAGATAGGGGAGAAACTGAGGGAGCGCAACCTCGACTCCCTCAGTTTCTCCCCTATACTAGCCACTCCGACCTTGTTCCTAATCACCTCGTTTCTGATCCTGTCCAGTCTCGAGTGACTGCGATGGATGTGCGGTCACTCGAGACTGGACAGGATCAGAAACGAGGTGATTAGGAACAAGGTCAGAGTGTCTAGTATAGGGGAGAAACTGAGGGAGTCGAGGTTGCGCTGGTTCGGACACGTACAGAGGAGACCACCAGAGGCCCCGGTACGGAGATGTGAGGGGATGGTTTTCAGCATTTTGCGCAGGGGCAGAGGTAGACCGAAAAAGAGCTGGAAGGAAGTTATAAGACAAGATCTCGCCTTGCTAGACATTTCAGTGGACCTGACAGACCGCAAAGACCTTTGGAGGGAGAAGATTACGGTAGAGGAGCGATAGCTGGGCTAGTCGGCCCTCCCCGAGCGTCACCGTGATCCCACTCTACCTCTTTCACCCTCTCTCTCTCTCTCTCTCTCTCTCTCTCTCGCTCTCTCTCTCTCTCTCTCTCGCTCTCCCTCTCTCTATGGTGTCGTTTTTTTTCGCCCTGTTGTGGTCTTTAGGCCTTTTTTACACACCCTCTCGATTCTAGGTCGAGGGAAGGGTGGGTATATCCTGTCCTCCCAGACTCTGCCCGAAGCAGGTCCACACTGGGTTGTTGTTGTTGTTGTTGTTGTTGTTGTATATAGCACCACTCAAGATTCCGCATAATTATACAAAATCAACTCAAAATTACACATGCTTAATTATATAACATCAAGTCAAGATTACTCATGATTAATTATCAACATCAAGTCAACATTACACATGATTTATACACCCTCAATTAAGTCAAGGTCACACATATTCATATAATCTTTTTGTAACCATCGCGTAGTCATTGTGCTGTATTAATTACCTTATGTTTGTTGGGCATAATGAAATTGACTTGTCTAACGTCTCCTTAAAGATTTTCAAGAACCACTCAAAAAAGCCTCTTTTCTTTCTCCCAACTTACAGCTACATCAAAAACTGAATGGAATATATTCCCATTCCCCTTTAATCCTTTTGTAGATCACAATCACCTTGCTTTTTTAATTCTAGATGACAATCATCTAACACAACGACAAATCAACCTACCTCGTTCAACCGACATTCATTTTTAAAATTTGGTGGGCGAATTACGTGGACACAACCACATAATGTTTAGCAACTCGATCAATAGGATTCTAATTCTAAATGAAAAGGGATGTTGTAGTACGTAGGACAACCAAAACCTCACATGTTAGATTTGATATACATCCGTAAGTGTAAAGTTATCATATTTATACACACCTTCTCAAGCAACAACTAATGGATAAGTTTGCTCGAGTCTTGGAAATGACTAAATCTCATGAAGGATCGTAGATCTGTATTAGTAAGATAAATCGGGAACTGTTCCAGTGACAGTTCCCTTACGCGCGCGCAACGGAATAGATCAACACAGAAATGTAAAAATGTAACACAAAAGCAAGGATACGTTTCCTTATAGAGGAACCTCTACAACCAACTAGCTGGAGAGTAAACATCTACCTCCGTTGGAGGATTTTGAACAAGTACTATATTTAGATTGATAGATCTCAAGGTACACAATACAAAGACGAACTTCTCTATTGTTCGTAATCACACTTACAAACAATACTAACGCCTAAGTCATCGTGAATCTAGATCTAGACACAATCAATATAATACGTGAACCTGACTCGTTCCGTGTGCAGTTCCCTTTAGCACCGGAACCAACTCTCCAAGTCGATGGCGATCTTCACGCAGTCCCCATCACTTGGATCTGGATCTTCCTTCTCAGAATCTGGATCGTCGTCTTCACTTAATCAGCTCGAGCTCTCTCTTTCTCTATATGGATCTGGTACTTTCTTTCTGAGAGCCTAAGTAACCTAGCTTCATCACATTCTATTTATAGAGGTTACCTCTTTTATCTTGACGCTTTTATCCTTTTTGTCTTGGGGAGTACGAAACTGTTCAAAAAGACCAGCGTACCCTTTTAGATCCTTTTCTTCTCGGGACTCTTCTTGCCGCCCAAGACAACAGTAAAATGTCCTTTTTATCCTTCAAAATATTTTCCACGTACTCAGATGGCTTTGCGGGGAATGTTTCCCTTGTTTTTCCTGTAAACCTGTATCTTTCCTATGACCACTTGTATAGGGAATTAGTTCCAATTGTTTGTCATTATCAAAACTTTGATTACTCGAATAGAGAAACCATTGTTCCAGTGTTAGGGAACTAACACTGATCCAACATCTCAAATCATGTCTCATAATTGGTTAGTCTAAACTTAATTAAAAAACGTACCTAGATTGAAACCGGCTCCAATTTAATGGATCGTTGAAATGGAGTCGTGTCCAAATATAACTAATTAATGTTCTAAAAAATACTAAGCGAATACTAGACGGATAAGGACTATCTAGCTAGGACCTAAATATTTAAAATGGTTGTTTAAACAGTCCTAGACAAGACACCTAGATAAAAAAAACTTAAACAATACATACATTAAGCCCTACATATAGGCTATAAAGCACAATAGAATTTTTGACTGCATATAGGCTATAAGCCCTACATATAGGCTGTAAACATCTAGATTGGCAGAATACATCAAAAGACCCCTGTACTTATACTTTTTTTCCTATTGGACCCCTATACTAAAAAATGTTCAAACAGACCCTTGTACTGCCCCCAATTTTGCCTATTGAACACTTTCAATCTTATTCTCCTTACAGTGTACATCACGCGCCTTATGTGTCATGTTATTTTGCCAAATAAGCCAAAATGGTCAAATACGTACATGTTATTTTGGCAAAATACGTACATGTTACATAAGGCGTGTGAAGACTTGAAAGTGTTCAATAGGCAAAATAACATGTACGTATTTGACCATTTTGGCTTATTTGGCAAAATAACATGACACATAAGGCGCGTGATGTACACTGAAAGGAGAATAAGATTAAAAGTGTTTAATGGGCAAAATTGGGGGCAATACAGGGGTCTGTTTGAAAAAATTTTAGTACAGGGGTCCAATAAGAAAATAAGTGTAAGTACAGGAGTCTGTTGATGTATTCTGCCCATCTAGATTCACTCATTCTCGTGTTTCCACATTAATCAAAATGAAAAATGTTGACATGAATTAAGGGAAATATTTTATACATATACTCATGGATTTATAGTACATATACTAATGATAGTTCTTGTATTTTTTCGGAGTCTTATAGAAATATTGTATTAAAACTCGAGTGTCACCACCCACCACAAACATTATAGAAAAAGGAAATCTAGTTGATACGTCCACTACCTTAATTTCATCCCTTCATAAGTTCCTATCTTGAGGCATATCCGATCCTTTGACGCTTTAAATTACCTTTTAATTAATCTAATATCACAATTTCTCTATAACTAGCATATGATTAAACGAATCTACAATCTTTTTTTTTCTTTTATATAGATAGCTAACCAAAAAAAGGACATGCATGTGGAGTTTAATATCTCAGTTTGCAAAAGCCAGATCTCCCTAGATATATACTAGAGAATGGACGACTTGGCCGACTTAAAATTAATATGACATGAATTTTGCTGGCCAAATTAAACTTGCAAACAATTAATATCGAATATGCTGTTTTTTTTATATTTTTAGTTTGAAACTTAAACATGTAATTCAAAAGCTTAAGTCACTACTCACTACTCAATTTATTTATTATTATTAAATTTTTTTTTTTGCAATGTATGATATACTCTTGATTTTTGGTTGAGATAATCAATACAGTACAAGACAGTCCCACTTATTTTGTACAATGAGCACTACTATATTGAGCATGTAGTGATCTTTGAGAGTATGTGGACTCACTTTAATAAATGCATATACATGTTGTACTTCTTGGATTCCATATTAATGATTAGTACAATGGCAGAAAGGTCCCACACACTAGACCATACACTGTGTTTTGATTGCTTTCCTCGTGAAATCATAATGATCGAATTGTATCCATATATTAGTAGTAATTCCGGATCTCTTCAAGTTTGTACACACGTCTCTGTCTGTAACATCCCCAAAGTACGCAAGGGATTAATAGTACGTACGAATACGGTAAAGCTTTTCAACTAACTTTCTTGCCGTATCACCAGCTTTTCATTTAGAATGTATTCTAGGTTGACGGGGAGATGAAAAAGCTCTTGGCTCCATTCGGCATCTTACCAGCGCTCTCCCGCTATCCTGAAACGCTAGTGGAATATAGTACAATCCAGTGGGTGAACAGTGAAATTCCGCTCCCACTCCTCCATTCCACTGGTAATTCCGCTAATGACGAACATAGCCTTATGTCAACCTAGATTATTTGGTTAAATCGAAAGATTGTATGAATTAAAAATTAAAATGAAATTATAAGTAGCAATCATAATAAAAGGCTAATTAAACCTAACCAATTTTCAATAATTTTTTTATTATATGATTAGTAATTTAAAACCATTTTATTATCATACAATCTTTTACCCAACATTCCTTCTGCAAATTGGATACAATGTTTTTTCTCACTATCCTCTTGAAGCAAAACCATATCTAAGAGAATTCAGAAGCGAAGAGAATTCAGTTCACATCAGATGCTGTAATTGCTGAAGCAGAAGCGATGCTCTGGGCGATGCAGATGTGTTTTGAGCATGACATCACTCATATTGTCGTAGAATCTTATTGTATTGGTATTGGTATAGTTTTGTAATTTTCATAAAGTTTGGTTCACTCTTGTAAAAGCTTGTGGTGTCCACTTAAAGGAGTCTGTATGAAAACCCTACATATTATTCAATGAAAAACCTTCTTCTCTTCTGCCGTTCCTTTTCTTCATTGACTTCCAGGGAGGTCACCAAACTTTTTCCCCTTTAGATCCTTGATAACATGGTATCAGAGCATCGGGTTCCTAAATCCGAGAAAGACTTTTGCTCATTCACCCCTTTTCTAGCTTAAAACACCAACTTTTACCTTCCTTTCCTTCCCCTTTGTTTCAATGGCGCCAATTTTGGGGAATGGAGGGTTTCCATACAGATTGCTTTGTCGGCAAAGAACAAGGCCGACTTTATCAACGGTTCACTCGCAAGGCCTCCTAGGACAGATCCTCGGCATGATCGGTGGGAGAGATGCAATAATATGGTGATTATGTGGATCCTCAATGGTCTGAGCCCCGAGATTCGAAGAAGCGTCTTATATACTGACACGGCTCGAGGCATTTGGGATAATCTTCTTGCCCGATTTGGACAGACTAGTGGAGCTCAGCTCTTTGCAGTGGAAAAGGAATTGGGTTCCCTCACTCAAGGTTCGAATTCCATCATTGTTTATTTCACAAAAATCAAAACCTTATGGGATAAATTGAGCTCAATGTATCAGTTTCCTGCTTGTACTTGTGGATGCTTACAAGCAATTTTAAAACATGATGAGGATCGTAGACTTGTGCAATTTCTGATGGGAATAAATGAGCAATACACAAGCATTCGAGGGGCGATCCTTATGATGAAGCCCTTACCGGATGTCAATAATGCTTACTCCTTCTTAATCCAAGAAGAAAAACAAAGAGAGATTCAAAGTCCAGCACAAATTTTCAGCGAGTCAGCCTCCATGAGAGTGAATGCTAGAACTTCTTCACCCACTTCAACAAACCAACAACAAAAGAAAAGTGGTGAGAGGAGGAGTCTATATTGCACCAATTGCAAGAAAACTAACCATACTATTGATAAGTGCTACTTATTGATTGGATTTCCACCCGGGTACAAGGAACACAAGGGAGATAAGCAAGAACAGAACAATAAGTTTGCAGGAAACTCAAGCGCCAGTGAACTCACCACAGAACAAATTACTCAGCTTTTGGGGCTCATCAATTCAAGTCAAAAGAAAGGAAAAGAGATAGTGCAAGATGATTTTGTGGGATTTGCAGGTACCTCTTTTACCTCCAAGATATATCTTCAACAAGAAAACTGCTTGGATTATTGATAGTGGTGCGAGTTGTCACATGTGTGGTGACCTTAATGTGTTTGAGAACAAATGTAGACTAGCTAAGCCTTTTATTGTGTCCTTACCAAACAAAGAGACTACCTTAGTTGATATTTCTGGTTGTGTGCGTGTCTTGCCTGATTTGGTTTTAAGAGATGTGTTATTTGTTCCAAGTTTCAGTTGCAATCTCATCTCTGTCGGAAAGTTGGTCAGAGATCTACCTTGCAGCGTCTTATTTACTCCCACAAGTTGTGTATTGCAGGCTCCTTCCATGATGACTCCGCTGGTGGTTGGTAATGCTGATAGAGACCTTTTTTTTGGACACAGATGCACAGTTTACAGAAGTTACAGATGCAGTAAGTAATACAGAAAATTCAGCTATTTCTTTCCATGTTGATCTCCCAGTCTGGCACACAAGATTGGGACATCTCCCTTATTATAAGCTTAGCCTTTTGCCTTTTGTTCAGGGTACAAAAACTGAGATCTTGCCTTGTACTGTTTGTGCTCAATCAAGACAAGCAAGACTTCCTTTTCCCGTTAGCAAAATTAGCTCTAGTTATGCTTTTCAACTTATCCATGTAGATCTTTGGGGTCCTTATCACACCATGACTTTTAATGGCCATAAGTACTTTATTACTATTGTTGATGATTTCACCAGGTCTACTTGGATTCATTTATTGTCAGCTAAAAGCAATGCCTTTTCTATCCTTAAAAGTTTTATTGCAATGGTAGAAAGACAGTTTGAAAGGAAAGTGCAGGTTTTGAGAACAGATAATGCACTGGAGCTTGGGAGTAGCAAAGAAACTTCTAGCTTTTTAGCAGAGAAGGGCATCAAACATGAAACTTCGTGCGTGGCAACTCCACATCAAAACGACGTTGTGGAAAGGAAGCACAAGCACTTATTGGAAGTTGCAAGAGTCTTGATCTTCCAATCCAAATTGCCTTTGAAATTCTGGGGAGAAAGTGTCCTTACTGTTGCTCACATCATCAATCGTCTACCGTCAAAACTTCTGCACAACAAAACTCCTTATGAGCTCCTCCATCACAAGAAACCAAGCTATGATCATCTTAGAAATTTTGGATGTCTTTGTTTTCCCTCCACTTTAAAACAAGGAAGAGATAAATTTCAAGTCAGAGCATCACCATGCCTCTTCCTTGGATATCCCTTTGGTAAGAAGGCATACAAACTCTACAACCTTGAAACCAAACAAATTCTCTTTTCTCTTGATGTTTTGTTCCACGAAAAAATCTTTCCCTTCCTTGATTCCTCCTTCAAGACAGATTTCACACCTTCAATTTTCCCCTCTACACCTCTTCCTGCTGATTTTGATGAAGAAGATATGCCATCACCAATCATCCAGCCACAAAATGAAAACCTATAACCACAAATTCGAAGATCCTCTAGACAACACAAGCCTCCCCCACACCTCTCAGATTATGTATGTGCTTCTGCTAGTCATGGTGATGTCTTTTGTGCCCACACACTCACCTCAACCATTTGTTTTTCTCACCATCCAGTGGACACAACTTTTTCGCCAGAAATGGAAATGGCCGGGACAAAGGGTCGCGATCCCGCGAGGGTGAGCTAACCCCAAAAACCCGTCCTCAGTTCGGATTGCAGGCTGCAACTCGCCTGCATGAAGCCGGAATCGCTAGTAATCGCCGGTCAGCCATACGGCGGTGAAGCAAACTCAACGGCGGTGAGCTAACCATGAGGCCTGTAAGTTTCAAGTATGGCATGAAGCAATGAGAAATGAATTTTCAGCTTTGAATGCGAATGGCACTTGGGAAATTGTTGAGCTTCCAAGAGGCAAAAGAGCCATCAGTTGTAAATGGGTCTACAAAGTTAAAAGAAGAGCAGATGGGAGCATAGAAAGATACAAAGCCCGACTGGTTGTTATAGGGTTCACCCAGAGAGAAGGGATCGACTACAATGAAACTTTTTCCCCAGTCATCAAAATGACTACTGTGAGAGTTCTAGTTTCAGTTGCTTTGAAAAGAAATTGGAAGGTCTTCCAATTAGATGTCAACAACGCCTTTCTTCACGGGGATTTGCATGAGGAAGTCTATATGAAGGTCCCAACTGGCATGAATGTTGAAAATCCTAATCATGTGTGCCGGTTAAAAAAGTCCCTTTACGGACTCAAACAAGCATCCAGACAGTGGTATGCTAAACTTTCAACCTCCCTTCGCTCTTGTGGTTACACTCAATCTCTGAATGATTACTCCTTGTTCTTCAAAAAGAACCATGATTCTCTGGTCTTTATAGCAGTGTATGTAGACGACATTCTGGTCACATGAAATGACATGACCGAAATCAATGCTTTGAAGACATATTTGAATGCCCAATTCAAGATTAAAGATTTGGGAGAATTACATTTCTTCTTGGGCATTGAGTTCATTCCCTCTCCACATGGAGTTCTGCTGAGCCAAAGGAAATTTGTGGATGAACTTTTACTGCAGTTCCCTTGTGAGACTACACGCACTGCTGTGAGTCCTCTTGATCTCAGAACCAAGCTCTCTCCCACAGATGGAGAGCTTCTTTTAGACCCACTCCATCATAGACAACTTGTGGGTAAGCTCAACTTTCTTGTTAATACTAGACTCGACATTGCATACTCTGTTCAGTTGTTGAGTCAGTTCAACCAAGCTCCCAGACAGCCTCATTTTGATGCAGCCCTCCATGTTCTCTCTTACTTAAAAGGCACACAGTCCCATGCCCTTCTTCTCAAAAAAAATTGCAATTTGAAGCTACAAGCCTTCTGTGATGCAGATTGGGCAACTTGCCCTTATTCCAGAAAATCAGTTAGTTGTTTTGTTATTCTTTTTTGTGGTTGCCTCGTTTCATGGAAATAAAAAAAGAAACAAAGCGTTTCCCTCTCTTCTATTGAAGCAGAGTATAGATCACTTAGAAGAGTGTGTGCAGAGTTTTGCTTGGCTCAGCAAACTCTTCCATGACTTTGGGATTATAGAGATCACTCCCATTCCTGTCAAATGTGACAATCAAGCAGTTGTGTACATTGCACACAACCCCGTTTTCCATCAACGTACGAAGCACATTGAATTGGATTGTCATTTCACACGCGAAAAGATTCTTGAAGGCTTGATCTCCTTGTCTCATGTTTCCTCAAATGCACAACTGGCTGATTTCCTTACCAAATCCCTTCGTGGCTGCAGACTTCAGAATGTACTTCCCAAGATAGGAATGCTTTCACCACCCCTATCTTGAGGGGGGGGGGGGGGTATTGGTATTGGTATAGTTTTGTAATTTTCATAAAGTTTGGTCCACTCTTGTAAAAGCTTGTGGTGTCCACTTAAAGGAGTCTGTATGAAAACCCTACATATTATTCAATGAAAAACCTTCTTCTCTTCTGTCGTTCCTTTTCTTCATTGACTTCCATGGAGGTCACCAAACTTTTTCCCCTTTAGATCTTTGATAACAGATTGCTTGTCCATCATTTCAAAAATTAAAAAGCAGGTGCCATAGAAGGGTTACTTAGGCAGGCTGCTGGAGCGCATCAAGGAAGTCCGAGATAAATTCGAGGTCTGTGAATGGCATCATGTTCGTCGTTCACCAAACAGGGCTGCAGATATTATAGCTAATTCATATTTGGATGTTCTTTGTTTTATGGTTTTTCCTTTGGATTTGTTTGTTGGTTTAAACTCTGTGTTGTTTGACGATTTGGCAATCTAATGAAGTTTATGGTTTGGCGCTCAAAAAAAAACCATATCTAATCTAACTCCATACTCCAGAGTCCATACAAACCTTCAAGACCAAAACGGCATGGGAGAAATCATATTTCCATTTCCACAACTCAAATACATTCATATAAATAGCATATAATACTGACAAATCCAAAAACAAGAAGAAAAAAAAAGCCAAGAAAGCAGCCAACACAAACTTGACCACTTCAAAAAAGAAAAGAAAAGAAAAGTAAAGCACCAATTCTTTGACAAGTTTTCATGTCTACGCCTGAAAAGACTGCTCAAGCCAATGCACAAAGAATGATGAAAGAATCAAATATATCCAATACCTATTAACAGTATCATCCCATCTTATAAGGGAATCATCAGCAGTTTATAGAGCATACCAGAGCGTATCCCTGCAGCAGTCTATCTACTTGGTGATTTGCTTAATCATGAGCTGAGAATCCCGTCTCTCTAGTGAGCGACTCTTCTCACCATTTTCAGTCAGCTGAATCACTTCTCCATCAAGCTTATCATGCTTCAGCTTAAGGTGGGAATGAGAAAACCGCCTCCCGAGTTGATTTGGCTGACTATTACTACTACTACTACCCGCTTTTGTGGGAGTCTTGATTGTTTCTCCATTTCTCTTAATGCTTTCTCTCTTTGCCCGGGAACCGAATCTGTATAGTAAAGGCCTTTTCGGCTTCCCATTAGCTTCTGTAGACTGAACCACTTCACCGTCTTTCTCATCTTGTTTTTCTGTAAGCTGCTTCTCCTTCCCACTTGACTCTGTAGCTTCAACTGATTTCCCGTTGATCTTCTCGTATTCCAGCCTGTACTCTTCCAATTGTTTAGAGATCTGAATCCAGCAGGAATAATAACAAGTGTTAGGGTGATAAATGAGAGCAACACAAGGCTCAAAATAAATTGTTTCATCACATATGTTGCTAAAAATCTTATACAGATCATCATCATCATTGACCCAGTAAGGCTCCGCTACAGCGGAATCTGGAGGGTCAAGATGGGGGTACCCCTGCCCAAGGGAAAGAGGGTACACCCGATAGACCCAAGAAAAACTGAAATTCAGCTATGTGACAATAATAGCTGAATTTAGTTAGAATGCACCATATTTACTATCTACTTGTACAGATAACAGATGGTTTTCATTATAGAAAAAACTAATTTTTTGCATACTCGAAATAAAGCATGCAAAAAGTTTATAGTAGATCGGATTTACTATGTAGGGAAAATAACTGCTTCCTCTCGAGGCATTTTTTTTTTCAAATTGAAAGAATATAGATGGCAGAGTTCAAAGAGGCTTAAACTCATAATATATCCATCTCCCTTTCTTGCCTAAAAAGATACTCAAAAGCAATGCTGGGTCTCTTCCATTCTCTTCAATTTCCTCTAATTATATGTCAAAATTATACAAAGTGTCAAGTGCCAGTATAACCCAGATGTAGAAGTCCTCAATGCAAAGATTAAGTCATACCTTAATCGAGTATGCAATTGGTAACAGTGTATCAGGATCCATCACTTCCTCGGGGAAATTCCGCAAAGCATGTATAAGTTTCTCAAAAGGTAATTGAACCTAAAATGGAAGTAGAAGAAAAGATTAAAATTTCTAGTGTAACAGTGACAGTGATGCAACTAGTCAAAACGGAAGGGAGGGGAGATTTGGCAATTGCGCTGAGCTAATTTATAGGCCCCTTCGAAAAACCAATCAAGAACCAAATCCACACACCATCTCCATCAACAATTTCAGAAGCACTGAAAACATATATAGCACTGGTTGCAAAGTGCAAACTAGTGAAAACAAGATGACTTTCTTTCTGCCCGGGTGGTCCTTTTTTCCAACTTTTTTCCCCCCTATTTCTTGGGTGAAGAATAAAAAATATGAAGAAAGAGGAATTATCCAGAAAGTTCAACAAGAAGTAGATGCACTCACCAAGTCATCATGACACGATTTCAAGAGAGCTAATCCAACTCTGAAGACAATTTTAACACCCTATAAACAAGACAAAACAACAGTTTAACTAAGATTATCAATAAAAGCCAATTGTAACCAGCATGATATGATACTCTGAATCTACAGACCTCGTGAAGAAAAACATCCCAGATTCGAAGTGCAAGGTGAAAGGGGAATGAATATGAGAACACAGTTATAAACCACTGGCTAGCATACATGCTGGGATTGATCATCTCTTCTGAAAAATGCTCCCCCAGCTTTGGCAAATGTTCTTTCACCAAACTATCAAACTGAAAAAGGTATTGCTGAACCAAAGGTAGTCCAGCCTGCAGATAACAAAACAAAGCTATCAATCATAACTGCATCGTATATGTTGGGTCAGTTTTACTTTTGGTATAAAGCTAGAAATTCATTAGTCTGCAGCATTTTAGTTGGAACCTATAAAGACATAAGCCATAGAATATGATTTGTAAGTACTTAAACCGCCTTGATGAACACATGATTTGTCTCTTTCTGAATTTTAAGATTAGTTTAGAATATAGATATGCAAAAAAAAACATCAGTAACAGCTGTTAGAGTTAAATTCTAGGATGGGAAAAAATGAGGTGTGTTGAGGATCCAATTCTAAAGGTCCAAAATAAGTCAAATCAATATAACACCATGTATAAACCTAATATCATGTGCTTTAATTATCTTTAACTTTCAAACTATATAAACGTTTTATTAAAAAATCAGATAGCAATTGTATTATATTTATGGGTTATTATTAGATAAGCTGAAAGAGTCATATAATAATTATATATTAGTCTGATTGCTATATATTATTTCAAGATCATTATGTGAATTATCATTACCAATTGCAGGCTTTAGTTAGATCCTATTAACGTCTTACTTAAATCCTACTTAAAGAGACAAGGATCATTCAGTGAGTCTTAATTAGTAATCACACCGATTTTTAATTTTGTAACATGTGAATAACTAATGTCCAACTGATGTTGAATGAGAGATCTGGTGAAGCAGGTTTTACCAGATACAATCCCTCCATTGGGGCATGAACAGCTCCCTTTAGAAGTGCAACAAGTAACCAAAATGCATCTTCTTCACTCATATACAGCAAAAGCAAACCAGCAATAAATCCCATCCCCTGGATACGCAGAGATGCCAGATCAATCAGTATAAACCTTCTTACATGTCAAAGACTAACAGCAGGAAAAGTTACAAACCTGAACATATCCAACTTCTCTGTCATATACAGAATAGGCTTTGAGAACATTGTAGAGTGATCTTTGACCAGGTCCATGTCTCTGTTGAAAGAAGACATGAGAGGGGAAGGTACGAGATATGTCACGAATAATGTCCAGCTCTGAAGCTGACGTCTCATATATTACAAGTTGCTGTAGAGAAAAATAGACATTAATCAACATAATAGGAGTTAGTTGCATAAGAGACAAGAAACCGTACACACTTAGTGCATGTTTGGCAAGAAGTGTAGATAAATGTAAAAGGTGCTAATAAGGTAAACATGTACATAATGTGATGATATGGAAGCCTTATAAGGGCACATGGTGTTTTGCCAAACACATCCTTGGTGAAGGATAATGCAGAAATAATAAGCAAAAGAAGCAATCACCTCTTAAATCTCACTCTTTACAATCGTTACCCAGGCTCCCAGCTATATAGCTTTTTAAATCAATTTGGCTAATCATAATTTTTTCTAACTCCTAGCATTAACAAAAAGCACTATTATTAGGGCAACATATTTGCCATACTCCCATCCATGTTAATGATAACTAAAGAAATCCAGCGACAACTATGTTGTTCATCACATGATTTCAGTTCTCATACTCATCAAGAGTTAGAAGAAATATAATAGCCAAATCACAAGGGCATAAATGCTTTCTTACTACAATGCATACTTCTCTTATTCCTAATATCAGCACTAGTATCGAGGTATTAGATCCTTATTAAACCGGACCACATTGACATCAAAGATTGAGATAATAGCCTTGGACATAATTCATTCAAAGTAACAGCCTCTGTGTCAGCATTTTCCATCATAGTGCATAGACAACGGTCAAGACTGTAAATTCATGTTGCATGGAGTGAATCGTTCCTGGTTGGGGCCAAACTAACTATTGCAACCAAATACAGACAATGAATGCTATGGAGAACTAAGGTTGTAAAATTGCTAGTAACTTGGGATTATCTTGAAATGGGTTAGACATAGGAATATTAGTCCAAAAGGCATATCAAGAAGTTCTTCAGGGTCCCCTTAACTTGCACCAGGTTGCATACCAAAATATAGAAAATTGAATACATTCAGGAATAGACAGACTTTTGACGATCTTACAATGTCATTGATCAAGTTGCTCCAAATTCTTCTTCATTTTTTTCATTCTCATCCCTTATGATCAATGTTTAATAAAACCCCCCTTCTTCACATTGGAATCAACATAAGCAAAGATACACATCATTAGACTCTTGTTTGATACACTTAAATCATTGTATACTGAAAACCACCTTGAACAAATGCAATCCCCTTCTCTTTTTTTTTCCATAACTACCACAAAACCCCTCAAATCAAACTGTAAACAATTGTGTTCTATAAAGTTTGCACATGTATACATATGATATGACTAGCAAGGAAGGACCAAATTGGAATAATATGGGACTTATTTTAGTGTTGTATGCAATTATAAATTCTTGATATTTTTAGATGGGATTTTCAAAGTTCCATAGTATCCAGAATTTGTCATCAAGACTCGATTGTAAGTTTCAGATTTTAAGTTTCCAAATTGAACAGCTTGCAGCAACATCCACTTATTGCTTGGCTCAAAATGGACCTCACCGCAATACTGATAAAGGTGTAGCCTATTGTCTAATTTCTTCATAACAGCATCATAAAACAGGATGTTAGAAAAATTTATCTCCCAACCAGTAGTACTAAATCTCTAGCTGGATGGTATTTTTGAAAACTTTTAATAAAATCCAACCAATAAACTCATTACCAACAGAAATTATCATATATTAAAATCAAAAAAGAAAAAAAAACATCAACAAAAAGTTGAACATAGAAAAATATATTAAAATCTTCAGCATCAATTGCTCAGGTATAAGAGATTGGATGGATACCGACCTCATAAACACCAGGGTTCATGAGCAGAAGGTCACGGCTTCCAGAAATCAACTGCCACACAAGACCTCTCAAGCAGTCAGGAATGCCTTTTCTAACACGTCTTTTAACAACATGAGATTTTCTTCTGACATAGTGCTTCCAATCACTCCCACCGACTCCAATCATCTTTCTCCATTTTCTTACTCTTCTTTCCTCCCTGAGGAAAGCGTTATTTTTATAAGCATACCGAAAGAAGAGGGACACATGTATAGAATACAGCATAACATGTTTCTAATCAAACAGTGATGGTCATAAAGGGATGAGCATTGAAACAATATGCTACAAGTAAAAAATACAGAAAGAAAAAGATGAGCATTTCTCCTTGTATCAAATGAATACTTCTCTTCTAAAAATGGGTCAAGAGCAATTGCAAAATTTTAGTATTCCTCCCATCATATTACCCAAAGATTCACTTTAACAAGAGAAGTGTGATCCTTCCATCAAAGAAAATTCAACCTTATTGATATATTACTATATTAGAGTATCAACTGAAATCCAAGTTTAGCATCTAGTTCCCCTAGAACCTTAATAAAAAATGCTACATCATCCTTGACCCCTATCTCTATCCATTACGAAGCTCAATTGTGGTCCGCTCACCATGACAATAAAGAAAACAGAGGTTGTTTCAGAGGACAGACAATTTCTACAATTAAAAGAGCAATAAATTAAAGGGTCATGATGTCCATAAGAATCCATGGAAAAGAGATAGTTCATTTCAATGTCCTATACAAACTGGAACCTGACTGCAGATGCAGCTCATGTCCTGTCCATCCAAACTGGAACATGGACGCAAAAAGCTAATGGCCAAACATCGTAGATACAGCTCATTCTAGAAAATTTTTAAAGGGATAAGGAAGCATATACTTTTCGTATTCAAAGACTGACTTGCTTCTATTCAAACCATCTGGATGATTACTGTCCTCTGACTTTATAAAACCAAATCTATCTACATTCTTTGGTGATGGAACTGTTCCTGCTTCAGGATCCTCTGTCCATTTCTTTTCCATACTGCTATCTCAAGCCCCAAAACCACATGGCAGAACTTCCAGGCATATCAAAGGGAAATCAACTTCAACTGTGGGAAAGAGAGGATCACAAGTCCTGGAAGTGATAACAAAGGAGCTGAGGCCACAATTCGATACACATCTAAAGCAATGAAAATAATAGAGAGAAATTAACTTGGTTTAAAACAATGCCAGAGCCCAAACAAAAACAAAAAAGTAACTGCCAAATGACAAGAAAAATAGCACATTGGAATTTGGAATAGTTTATGATTCTTGTCATGTATGTAAATTATTTGAAGCATAACAGATTTGGAAGAAATTAACTTTGTAGGGTTTATCAGCAATTCAAACGGAATAATCCAAATTAAAACTAAAATCTTTATTTGACATGCCAAAACAGAAAAGAACAAACATCTACTAAAAAAATCACAAGATAGATGGACAGCTACATCACACAGAGAGAAACCAATTTTTGGACCAAGTTAAAACCTAGCAGGATTCTCAGCAGTTTAAAGTAAAATCACCCCAAAATGATATATCTAAATGAGGTCATAAGCGAAAGAGAGACAGAAAAGGATCTTACCATCAACCTAAACCCTGAGACAATACTGAAATTCGGTGTGCATAGCTTCAGATTGGTTGATCGGAAAATCGCACCTTCAAGCTCCTTTTTAGCCTAATTCTAATTCAATTTTTGGTGTCAAATTGAGAGGAAATTCTTCTTTGAGATACCGGAAATACGATCGGATTGATGAAATAAATTTCAGATGAATTGGGAGGGAAATGAACTCAGAGGAGACTTGAGGAAGTCAAGGGAAGAGAGGACAAACGCCTGGTTTGGGTTTCCCTTCGTTCATTGGGTGTGAATTGTGCAAGAGAAAACTGAAAAGGACAGGTGTATATTTTTGATAAGGAATTTTAATATAAGATCATTTTTGCTGAATTCCTGTTATCTGGCAAACTTGAACTTTTATAAGCAAAGAAAGTGGCAATAATTAATTAAAAAATGATGGTATAACTAAGAAAATCAAAGTGGGCACAAATCTATAAAGCATATTTAACAAAACTATTTCAATAATGATTATATTACAATATTAATTTGGACAACCATAACGATTAAGTTAAGTTTAAATCTCCTTTAATATACTCTATTACTACTCTAGTAACCTAAACTAGTATGTATTCTCGTACCTTGTACGGGTTTTTCTTAAATAAAATATTAATAATAAAAATATTTTCAAATATATTTATTATTCGAGAAAAATAATCATGTAAATGCTTAAATATAAATTTTGGATAAATATTTAAAATCAATAAACTATAAAAATTGTTTATTTGAAACAATAATATTTTATTAGTATTACGAATTAAATTAATATCCAAAACATGATAATTTATTTAATTATGAAAATAGATAAGTAATAAGATAAAAACTCATCAATTTATTATATACATAGCATCGTTCAAATTAAACTTAATTATAGTGATATAAGATTGTACGTACATTACACTATTTTTATATTAAACTTAATTATCTAAACCTAGCATATGCATTCTATCTAAAAATAAAATAAATATCCTAATATTTGTATAATATATAGCATAAAAAACTTAATAATGTTCCTATTTATCATATCCAACAATTTAAAAAAAAATATAAATTAAGAATGGGATTTTCTATCCATTGATTATGGTGATATAAGATTGTACGTATATTAGACTATTTTTATTTTGCCAAGGATTGGTTTTAATAAAAGGGGTGGTGTGGTCCAATCTAAAAGCGACATGTGTTGTTTAATAATTTTTTTAACCTCCGCTTTAGTATATAGTTATGATAATTGATTAAAAAAATATTATTAAAAATAGATTGGCTGTAATATAAATTCATAATGAAGAATCTGTCCAAAAGTGCTTCAGGTTTAGAAAATATTAGTATGTATTCCCGTACCTTTTACGGGTTTTGCTTAAATAAAATATTAATTCATGTTTTCTTTATCCAAGCATGAATTTTGTTTCCTTGTATAACAAAAAATACAAAAATACAATGAGAAGACAATACAAATTAGCCACTTAACATCGATAATACAAATTTGTAAAAATTATATACCTCTTCACCTATAAAATTAAGTTCCTTTGATGATATCTCGTTGTTACTATTAAGGACATTCCACATTTATAGGAGGCAAGCGAAAATTGTATACTTCGTGTTCTTTTACTTTGTAAGTTGTTGAAAAGAGTGAATCTCCATAATTACCAAGAACAATAACAACAAAAAAATAAATATGTAACTCATGTATATAGATGCAATACAAAAAAACATCTACCACTGGTCAAAAATACAAAATCCATCCATTCTGTATTCAGAAAGTTCACTCAAAATCAACACCTAATGATATACAAACGAAGAGAATTAAATGTATAGCCTAATCTAAGAGACCCGAAAAACCAAATTAACAACATACCTCATCAGTAAGGGCGTGGATGAAAATTGGCTTCAGAAGGCTCCAATTGTTCACCAATTCTTGGAGAAAAAACAAAGGGATAGAAAGTGTATTTAAAGTGAAAGAATACCAACCATATACCTTAAAAGACATATATATTATCTATATTTAAAGATATTAACTTATTAAAATTTCACATAATTTATATATTTGTGACCTCGGCTACATATTTTATTTTATCTTTTTTGGATGAAGGGTAAGAATAATAATGAATATTTTGGAAAAAAATAATCTATCTAATCTATGTGTGGATATACTATAATCAATATTTGGTGGATAAATTTTTTATTTTATTATTAAATTAATTTTTTCCTATAATGATGAACAAAAAAGAGAGTCCATATTTATCCATATTTGATAATATATGATACGTGGATTTTTTTTTTTGAATTTTCCAATAAGGATGGAAAAAAATATATCTAATCTAGATATACTATAATCTATATTTGGTGGATAAATTTTTTGTTTTATTATTAAAGATATTAACTTATTAAAATTACACATAATTTATTATTATAAACTTATTAAAATAATCTTTTTACAAAGAGAAATTGCTTTGGCTTTATTTTTTCTTATAAAGATGAACAAAAAAAAGAATCCATATTTATCCATATTTGATAAATATATGATACGTGATTTTTTTTGAATTGTCTAATAAGGATGGAAAAAAATCTATCTAATCTAAGTGTGGATATACTATAATCTATATTTGGTGGATAAATTTTTTGTTTTATTATTAAATTAATTTTTTCCAATAAAGATGAACAAAAAAAGAATCCATATTTGATAAATATATGATACATGATTTTTTTTGAATTCTCCAATAAACATGAAAAAAATCTATCTAATATAAATGTCGATATAATAAATATAAGAGGGATTGACCGAAAACCACCCTTATAATAGAGCACATTATCGAAACCACCCTATAATACGAAATTGTCGAAAACCACCCATATCAAACTCTCCGTTAGTATAGAACCACCCATGCTCATTTTTTCCGTTATACATCCGTTAAATGTCCGCAATGGCCAATTTGTCAGATTTTAATCTAAAATAGATTAAATGAAAGACAAAAAAGCAATTAAAAAAATTTAAAAAATCAATTTGGGGTTTTTGAGCTTCGTTCTTCACCGCAAGTCTGCAAGTGCCAAAAGGCTCTCCATTGCATCACTACCACCAAAGAGCTTCGAGAACACCTAAATCCCCAAACCCATTTCCAAAATCATCAATTGAATCCTTTTGTGCTTCCATGCCCAATTTTCAGTTCAAATCTCCACCGTCACCTTCCACCTCCCGACCCCAACTCAAAAACCTTCCCCGCCGCCGTAAATCTCTGACATCGACGGTGCGAAATGACCGATTTCTCCATCACTAGGTTCGCCGACGCCGACCTTTGGTCCTCCATTGTAGATGAGAAATTCGGCACCGATTGCGCCTCATCGGAGAATTTTAGTCTCACCTGGCACCGCCATTCGCCATCATTGAAAGTTTGTGTGTGTATAGGGTAGAAGTTTTGAAGTAGCGGAGGAAGGAGCATCAACTTTGTTGAGACGCAGATGTAAGAGGAGATGGCCATGAGAAGGAAGAAATATGGGGAAGAGGAAGAACAAGCAGCAAATGGTCAAATTTTTTGAAGAAGGAAGAACAAGCGGAAGATGAACAGAGGCAGGAGGAGGAAGAAGCATTGAAATTTAGGGTTTAATTTGGAATTTGGAGGCTTATTTTTTATATATTTTTTTTTCTATATTCCTTTTTTAAAAATGAAAATATAATGAAAAACAAGGGGCAAAAGGTAATTTCACAACTTTAACAGATTTTTTGGACGGAAATAAGGTGTGGGTGGTTCTATGCTAACGGAGAGCTTGATATGGGTGGTTTCTGGCAATTTCGTATCATACGAGTGGTTTTCGGCAATATACTCTATTATAAGGGTGGTTTTCGGTCCATCCCTCTAAATATAATGTCCCTTTCTTTATCGGCTTAAAACATATACATCCCCCTGTACTTGTGCAAATTTGTCAGATAGACACCCCACCTTTGGTTTGGACCTATTGAACACTTAAACTTAACAATTTGGACCTATTAAACACCTGATCGCTGACGTGGCGAAGTACATGTAAGTCAAACGCACATATACAACCCCCTGTACTTGTGCAATTTTTTTTTTCTTTTTGTATTTTTTATATTTTCTGATTTTATTAAAATAATGGTGTTAAAGTTGGGCCTATGTGGTATCTTATGTGGAAAAATAAGCTTATGTGGCACACATTTGGACAAAAAATTGGAATATATCAACATGCGTGTGTTACACTCAACGAGATTGTCAGCGACCAGGTGTTTAATAGGTCCAAATTGTTAAGTTTAAGTGTTCAATAGGTTCAAACCAAAGGTGGGGTGTCTATCTGACAAATTTGCACAAGTACGAGGGGCTGTATATGTTTTAAGCCTTTCTTTATCTATTTATGTATATTTGGGGATAAATTTTTTGCATAATTATTTTTCAATAACTTTATATTTCAATTAACTATAAAAACTATTATTTTAATAAAGGGGTGATGTGGTGCAACGTGGTGGCAGAAATTGTTCCGGCTTTAGTTATTAGTAATAATAGATATATATATATATATATTGATTGTTTTAAGTTATCTTTTACAATGATAAATATAATGTCCTTTTTTATCTATATTGTTAGAATATACTAATATTATTTTATCTTTATGTTTATTTGGAGATAAATTTTTATAAATATTGTTTTATCTTTATGTTACTTGGAGATAATTTTTTTGCATAATTAACTATAAGAAATTATTATTTTAATAAAGGGGTGATGTGGCGCAATGTGGTGGCAGAAATTGCTCCGGCTTTAGTTATTAGTAATAGATACTGATCTTTATGTTTACTTGGAGATAAAGTTTTTGCATAATTAATTATAAAAAACTATTACTTTAATAAAGGGGTGATGTGGCGCAATGTGGTGGCAGAAATTACTCCAGCTTTAGTTATTAGTATTAAAGATATTAACTTATTAAAATTACACATAATTTATTATGGCAGAATACATCAATAGACACTTGAACTTGTAACTTTTTATCAACCAGCCCCCCGTACTATGAAATATTCAAAGAAACACTTAAACTTAACTAAATTTGTTCAACCAGACACATATCATTTTCGTGAGGTTGACGCGCGTTTATCTAGAATTAAAATTTGCCATCTAAGCACCACATCATCCAATTTTATTAATTTTTTGCCACATAAGCCCATAATTCCCTAAAATACCTTTTTCTTTTTTTCTTTTTCTTTTTTGGAACCCAGTACCAGAACCAGACAGAATCATGACGGAACGACAAGAAGGAATTCGAATTCTTCATCGCCGGCGTACGAAGGAACCCAGAAACAAGACAAAATCGGGACGGAACGACGAAATCGGAGATGGAATTTCGAATTCTTCACCACCAGCGTACGAAGAAACCATAACCAGAAAAAATCGGGACGGGACGACGAACTCGGAGAAGGAAGTCGAAGTCTTCACCGCCGGCATACGAAGGACGACAAACCAGACATCATCGGGATAGAACGACGAGGTTGTTGAAGGAGGTCAGGGAAAATCAGATCTGAACCAGGGAAATCACCGCCGACATATCTTCTCTGCCTCATCGAAGTCTGCAGATTCAGATCTGAACCTGGGAAATCAGGACGAAGAGGTTATTGAAGGAGGCCAAGGAGTTCGGAATTCTTCACCGTCGGCATATCTTCTCTGCCTTTAGTGCCTTGTCGAAGTCTACAAATTCAGATCTGAACTAGGGGAAATCAGGACGGAACTACACTCGGACTTCTCTCTAGAGCGACGGACTCGAGATTCCGAAATTGGACCAAAGATTGAGGCCTGAAATTGGGATGTTGCCGGAGATGTTGTTGACGGAGGCCAGGAGAGGCCGGTGAGGAAGGCGAGGGCGTGGAACAACATTGAGCGAGAGTGGAGGAGAGGATTAAAGAAAGGATTTTTTTTTAATTTAAAAAGAAAATTGTTATATTTTAAATAATTGTAATTTTTTATTTTCTAAATATTTCCAATTCGGTATCTCACATGCACCTTAAGAGAGTGAATCTCACGCAATATACCACATCATCATATTGTGTTTAATAGAACAAATTTAGTTAAATTTAAGTGTGTTTTTGAACATTTTATAGTACGGGGGGCTAGTTGAAAAAAAGTTACAAGTTCAAGTGTCTGTTGATGTATTCCCCAAATTTATTATTATAAACTTATTAAAATAATATTTTTACAAAGAGAAATTGCTTCGGCTTTATTTTTTCTTATAAAGATGAACAAAAAAAGAATCCATATTTATCCATATTTGATAAATATATGATACATGATTTTTTTTGAATTGTCCAATAAGGATGGAAAAAAATCTATCTAATCTAAAGTGTGGATATACTATAATCTATATTTGGTGGATAAATTTTTTGTTTTATTATTAAATTAATTTTTTCCAATAAAGATGAACAAAAAAAAGAATCCATATTTGATAAATATATGATACATGATTTTTTTTGAATTCTCCAATAAACATGAAAAAAAATCTATCTAATCTAAATGTCGATATAATAAATATAATGTTCATTTCTTTATCTATTTATGTATATTTGGGGATAAATTTTTTGCATAATTATTTTTCAATAACTTTATATTTCAATTAACTATAAAAACTATTATTTTAATAAAGGAGTGATGTGGGACAACGTGGTGGCAGAAATTGCTCCGTCTTTAATTATTAGTAATAGATATCTTATAACTGATTGAAAAAAAGCTTAAAATATTGTAAGAGTTGGTTCAAATGAGAATCTATCTTTATTAGAGCATTTGTTGAACATCTCCATATTTTAAATTCTTGAATGTTGTGTTTTTGAAAATTGTGGACTTATTATTTTAAGGTCAAATAATTTTTTCATTGTAATCTCTATTTTAGAGCCTTTTTTAAGAAATTTACTAACAACATTTGGGAAATGCATTAAATGTATATAATAAATTATGGCTTCTTCCTATTGGTCAAATTAGATTTTATAATATAATATTTTTATATATAAAATAATAATTATAATATATGTAGGATTTTTCTCAAAGAAAATTTGTTGGAGTTGGAAAACAATTTAGAGAATATAGGTTTTAGTTTTTTATTTTGGAAAACAATATGGAGAATGTACATGCCCTAAGATTCTAGAATATTTTATTTTCTTATAGTCAAATAATAAATAATTTATCATTTATTATATTAAGATTTTAGAATCTTTTTATTTTCATAAGTAAGATAATATTTAATTAATTATTAAATATGTATTGTAGAATATTATATATGGTAATAATAAAAGCATTAAATGTATTGTTCTTCAAAATAGAGAATCTGTTGAATTGGGCATAATTGTTTTAGAGAATATGATATTGTAGTTGGTTTTCCATTTTGGAGAAACTTTTAGAGCATCTCTTGGGGATGATATTACCTCTATTCCCAAAAGAAATCATTTTTTCTTTTAATATTGTTAAGAAAAATCAGTCATTTCAAAATTTAGACTTGTAGGTAATAATTTATTGGTGAGTTACAATATTTTTTATTGAAAATTGCACGTATTAATGGTCTTTGGGCATCTAGTCAGGCGGCAAAGGATCCCAAATAGTACTATGAGGTTCCCGTTTTGACTTTCATGGGTAGTGCCCAAGACAAAAAAAAAAGTTTAAGCATTAATGTTTTATATGAAAATTCTCTTTATGCATTGACTAAATATGAGATAAGTATTTAATTAATATAAAAAACTCAATCATCCTATTTATGAGTTTTTTATAATAATTTTTTTATCTATAAATATGAGGAGTAAAATATAGCACTTTTAATATTCAAATTAAAATTTTAATTTAATATTTCAATCACTATATTTTTTAGTTACAAAATTTTAAAAATAAAATTATATATTAATATTATCAAATATCGAAGCAATTATTATATATTTTTTCTCATTCTATGGTTAGAAATACCTAAGAAAGATTTAGAACTTCGAAGTGATTCTCACATTGATTTAGTATATTTAATTTAAATAATATGATATTAAAAATATAAATTAGATAGATATCATTATTTTCTAAAATATTAATTGAGGATCCCGTACATTAGTACATTGCATATAATCATATATATTATATAGTTTTTAATTGTATTAACTCAAACTAAAATAAATAACATATATAGGGTTAATGAACCATGCAATATATATATAATATTAATACAAATATAATATTTTATTTTATATTTATTGTTTATGTACCATATTTTTTTATGTCTTACGAATTTATAATATATAAATACTATAACTTTGACATATATGATATGTTATTTGTCACCAACTCACCATGTTTCTAATTATGATTTTTCTAACTTTTTATTCTATAAGTATGGCAAATATATAATAAATAGGTTTTATTAATTACGGATTTCTTACCACCATGAAAGTCATTTGTATAAAAGTTTTAATTTTTTATACAAGGTCTATCCTTATTGGAAAAATAATAATTCAAATTCATATTCGTCCTAATTTAAATTTAGTGTTTGTCTAATTAAGCCAATAAGATAAGCTGATCTATTTAATTTTACTTTCCTAATAAAATTAATAAATTACTATATTTACGAATATTATATAACATAAAAAAGCCATTACTATGATTCTATGAACTTATAATTTTTTTTAAAAAAATTAATTATTCTTTAAGAATATAGTTATATCTAATGACATACATGTTATTTAAACTAGTAGGACAATTTTTATTTTAAAAAGCTCTTGAAAACAACCCCTGCACAAGGCGCATGTCATAAACTAGTAGTATGTAAACTTAAGAAAACTTTGTAGTAATGTGGAAGCCTCGAGGTTGCACTTTTGTGGCTAATTTACCGAATGGGTATTATGTAGTGAAGTTTGATGTTGAAGGAGACTACATGAAGGCACTAACAAGGAGACCTTGGATGGTTTTTGGGCATTATCAAATGGTTTTTTGGCATTATCAGATTATCAAACAATGGTCTCCAAAGTTTAATCCCTTCACGGATATCGTAACGACTACGCTGGCTTGGATCAGGATTACTAGGCTTCCCATGATTCTATACGAAGAGAATACTTTACTCCATTTGGTAGTTGGAATTGGAATTCCAATTAAAGTGGACCATAAGACTATGTTCTCTAATTATTGTCGGTTTGCCCGGGTTTGCATGGAAGTTGACAGCATGAAGCCGCTAAAGGGATTGGTAACCATTAACGGGAGTCATTTTCATGTGGAGTATGAAGGACTTCATTTAATTTGTACCAAGTATGGGAGATATGGGCATGTTCTGTCTAATTGTCCAAAAAACCGGCCTTCTCCTAACGGGACTACACCGTCCGTGGAGGTTGTCGTTATTTAGGCGCCTAAAGCTGGTCCGATTGATGGTGCGGATCGGTATGGTCCGTGGACAGTGGTTAGTCGTCGTCGGAAACCTAATCAAGGGAAGTTAAAGATTATGCAAGATAATAGGGAAAAGTGAAAGAAAAATAATCGATTTGTTATCCTTAATGAAGAGGAAGTTGCGATTTCGGTTGATTCAGCGGGGCCTACTGGTATGGCAGCGGATAAGGTAGTTCCGGATAAGGGAAGGAGTTATTGGTGGGTACCAAAAAAATTCAAAGTCTCCGTTGGACGAAAGTTAACCAATAGAGAGACTGTTCCAACTAATTTCTTGAAAGGCCCGAGTGATGAGAGGGCTACCTCGTGATCAAAGGTCCATAAGAGTCGTAGGAAATGATTAAAAAACAAGATAAAGTTGGATAAGAAATTGTGACTGAATCTGCGCCCTTGACCCAAGTTAAAGGTAAACGGGCTAGAGTCGTTGACTTTTTTAGGATAAAAATAACATAAATTTGCACGTGGTGAAGATTGCTCGGTATTTCATGCATGTAGTAGTTTTGAAGGGGCGGCTAAAGTTTCATATTGTGGTTGTGTATGCTCCACCTGCCCCTGGCCTACGACGTAGATTCTAGTCCGAGCTTACACAGGATATTGAAAGAATCAATGAACCCCTTATTATTGGGGGTGATTTTAATTGTATCCTCCATACTTTCGATCGTAGGGGTGGATTGGGGCATCTTTCTAAGGATTCCGATCTGTTTAGCAAAATGGTGAATGATGTCGGGTTGAAAGACATGGGATTCTCTAGACATGCCTTTATGTGGGCTCGTGGGAATTAGACAAGGACTTCTGTTGAAAAGAGACTTGATAGGGTTTTCTCCAAAATTACGAGTTAGATGTTATAGGCAAATGCGGTGGTTCATCATCTTTCACGACTTTCCTCTGATCACAACTCGGTTTTCTTTTGTTGGAGCCTAAGGTGGTGTGTGATCGGAGAAGACGACCATTTTGGTTGAAGCGGCATGGATTACTCACCCTGAATTCCTTGCGTTCATTTCCAACTTGTGGTGGCTAGAGCTTAGTGCGCTTGGTGATTTGCGTGAAAAATTAATTCAATGAAATAAGAGTGTTTCCGGGAACATCCATATTTAGAAGAATGCACTTATGTCGCGGTTGGCCGGTATTCAAAAAGTAATTAGTGCTCGACCACCTGATTCCTTGTTGCATATGGAGAATAATCTCAAATTTGAGTTGGCCTTAACTCTGATCGGGAAGTGTTGTAGTGTTTGCAAAAGTCTAGGGTCCAGTGGCTTCAGGCGAAGGCAAGTGACAAAAATACCAGGTTCATCCACACAGCTACCGTGGTGCGACATAGACATAATCGGGTTGAAACACTCTGAAATATGGATGGCTAGTGGATTTTTGATAAGGAGGAATTAGAGGCTCATGCTTTGAATTTCTTAAAGGGTCTTTATAATTTGCCTCCAAAGGACAAAACGCCTATTGGTATGGCTCATGTAAAATTTCTGGTGTTATTGCAGAGCACGTGGCTGGAGCTTTACCGCCCATTTAGTAATAAGGAGGTGTTCCGGGCTATCAAAATGATGGGACCGCTCAAAGCGTCAGGTATTGATGGGTTCCAACCTATTTTCTATCATAAGTGTTGGGAGTTTATTGGTACCTCGGTGTTTGAGACAATTCAAAGGTTATTTGGAATTCATTTATGCCTTCAGGCTTGAATGAGACCTTGATTTCGTTGATTGACAAAGTTGGAGAGCCATAATAGATTAGCCAATTTCGACCAATCGGTCTTTGTAATGTTATTTAAAGATCATTACTAAAGTCTTGGTGAATTGGTTGCAACTAGTGTTATATGATCTTATTGGTCCTATGCAAGGTAGTTTTCTACCAAGGCGTTTCATTCAAGATAATATTGTTTTGGCTCAAGAAGTTGTGCATTCTATGAGGAAGAAACAAGGTAGGTTAAGGCGGATGCTTGTTGTTAGTGCATAAAAATTTGCCTTTTATGCCCTAATAAATGCTCCTCTTGATTCGTCTTTTCGTCTTCTTCCGTTCCAAACTCCTTCAACATATAACCTGCAAAACAATGGACACAGGGGGCGGAGTCCCCCTAATCCACCTCCGAGGCCTAAGTCAAAAGAGCAGTTTGTCGATTGAATATCGAGATAAAAGGTAAGACTTGCGAGCGAGCTCAACGAGTTTTGAATATGCTTACCCTACATTGCGAAGACATGTATTTATAATGGAAGAAAGGGAGTAGGGGCCCGAAAATCCTCCCCTAGGGCCGACCGAAATTGCCTTGTCACCCAAGCAACTGGTATCTTGCTCCCCAATACACGCGGACATTCTATCTTTCGACTAAGACAAAATCTTCCATTATAGCGATTTAATTACCAAATTAAAGAAGATAAAATCTTACCATAATAAAACCGTATTTAATGAAAAAGATAAAATAAATAAAAATACATTTCTGGTGGAAAATAACATAAATAGGTAATTATTATTATTTTATCCGTGCACAAATGCCCCATTTGAATGTTAGTTGCATTGGATAGCATCGCAACTAAGACTCAAGTAGTCTAGAACCTATTCGAAGTGGCCATGCGGATTAGTCACCAGGTCCCCTTAGCGCATTCGTATATTCGTATATTCGTACATCCATGTACGATGAACATGAGATCTTTGCCCCTCTACATACATGCATATGTAGAAGCACGTTAATGTGATGAATTAACGTTGCACACTTTTTTATGCAAGGCTCAAGCTAATGCAAAAACTTCGACTTTTATTAATAAATAAACGTGAATGTCATGATCTAAGGACAAAACTAATGAATGAAAAATTAAAAACTAAGGGCCACATCAAAAACATGCGGGAAAATGAGTGCCCTATTTACATGCATATCCTAATCTCGACATCCTTGCGCGGAGAAATACCGGTAATCGTGATCCCGCGGTCTGTAGGTTTCACTCTGAGAAGGAGCGGTGTCTCTTGCATCAATGCCGCGGTCAATGGATCCGTGGTCGCGGTTTCACTCTAGAGAATGAGCGGTGCTCTCTGGGCTAGATTTGCCATCGCGACTAGTGGGCCCGCGATCACGATTTTGCTCTTGGCCCTCACTTCTTGGCTCGTCTTTGATCTTTTGGAGGAATTCTGTCTTGGGACGATTTCCATTCGTGCACATGCATGCGTCTAGCTAATTATCCTACACTCGGACCATGGCGTCTTCATCTTTGAATTGGATCGTTTGATGGAGGGTCGATGGTACCACTCCCATCCCATGAATCCATGGCCTCCCCAAGATCAAGTTGTGTGGGGCATGAATGTTGACTACTACGAACTTGATCGCCAAGTCCTTCTTTGCTAAACAAACCCACGTCTCATACATTCCAAGCGGTAATGTCAAATATCCGCCAAGTCTGGTGAGTTGCATCTTGACCGGGACCAAGTCTTCAATTCATTCTTCTTTCCTAAGAGCTTGAAGACATCATAATACATGATATCCACCGAGCTCCCTGGATCTACCAATGCCCGACGTACCTTGAAGCCCTCAAGCTCGACTATGAGGATCAAGGGGTTGTTGTGCGGGATTTGGACCGATGCAATGTCCTTGTCCCTAAAGACCAAACCATCAACTGCGAGTGCTGGTGTGGGAGGTAGTCGCAGTTCGTATTTTTTATGAATTCTTGTTATCTACGGTTGTGGGTGTGATACGTGATCGCGGTTTTGTTCCCTAGCTCTTGCGATCGATTCTTACTAGAATTTGATCGGGGTCGGACCTGGCGATGCACATCGCTGAATCCCAGAGATGATCGAGCTCCTTAAATTCAGACCATGTAGCGTTACGGCCATAGATATCGTCGCTTGAACCGAACCTCCGCTGGCTTGCGTGAAGAACGGCAACGCTCGCGGATGAGGCCGGGCCACGGTTTTATCCTCTTCGAGCAAGGCGCCTTGCTCGGTGCGCACAGGGCCGGTCCGTACATTTTAGATGCCCGGGGCGAATTACAATAAAAGGGCCCTTTTTATATAATTTTTAGACATTTTTCGTAAAATTTTATAATACTTTCGTATAAATTTGTTCTTCTTATAATATTAAGATACGAAGAATTTATAAAATAATTTGCTAAATTTAACTTAATTACATACGTAAAATTGGGTGCTATAAAAGAAATAAGATTTTTTTAAATGCATATGTCGTATATTTTAAATCTAATAAAAAGTAACCAATATAGACCATTATATAAATAAGAATCATTTACAATAAAACCTCTTTAATAAAGATAAGAACACTATTCCACTAGACCAACTTGTAATTTATGATGTTTTAAACACTCTTTTATATATACTACATTTTAAAAAAATTGGGCCCCTAAAAATTATGGGCCCTGGGCTTGCGCCCACCCTGCCCCACCCTCTGGGCCGGGCCTGGGTGCGCACTAGGATTCGATCCTCTGAGCGAAGATCGGAGTTCGCGTGATCGCCATGTGGGTTGCGATCGTGGTTTTCTGGGTTGCGTTTACGGTTCTGATCGCGAGCCTTATCCTCCAAGTGAATATCGGAGTTCGTGCAATCGCTTTGTGAACCGCGATCACAATTTTCTAGGCCGCGGTCGCAATTTCGGTTGCTGCCAAGACCGCGTGCGATTTCGGTGTGTGCGATTTCTTCGGAACCAAGAAAGCTCGCTTCTTGGTCTTCAGGAATCAACTTCAACACCATAACTACATGGATCAATTGCTCGTTGTCCATAAATGGTGCCAATTGTTTGTGCACAAAAAATTGCCCTTTATGCCCTATTGAATGGTTCTCTTGATTCGCCTTTTCATCTTCTTCCGTTCTAAACTTCTTCAACCTAAAACCTGCAAAACAATGGACACAGGGGGCGGGATCCCCCTAATCCACCTTTGTTGCCTATGTCAAAAGAGTAGTATGTCGATTGAACGTTGAGATAAAAGGTAATACTTGTGAGCGAGTTAAGTGAGTTTTGAATATGTTTACCGTACATGACGAAGACGGGTATTTATAATGGAAGAAAGGGAGTAGGGCTGAAAATCCTCCCCTAGGGGTGACCGAAATTGCCTTGTCACTTAAGCAAGTGGTATCTTGATCCCAATCCATGCGGAAATTCTATCTTTCGACTAAGATAGAATCTTTCATTATAGCGATTTAATTTCCAAATTAAAGAAGATAAAATCTTACCATAATAAAAACCTTGTTTAAAGAAAAGGATAGAACAATAAATAAAAATATCTTTCTCGCGGAAAATAACATAAATAGGTAATTATTATTATTTTAATCAGCTCACAACTCTTAAACTTGATCTTGAGAAGGCTTATGATAGACTCCGTTGGGATTTTGTGAGCGATACTTTGGCAGATGTGGGGTTCTCTAATAAACGGATCAGTTGGATACTGATGTCCGCCCTTTTTAGTCATGTTTTAGGGTGTGTTTTTGTGTCTTTGAGTCTTTTTCTTTAGTTTTGTGTTTTGTTTTGAGTCGTTTGTGTAGGTTTTCGTATTTTCTTAAGATATGGAGTCTACATAAGCTTTGGTGGTGTTTTATAGGTTTTTGGAGCTGTTTTGGAGCACTTTTGAAGAAAAAAGCAAAATCGAAGAGAAGCACTTAAGGAAAAGCTCAAGGAATGAAGTTCATAAAGTCATTTAAGATCAATTTCAAGCTTGGAAAGAGATAGAGAAATTCGTTACAAGAACATAGGAAAAAGAATCGAGTCAAACGGAGTTGTAACGAAGCCGCTACACAAGTTTTACTCAAGGCTGATTTTAGTGCTAAACAAGGTCGTGCACGATCCATTTGGTGAACAATGCTCTCAGGACCGACCCTATGAGGGTCGTGCACGACCAATGGGTCGTGCCTAGCACCGACCTTCTCTTTATTCCGAGATCTTAAGGATTTATTCTATCTTTGTATTTTAGGAAGGTTGTTTTATCTTGTTTCCTAGTTGAATTAGGACTCCTTTTCTTCTATAAAAGGAGGTTAAACCCTTTGTTTCAGGAGGCCAACCAACACCGGTCTAGGGCCCGAGGGGCACGTTAGAGGAGGAGGAGGAAGAGAGAAAGAGAGAGAAGTTGGTAGGAGAGGATAAAGAGTAGAGATTGGTGTTGCTTGGAGAACAAGTTTGTTTTGAATTCAAAGTTGTAAGCTTTTCGTTTTAATTCAGTTTTATTTTCAATTATTATGCTTAGTGAGTAGTTTTCCTCTCTAAGGTGGGGGTTAAACCCAACAATGGTGGTGCATGCTTTCTCTTGATCATGATTTGAATGTTTTTTTTATTGCATGAATCTATTCTCTTACTCTTAATCCTTGAAGCGAAAGTAGATTGGAATTTCTCATTCATAGTTGAAGCGAAAGTGGAAACTTTGAATCAGAATAGTCAAATTAGGGTTTTGAAGCGAAAAGTGGATCTATCCTAGTTGAAGTAGAAGAGATTAGATAGTAAGTTTATTAATTGAACGAAAGTTAGTTGATTTACTTGCTCTTATGTGATAAAAGCATGATCTTTATGTTTCATGAGTGTGAATTCATAATTTGAATGCTTGAAGATCATATCTATCTATCTTGTGCTAAATTCCTTTGCGGCAGTTGAGGCATATATATCTTGCGATTAACCCAAAAGCGAAAGTGTAAAGTTGATTGTTTGATTAATTCTAATAGGATTATTTGTGAAAGTTGATATTCCTAGGTTGAAGGATAGATAGAAAGTTGTTTAATTTGCGAAAGTTGATTGAATAAACTTGAATTGTTTGCGAAAGTTGACTCTTCTATGATCTAAATTGCATAATAAGTTGTGAGTTCTTGTTGGAAGCATGCATGGTTATTGTTGTGGTGATACCTTTACCTTATAATTCCTCTCTTACTTGATAAAAACCCTTGCTTTGTTTGATTGCTTGCGTGAAAAGTTACAAAACTTGATACTGACTATCTCCTGTGGATGAACCTGACTCTGCTATACACGGCGGGGTCTTGATATAAATTTATTTGTTCAAGAAACCTTTCAACAAATTGGCGTCGTTGCCGGGGAGATTTCAATAGTGCCAAGTTTTGTTCTTTTTTATGTTTTTCGGGACTCCGCCGAGTCGGTAACAACCCCCTAGGGTCGGTACCGACCCTGATGGGCAACCCTATTTTCTATGTTTTTTTCTGTTTATTTTCTACGACATTGTCGAGTCGTTATCGACCCTACCCATGTCGGTACCTACCCTGTCGACAGGTAGTTGCTTATTTCTTTTTAGTTTCTATTTCACGGGATCACTCCAGGCTCGGTACCCACCCTCTAGGCCTCTGTACCAACCCTCTCCGAGACCCCATTTTGCTTTTTGATTTCGTTTTTGTTTTTGCTTTTGCTTTCAGTATATAAAAGCCATGGCCATGACAATTGAGGAGATGCAACAACAGATAGCTGAACTCCGCTTACAGATAGAGGAGATCCGGAGAGAAAGGGACACTATAGACGCGAACAATGTCCGTTTACGAGAGCAGTTGGATGCTATTTCAAGAAGCGAAGTGGCTAGTTGTAGTACTGAGGAGCCTACCGACCCACCATGGGTCGGTACCGACCCCTCTCTGAGTACAAAAACGAGCAACTTCAAAGAGGACGTGCATATCACGGAGCCTACCAACCCCCCAAGGTCGGTAACGACCCACTTCTCCTCGGTAATGAACCACTTCTCCTCGGTAACGACCCCTTTTCCGAAAGACCCAGAATTACCAAGTATTCTTATGGATGATAGAGCGCCAAATATCTTGGAGAATGTTGTTTTGGCTAAGTATGGGGTCCCTTTTGATCCCAACATATTTGGATGGAAAATGCCTTGATCTGCCAAGGTAAGTTCGCCGGGCTAACGACGTTAAAAATAGCGCTTACGGGAGGCAACCCGCTTTTTTTGTTTTTGCTTTTAGTTTTCACTTTCTTAGTTTTTTTGCTAGCTTTCTTTTGACTTGTTTTTAGGTTAAGATTAGTGTAGTAGGATAGAAGTTTTCCTAAAATGACTCAGGTACTACAAGAAGAAGAAGAGCAATACAGAAGATCGGTGTGCAAAATGACGGGCTCGTTACCGACCTCAGCTGGTCGGTACCGACCTCCTTTCAAGAATCCAAGAGAAAAATTCAGCAACTCCTCGGAGATCAATGGTTTCAAAACAGCTTCAGTTTGTCTTTGTGAGTATCTTTTTCTTTATCCTCTTTCTTTTTATGTCTTTGCTTTAAACAGTGAGGACACTGTTTGGTTTAAGTATGGGGTATGGGAAAAGGAAACTCAGTTTTGTTTCAATTTGTGCCTTTGTTTGTGTTTCTAAGATTGATAATATTCCACTTAGATGTCCTATGATATGCTTTAACTTGCTTGACCATGTAATTCCATATCATGTTTGGAGAGCTTTGCCTGAATCATGTTGAAATTTGTTTTTATGTGGATATTTAGCATGTGATATAATTGAGCACATATGATCTTATGTAGAAGTGACTTTAAATCCAACAAAAATTGCTACTTTGTGAGTTATTTTTGGCCTTATAGGGAGAACATCAAAAATCCTTCTTCTTTTCTTGTGTGATTTACTCTCCTTATGCATATTATCTCTTGTCATTGCATGGTTATCTATTACTTGAGACCTTTATGAAATATTAGTTCATTGCATGTGAAATCATATGATGGAGAACTTATTTGTTTTAGCCACTTTTTATCCTCTTTTTACCTACCTGATGCATTATCCTCTTTTTGAAACCAATTTGAGCTTGAAACCTTTTATTTTTAGCTCCAAAAAATTATTCCCTAGCCAATATAGCTTGACCCTATCTGGGGATTAGGACTTAGTGTTGGTTGGAGTTGGTTTTGTTGAGTGAGTTGTTTGGTTCAAGTGTGGGGTAATATGAGTTGGGTATTTGAGATCTTGTAGTTTGTCATGTAAAAGGATTTTGGTTCCCTGAATGCACTTCCAATAGAGTTGAAAAAAAAATCGATATCGACCTCCCACAGAAAAAAAATGAAGATCATAAGGGAAGAAAAGAAGGAAATAAAGAAAAAGAGCTGAATAGTGAAAGTACGCATGAGCCAAATTTTCCTTAGTGTTTGTAAGCAAGATTAAGTTGGGATAAATGGGTGAGTGAAAGAAAAAGTGTATAAAGAAAATGGTGAGTTTGGTTATCTTTTGAGTGTTTTGGTATTATGTGAGTTTTTAGGAGTCTTTGATTCCCGGATATTATTAGCACCACATGACCAAAATTTTCCACGCCCTTTGTCTTTACCAAGCCCCATTACAACCCGGCCGAATGGAAACTTCTATGAAGTTTTTCATTGAGCCTAAGTTCTCTTGATGATTTTTATGTGTTTTGACATCTCTGGTGGAGAGTTTAGTGATATAAGTAACAATGGCTATGTTGATATTTGCATTTTGGATTGAGTTGAGAGTTGTTATTCAAAGCCTAAACACTTGAGAGACGAGAGAAACATATATCCCTTGTGAGGTTGGATTTTTTAGTTGCTTTTGCTTGAGGTTGCTTATATATGTGTGATGACATTAGATTCACTTGTCTATCTATTTCTACTTGTGCTTTGATGTTGCTTTTTGATAAAGGCATTGACTTGATATATGTGTTGATGGTTTTGGTTGATGTCTAGTTGATTGCTTGAGGACAAGCAAGTCTAAGTATGGGGTATTTTGATGTCCGCCCTTTTTAGTCATGTTTTAGGGTGTGTTTTTGTGTCTTTGAGTCTTTTTCTTTAGTTTTGTGTTTTGTTTTGAGTCGTTTGTTTAGGTTTTCGTATTTTCTTAAGATATGGAGTCTACATAAGCTTTGGTGGTGTTTTATAGGTTTTTGGAGCTGTTTTGGAGCACTTTTGAAGAAAAGAGCAAAATAGAAGAGAAGCACTTAAGGAAAAGCTCAAGGAATGAAGTTCATAAAGTAATTGAAGATCAAGTTCAAGCTTGGAAAGAGATAGAAAAATTCGTTACAAGAACATAGGAAAAAGAATCGAGTCAAACGGAGTTGTAACGAAGCCGCTACACAAGTTTTACTCAAGGCTGATTTTAGTGCTAAACAAGGTCGTGCACGACCCATTTGGTGAACAATGCTCTCAGGACCGACCCTATGAGGGTCGTGCACGACCCATTTGGGTCGTGCCTAGCGCCGACCTTCTCTTTATTCCGAGATCTTAAGGATTTATTTTATCTTTGTATTTTAGGAAGGTTGTTTTATCTTGTTTCCTAGTTGAATTAGGACTCTTTTTCTTCTATAAAAGGAGGTTAAACCCTTTGTTTCAGGAGGCCAACCAACACCGGTCTAGGGCCCGAGGGGCACGTTAGAGGAGGAGGAGGAAGAGAGAAAGAGAGAGAGAGAAGTTGGTAGGAGAGGATAGAGAGTAGAGATTGGTGTTGCTTGGAGAACAAGTTTTTTTTGAATTCAAAGTTGTAAGCTTTTCCTTTTTAATTCAGTTTTATTTTCAATTATTATGTTTAGTGAGTAGTTTTCCTCTCTAAGGTGGGGCTTAAACCCAATAATGGTGGTGCATGCTTTCTCTTGATCATGATTTGATTGTTTTTTTTATTGCATGAATCTATTCTCTTACTCTTAATCCTTGAAGCGAAAGTAGATTGGAATTTCTCATTCATAGTTGAAGCGAAAGTGGAAACTCTGAATCAGAATAGTCAAATTAGGATTTTGAAGCGAAAAGTGGATCTATCCTAGTTGAAGTAGAAGGGATTAGATAGTAAGTTTATTAATTGAACGAAAATTAGTTGATTTACTTGCTCTAGTTAACGAAAGTTAGCGCCTTTATGTGATAAAAGCATGATCTTTATGTTTCATGAGTGTGAATTCATAATTTGAATGCTTGAAGATCATATCTATCTATCTTATGCTAAATTCCTTTGCGACAGTTGAGGCATATATATCTTGCGATTAATCCAAAAGCGAAAGTGTAAAGTTGATTGCTTGATTAATTCTAATAGGATTATTTGCGAAAGTTGATATTCCTAGGTTGAAGGATAGATAGAAAGTTGTTTAATTTGCGAAAGTTGATTGAATAAACTTGAATTGTTTGCGAAAGTTGACTCTTCTATGATTTAAATTGCATAATAAGTTGTGAGTTCTTGTTGGAAGCATGCATGATTATTGTTGTGGTGATACCTTTACCTTAGAATTCCTCTCTTACTTGATAAAAACCCTTGCTTTGTTTGATTGCTTGCGTGAAAAGTTACAAAACTTGATACTGACTATCTCATGTGGACGAACCTGACTCTGCTATACACGGCGGGGTCTTGATATAAATTTATTTGTTCAAGAAACCCTTCAACAGATACGGGAATGCTTAGAAACTAAATCGTTTTGACTTTTGTGGAATGGAGAAGTTACTGAGTCCTTTTTGCCTTCGAGAGGTATTAGACAAGGCGACCCAATTTCTCCCTACATGTTTGTTCTCTGTATTGAACGTTTGAGCCAAATGATCTCTCAGACTGTTTTCTATAAGAGATGGAAGCCTATTCGGCTTTCTCGTGGTGGACCAAATCTATCGCATATCCTTTTTGCGGATGATATTATGTTATTTGTTGAAGCTTCAATTGGTCAAATGGGTGTGTGATTCAGGATATCTTGGATGAGTTTTGTTCTGCTTCAGGCTAAAGTCAATTCGTCTAAGTCAAAGCCGTTTGTGTCTTCGAATGTGAGTCCGATGCTCTGCAGCAGGTTAGTGGGTTTACGCTCACCTGCAATTTAGGCAAATATTTAGGTATGTCTATGTTTTACGAGGAAGTTACCAATTTTACTTTTGAACCGATTCTTGAGAAGATTTCGGAGAAGTTGAAAGGTTGATAGGGTCGGTTTCTTAGTATGGCTTGTAGGGTGACTCTTGCCAAATCGGCTATCTCGTCGTTGCTGGTTTATTCTATGGCAATTATGGTTCTTCCTAAGGAGATTTGCTCTAAGTTGGACTCTATAACTAGCTCTTTCATTTTTGGTGGCTCTGAAAGTCGTCGTCGTCTCCATCTTGTTAGTGAGGAGGAGGTATGTCATTCCAAGGTAAATGGGGGCCTTGAGTTCAAACCTATGAAGGAGTTAAATTTAGCCTTAGTCGGAAACTTGCTTGTCGTTTTCTTACGGAAACGAATATGTTATGGATTGATGTTATTCCGAGCAAGTATGTTCGAACTTTTGTTTTTGATCAGGGGAATCTATCTTATATTTGGAGGAGTATGAAATCGGGTCTGGATAATGTTGTGTTGCTGGGAGTTCGCTGGTGTGTCGAAGTGGCACTATAGGACGTTTTTGGCTTGATAAATGGCTAGGTAATCTCCGCCTGATTGATATGGTTATGGGCCCGGGGCTGCATGCAAAATTCGGTACATGATTATTGAGACAAAAGTCAAGGTTGGAAATGGGACATTTTGTCATTACTGTTGTCGAACACTGTCCTGTTCCAACTCGCCTTTGTTGCTTTTTCAAATTAAAGTGAAATTGTTGATGTGTTGAGTTGGCAGCCGAGCTCGTGTGGTGCTTTCTCGGTTTGATCGGCGTGTGAGCTAATTATTGGTGGAAGTTAGTACATGTGTGCAGACCGGGTTGTTTATGCAATATTATGGAAGTTGGATATTCCTGAAAGAGCCCATATTTTTCTTTGGCTCTCTATTAAAAGGGTCCTTCTTACGAATCGGGAGTAGGTCCTACGACATTTTGCGATGAGTGCTCTTTGCACAATATGCACAACCGAGGAGGAGTCGTTGATTCATCTATTACGCGATTGTGATATCATAAAGGGTTTGAAATGATTTTCATCTTCCTCTTGCTAGGGAAGTCTTTTTCAAGTCTAATTTTGCTTCCTAGATTCGCATTAATGTCTTTTGCACTCATAAAAATAGTAGTGGCGTTGAATGGGCTAGTATTTTTCCTATGTCTATTTGGTGGATTTGGAAGTGGCATAACAATTGTGTTTTTAACCAGGATTCTTTTTCAAGAAATAGGGTGAGCTTCATCACTCAAATGGTAGGCGAATTTCATTCGACCCACCTTGCCTTGACCGATGGGGTCCAGACGAGATGTCCGGAAGAGTGGTATATTGCTTGGCTGGTACCCCTTGATGGTTGGGTCAAAATTAATGCAGATGTGTTAGTTAGAGATAGCGGGACGGTGACTGCAGGTGGTGTCATTTGGGATTACAATGGGCAATGGCAGGTTGGTTTCGTGCATCATACTGGATTATGTATTGTTTTTATGACAGAGTTGTGGGGAGTTTTGTAGGGTTTACGACTTACTTGGAGTCGGGGATACAAGAGGGTCCTCTTAGATTTGGATTCACAGTTGGTGGTTCTTTTACTAGGAAGACCTATGTATAGTCATCACCCTTGTTTAGCCTGGTGTCTTGGTACCAATGTTTAATTAGAAGGGATTGGAGTATCCAATTCCAGTCATATCTAGGCTAATACTATTACTGGGGTTTTTAGCTTCTTTAGCTTTTTTTTGGTTTAGATTTTAATGTATGCAATCTATTTCTTGCCGATGTTGACTTCGCTACCCTATCCATAATCCGTGATTAAATGACCCATATATGTCTCTCTCTTCTATTCCCGAAATATGCAAAGCAAGTTAAGTGAAATAATTACTAGTGGAAACACATGTATTTAATTACAGAGATTCATGCTTGTTTCTCTTCAAATTTGTAACATGATGATGGGCCAATACTTTGCTTTTGTCTTTGTTGCAAAAGAATTAAGCATATATGCCCTTCGTACTCAAAATCAGTCAAGAAGGAAATGATTGAACACAAGACCTTCGACATAGGTTAGAAAGATTGTAATTCAGTTTTTTAACATATGCCTTAAGAATACTGAATAAGAATTTTGTTTATAAAAAGTGTTACCCTAAAAAATAGTGCTTAACTCCAATAATAAAACCTCATATATTCTATCAAAATATGTGTTGAACATAGGTAAGAAAAAGGCTCAAAACATATACAACCCCCTGTACTTGTGCAAATTGGTCACTTGGACACCTCACCTTTGGTTTGGACCGATTGAGCACGTGTACTTAACATTTTGGACCTATTAAGCAACTCTTCGCTGATGTGGCGAAGTGCGTGCAATCCAAACGCACAGGTGCGAGTGAAGGGGCGTATCCAAGATGACATGGAATTTATTTTTTTAAAAAATCTTATAAATCGGGATTGAATCTGGAAACCAACTTCTTGTCTCTCTCTCTCTCTCTTGTTCTTCTCTCTCTCTCTCTCTCTTGTTCTTCTCCCTTCTTCTCAGTACTTCCCAGCCTCCATTAGAGCTCATTCTTGTCCCTTCCTCCTTTAGAGCTCGTTCATCGTCTCTCGCACCTCACTATCTCTCGCATCGATCCCTTGAAATGTCATCCTCGTCGACCATCTTTCATCGGAGAAGTGGACAACTCGAGCTCGCATTTTTGATATGCATGTGTTGCGATGTAGCTTCCATGAGGCATTCATGGCCGGGAAAAAAATCCAGGGAGGCATTTTTATGGGTGTCCTAATTATGGGGTGAGTTCGATTTTGAGAAATTTGCAAAGAACCCTAACTTTTAGGGATTTGGTCCTCCTCAGTGCTACAACTCTTAGTGTCCTCCCAAGTGCCATCCTCAGTGCCCTTGTCACATGAATCTGCCTCATCTTCTCCCTCAACCTCATCTTCTCCCTCAACCTTATGTTCTCCCTCAACCTCATCAGGAACATATTTAGGATAACTTTGATTGAAAATAGTGAGGGCAAGGTCATCCCAAAGAACATCAGGAAGCTCAAGAACCTCATGTTTAACAGTATGCTTAATGTAAAAATGGACCTCATCCCCATCCTTTAAGTGTGCTGGCAAGTTGAACTAGTGACACATCATTCATTTCCCTAAACATGTACTCATTCTCACCCTTCTAAAACACCCCACTAAACACAGGATATCCAAACTTTCTGATATACCAGCTCAATTCAAAGAAATTGAACGCATCTGTATCAATTTCTCTACTGTATGCCTGTGCAACTTCATCAATGTAAGCCGGCTTTGGATTGTCCACAATCCCCCCCCCCCCCAATATGCCATACTACAGTAAAACCTCTATAAATTAATAGGGTTGGGACCATGATATTTTATTATTTTATAGAGATATTAATAAAATGATAAATTAATATTTATTAATTTAAAGAGATTTTTGTAATAAGAGCTTTCAAAATACACTATCATACAAGATTTTATTGTATGATTTTAGAAGGCTATGAGTTGGGACAATCTGATCCATGTAAGATTAATGTTTTGGCTGCTATCAATCTTGTAGTATCGGATTGGATAGTTAATGTTGAGCAAGAGGCAATAACAAATTGTTTTAGACACTGCAAAATTTGTTCATGAGATGGAGTCTCAAGGAATGATTTGACATTGCAAAATTTATTTTCAAAACAACGCTAGAAATGTTGGATCCAATAAGAAAAGTTAGAGATGAGCTCCAAATAGAACTAAGAAAAAACAAACAACACTACAATCATATTTCATTAGATTTTCTTAATTATGACTATGTAATTTTTTATATAATTATTAATTATGATATTAATGGGACCTTATATTTATATAGTGGTTTTTTGAAAATATATTATCTTATTATCTTATCGAAATTTGTTAAATTTTGCATTGGCCCAAGTTGGGACCAGAGAAAAATATTAATTTAGAGAGTTTATTAATTTATCGAGTATTAATTTAAAGAGGTTCTACTGTATGTTGACCTTTGCCATCTCAAATCTTATAACAAATATAAGGAAAAATGCAAATTAGGTACAATCACAATAATGTTGAAGCTGAATAGTGAACTCATAACAAATTAAAGCCCCGAAACTCCTAAAATTTGCAACCCTAAACCCTAAAACTCCTAAAATTTACCCTAAAAGTCGCATTTGTAAAGCCCTAGCATTTGCACCATCCCTCAGCCAAAAACCCTAGACATTCGTATGTCATAAGTTCGGAAAACCCCCCAAATCCCCAATTTTTGAACAAATTCGGAAAAAAACACTAGCACGAAATGGTCACTACTAACCTGTTCAATCGTCTTCGTCTTCGTCTTCATCTTCGTTCTTCGCCTCTTACAGTACGACTTTCCAAGCTTCCATCGTCTCCAAGCTCTCGGGTTTTTGGTTTTAGGGTTTAGGGGAAAGTTTGGAAGTGAAATGTATCGAGAGAGAGAAAAAAAATTTAATCATGTCAGCGCGCGTGTATTACACGCAACGAGGACAACCGTGAAGAGGTGCTTAATAGGTCCAAAATGTTAAGTACAAGTGCTCAATCGGTCCAAACCAAAGGTGAGGTGTCCAAATGACCAATTTGCACAAGTAAAGGGGATTGTATATATTTTGAAGTTATTGATTCATTTATTAAAATATTATATTATCGTGGAATCTCTAAAAATATAATGTCTTATACATTGAGGTCTCTTGTTGTAAGAGATATAAGCAAAAAATGTACAAATTAAAATGAAAATATCAGTAACAATGTACATTATATTATTCTAATGATGGCTTATTGATATTGTGGATAATTCAATCAATGTGGATACATATATGTTTTTTTTTAATAATCAATGTGGATATATGATAACATGTTATGATAAGCTTTTTTTAAGGGTATTTTGCCCATAAGTGTTAGATCGAAAACCTCTAAGTATTAACGCTTGGCGGCTTAATCGCTTGACTAATGCCTGAAGGCCTAATAAGTTCTCTATAGTATGTATGTAACTTTTTAACATATTGTGATAATAACCTTTGTCTTGAATTCTTGATGCGTGATTATACTCTCAAATCCCATGTTAACTAGTGTTGAGCCTGTACCATGTACAAGTGATATTAGAAATTAAAGATCAATTTAAATGCAAAAGAAACACGTAATCAATGAAATCAAAATCAGGGGGATAAAATGAAGCTAGAGGTTAAAATATTATAAAGTCTATAAACAATTAATATAATATATCTTTTAGAATGAACCTTGAAAATAGTTATTGTATCACAAAGGAATGAAAACCAATATAATGATATATCATGATAGCATGTCTTAAGGTTCTCTATTACTCTTGCTTAACAATGACATGCAAAGAGGAAAAGAAGATTTCGATGGAGTGTAGAGAAGTGGAGTTCGCAAATTGGGAGAGAAATTAATATAAAAGAGAGAAAAAAACAAAAGAGAGAAACTCACTAGAAATTGCAATTTGAAGATGATTAGCGGTTAGAAAAGGTGGAATAGGTGTAGGTTTATTTGAATAAAAATTATTTAAATAACTTTATGAAAGTGGAATAATCGACAGTTTTGAGGAAGTGGAGAAGTGGATTTACAAATGTGGAGAAAAGTGAGGAAAAATGGAGAAATGGTTTATTTGAATAAAAATTATTTAAATAATTTTACGAAAGTGGAGACCGAGTGATGCTGTGTGCAATTGGGAGAAATAGTGGCAATTTTCAAGAACTTGAAAAAATGAGTGAAGAAGTATTGGGATAATTACACATTGATATTTAAATAAAATAATAATAATTATTTGTGAAATTTTTTAACATGTAATGGGAAAATGGGTCGTAAGAATTTTACTTTAGTCATTCTATCGGCTTTTATGACCTTTTCTAATGTATTCTAAGCAGAATATATGATAAAGAATATCAACCTTTATCATATATGTTGATATTATGAAAAGAATAGCCCGATTATTACGTTTCCATATCAAAGTGACATAGAGTACTTAAGTTTTTTTCTCTTTCGTTAATGCCTATTGGTGTTCCAAAAGTACCCTTTCGAATTTCGGGAGATGAAGATGCAACTTGGGGAAAGTGGGCTGATTTTTTGAAGAAAATTAAAACAATTTTAGGAAAATAAATAAAAATGTTACTATTTTATGATAATTTTTAACACATAATGGGGAAGTGGGTTTGAAAGCGGGGTGAATTTTTAACAATAACATTATTAAAATAATTTTAAGTGAAAAAATAGGCAAATTATGACACATGGCTTAATTTTTTATACTAACTATATAGATGAGCATTTCTATTTCCAAATTTTATTGACAGATAATTAAAATAATTAAGGTCAATATCTGAATATAATTAGTAAAATTACGTAATCTTCTCTCTCAAAACATGCTCCACCTCAAACGTAAAACCTCCTAAAGAAAAGATTCACGATAAAGTCGTTCCACAAATGATTCGAGATTTTTTAGCATTAGTTAACATTTGTCAGAACCTCGTTCCATCACACTTCATCTATTCTCGGATTAAAACGATATAAATGCACCATTCTTCCTTCATTTCTTTCATAAGCTATTACATTTTAAATAATTCCTAAAAAACAAAACACAAAAAAACACAATATAAAATGGACAATTCTCAGAGTGCAAGCTTCAACGCCGGCCAAACCAAGGCCCAAGCACAGGTTACCTCAACAACTCGAAAAGTTGTGATTTCAATTACATTGTAAAAATATAATTTATATATTCGATTTATTCATTTTTTTCTTTTTTAAAATTGTGGCAGGAGCAATCCAGCGGTATGCTTGGAAGGGCCCAAGATGCAGCCCACAACGCAGCCCAATCTACACAAAACGCAGCACATCGTGCAGCCGAATCGGCCCAAGAGGTATCCTTTTACAAATATTACAAGTTTACCATCAAAGTTGTAAACATTGCCAATATGTTTTCCTAAGATTATAAAATGTTTTCTAAGTTAATTTTTTTTTGTTAATTGTGAACGTGTAAAATAGGCAGGACAGCAGATGCAGATGAGGGCGGAGGATGCAACAAACTCTGGCAACAACAGAAGTTAAGAGGGGAAATTTGGGTTTCATTTTATATCTATCTAAGCAATGTAAATAAGGAGGTGCCTTAATTTGGCCTTCTATATATATTTTTTTTTAATTTCTCAAGCAAAGGTGTATTTGACAAGCTCTTGACATAATAAAAAACAAAGCAAGAGTTTCTGTTTTGTACAACATCGACCATTATATATCGGATAGTAATTATAGTATATGGATGTACAAGGCGGGCCACAATTTGGTACGAAGAATGAAGACAACCTTTCGATCGTAAGCTAGGCATGTAATGCCTGAAATTAACATAATGAAAAATTGAAAATACAATCAAAAGCAGGGGCGGATCCAGGATTTTATGGAAGGGGGCGGAATCAGAGACGGACGCCTGATTTAAAATTAGGGTGGGCTAATCGTCACTAAATTTTTTTTCGGTGGGTTTAACTAATTTAACACTAAATTTACCTTTTTTAATTTTTTTATTATTAAATTTACCCTATTTTTGTTATTTTTTACGGCGGACTAGAGCGTACCCCAGCCCGCCCTTCATTCCGTCCCTGGGCGGAATTGTACATCTAGCTAGTACACGGGTAAAATAAGTCAATATAAATAAAGTTGTAAACAAGCCTAATTAAATGACCCAACAGCCAATTGTTCAAATTTTCGTTCACTGGTAAGTAGTAACATGCCTAATTAAAATGGTTCAATTAAAATTTTTGCAATGTCGTAAAAAAAAGGCCTAACAAGTAACAACCAACAGGTTCAATTGTTCAAATTTCGTAATGAGTCGTAAAAAAATTGACCTAAAAGCCAACATGAGTGAGTAGCTAGTAACATGCATAATTAAAAATGTCAATTGGGCTGGATGGGGCAACCGAAATGAAAAAGCCCAAAACCCCAAATGGGCCTTTTTTTTATGTAATTCACCAGATCAGAATATCATATTATCATATCATCTTCTACCTTTTCCCAATTCGTTATTTCTGCTTACATCTCTCTTTCAAGCTCGGATCCAATATATCCACGATTCATTGTTCTCTTGTTCCTCATTACGGTATAATCATTTTTCGTACCCATTTTGTAACATTCACTTTCTATTTTATCAGTATACTCCCTCCGTTCAGAAATACATTATGTTTTAATTTGATTTTCTGATTTAATAATACTTCATGTTTTACATAATATATCATAATTTTTCCAATATTATCCTCATTAATTAAAAAGAATAATAAACATATAAAATTGAAAAGGAAAGATCTTCACAAGATTATGGGGTATTTAAGTCAAATCACATACTTTCTTAATTTTAAATACAAATCGTAGAACATCATGTATTTATGAACGAGGGAGTATTGATTACATTTTTCTCCTATTCTATCATTGTAACACGTTTCTGTGTTTAATTTAGAGTTTGACTAAGATTTTTCGCACTTTAGCAAATCTCACGTTGACGTGTTTGATTTGCCCAAAACAATTGGTGCCCTACAGTGAGCACTTTAGCAAATCTCCGGTCAGAATTGTTACCCTGGCAATTGGCGGCGCATCTCGCCCGTACAAAGCTTTGAATGGAGACATGCTGAGGCCCTCATGATACATAGAATTTAAGGCCAGTTCAGCCCACGGTCGTCCCTGAGTAAAGGCGCCCAGATACTGCTCCAAACTACGGTTTTTTACTTCAGTCTGCCCGTCAGATTGAGGATGGTACGCCGTACTATGATGAAGTTTAGTACCGCTCAAGCGATGCAATTCTGACCAGAATGTACTGCGAAAAATGGGTGTAATGATTGGGCATATTGGTAACAAAGGGAATTAATGAGGCTTGTTTGTAATTAGGAAGATTTATAGGCAAGTGTTGTAATTAGTTCTTAATAGGATTTAAGATGCTACTGTACACTCGTGGAAGTTCATCCAGAAAATGAATGACATTTCAATATTCTTCTTCTATCTTTCTCTTCCTCTGCAACTCTTCTTTCCTAATCTCTTTCTACCCTAATTCTTCATTCTCTTTCTCTAATTCTCTCTACCCTAATCTCAATCTTAGTCCGGACATAACAATTGGTATCAGAGCTGTACTTTTCTCGGCAGACAGATTGATTCGAATTTTTGCCCTAACTTCCAAATTGAAGGTTGGGTGACGGTGATGGCAGATTGTATGCAGCGTTTAGCCAAAGAATTTGTGAATTCGGATTACCTATGGAGCAGATTAGATGCGGACGGAAAATTCAATATGCTGAGGGCTTCGATGGGTTTACCGATCAAATCAAGGAATGGAAACAACTTCAGAGATGATGCACCCATGGTGTTCGATGGAATGTCGAGCAAAAAGAATGTGTTTTTTCCATCCGAAAATTCAGAATTGCAATTGGACGGTGGTGTGAATTGCAAGTGCGTTGGACCTGAAGAAAAGGAAAGTCGAACGATTTTTGTCAAGATTCATCAGGTGGAGTACTTAATCTCTTGGGAAGTTTTGAATCAAGTTTTTTCGACTTTTGGCAATATAGAGGTCATTGAAATTTTTGATAACCATCCTCTTTACCATTCAAGAATCCGTTTCCAAAATCGTGATTCAACACTCAAGGCGTTCGATTCCTTGAATGGGAGGTGCATTTACGATGAATGTTGCCTAATGGAGTTATTTGTTGATGGAGTCTGTGAACCGGTTGAGCAAGAAGAAGAGGCTCGGCGTTTGAAGATGCGGGACAGTTGTAGGAAGTCAGATGCCTTGCTTCAACAAATGCGTCAAATTGTCGAGTCTATGAAAACGAGTCAGCAGGTCACAGAGTTGACGATGCCGACTCAACCGAAGGATCAATTGTTGTTGTCGGAAAATCCGGGCCAAAATCAAGTGGAGTGCGGATGTCTTGAACCAAGTGTGATAATCAAGTTGAAAGATTCATCTAGCGAAATCAAGAAATTGGATTCCGATTTGGTTACGAATCAATCCATGAGCGAGATCGAGGATCTCACGACAGAGGAAAATGAGAAACTGCGTGTAACGAGTGATACTTCGGACCCAGAGATTGAAGAATACATAAAAGAAACTCAGATGGCTCACACAATTTTGGAGGTAAAATCTGAATCTTTAAAAGTTGAAATTTTTGATATTGCATCTGATAAAATGGGGGCATTTGGTGAATCAGTTGACTCCATGGAAGTTAGCTTGGGTGATTCTAAGGAGGATTCATTTGATTTCTTTGCAAATCTATATGCACGGAAAGTGTTTGTTGTAATGCCCATTAGAGGATTCAACATTAGTGAACAGACCATTCCATTAGAGAATGCATTTGTGCTGATGGGTAATTGTATTTTTGATCCGGGAATTGTTGAAGGCCAGATGGTCAATGATAAGTGTCTAGAAGCCTTAAAATCTGAGTTTAAGGTGCAACTTGGAGCCACAATTGAGTTTCCTAGTTGGGTTGATGGTGATCAAAGGCATAGAAGTATAGGCGTGGGTATGCCTTGTGCAAAAGATATGTTGTCTTGGGTCAAGATTCTTGTCACACTAAAGGAACGTACACCAAATCTCATGTTAGAATCTGATATTGATAATTTTGTGGATATGTGGAGTATTCTAAGAGATAAGTTTGGGTCGATCGAACCTTCAACCTCTTTTATTTTTTATCCGGGCATATTCAATAAACTAGACTTGCAAGCTATTCTCATTGATAGTTGCTGGATATTAGGTGAATTGATCTTTGTCTTTGAACCGGGTGGAGTTTTTGCTTCATTTGCTACTGGATTAGCATTAGTTTTGAGCAGGGTTGATGTTATTACGGAGGTTGAAGCTTTGAAACCAAGGTTGCAATGGGACCCTGGAGCATTAACTAGTGTAATTGATTATGGCTGGGCAGTTTCAATTTGAAGAAGTGCAGCCAGCTGAACTTGGAAATTTGGGGTGTTTTGTATACTCATGTACTCTGTTGAGAGTTGGAATAAGAGATTTTGCATAAGCTATTTCAGCTATGACCTCTTCCATTGCTGATTTTCTGAAAGACTCCGCTACTTGCCAGCTTTTGGCTCAAATTGATCTGCTGAATTTGATCTTGGTATAAGTTGCTTCAGTTGCTGAATTTGGTGTATTATCTCAATTTTGGATAAAATTCAGTTTCCTGAATAAGGAATGGCCTCAGACTTCAGTAGTTATCTAGTGACAGCATTATCTCAAGTCAAGTATGCAGCTTCATTTGTTTAGATATTGCTATGGTTTGGGTTATATTACAAGGAAGAGGTGTGTACAAGTTAGTATGCTTGTCTTTGTTTACATAAGAAGTGGAAGTCAAGTCTTGTTTAATTGAAGAGGCCAAGCTGCTGGTATACCTTCAAGTTTGTACAAGTTTGAATTTGTCCAGTCAACCTACAGTAACATGCTTGGAGTTGAAAGCTTCTTTATGTTTTGTCATCTACTCCTCTTTATGAGTTGGTAGCTCCCTTACTCATCAGGTTTTTCACCAAAGGGAAATGAGACTTTCAAAGAGTTGTTGTAATGAATTTCATATATGAACCTTGGGGACAAGGTTCTTTTAAAGAGGGGAGTAATGTAATGATTGGGCATATTGGTAACAAAGGGAATTAATGAGGCTTGTTTGTAATTAGGAAGATTTATAGGCAAGTGTTGTAATTAGTTCTTAATAGGATTTAAGATGCTACTGTACACTCGTGGAAGTTCATCCAGAAAATGAATGACATTTCAATATTCTTCTTCTATCTTTCTCTTCCTCTGCAACTCTTCTTTCCTAATCTCTTTCTACCCTAATTCTTCATTCTCTTTCTCTAATTCTCTCTACCCTAATCTCAATCTTAGTCCGGACATAACAATGGGGTCCCTGTCGGACACAATAGTCGTCGGCATGCCATGGAGTTTGACGACCAAATCAACGAATAATGAAGCTACCCGTGGTGCGTCAAAAGAAGGCCCGAGTGCGCCAAAATGGGCGTACTTAAATAATCTGTCGACCACAACTAGAATCGTAGTATGACCTCGGGATGGAGGTAATCCCGTAATGAAATCCATAGACACATCGTCTCAAACTTACTGAGGGACGGGCAAAGGCTGAATTAAGCCGACAGGCTTTGCAGTACTATACTTAGTCGACTGACAAATCAAACAAGAATCAACAAATCGTTTAACATCAGCTCGCATACCTTTCCAATAAAATACCTCAGCTACTCTACGAAAAGTATGGTCAATGCCCGGATGGCCAACGCTGGGCGATGAGTGAAATTCAGATAAGATTTCCGCCTTAAGCGGTGAAGCGGCGCCTACCACTAAACGATGTCCCGCATATAGTATGTCGTCAAACACTCGGAAGGGCGCGACTAATGTGCCGGCCGCAGCTGCGGCATGCAGCGTCTTCAAATCCTCCAATGCCGAATTCTCGGCCCGAAGACGCTGAAGGATGTCAGGTAGTGGAGCCGCAAATGATAGAAATTGCTGCAAAGTCGCCTCATCATCAATCATACAACGAGATAGTGCGTCCTCGACGCGATTGCTGGCGCTTGATTTGTACTCGATGCGAAATTTGTAGCCCATGAGTTTTCGTATGAAGAACTGTTGATCGGGTGTCTGAATTACTTGCGTCAGGAGTTCTTTTAGACTCTTCTGATCACTGCGAATGACAAATTCCCGTCCCAACAAATACTGGCGCCATTTCTGAACGGCGAAAATGATAAGAAAAAGTTCCTTGTGATATGCGGAAGACCCGCGACGACGAATGCCCAGCTTCTTACTGAAAAAGGAGAGAGGTCTCTCATCTTGTAATAGTACAGTGCCGACCCCTTCATCTGATGCATCCGTCTCCACAATAAATTGCTTTGAAAAATCAGGGAGTTGAAGAATAGGCGGTTGCAGCATAGCTGATTTCAAACGCTGAAATGCGGTCTCGGCGGATACAGACCACTCGAATTTATCCTTCTGTAATAAATCAGTTAAAGGAGATGCAAGCAACGCATAATTGCGAATAAACTTCCGATAATAACCCATCAGCGGAAGTAGTCGAAGTATGCTTGAACTTTGAAGATCCAACCGTTCGGATCCGTCCCATTAAAGCGGGGAGGATCAACTCGGATTTTAGGACCCAAATTCGGGGCCGGTGGAGCACGCACGTCGTCTCGCTGATCTTGGTGAGGAATCTGTTGAATAGGATTGGGATTCAGTGGCGTGGCATTGACGACGGTCTGATGCGGCATTGCCAGCGGACCCGCGCCATGGTGTACGAGGCTCGGTCCGCTCGCGATTGTGGCTGGGGGAGTCCATCCTACGAAGGGCGACGCCGCGGTGCTAGAGTACGGGATCGGCTGTGGCCAACCCGAAAACGGGGGGAGGCTCTCGCTATGGCTCACGACGGTTGGAGGCCAACCGGTAGAGAACATCGCCTTGGAATTAGGGTTAGGGTTTGGCGGCGGCCAACTCGCAAGCGTTGTCGGCGAGGGTTGAGTTGCGGCCTGAGTAGCGGCGGCAAGTCTCACGTTAGGGTTTGGCCGAGTATGTACCAATTCCCGCAAATTATCGGTACACGATTTTTGCAGATCCAGATCACATCGCAGAGTCTTAACCTGATCGGTAAGTTGTAGGATCAATTCGCGAAGATCTGGTGTGAAAGCGGATGTTAGGCCGGCGGTTTCGTCCGACGATTTCGTCATGGTAGTTCGATGTGAAAGCACCAGTTGATACGAGCCCGGTGTGGGCCGCGTATCGAACCCTTGTTGGTCAAGGGGTTTGAGCCTAACTCGGTGTGGATTCCGACTCGGGATAATACGAAAGGCAAAACAAAGAGAAATTTAGGGCAAACTAATTCTTGGATAAATTATGAGAAGGAAACCAAGAGTATTTAAACCCAAGCCCTAACGGTTCAAAAAAGGCGTCTCGGGAAAGAACCGTAAAGAAAACCCGAGAAGAGAGCAAAGCTCTAGTTTATAAAAATTACATAAATTGCATATAATGCTGAAATTATAAATTACTATTCTAAAAATTGTAAAATACTAATATAAATATATCAAAACTAATCCTCATATCGTCTTGGACGACGACGAACTCGTGATGGCCTGGTCCTCGACATTTCTCCCGTATCAGCTTGTCTCCCCGTCAAATCACTCATTAGGTTTGAATCTGTTTGTAAAACCTGGCTACTTACATTCCATTCCCGTCGCTTTATTGATTTACATGGTCAACACGGTTGTGGCCACTCTAACTATCCATTAGAGCTCCATACAACTAGTGCTGCAAATCTCTGGAAGATGATTCCAGGACTGATGGGTCGTCGACGCAATGGCAAGTGGTCGAACAACAAAGCCGTGGTTTTTGTGTTGGGGCCTGTGAACGAAATCTACTGCTTAACCTCTCATCTTCACGGTCGATTTGCTGATTACTATTCTATTTTGACCGGGAAGATAGCCTTGTGTAACCCTGCTACCCATGACTACAAGTTCATTCATCCCTTCCCTTGTGAATTTCATTCTCTACTATCCAATATCTCTCCCACAAACCATTCTAAAATTCACTTCGGTTTTGGAATTGTAAATAAGGACTATAGAGTTGTTGTCCTCATCCATTACGGTTGCATATGGGACTCCTCCTTTCTCGTCTTCGTTTACAACATACAAAGGGGCGCATGGGAGAAAGTTGTTGATTATGTACCATCCGGGAAGAGAAATGATGGTGAAAGAAAGGCCACGGAGGTATTTAGTTTACGAGGAAGAAGGATACGTTATATCGATAATACTCTAGAGGTGTGCCCTCAAAGGTTCTTTCAGGGCTGCTATTATTGGCTGGCTAACGTAGTCCGCTACGGGGCACCATCATGGGATGTGTTGTCATTTGATTTTGCTGATCAATCTTTCAAGTTAATAGGCGGACCACCTGAGTATAGAGAATATATTGCCCCTCCAGATGAGATTGAGATTGTCATCTCGCGAGGTGAGGTTTTCATATTGCATGATCGTCTTACGGTTATTCACTTATTCAGTGTGTTGTTGAATAATGAGGTGGAGCGGACCGTTGAGGTTGGTGTTTGGATGATGATGGAATATGGTGTTGAAAAATCCTGGACCAAGATTTCTACCATCAAGCCCAAATTTGACCGTGAGGTCGAACTATGCAAGCTATATGGGATACATTACTAACCTCGAAAAGGTGGCGGTGTTAGTATAAGAATGCTTGTCTTTAAAGATCTTTTGAAAAAGCAAATCATCTCTTTCGATGATGCTGGGAATGAGGTAAACAATGTTTGTGAACCTGAATTCAAAGCGTGTTGGAATACTTCTGGAATTTCAACTTATGTAGAGACCCTCCAGGGCCTATAATTTGTAAGCATCATTTTTATACAAGAAGCTCCTCTTACCTTTGATGTATGCTACTAGATACTGATCTTTGGTTCACTGTTTTGGGCAGGATAATCGCACTAACGCGTTACCTGCTTAAATAGGGGAAATCCTAACCAAAAAACAGTCGTAACACGTTATGAAATATAAACAAGATGTAGAATCAAGTAAAGGATAGAGAACAAAGAGCAAGCAAGTTGTAATGCGTGGATTGCGATCGTAATTGTAGATAAATCTCTCAAAAATGTATAAGAACACTCGAATGGAAATAGAACGAATAAACAGAGATGAATTTAGCTTCTAGTTTTGTTCAGAGTGCTTGTGTAGATCGTGCCTCCATTTTCGCCCCAGCCTTGTTTTATAGTTCTCCCCTTGATTTGGACCGTTGGTGGAGCGCCTCCCATATCCCGGAGATTTCGCAACGGGCATAAATGAGGTAGCCGTTTGAGGTGGGTGATTACTGAACCCGGGATCCTCACCATGCCTTGACTAACTCCTCGGCCTTCTTCTTCAACAATTTTGGGCTAATCGTTATGGGCTGTTGACGTTCTTATGGGCTAGACTTTCGGAGGGCCCAACAATACCCCCATCAAAAACCCGGGAAAACTCCCTCCACCACTTTCCTAGGGTTTTTGATTTTGAGTCTTGGAAGTTGTAGCGAGTTATGTCACATCCAATCAACCCCTATTTATAGCAGTTATGATGGACTTTCGAGACTTCATCTTGTGTCTTCCAGTGTCCAGGTACGTTCCCTTCTATTTTGCTTCTTCATCTTCAACCTTTGCTCTTCCCTTCGCTATGGCTACTTCTAGTTCCTCTTCCCTTTACTGTCTTGAAACCACCATTCCTCCCTCTCTGAGTTCTTCCGGTTTCCTCACCTCCTATCATCGGAAGGATAGTACTTCAGAGGACCCTCATATCTTCGCCTTCTCCGCGGGTTTCCCTTCGCATGCAAAGGTGTTCTTTCCTCCCCCTGGCGTTCATGCGGATTTCTATGCCGACGATTGGGTGTGCTTGTATGAGTACCCTTTTCGTATTGTCCACCGTTTTCCGTTTTCTCCTCTAGTCGTCGATTTTTTGTCTACCCTCAATGTTTCTCCGGGGAAATTACTTCCCCAAGTTTGGAGACTTCTACTTTCTGTTGATCAATTGTCCTCCTCTCGGGGTCTTCCCTTCAAAGCTGCTGACTTTTTCTTGAATTACCGCCTTTCCAAAGGCGGTCCGGGCCGTTTGACTTTGAAAACCTTCACAAATAAATCTGACCTAGTCTTTAACATATCAAAATCTGTCCGGGGCTGGGCTGATAAGTTTTACTTTGTGAGGTTGTCTTCTCTAGAGATCGACACGTCTTTCCTGAGAAGTCGTTGACGGTCAACAGGTAGTGTTTCCCTTTTGTACTTGTTGGTCTCTATTCAAGTCTAACTACTGGTTGTTTTCTGTGCAGAGTGTCTTGCTACTCCTCAACCCCGCAAAGTGTCATCTCAGGTTATCTCCCACATCGAGGCCCTCTCGTTGGAGGAAAGGTCTTACCCTGAATTAGTGAAAGCGTGTCTTGCAGAGCCCGGAGATACCGAGATGTCGAGTAAGCTTGTCCTTCTTCTCCTTCCTCGTTTCAACGCTTTTTACTTCCTACTAACCCTGTTTTTCTCATGTTGTAAGGCTCAAGGACTACCAGATCAACTGCTGCTCTGTCAGCTTTAGAGAGAGTCGAAGCCAGGAAGAAGAGGAAAGCAGAAACAGCCTCTATTGCGGATACGTCTTTGATGGTATCCCTGCCTCCAAAAGTGGTAGGCGACTCTCCTAAGGCCTCCTTATCAAAGAAAGGCGCATCTTCTCGTATGACGGATCTTCCCAGCACCATGATGTCCCTAGATATGGATGCCGAGAAGTGCTCGAAATCTCTGATGCCTCTGCAAGTGGACTGCCTTCATGGTTCAAGCCATCGATCTTCTTTTCCTGAATTTCTTGGTGAAATACTAGCAGCCTAGTGGCAGGTACTTGACAGCTTTCTTTTGCCCTTATTGATAGTCGTCTTGGTGTCTAATAACCCCGTATTTGTTGTTTAGGGCTTCCAACTCACTCTCGCGACTTATGACACCTTTAAGGACTTCCCCGAGCAACTGGCTCAGAATAAGATCAGTATGCAACTTGAGAAGGATAAGTCGACCATCTTGGGGCAGGAGAAGAAGGCTCTGGAGAAGAAAGTCCTTGATATGCGGAGTGCCCTCGAGAAAGCTCTGGAGCACTCGAAGGTGTGGGAGGACAGGTTCAAGGAAGCATCGAAGAAGAAAGCTGCTCTTTCTCAAGAAGTTGAGGATACGGCTGACTACTGGTCACTCAGAGCTCGTGTCGAGATGATAGAAGAGTTTGCTGCTGGGAAACATTCTTCCTGGGACGCTGTGAAAGAGAGGGAGTAGTTCGAGAACTTGTTCCCTGACGAAGCCAATGCATCCAAGAAGTCTTCTCTCATTGACGATATTTCACAAGTTGCCAAAGAGGTGGCCCAGGTCGAGATGGACAACCAAGAGCCGGCTGAAAATGCAAACAAAGAATAATTCCTTTTTCACTTATTCTATTTCTCGAACTCTTATCCTACCCCCAACATGTTGGGGCTTTTTAAAACTTTGTGTTTTGTTTGGCCGCTTGTATTAGGGCCTGGATGTGGACAACTTTGCACCCCGTGATGGTTTTTTGGGGTTACGTTTATTTTTATAACGTTTTAGTAGTTGCTATGGCCTTGAATCTGTGTTTGACTTTTTTGCAGGTAGAGCAGGTTCACCGCTGGAGAAAGAAGATCGACGCGTTTGGGGAGAAATTGACTTGTTTGAAATACGTACTTGTAATCAAGCAAATAACTCTTCGTTGTATAGCGCTTTTTTGTGTAAGATGTAGAGGAAGAGAGGAAATAATGTATTTGTTTGAAAACAAACATTAGTAATGAAATTGTGAATCATATTACAAATTTCTGGTGAAACTCCTCTTGCTCTTAGAGTTTTTTGTTCACGTTCTCGTCTCTTCCATCTTATTGACTAGTCGTTGTGTGCACAACGTTGCCTGATCATAAGGCGAGGGCCTATGTTTTGGCCTGTAATGTCACAAGGCGTCCCTTGTTAGTCTTTTCGAAACCGTTGTGGTCTTATGTGTGTATAAAGATGTAATGATATAATGTGAAGAGAAAAAGTTCATGAAGTATACCTTATCGTAACTCGTGCGTTTTAAAAGTGATACAACTTCAAGTTCATCGCGTTCCAACTTCTGGGGACCGTCTTTCCATCTTGTGACATTAATTCGTAGGCTCCTTGTCCTACGATCTTAGTGATCTGATATGGTCCTTCCCAATTTGCTCCCAACTTGCCAGCATTCAGTTCCTGCGTATTTTGAAAGACTTTCCTCAATACCCAATTTTCCACTTGGAACACCTTTGCGTTAACGCGCTTGTTGTAACTCCGGGCTACCCCCTGTCTATATGCCGCCATACGAACCGATGCCTCATCTCGTAACTCGTCTACCGTGTCTAAATGGTGTAACAGGTTAGGTAGGTTTGATTCCTCGGTAGTGAGTCCATATCGAACTGTGGGCAAAGTTACTTCTACTGGTAACACGGCTTCACATCCATAAACTAAGGAGAAAGGTGTATGGCCTATGGCAGTTTTAGGAGTTGTTCGATCTGACCACGGGATGAGGGGTAACTCGTCTGCCCATTTCCCCTTTGCTTCTTTGAGTCGCTTCTTCAAGTTGTTAATGATCACTTTGTTACTTGCTTTTGCTTGACCATTGGTTTGAGGATAACGTGGTGTCGACATCACCAACTGAATGTTGTATTGCTGGCAAAATGATCTCGTCTTATTACTGATGAACTGGGATCCGTTGTCGCACACTATGGTGGACGGTATTCCGAATCTACTCAGGATGTTTCTCTTTATAAAAGAAATGACCTGGGTGTCCTTGACTTCTTTGAAGGCTTCGGCTTCGATCCACTTGGAGAAGTAGTCAGTCATTGCTAGGATGTAGACGCGTTGTCCTGAAGCTGGAGGAAGCTTTCCCACGATGTCCATTCCCCATTTCATGAATGGCCAAGGGGAAGTTATAGGATGTAACAGCTCCGAAGGTTGATATGGTATAGGTCCGTGACGCTGGCACGCGTCACACTTGCGGGCGAACTCCACTGCGTCTTTGTTCATGGTAGGCCAATAATAACTCATCTTGCTCGCCTTCCTTGCCAAATTGCGACCCCCTGTATGATTTCCGCATTCTCCATCGTGTATGTCTTGTAACACCTTTTGTACCTCTTCTTCCTTTACGCTCCGGGCGTCTATTACTGACGACATCCACTTAAACAAGATGTTATTCTTAACGGTGAAAGTGGAAGCTTTTACCTTAAGTCGCCGGGCTTCTTCCTCGTTGTCTGGCAAAGCTCCATCTCGTAACCACTTTAAATAAGGGGTTATCCATAAATCTTCTTCATCAGAACCTCGAATCTCAAACATATCTACCTCCTTGGTTATGGATGGCGCATCAAGGTACATGAAGGGTATCTTGTCGTACTCTCTTGGGTCGATTGCGGATCCGAGATTGGCTAAAGCGTCTGCTTGTGTGTTGGCATCTCGGGGAACTTGCTTTATCTCGAAATGTTTGAAATGCTTTACGATCTCTTGAACTTTTTCCAAGTACGCCTTCATCTTTGAATCCCTGGCAACATATGAGTTCGTAACTTGATTTACAATAAGTAACGAGTCACAAATTACCTCAATTTCTTGTACATTCAAGTCCTTAGCAACAAGTAACCCTGCTATAAGCGCCTCATATTTTTCTTCATTGTTGGTAGCTTTGAACGTACATCGAATAGCTTGGGCTATCCTATCCCCCTATGGTGACTTCAGGACTACCCCCAATCCCACGCCAATCTGATTTGACGCTCCGTCTGTATGCATTAACCACTTGCCACTTCTTGTTACATGCAACATATCTTGGGTTTCTTGTTCTGAAGTGGTAGGAGTGAAGTCAACCACAAAATCTGCCAACGCTTGAGATTTCATTGCTGTCCTTGGCTCGTACGTGATGTCGTAACCATTTAAGTGGATCAACCATCTTGTTAGCCGACCTGACAATTCTGGCTTTGACATGATACTTTTCATTGGATAATTAGTCCTCACTATGATAGAATGACTTTCGAAAAAAGGACGTAATTTTATTGAAGCCATTACCAGAGATAGTACTAGCATTTCCATGGGGGAATACCTGGTTTCCGGATCGAGCAAAGTTTTACTTACGTAGTAAATGGGCAACTGGTCTCCGTTTTTCTTCGCGGATCAAGACGACACTCACTGCTACTTCGGTCACGGCCAAGTACACGTACATCTTCTCGTCTGGTTTGGGTTTGGAAAGTACCTGCGGGTTAGATAAATAATTTTTCAACTCTCAAAAAGGCTTTTTCGTGCGCTTTTGTCCATTCAAATGACTTGTTTTTCTTCAAGATGTCATAAAACAACTTGTTTCTATCTGAAGATTGAGATATGAATCGATTCAACGCAGCTACTCATCCTGTTAACTTCTGGACGTCTTTGACGCATTTTGGCGATTGTAGCGCCCTTATGGCTTTGATCTGTTCTGGGCTTGCTTCGATTCCTCTCTGCGTCACTATGTATCCGAGGAATTTTCCTGACGTCACTCCGAAAGAGCACTTGGTTGGGTTCAATTTCATCTTGTAACTCCGCAGGATCTCGAACGCGTCCCTCAGATGAGTAATATGGTCCTCTGCCTTCAACGACTTGACTAGCATGTCGTCGATGTACACCTCCATTGTATCCCCCAGTTTTTGCTGAAACATCTTATTAACCAATCTCTTATAAGTAGCACCTGCGTTTTTTAACCCGAAAGGCATAACTTTGTAACAATAAGTTCCCTGATTGGTTACGAATGCAGTTTTTTCTTGATCGTCGGGTGCATCATTATTTGATGATATCCACTAAATGCATCCATGAAAGTCAAGAGTTCATGCCCTATTGTCGCGTCCACCATTGCATCGATATGAGGCAAGGGGAACGAGTCTTTGGGGCATGCTTTGTTTAAATCGGTAAAGTCTACGCAAACGCGTCATTTACCATTTTTCTTTTTGACGACAACCACATTCGCAAGCCAGTCAAGATATTTTACTTTTCTAATCTTTCCAGACTCAAGTAGGGATTTTACCTCATCGTTAATTACCAGATTTCGCTCGGGAGCGAACTTACGCCTTTTCTGTTTCACTGGTGGCACCTTTTTGTTGACATTTAAGGCATGAGTGATTACGTCGGGATCAATGCCTACCATATCCTCGTTTGACCAGGCGAAATAATCATTGTAGGACCGTAGAAACTCCACTATTTGCTCACGTAAAGTTGGTTCCAGATCTGCTCCTATTTTGATTTTCTTGGATGGCTCTAGTGGATCAAGAGCCACCACTTCGAGCTCGGGTGTCTCCGGCTTTACATAGTAAGTGGTTGTTCTACAGTCCTTTAATTGCTAATCTGATGCCTTCCTCCCTGCTTCAAGTTGTAGGTTTTTGGAAATCGTTGTTATCATTGTTATGGAATAGCACTCCCTTGCTAATTTCTGTTCTCCTTTAATTTCCTGGACTCCCCATGGTGTCGGGAACTTCACGCATTGATGATAGGTAGAGGGGATAGCCCTCATCCCGTGTATCCATGGCCTGCCCAAAATGACATTCAAAGGTGAAGGGCAATCAAGCACTTGGAACTTTACCTGGTAGTTAACTCCTCCTGCGACGGTGGCTAAGGATATCTCTCCTAACGTGTTGCGTGATTCCCCGTTGAAGCCTACTAAAGTCGTTGACTTTTTGACAATATCGTCCATCCCGAAACCTAAGCTATATAAGGCATCCAACATGAGCAAATTAGTAGAGCTTCCATTATCAACTAAAATTCTTTTGACAAGGAAATTAGCTATCTTTAAAGAGATTATTAAGCAATCATGGTGAACTTCCTCTTCTTCGACATCGTCGAAGGTGATTAGCATCATGGCAAAACTTGTTCGTGAAGGAGATTTTGGTCATTCTCTTCTTGTATCCCTCGCGATCCTTTTGGCTGCGGAGTATGTTATACCGCAAATTTCCGATCCCCCTATGATGACATTGATTACTCTGGTGTGCTTCGGTGGAGGTGGCGGACTGGCTTTCTCTCTGTTGCGCTCCAGCTGCTCCTTCGCGTTCTCCGATATCAATTCTCTGAGATGGCCCCTTCGTAACAATTCACTCACTTCCTTTCGCAACGCGATACACTCATCGGTCCGGTGCCCATGATCAAAGTGGAAATCACACCACCTAGACTTGTCTTTCTGATGTGCGGGCACTTTACTCTTTCGAGGCCACTTAACAGTATCCCCCATGGTGTTGAGGGTCCGTACTACCTCGGTTGCATCCACGCTGAAATTGTAATGGGAGAGTTTTGGAGGTAGTCTGGGATTCTCATATCTTTCTACTTGTCTGGCTATCATTGCATTGACAGTTGCCTTGGTGGTAGGATACGGAGTGTATCTTGGTTCTCGCCTTCCCTGTCTCCGGTCGGGTCGATGAGGGCTGATTGCTTTTTCGACAAAGAGGTCATCTTCCTCTAATCGAACATGAGCTAACGCTTTCACCTGTACTTCATCAAAATTCGAACAAGGGTATTTGGTTAATTCGCGATATAACTCAGGGTTACACACCGATATGCCTCTTCGGAATGCCTCCACAGCTGTAGCAGCATCACATCCTTCAATGGTCACCAGTTCCTCGTTATAGCGGTTGAGGAAGGCTTTCAATGATTCACCCGGTTTCTGGACCAAGCGGTATAAATCACTTGATCGTTTCTTAGCATGTCGACTGCTTGCGAACCTGATCCTGAACTTGTCAATTAACTCAGCAAAAGATGAGATACTCCCAAGAGGCAAGTGCGAATGCCAATTGAGTGCGGGTCCGGATAATGTGTTACCGAACCAACGACACATAACAATCTCTTTCATGTCGAAAGGGACTGTGCTAATATTCATAGCCTGTTTGAAGGCGACTATATGTTGATCGGGATCTGTTACCCCTTCGTACTTGGGTACGTCGGGGACATGATACTTCCGGGAGATATCAACTCTCGCGATAGCGGGCACGAAGGGAGAATCGGTATAACCGTCCCTCCTTTCCATCGCTATCGGTTGAGGTGCCCCTGGGATCTGATTGATTCGGTCCTCCAAGGCGAAGGCGTTCCTGTAATTGAGAGACCTCAGTATCCTCCCCTATTGCCCTTAAGTAATTACCATTTACTTGATACCCGGTTACAGGTCTGACTGCATCGGGTGTCACGAGACTTGGATCATCCATATCTAATCGTCTAGCGACTCCTTCCACCACATCAGTTCCTCGGGGACGGGTTGGAGCTGATTGTACCTGGGATCGAAGCAAATTGCGTTCATTAGTTAAAGTCTCAATTTGCTTCTCATATACCTCGGTGAATTTGGCATTAGCTTCTTTCTGGCTTTCTAGGTCCTTTTGGAGAGCAATAATCGTTGATCGGAGTTCCATGATGACGTCAACATCGCCTCCTCCAACTCCTCGTTTCTCGGAAGTACCGGGATTGCCATTGGTGTTTCTGGAGCCTTGCTCAATTCCATCCACATTCCCAACTCCATCTACGTTTCCGACACCGTCTACGTTTCCAGCGCGCGCCTGGATTGTTTGTTTCTTCGTTGACCTCATGGTTATCAAGATCTCCTACGTGACTGTAAGTAGTTTGGATTCCTTCCATTTGGCGGACTTTGCAGTTATTTTAGCGTGACTTCTTTTTTGCTAGGGCCCCACGGTGGGCGCCAATTGTTTTGGGCAGGATAATCGCACTAACGCGTTACCTGCTTAAATAGGGGAAATCCTAACCAAAAAATAGTCGTAACATGTTATGAACTATAAACAAGATGTAGAATCAAGTAAAGGATAGAGAACAAAGAGCAAGCAAGTTGTAATGCGTGGATTGCGATCGTAATTGTAAATAAATCTCTCAAAAATGTATAAGAACACTCGAATGGAAATAGAACGAATAAACAGAGATGAATTTAGCTTCTAGTTTTGTTCAGAGTGCTTGTGTAGATTGTGCCTCCATTTTTGCCTCAGCCTTGTTTTATAGTTCTCCCCTTGATTTGGACCGTTGGTGGAGCGCCTCCCATATCCCGGAGATTTCGCTACGGGCATAAATGAGGTAGCCGTTTGAGGTGGGTGATTACTGAACCCGGGATCCTCGCCATGCCTTGACTAACTCCTCGGCCTTCTTCTTCAGCAATTTTGGGCTAATCGTTATGGGCTGTTGACGTTCTTATGGGCTAGACTTTCGGAGGGCCCAACATTCACCACCATGTCTTTTTTACTAGTTTGGTTGCATTTTCTCTATCATATACTGCAAAATGATGGATGAATTTTGCCTTTGCAGTTGATATGATGAAGCCAGGCAGTACTGTTATCTTGCGCAATGAAAGATTGACATGTTCAAAGCTGGTTCCATGAGGCTTGCAGTTTACAAATGGGGGCTCGTGGAAGTAACCGTGCCTGCCAACTTTGTTGTTAAGGAAGATAACAATCTCTCACTCATCGAATATGAGTTGGTGAGTGTTGCTGAGGAGTGATCTTATCTAGGACGGTAACTGGTTGGACGTTTCTACTTGAAAGTACAACCTATGCTTTCACTTACTTCTCCGAGCAAACATGATGTGTTGTTCTATTAATGTTTAAGCAAAGTCTCGCTCTAAAGGAAATGATAAAGGGTAAATAAAAGCTTTGCTTCCTTTTTGGTTCTTGATCGAGGATTCTGATCGAATACTCAAGAGGATGTGACTGCTAAATGTAACCCTGTATTGGTGTTTCTCTCGAAAACTTTGCTTCCTTTTTGGTTCATGCCTTATTGATGCTGAATTTTGTTAGCAATACAAGAGAATTGCACCATAAGAGACCTTTTCATTTTGAACCTGCTTGGCTTGCACATGAAGAATGTGCCTCACTAGTTCGGGATACTCATGGCAAGCTATGTCTAGTTCTCTCCTTTAGGAAAAATTTATGCTTGTGTTGAAAAATTAGATGATTGGGGAAGAGTGGAGTTTCGAGTCGTAAGAAAAAACTTGCTCAGTTAGAAAAGGCATCTTGCCTTTTTATCAACGACAAATTCCGGATGGGCTGGTTTTATCAAAGTGTGCTAATTTGTTATCCCCTATTGAATCTCTCATACAGAAAGAGGAGGCATATTGGTAGATTAGGTTGAGATCGAATGAGCTCTGGGAGGTGGGGATAAAAATACACCTTAATTATTTTCATTGCCGCTTTATTAATCGGATCCAATGTTATCAGAATTCCGATTCGATTCTACGATTCTAGCGATCCTACGATTCATAACACGCGAAACGATCCCCGATCCCAAGTAGGATCTTATTGGAGTAGGATCTTAAATGAATTAGAATACAATCTCGATCCGATCCCGATTTTATATACGATTTTAACGATCCTTTAAACAATTCTAACGATCCTATAAAATGACAATTTTAAATATATATTATTAATAATTTTACGATTAACGTATCATTTCCATTAAAATAGTTGACTAGTCCATCTTACAACATTTTTAATAATCAAATTAATAAGGTTTATCATTTTCTTACTTCATATATAGAATATACAATCTATTATGTTATTCTTGCATACTTTTAGTTATAATGTAGGATCTTACGATCCGATCCAAAAGACACCCAAAAGACACAACCTAGAATCCCGATCCTGATAACCTTGATCGGATCAAAAGTCTTCTAAATGATAATGGGGTTCGTACGTATAGAAGATGACAACGGGATTGAGCAGCTTGTGGTTAATTTCTATGACGACCTTTTTAAATCTGAGGGATCAACAACTAGCGTTGAAGTTTTTCATGGTCTTCAAGGTCGAGTTTTAAGTTAGATGAATGCATGTTTGGATGATGATCTTTCTGGTGAGGAAATCCGGCATGCTTTATTACAGATGTTTCCTACGAAAGCTTCGGATTATGATGGAATGCATGCCTTATTTTTCCAACAATTCTGACCAATTATAGGATCTCATATTATTTCTTTTGATGTTCAGATTAGTAGAGGTGGCCCTCTTATTTCACATTTGTTGTTTGCTGTTGATAGTTTGTTAGTATTTGCTAGAGTGAATACCCAAGAATGCCTTAAATTAACTAAACTTTTCAGCTTGTATAAAAAGGCTTCATGGCAGAAAATCAATATGCAAAAGTCCAAAATTTGCTTTAGCAAAGATGTCAAAGATGATGTAATTAAGACCAGTATATGCTCTTTGTTACGGGTTCAATAAGTTGACCACTACTCCAAGTACTTAGGTCTTCCAACAATTATTGACAGATGATACGCTATTTATTATATTACATAATTAAGTTATATTAGTCTTAAGAATATTGTGGTTTCTTTTTATTTAGTTTAGTTTTAATTTTTTAGTAAGAATTTCTTTTTAGTATCTCAACTTGTTAGCTATTAGGGTTAAAATTTTATTATATATACTGATGTATTGGTTTTATGGAGGAATCAGAAAATAAGTGAATTAATAAATTATCTTTTGCTTTGATTTCATCTCTCGTTCTTCTTCCCGTGGCAACCAACCACGTGTATCGAGCCAAACTCATATCGGGTGCGTCTCACCCCCTTGACCAACAAGGGTTTCCGATACGAATCCACACTGGGTCCGTATCAGCAGATCGAAAAAAGTTGTGTTTCAATCCATTAAAGAATGTATATAGAAGAAAATTAATGGTTGCAAGTCTTATCTCAAGCAGCTAGAGAGGTTTTAATTAAATCAGTTGTGCAGTCTACCCCTATGTATATCATGAGTGTTTTCAAACTATACCAGATACTCTAATTGATGAACTAAATAGTATTTTGGCTCGGTTCTAATGGGGCGCTTTTGATCATGGTCAAAAGCTGCATTGGAAGTGATGGAAATATGGAATACTTTATGCCTGCCGAAGCATTTAGGGGGTATGGGTTTTCGTGACCTTTGAGTTTTTAATCAAGCTCTTCTAGCAAAACAGGGATGGTGTTTGCTTAATGTGATTCCGACTTTGGCTGCTCGTGTTTGAAATCCCAAGTACTTTCATAATCTGAATTATATCTAGTCGTACAGGGGTATGTGTGCTAGCTATGTTTGGGCAAGTATTTGGGGTTCTAACGCACACTTTTGTTGGATGGTTTGACTAACGCACACTTTTGTTGGATGGTTTGACATGGAGAGTTGGCATTGGTTTTAATATAAAAGTTGGAATCAATCCTTGACTTCCAGGTCTTAGCAATGACATACGATACACTGTATTTTGTACAATGTAACTATGACTTTTTACTACATTTTCAGCAGAGTTCTGGAACCTTTTAGAGTGTTTTTATTGAAGATTGAAGTTTTAAATTTGAAGACTAAGTTTGAAATATCGAGCTTTAAGTGGAATTCATGTGAAGAGACGTTTTGTTGCAGAAGACCGCAACTGCGATGACCATTGATGAGAAGACAAAAGTCTAAGAGAAGGACCGCGACTGTGGTTTCCACCACCACAATCGGGGTAATAAGCCGCCTCGAAAGAAGTCAAGAAGTCAACCCGCGATCGCGGTTTCCACTAACGCACTGCTGTTTACACTACCACAACCAGGGTTTTGCAGGATTACACACGCGAGAAGAGTTTCCGAGTCTGTTTTATTTATTGCCTTTTTCTTATCTTTTATGTTCGTGCTTCCTTAGTTTAAAAGACTTGTTATGTTTTATTTTCAGATCTATTCAGAGTTTAGAGAAACCCTAGAGAGTTTTACTTTGCTATGGAGAAAACAACACCAACAACAACAATTAGGGTTCAAAAAGGGGGCTTAGTTGTTCCAAAAGGGGGCTTAATTCAAAAAATTAGGGTTCAACAACAACAATTTGAATTTGATATTTGTGCAATCGAATTTAGATATGAAATTAAGCAACAAAGCACACCTCACACCTCAAAGTTCAACAAAAACAATAATTGGCGGCTCTCGACTAGATGTTGGATGCCGGCCTCACGCAGTCACGATTCACGACGACGGTTGGAGGCTGGAACCATGGAGGCTTCCGCTGAATGCCTGGACGACGGACTCAACAAGTATCAATTGTCGGTTGGAGCTCAGCCTCGGCTACAACCACTGGGCGACGGACGGCGCTACGTCCAATGCCAAAGGCGACGAGTGACGCGCCGACGGGACTCGGGGAGGAGGAGGGTCAGACAGAGGAGGAAGGCCAGAGAAGAGAACTCAGGAGTCAGGGCTCGGGGGAGTGGCTGCTGGTTGTTGCTGCTCATGTGGGGGAGTGGCTGCTAGTAGGGGCACCATGTAGTTCCGCCAGTGGCTATAACTTTAAGTGCTTTCTATATATTTTGTTATTCAACCCAAAAAAAATAAAGCAATTTTTATCAAAATTTAACTAAAACAGGGACAAAAATTAATTGAATAATTGGAATTACGAAAAATGACTCAAAATTCGTCACAAAATTCGGGCCACGAATCATAAACTTTCAAATTCAGGTGGTAAAGGTACGGCCGATCAATTTATTGAAGAATAGTAAGGGCCTAGGTGCCATCATATCTAACATTCAAATTGTGATGTACTTTCAACCACATTCATTCGTGAGCTAATAATTAATAGTTGCCCTCCCCGTACATTCGTACTTATTCTCGTCCATACACACATGCTCAATGACTAATGATTAGGCACGACTCGACTCGACACATGCTCTTCGTTGTCAAATCATGCATGAGCTCTAGGTGGGGGCCGATTCAAATCGATCACATTTGTTTACAAGATGTTTGACGTGACGTATATATTGATATGATAATTTTAGACCATTAATAAAAATTTTAATAAATTATGCAATTAGCTGAGGAAATCTCTGCAAAAGGAGCATGCTCATTAATTATTAATTAAGGGGTGTGTTCAGCGGCCGGCACTTTTTTCTCAGCGGTCTGGGTTTTATTTTCGTTAATTACAGTTCTTTCTCTTTTATTTGCAGTATCTATATTTCATTCCCGTTATTCTTAGATAATTATACAATTAATCATTAAGTTATAAAAAATATTAAAAATATCCTTAGATTTAAAAATATTAGCTTTATCAAATATCTTTTTCTTAGTATCGCTTAATTTAATATAGGTCCTGAAATTTGGTATCAGAACCATACTACACACTATTATAGACGATAATTTATCTAGTCGACAAGCTGGAAATTTCCGATAAATGTCCTAATCGAGAATCTCCACATATTAAACATCTAAAAATTGGCGAAAAACATTATGAAGCTATATTAAACACCATTGTCGACGACATTGCAGATTTAAAAAGTTGTATTTTTAGATTAAGTGAGAAAATCCAAAAAATTAAAGAAGAACTTACTTTAGTCCAACGAATCCACCAGGAAGAAAACCAAAAAATTGTTGTTGCACTTACTAACGAAATTAGACACCAAGGTGTTATTACTAAAACAATAGTGGGTAAAAGATCAACCCAGTTTCCACATAAGTATCATTTTCAGAATCAAAACCCATTAAAAACTTTCTCAGTCCCTAACTTAAAAATTAAAAAGAAAACCGAACCTGAAGATGAAGAATCATGAACTAGAGAATAGCTCGAAATTGCTAGAAAACATTATGGAAGAATCTGGTATTACGAGTAGCGAAGAATCTGAATATGGAACTGAAGAAGAAGAAATGTATCAACAAATGAGATTAATAAAATTAAAAGATATGGAAACAATACCCATTAACGAAGTCAAAAGAAGAGTAGATAAAATTATTGGTAAAAAGGTGTTAGATTTTAATGAAGTTGAGGAAGAAATAACACCAATAATGCTAGAAGAAACAAATGAGGCAAACAGATCCTACTATAAAAAATATGAAGAAGGATCATGTAGCTATCAAAGGCCTAATGTTAAACCTAAGGAGTTTTTAGAAAAAACGACTAGATTTGGAATAAGGATTATGCCAAATCATCAACCCAATAAAAAAGAAATCAAGTTAGAACCAATAAGTGAAACTGGATATAAGCTAAACCTAGACGGCATAAGAAGACGAGAAGAAGTATTGGATTTCTGGAAGAAAAGCATGATGAGTGTCTTGAACCTAAATACAGATTGGAGATCCTCAAACTTTTTAAACTATATAGAACACAGTCTGTATGGTATAGTAGCTGACTGGTATGAAGGAATACCTGAGGAGTATAAAGAAAATCTAAGATCAAAAGAATCTCCAACTGAAATGTTTACCACATTATGTGGAGCTATAGACGAAGAGTTTGTTGGAGAAAGAGATGAAATTGACAAAAAATATATCGAGTGGCAGAGAGTTAAATACTCTTGAAATCTGTAATATGAGGTATTTGGACAACTACCTCTCTGAATTCAAACATTACTATTATAAGATAGGAGAAAATCAAACTAATCTTCAAATGCTCTTTGACAAACTCCCCAAACCCATTAATGAAGAAATTAGCGATGGCTACCATGATTGAAAAGATAGGTATAATTCTAGGGATACTCTGGGTAATAGAACAAAATTTATAAAAAGATGGGTAGAAAAGAAATGTCGAGAAGTAAAAGGAACACAACAAATGAAAAGACAATTTCTACCATGCTGGGATTTACCAAATGAATGGGGATGTGATAGAAGAGATAATCAAAGAAGAAAGAATTATAGAAAGAAAAGCTTCAACAAACAAAGAGGAGAGAAATATCATAAGAAATATTATAAGAAACCTTTTATTAAGAAAAGAAGGTTTTTCAGGAAAGCCTCTTACTGCCCTGAAAAGAAAAGAAATTGCAAGTGTTGGGCATGTGGAGAAACTGGGCATTATGCTAATGAATGCAAAAATAGAAAAAATAACAAGTTAGCAGAAGCACTAGGAAGTATGGATTACATTGAAATTTCCGAGGATGAAGCTATTGAATTAGCCTTAAGCAACAACAAAGGAGTTGTTGAAGTAGTTGAGGAAGAAGAAGGCGAAGAATCGGATTATGAGGAAGTCAATGAGATGATGCAAGGAGAAGAAATAGATTCTTCAAATTTCACCGAAGAAGCCTTCGATTCAGGTGGAGAAATGACCACTCTAGCTCAACTCCAAGAAGCAGAATCATCCATAGATGAAGAACAAATAGAAAGCATGCGAAAATCAAGGGTCGAATTCCCGGTTATCGCTAAAGAACAGTTCTTCAAGAGACATTTCTTCCCAGCATTCTCTAAATTCGTGTGCGAAGAAATGCTAGGAGATATAGTAATAAAAAATAACGAAAATCAAGCTACTGAAATCAACCTAATTAATTGGAAAAATATTCAAAAACACAACAAGGACAAAAAGTACAAATATATTTATGTGTGTGGAATCCAAATATTCATTACTCCTCTACAAGATTTTGGTAAAAATGTGCATTGCATTAACTTTGTTTGTGCCACTAGGCACAAGAAATTTAGTGACCAAACCATTAGTGGAGTAGTGTGTAACTTGAGTCAAGGACCAGTGTCTTGGATATGTAGGCCAAACTATTATGTTAGTTTAGAAGACCAATTTGCATCTAAGTTTTTATCGTTAAAACTGTTAACTGAAGGGATTAATATGCATAAGGGAGCTTGTCCTCTACAGTTAAAGTGGAAGGTAGTGTATAAGTTAGAAAATACCACCAATCCTCCACTTAGAACCTAAATGGTAGAAGCTGATAAATATGAGATTAGTGGACCAGGACAATTAGCAGTACCCGTTAAAGTAAAGCCGGAGCAAATTAATTTAAAAACAGTTTGGGTAAATGCCTTTGAAAACCCTTCAACCACTAAGCATGAAAAGGTTTTAACAATTGATGAGGAAGGAAAAATCCATACAAACTCACAACCTTCAGCAAGTTTAATAAGAAATAGGAGTCTTTCTAGAAGGCAAAGTTCTAGGTTCAATCCTAGTCTTAATCTTGCTCAGAGAAACCAGTTATCCCCTTCAATTAGAAGTGTTAAGGAAGAGAGTCCATTTCGAGTAGATGAAGATATTGCTAGTCTTCTTGCAGCATTAAATAGGAAGTTAGAACTTAACAGTCTTGGAAGAACACTTCATGAACCAGCTAGACATAGTATAGATCTAGGATCAACATCAGTGTCTAGTTCTAGTTCTAGTGCTAGCTCAAACCCTTCATTTCTTCCAGCCACACCAGGAGAAGCGTCTACTTCTAGAGTTGATAAAAGGTTAATAGCGTTTAAAACAAAAACTATTAGTGAACCTGTCTATGAAGGAGACGAGGAATCAAATATGCAGATAGAATCGCTCATGAGAGTCACTAACCCAAATAGCATATATATCCCTATAACTATATGCATTGAAGGATTTAATAATTATGAATTATGTGCTTTCGTAGATAGTGGATATTCTGTGTGTTTTGGAAAGAAATCTTTATTCCCAGAATTTATGTGGAAATCAGCATCCAAACCTATTTAGGTCAGAATAGCTGATAATAGTATCATGACTCACTCCGAAGTCATTCTAGATCTACCAGTTATGCTAGGGGGTTACCCATGTATAATTCCTATATTATGGGCTACTGAACAAACATCTCATGACATGATATTAGGAAATAATTTCCAAAGGTTATATTCTCCGTGTACCCAAAGCTTAGATAAAATGATTTTTACTGTTAATGGAGAATTAGCTTTGGTAAGATAAATGAAAGAGGTCTATACGCATCAAAAGATTGAATTCACGCGCAGTAAGCGTGGTGAGGAGCATATTGTTCCTACACAAAGAGAATTTGCACTACTAATAGATGAGATAACTATAAAAGAACAAATTATTAGTCAATAAAAGGATTTGTGTAAAGAGTTATACTCTGAAGACCCTTTAAAGTTTTGGGATAAGGATAAGTCATTTGCTAAGATAGAATTAATAGATCCTAAGACTGTTATTAGAGTAAAGCAGATGATTTACACCTTTAAAGACCAACAAGAATTTAAGGAGCAAATTGATGATTTACTAAAACAGAGTTTAATTAGAGAAAGTAAAAGCCCGCATTCTAGTCCTGCATTTATGGTTAGAAATCATGCTGAAGAAAAGAGAGGAAAGGCTAGGATGGTTATCAATTATAAGAAATTAAATGATAATACTGTCTTTGATGGATATTATATCCCTAATAAAACAGTTCTATTTAATAGAATACAGGGAGCCACATGGTTCTCAAAAATGGACTGTAAAAGTGGATGTTGGCAAATTAAGATGGAAGAAGACAGTATACCATTAACGGCTTTTAGTGCACCACAAGGTCATTATGAATGGGTAGTTATGCCATTTGGTCTAAAAAATGCACCACAAATATTTCAAAGGAGAATGGATAAAATCTTTAAAAACCTTAAGCATTGTTGCCTTGTCTACATTGATGATATTTTGATCTTTTCCAAGACATTAGAACAACATATGCACGACCTTAGGGCTATAACTCAAGAATGTGTTAATCATGGCATTATCTTAGGGCAGAAAAAATGTATTTATGTTGTACAAGAGATTGAATTTCTTGGGTTGAAGATTAAAGCTGGACAAATAGTATTACAAGACCATATCCTAGAAAAGGTAGAAAAATTTCCTGATAAAATAGAGGATAGAAAGCAATTAGAAAGATTTTTAGGATGTCTTACTTACGCATCTGATTTTATAAAGAATTTAGCCAAATTAAGAAAGCCATTACAAGTCAAGTTGAAAAAAGAAGAGGTTTGGAATTGGACTAATCAGGATACAAAGGTAGTCCAAGAACTTAAAAAATGTTGCATGAATCTGCCAGTATTAACTCTACCCAATGAGGAGGATGAACTTGTTCTTGAAACTGATGCTAGTAATTATCATTGGGGTGCTGTTTTGAAATTAAAGAAAGATAACAAGCTTTGCAGGTACAACAGTTGAAGTTTCAACAAAGCCGAATGTAATTACACTGTAATGGAGAAGGAGATTCTTGCTATCTTAAAAGGAATTAATAAATTCATAATCTTCCTTGCTCCAAAACCCTTTACAGTGAGAACTGATTGTAAAGGAATATTGGGATTTATCCATAATAATTTGGATAATATGAAAGCGCAAAGGAGGCTCCTGCGTTGGCAATTAGCCCTTAACCAATTTTCTTTAATATTGAACATGTGCAGGGATCAAAGAACTCATTAGCAGACAGCTTGACACGAGAACTTGCAAGTGAGAAGAATGGAGAACAGAGTACCACCTCCACTACCAATTTTAAGAATGTATCACGATTATGGGTACGAGAATTTCTCTCCAGAAGAAATGGAAGAAATAGTCCACAATTCCCTATCTCAGCGTCCATCAAACGCAGAGAGGCGGGAACTTGAGGAGAAAGAAAAGTACCACAAGGGATGGGTGTCACCTCCCAGTCAGTTTAAAATTTCAATATTGGAAGAAGTTAGTAAGAGTAGGTGTCGTTATGGGTATCAATTGGTGAACCATTTGATGACCTTGCGAGTGTTAGAATTGGAAATAACCAATAAAATACTTCAGCTCCCTTGGGAGCTCCAAGAAAAGCTGAAGGGTTATTGGAAGTATAAAGAGTTTCCACAATGGTATTCTTACGCGATGAGCAGGGATAGATGTCCGTACTATGATATTTGGGAAGAATGGGGAACTCTAGTTCTCTTTCGTGATAATTCTGGAATTGGAGGAATAAACCTTCCTGGTAATCCTTCTGAAGATTTCCTTATAAATGGAGTCCAATCAGAAAGCATTTCACCAAGTTTCAGAATTATGTGTTCAACAGAGTCAAGCAATCCGGGATAGACGATAAGCTAATTTGTTTTGTGCATGGAGCAAACATGGAGACAGAAGGTGGAAAATCAAGAGCACCTCACTACTTGATTAGGTTTGTTATAGACCAGTTTTCTGCAGATCCAATAACAATAAGGCAACCAGTCCTAAAAAATGCCACTGAAGCCAGAGCTATGGGACTTTTCTACATCTATGAATACATCAAACGTTATCAAAAAACCGACATGTTGATATTCAAAGTAGGATTCACCACTGTTATAATTTCGAAGGAGCTTCAACCATATTTTTCAGAAGCAATAAAGTCATCTGATTCAATCCAGGATTACTTATCAGCAATAGAATTTGGGAGATATTTATCGCCCAAAGGTCAAGACTTTATATGGGATAAGCTAATGGATTGGGATCCAGAATATTCAGAAATATTGATGAAGCAATTAGAGTTCGACCTAGATGAAGATTCTGTTGCAGGTTGGGAGGATAGCGTTGGAGAAGAAGGCATGTACAACATCAAATATTGCATGGATTATTAGCCATCAAAGACCACATCATGATGCCAAGCCCCGTGGACCACCAGAAGGAATCTCTTTAGTGTGTTGTCTTTTTATTACTGTTCAGTGTGCTTTTTCTTTTCAGAGTAATGGGCACTGTTTGTGCTTTTTCTTTTCAGAGTGGTGTCACTGTTTGCCATATGAGTAGATTCCCTGAGACTTTGTCGATAGCAAGTTGTAAAGAGCATTGATAGAGCATCCAATGCTCTCCAAGGCTCTATAAATAGGACCCTTGTAAGTTGAAGGAAGGGCACCGAAAAATCAGAAAAACAAAGTCTGAATCTAGAGAAAGAGAAAGAGAAAGCTTTGAACTTGAAAGTGAAGCGGTGTTCCCTCACTCTAAGAGTTCAACTCCTTCTATGGATCTTTCTAGTTTGAGTGTTTGAGTGTTTTCAGTGTGTTTGTGTGCTTGTAATCCTTTCAAATTCAATAAAAGTTTGTTTTTAAGTAAGGGAAAGCTACTTAATCGAAAACTATGTCTTGAATAAACCTCTTTCTTGACTACAAATCCTCCATCCACAAAAAATTGAGAGATTTTAAGTTAGAGACTACGATCTGAGGTAGGAAACGAAACAGATCTGTGCTGTGCTTGAGCTAAGGGAGTCCTGGTTGAGGATTAGCAACCCCTAGAAATCCGGAAGCTACAGGAACACGGAGGTCCAGCGATACTACGCTCAGGTAACGGTCAAACCTCTCTAATTTATAATTTCATTAATTACGGAGCATGGTGGGCTTGTGTTCATAGAAAATAGTTTATTCATGCTATAGTTAGTAGATTATGGTAGTTAGTACCATTTAAAGTCATAAAATTTATAAACCGTTTAAGTTTGGATATATTTACAAAAGTTTAAAACTTTTGGGTAGATCTGGTAATTTAACCTAAATTGAGGGCAAAAACGAAATAATTTTTTAAAAGTGCTTTTGTGTTAGCGGGGCGCTGAGAAGGAGCCTTAATTAATACTGTATGACGGTCCTTAATTTGACATTATAAACATGCAAATATCTGGTTCACAACCAAAATCTCTACTTGTCTTTTTCAAAAATTATGCAGTTAATTAGCTTGAAATTTTCTCTGAAATGTTCCAAGAATAATTCACATTTAAGTTCAAGTCCTTTTCTCCTTAAAGCGCTTCCTTTTTCCAACAATTACTACAAGTATAAAAATGTAACATACATGGATGTGTTTAGCACCTCGAAAATTATAGTTGGTTGATGCAGTGATGCACACTTATGTACATATAAGATTGTTATTAGGTTGAGTCCAATAAACTACTCTCGGAGTCCCTGAGGCCAAATGATTATTATTGCAAAACAAATATATGGTGGGGATTGGAATTTGATTATTATTGCAAAACAAATATATGGTGGGGATTGGAATTTGTACATAGCAAATGTCTTAAACTGTTTTCCTTGGCCATAACTAAAATCAGCCACAAGAACATATAAGGCCAGAGAGTTATCAAGTACGTACGTACGTACGTCTAATAATTCAATGATTAGGATCTATCGAACACGTACAGGGTTTCGTTATTCAGCAACAATAGCCACTGCTCAAATAAATTAATTAAATGATTGGTTTTTTTTGGTGGAAAATTAAATGATTGTATATAATTGATAAAAAAAAATCGATCATAACAATATAATGAGAGAGATCGAATATGAGAGGTGGGGTATATTATTATGTGTTGTTAATATTTATTAATTGTATATGTGCTTATGTGGCTGCTTTATGGCCAATATCTGGCTTCATGGTTTAGGGTTGTTTACTAGACCACTAGTGTAGTATAAGTGGTTCTTGTTGCTCTACGATCGTACCCCACAACTACTTGACCAAAAAAATGACCGTACCCAACAAGTATATATAACTAGTTACGTTGTTTGAGAAATAAAAGTGTGGGTGCAATCATTTTAGAGTCCGAGATCAGGTGAGAATGTCGTGCAGGTGAAAAATAAGAAAGAATAGGAGTCGTTCGATGGAGAAAAATCAAAAGCGCTGATCGTTTCACTTAAAAAGGGGAAAAAACGACACAGACGGATTTTTGGCGAATTATTCGCATATTTTTGAAAAAAAACGGATATAGGGTGCGTGCCCAGATTGTTCATCACAATGTGATTTTATTCATCAAAATTGTGATCTTGTTCATCAAAACTGTGATTTTGTACATAAAAAACTATTGTTTGTGCATTAAAAACCTATTTTTGTGCATAAAAAATGGTCGAATGTGTATCGAAATTGTATGCGTTAATATATGTTTGTGCATCATAATTAATTAGACGTATGTGAGACAAAACTAATTGTTTTGATGTCGGTCTTGGTATTGTCTTGCTTGACTCATTTGGATCCGTCATTGTTGTTGTTGTGAAACGTGTCGCAGCTTCTTAGGCCCTGAACATAGCTAAGGCACAAGCACCCCTCTTCAGTTTGCAGTTGGCTCGTTCTCTTAGCGTACATCATATTATTGCAAAGTCAGATTATTTAACTATTATCCTTTGCATTCAAGCTTCTACATCAAACTTATCTTATTTAGGTACTATATTAGATGATATACGTTAATTGGACATTTCATTTGTTTCTTTTTTTTTTGTACTCATATAGGTAGACATTGCAATTGTGTAATTCACTTTATCACACGTTTGTATCTTAATCCGGACATGAACAAGTTTTTGTAACTGATATTCCGCCATCACAACGACATGTATAATTGACTTAGCTGAATTGAATATTTAATATATTTACACTCTGCTCTAAAAAAAAGATCTGTATAACAACTACAAAAACTAGATAAATATATTTGTGCATTGAAACTAATTATATGAGTATGTGAGTCAAAACTAATTATATTTGTAAGGAAAAAGGATAGCCTTAAAGCATAGAATAAATGCAAAAAATGCACAAACAGATAGTCTTAATGTACAAATGGTTGGTATTGACGCACAAACAAAAATTTATTTCAATTCGCAAACAAAAGGCTATATCATTTTGATACATAATGAAAAGTGTCGGTAGTAATAAACAAAGTGATGATAGTAATGCACAAACTTCATATCATTGATACATAATGAAAAGTTAATTTTTTGATGCACAACGTGCTGATATTTATGAACAAACAAATAGTATTAATGAACAAACAAGACCATTGAAGAAAGGATCGCTCGCGGAGTTGAAGATTGTTTTGGATGTAGTTGTTCGTATATTTATCCTCTCGGTTGAGAACGTTCGATCCACACCGTTTGGGTCATCATACAGAGGAACCACCCATCCTTTACTCTCGTACTAAACTCTTTCATCTTCTACAATGATATTGTATAAAATCACACAAGGTCTCATTATTTTTTCAATAATCCAAGTGTACAACGAGCGAGATGGGTTGCAAATGATATGAAATCAGGATTGTAAGACTCCAAATGTCTTTTCCAAATCATTGCTTTCAAACCCTCTTGGTGTTGGACAAATAGTTTTGCTTTACGACCTTCAAGGAGGCTAATGGATTTGACAAATGTTGCCTAGGCTGGGTAGATACCACCAGTGAGATAATAACCCTTGTTGTATTCATGTCCATTCACCGTAAAGGATACTGGGGGGCTACACCTTCTAGAATGTCATCAAAAACACGTTCAAGCAAATTAATGTCTTTGCACATACTTGGTGTCCCAGAGAATGCGTGCCAAATCCATAGGTGATATGATGCAACAACCTCTGGGATAATTGTTGGACCATCATGATCTCCATGCTTAAACGAACCTTTCCATGCAGTTGGGCAATTTTTCCACTTCTAATACATGCAATCAATGCTACCTAATATGCTGGGGAATTCATAAGCCTCTCCTATGCTCAATAAGCATTATATGTCATCGCGGGTTGGTTGCCTCAAGTACTCATTGCCAAAAAAAGTTATAATACCTTTAGCAAAGTTGGACGGACATTCTCTTACAGTGGACTCCCCAATATGAAGGTACTCGTCACAAGCATCTGCAACATTTCCATACGCCAACATGCACATCGTAGTTGTATATTTTTGTAAAGCCGATAAGACAAGCCTACCAGTCGCATCTAGCCTTTGTTAGAAGTACTCCATCCCAGTTGAGAGACGATTAACAATGCACTCGAAAATGTGCTTGTGCATTCAAAACCTACGTACCTCGAAACATGTAGGGCGGATAAGTTGGATTGTTATAGAAGGAATCATTGTATAGTCGGTCGTGCCTAACTTCCCTTTCTCTTTTGATGTGGGATCGAGTGCCTAACTTCCATTTTGTCTGCTATATATAATCACACAAATTACCTTTCTTGTAGCATTCACGACCATTTTGGTCAAACAATGACTTGTCACTTCTTACTTTGTCCTATATTTAGAAGAGATGAAATTTAATTTAAGGCATTTATTGTATGTCACACAAATTCTACTAACAAGGATTAATTTAAACAAGAATTACATTAAACCCGAATTATATTTAATAAAGATTACACTAGAACGAGCAAATTCGAAAGCAAACCAATAAAACACATATTGGATCAAGTAACCTAGAACAACCAACAATACAAGAAGCAAACTGACAACCTTTCCTAGAACAGATGAAACCCTTCAATATTCTATGCCAAGATCATCCATCAATCGCTTCTTCACCATTTCAATTGAAGGTGGAAATGGTGACATCGATTCCATTTTTTAGTTCCATCAATCGACTCCAATTCGTTTCCTTAACCTCATCTTCTTTCGCTTTTTGCATTATGTCAACCTCTTTCTCCCTAATTCAAAGCTCCTCCATCTTGAACGATTCCACCTTGATTTTATGTACATGAAGTCGCTCCCCTAACTTCAACACTTTCTCCTCAAATTCATCATCTAGTTTAGCATATGATATCTTCTTTTTTCCTCTAGTTGCCTTTGCGGCCTTTATCTTGAGAAGACGTTGGATTGGTGCACTAACCGGGGTATTCGGATGTAGCATCATTTGGTTAGGTGCTATAGGCTGGGATGGACGAAAGATATACACTTCCATCTGAGCTTATGGGCGTTGGTGGTGGTTGGGTATGAACAAAATGCACATTTGGATAACCAACAAAGTTGGGCGAGAAAGACTTAGCAAATTGCGCATTTGATGTAACAACAAAGTTGGACGAGGAAGGCATAAAAAATTGCGCATATGGATTACCATAAGATTGGGAGAGGAATTGTTGGATATAACCCACATCCGCTTGGCAGTTGATTAGGAAGGGATTTTGGGAGGGGGTTTAGGAGGGATTTTGAGAAGTATTCTTCTTGAAGATTGTTGGATCGTAAGTGTTAATAGAGAGTTGGGAGCAGACGTTGGACTGTTCCCAAGACAACGGAAGTAAAACAAAAATTCACAAGTAAATAAACAAGAAAGGACACAATTCCTGTATAGAGGAACCCCACTACAACCAACTAGTTGTATGGGTAAACCTCTATCTCCGCTTGGAGGATTTTGAATGAATTCTTTTTTTTATTGATAGTTCCCTAAGCTATTACAAGGCAATGTTCAAACTTCTCCATTCTCAATAGTCACTACACTTTGAGAACACTAATGAACTCTCTCAACCTAAGTATTAGGACAACGTATCAACTAAAACAAGGAACTCAAACCTTACACACTATGCTTGTATCTTTTCTCAGTTCCCTTTCACCTAGGAATGCTGGATTCACCATCGTCGAGATCACACACTCGTCGTCAAGGACTTCTCTTGGTTGCTTCATTCTTGACTTTCTCCTTTTTCAGATTGCTTAAGGCTTTTTTTGAGAAGTGTCTTGCAAGTACACTATTCATTGGCTTATATAGACTCTTGATACTTGGGGCTCAATCTTCATTTTGCATTGGTCCGAAATGCCCTTGTCTTGCTAGCCAAGTGTGTACTTTTTTCACATGTGATTCCATTTGAATTTGTCAACTCTTTGTTTGGAACAGGCTTCTGTGTTTTGCGTTAAACTGTTTGTCTTCATATGTGAGTGCCCAAGTTGCGGGAACTTGTCTCTTATGTAGTAACCACCCTTTTCGCGTTTGGATACCTAGTAAGTCGAACCTAGTTTCGGGGACAAAACTATTTTTAAGGGGGTACTATTGTAATAGTCATCTTTTTCAAAAGGACAATTATGTAATTTTTTATTTTGTTTAATAAAATAAATGGTGGAAATATTCTCATAATAATGATATATTGCTTACCTAAGTTATTTTATTAAATGAAAACTAAGTAAGTAAACCCTAAAGGGTTATTTGAAATAATGATGGACCCTACCCATATGTTAAAGAAAAATAATATAAATAAACTTAGAATTTTAAGAGAGAGACCTCAAAAGTGTTCAAACATATTTTTATAAACAAAGAGAATTATTGTAAAAATACTTTTTTTGGTTTTAAACTTTTATTCCATCATAAGAATTATTGATAAATAATAATATCATGGACATTTCTTGTCCATTTCATAAACTAGAGGAGTTGTTTATTTAATTTCTTGAAAATAGATTCACAAATAGGGATCTTCTTCCCCACCTTGTTCTTGAATTTCAAATGAGAAATTCGAGCTCGTTTCTTAACGGAAATGGATTCCGTAAAAGCCTACTTGTCACTTGTTTAACACTTTACAAGTTATATCAATAAATTTGGGGAAAATCAATTTAAATCAGCCCGGCAATCTCGTTCTACCTCGTTCTAGGTCAAAATGGATCGTTTTTGAAATCCTTCAAATTAAATTCGAATTGAAGATGGATAAGGTCGGATTTAAAATGGAAAGGATTGAGAGGAGTCAAAGGGAGGATTAGAGAATCAATCCCGACTCAATTAAAAGATAAATCACCCATAAATGGGCGAAATCAACGGGATTGCGTCCAAGACTTTAATGGACGATTTCTAGCTCGTTTTTGGAGCGTTGAAGCTCATTCTTGGCCCTATAAATAGCCCTTTCCTTTGCCTATGAAACCTTAAGCAAAACCCCTCCCTTTTAAATCGAAAGGGAGTAAAAAATCGGTCTAGAAACCCATACAAAAATCAGATTCTATTTTTGTTAGAACACCCTCACCGGAGCCGCATGTTCAGCGGTGTTTTCCGGCCACCAGGGACCACCCAAGGAGACGCATCTGCCAACAGTTGGTAGCCCTTTCCATCACGAGTCCAACGCCACCTCACACGCCTCGAACCGATGCCGGACGGAGGAGAACGACGCTTCTGAAGTTCGGGTCGCAATCGCTCTGTTCCGCGAGCTGCTACTCTGCTGTATGTTCAGCTGGCCCGCGGGCCCGACCCGGCCCGTTTGGCTGACCTTCTTTACCCATTTTTGCTTTATTTTGGTATTTTATTTATTGGGGTATTTAAAATAAAATAAAAGTTGTTAAATATTAATTTATAAGATGTTCAAAATATTTTTATGATATTTTATAAGAGAAAAGTTGAAAGTATATATTTTTACAAAATTTGCAAATAGAAAGCAAATGATGAATATTATTGATTTTATGTCTTAAGAACATGTACTTTGCAAAAGGATACGTTTTTTATTGAAACAACATATGGGTAAATATTTTTAATTAATATGTATGCATGAAGATAAAGAATCTACAATATGCAATAAAAAAAAATTATAAAGATCCTAAATTAATAAAGAAAGATTTTATTAATGTTAATAATACAAGTTTATTAGTAAGATAAATTTAGACGAGTCATAAGAATTCAACTTAAGAGGAAAAGTTGAACAAAATAAATTTCTTATAATTTATTTTGTATCTTATGTATGAATCAGGAAAAGGAAATCAATCGTTGGATTGCAACCTCGTCTAAGACTATTCTCGCTCGCCTTCGAAACAAGGCAAGTGGTGGTTCGCTCTTGCTCATCCATTTGTTGATAATTAATATTTAAATTGATTATCATTCATGTTTGGAAGTTTGTGTGTTTACTATAAAATTTATGTTTATATATCTATATATATATCTAAATTATGTTATTGCTTTTAAATGATTTTGGTTGTGACCTTAATGTGGTAGTTAGGTTAGATTTGATTAGTATGCCAGTAGTAGTATTGTAGGAGTATTTTAAGGGCATGTCATCTTAAATACTTCTTTATAACTACATTAATGGTTACTACACCATTAATGATTTTATTAGATCATGATCCATGGCTCATCTCCCAACGTCGGGAACGTGTCGTTCAGCACCTAGCTAGTGCCATGGGGTATGAGCCGAGTGGCACGTCCTCGTTAAAGTTAATTAACTCAGAAGTCCGAGATCAAGTAAAAGTTACCATGAATTGTTATCACATAAGATAAGTGCGCGTTGCACACCTAATTGAACCCCGCGAATGAAGCAACCATATTGGGAAATCGTTCGGACTTCCAGTTTATGAAGGTCATTCTTCCAATCTGAATTGACACAAAACGTATGCGGTGAGGTTGGTTGAGGCCTGACTATTCCAAGGAAGCTTAGTTACAGATTGTTAATAGTTTTGAAAGTGTTTTGCAGATATATAAGTTCTCCAAACATGAAATTCATATTCTCCCTTAGGATCTGTTTGTCTTTTGGGCTCTCTCGTGCATTTCTGTTTTGTCCACCTGCATTATTTCGTGGAAGTAATATAGTTGTTAATCATTGACCGGCTTTCATTCGGATTTCAATGTAACAATTAGTTATGACCACTAGAACCTCTCACAAAATTCCACTTGCTTAGTCTGTCACAAGACTAACCCGACCAATTTATTCCCTTGCATGGTCGGCTGGTGTCAACCGTCCCTATAAGGCACATCAGACAATCTTTTCTCAGGTTATAAGAAGTAAGCTGGTAAAGAGATGAGTTGTAGTTGAAGTTTTGAGTCAAACCACTTTGTAAAGTTAAGATAAATCATAATTAAGTGAACTTGAGTTAGGACTTTAATTTTTTCCTAGTTGATGTATAGGCGCAAGTGATGACTTCTTTATGTAACTTATGAATTTTCAAAAAGTCTCCCACTATGAGTTGTAAGAATTTTCTCCTTGACTTACAAGGAGAATATTTAATAAAAATGTTTGTTTTTAATGAAAGTCTTCCGCTATTTTAATATTTTAATTCTTATGTTGTTCGGATCAAGCCTTGGGTGGCTTTGGACGGTAAGTCCGAGGTCACTGGTGTGTACCATCTCCGAGGAAATTTGGGGGTGTTACATCTTAAGAGTTCCCTTGATGGGAATTGTTTCTTTCATCCAGTCTTGTCATGTTGCGTTCTTAAGTTCCCTTAAAATACTTGGACATAACACATTAGTTCTTATATGGTGTTTGTCATTATAAAAACTAGAGAGGATTGTCGTTCCGATGTTGTGGAACTCGATTTCTAAACACCGTCCCAAAAAAGATTGATGAGGAAGAAGAGCTAGAGTAAAATATGAAAATGAGAGTTGAGATAACTTGGGGTGTCCAAACCCGGTTAACCGAGATTTTGGTTAACAATGAATTCGGTTTGTTAAAATCACTAACCGTAACCTAAGCATGAATATCGGTTAACCGGAACTCGGTTAACCAATTTTTCGGTTCGGTTTTCTCAGTTAACCGATAACCGTTTATGTGTTTTTTATTATAATAATACACTTAAAAGACAAATAAATTATCAACTTTGTATTAAAAAAATATTATCCAACTCGGTTAGAACATTTCAATATAAACTAATTTTACATGTCTAGGTAGCTAAAATAACCGATTGATAGCTTCGTTTGTTACTAGTGTGTGAATCATACATTTCATACAAATGAAACTTTTTCTTAAATATTAATTAAACGGTCCCGCGTTTTTGGTTTTTCGGTTAACCAAAATTGTGAAAACAAGGAACCGAAACGAGAAACCACCAATATTATTGGTTCGGTTTACCAAACCGAAAATTCAAATAATTTCAGTTCGGATAACCAAAAAAAGTGTCGAATTTTCGGTTTTTCGGTTTCGGTTTTTTATGGACATCCCTAGAGATAACTATCTATATATAGCCACAAATTAGGTTTTTCTAACCCAAAACTGTAATAGCCACTATTTTTATGAATATTTTTTTTAAAATTATTTTATTCTTCAATTATTCATTTAATAAAATAATATCATAAACAGTCTCTTTCTTTCAAAAATCTATTTTTATAAAAATAGATAAATAATAATATTCTTATGAAAGATGTATTCTAGTAATTGAATTTATTAGAGACGAAATTTAATAAATATGTATCTAACGGAAATTTTATTCGTAAAACCCGATCGTTCCTGTGTTCGTTTCAAACCGACTTTCGGTCCGTTTACGAACGCGTTGGAACATTTAAAGAGGGGATCTAGGTGAGATTTGGGTAGAGATTGCCCACTCACTTATGGTTTATTTTACTAAGTCAATTTTCCTCTCCCTCTCCCACTCACATGAGCAAGATTTGATCATGATTAACATGATACTCAACTTACATGTGTTAGTTGGCTTTTAAATCCTCCTTTCTCTACAAAGACACACCATTCTCTATCATTTCCTTTCATCCTTCAAACCCTCTCTTCTCTACACTAAAAACACTCTCTTTTCTCTCCTTAAGAGCAAGAAAAATCAGTCATACATTAGTTCTTTTAAGGGCGGATTTTTCACATGCAAACACATCTAAACTCCTTCCCTGGCACTCCCCAGCCACCAACACCACCAACCCCTCCCTTGGCCGCCACCAGTGGCTAGCCACGCGCCACCAAGGCCTCAGCCGAGCACCGCCGCCCTCCTCCCTTGCTTCCCTTGTGTTATTCTTCCTACAAGAACACAAAACACATATTAAAGGGTAATCTCTCAATTTCTTTAAAGTATTCGCTTAGGATGATTTCAAGTATTTTTTTGGGATTTATCTTGAATTAAAATCTTAAAATTTCAGATTTTATGAAATACCATTTTTGTTCATATTACCTTTGGTAAATGAAATACATGCAAGAATTTTAAAAGAAAATTTGTCTTATAACCTTCTAGATGAAATTTTGAACTTCTTAAGATGAAAAAGTTGATTTTTGAGCCTTAAAAATTCTGATTTTTATTTTATTATCAAAGACCCAAACTTTTGTTCCTTTTCTATACAAAAATCCTTGATTAATGTTGATAATGACTTGCGAATTTTATAAGATAAATTAGTTATGCATAAAACCTACATGCATGTCTTCATAAGACTTTGAAAGCTTTTATATGATTTTTCCTAGTTCGAATGAATTTCATAAGGACAAGCTTTGATCAATTAAGTTCAAATGTTCTTGCATGTAAGTTTAAGTAAGTTTTCATGAGTTCAACTTAGTTGCATGTCTCTTCCTCTAACTTATAAACTTGAGAATGATTTTTGTAAATGATCTTTGATAAGAGAAAGAAGTATAAGATTAAAATGTGTGTTTAATTCATATAAGTCCTTGCATGTTAATAAAAATGATTATTATAGTTCTTGTCACCCTTGCATGTCTTAGTTATAAAAACTTTAGATTAAAATTTTGAGGAGTTGGATTAAAGAGAACTTAAAAATATAAAAATCTCTATTAAACAAACTAATAAGTTGTTGCATGTTTATAAATGGACCTTTATAAATTAAAATCTTCTTGCATGTTAATTTAAGCCAAGAAGAATTTGGTATAAATTGGATGATCATTCTAGAACTAAAACTATTATTTATAAAGATAATAGGTACTTAAATAAATCTTAAGGTTGTGCATGTTATTTTTATAAAGTTTATGGGCTAAATCTATCCTTGCATGTGTTCTAAGAACTAACAAAATATTGAATTAAAACTTGTTAACCTTCTTAGTAAAGAGGATGATTAATTTGATAAGCTTAAACTGTATTAAATAAACTTAATATGTTGCATATGAGATTAAAATGTGTTCTTATAAAGTTTTAAATGCATGCATGACTATCTTAGATTTTACTAAAATTTATAATAAGTAAATCATGACTTGTAGGAATATTGATCGTGAGAATAAATTTTAAGTAGCTTTGCATAAAAATAATGAAGCATGCAAGCCTTTTATATAATTTGTTTTAAATATATTGTTTCATGTAAGTTAAAAGGTTTTCATTTGAGTAATTAAAGCCTTGCATTTTTTCTTAAAAAAAGTATGCTAAAGTTTATTAAATTCTTACAAAAGTGTCACATTGAAAATAATAATAAAGAATTATTATTTTGATACCTCCTATCTAAATTATTAAACTAAATAAATTAGAATTAACTTGCCTTCTCTTAAAAGAGGAAAATAAGAGAAAGGTTGAATTAAATTAAAATAAGGATTTTAATGCATGTTCGTTCATCGTTCTTTCGGTTAACTAGGTCGAAGTTTTCGAACGTCGCTAAAACTTCCAAGTTCCAAGTTCATAGAATCCCGAAGGAAATTTCAAGGCAAGTGGATATTCTACTTGAACCCTTTCGATAAATTTGATTCCGTTAACTTTCTCGATGTGGGAACATTACTTGTTAAATAAAGAAATCTAGGGAATACTGATTGTTAGAAATAACGACCCTATTCTTAGTAGTATTACTATTATCAACATTGTTAATAGGAATATTGTCGGGCTTGTTGTGTGTGGCCTTTGCTTGTTTAAAATCTCTTTTCGAGATTCGTTATGAAATTTAAATTGTTTAATAAGGGGTGCGGGCTCGGCCCGAACATCTCTATATAATATGTCGAGTGGTATGGCAATACGCCCTCTCTTCCCTTGACAACTCGTTATAACTCACCGAGTGGTACGATCGTCATCCTCTCTTCTCTCGGTATTATCGAGTGGTACGGCTCACCTCCCTCTCTTCTCTCGATAATTCAGATCATGATCTTTTCCGCTCCTACTCGTTGGAGGGATGTTTACACCCTAGCTAGGTGTCGAAACTTCGTTCCCCTTACGTGGACTTGATGTTCGTGTTTTTGGTATAGTTTTTAGTAGGTTTTCTTAGTTTGTTAGGTTTAGTTTTAGTAGTTTTAGGGTTAGTTTTGTATATTTTTGGATGGTTTTGCATATTTTGTGAAAAGTATGGAAGCTACTCCGTTTTGTGTCTTTTTTATAGGTTTTAGCAAGGAAATGGTGCTTTTTGGAAGCTGAATAGAGTGCTATGGTGAAGGACGGAAGAATACGAGATAAGAGAGTTGAAGTCAAGATTTTTTAGAGAAGAAGAATTGTTGAAGAAGCTAACTTCAGGCTCGTTAACGAGGCTGTATAGGGTCGTTAACGAGGCTTAAAGATAGAGTTTTTCGAGAGTTCGATTTTATGATTACCGACCCTGTGCGGAAATTTGTTCTGTGTCGGTAGGAGTTTTAATGAGTTTTTAGGGTTATTATATTTTGTATTTTAGGTTTTGTTATCTTTTAGGTTTTATTTCTATCTTTTTAGGGTTAGTTTCTATCTTTTAGGAAAGTTTTATCTTCTAGTCTTTTTATTTTGATAGCTTTATTAGTATAAATACCCTTCTTTTCTAGCTAGAAGGGGGGGGGGTCGGACGTGTTCGAGAAGGAGAGAAGCTGAGAGAGAGAGAGAGACGAGGCTAAATAGGGCGAAAGCTTAGGTCGTTAGGCGTGTTTTTCGATTCGGTGTTCTTGTTCTTTTCGAGTTTCTTCTGAATTCTGTTAGACGATTATTTTCTTATTAATTGAAGTAGTTGTTTTGTTTTCCATGTTTTCTTATATAGAAGTTGTTTGCTTTACAATTATGAGTAGTGAGTAGTTTTCTTATCTAGGGACGGGGTTAAACCCGACATAGTTGTGCATGGTTTGATGAGTAAGTAGATTGTGTTGAATGCCTTTTATCTATTTTTAGATTGCTTGTTGTGTTTATACCTAGATGAGAATCTAGGTGATTTGAGTTTTTAATTTGATTGAAAGAGAAAGTTATAGACTTGAAGGTTGATATTGTTCGATTATGAAAGTTTCGAGCTTTGGATCCAAAACAAGTGATAGGTGAATTGGTTTATGAGAATGAATTGATTTGCTTGCTAATCAGCGAAAGTTGATGAATTTATCTATTTAAAGGCATGATCTTTATCTTCTTACGAGTTTATATGCATGGATATTTTGTGGTGACCCTTGTCCTTGATATTTCTTTTTATTTGAATTTCTTTGGTTATATTCGTTACTGAGCTCGCTGCCTCGGTACCGAATCTGTTTTAGGTCGTTAGTGTGAGTTAGTAGTCTACCCAGGTTCGTTAACGACCCTGACAAAGTCGTTAACGAGGTTGGTCGTGTGTGTGATTGTGTTGCTTTATTTGTTTTATTTTTATTTAGTAGTTCGATAAACAAACAACCGTGCTTTCCGAGGAACGATCCTGACTCCCCTATACTCAGCGGGGTCTTGACTACAAATTTATTTGTTGTTAAGTAAATCCCTCTTAACAAATTGGCGCTGTTGCCGGGGAAGCAACAGTGTTTGTTTGTTTATCTGTGGGTCTGGGAACAGCCCGACCCCGTTTTTGTTTTTAATTTTTGTTTTCTTTGTCTGTTTTCTCAGCGTATGCCAGTTGGACGTCGAAGTCTCGAATTTGACAACGCCGATTATTATTCTGAACCTGAACGTTCCCTGCATCGTAGACGCCGAGAGAACCGAGCTATGGCTACGCCCGAGGAGATGATTCGTCAAATGGCCGAACTACAGAGGCAGATGGAGGCGTTAAAGACTGAGAAAGAAGCCGCTATTGCCGAGGCTGAGCGTCAACGAGTCAACAATGCTCGTCTACAGGAAGAGCTGAATGCCTATCCGAGGAATGCCAAAGAATACATGCATCCGGAACTGAGGGTGCCAGAGTCTCCAATTGTGCTTCCGGAGATAGAGAAACCATTTGAGATAAAGTCTCAATTTATATCCTTGATCAAGCAGGCTCAGTTTGAAGGGAAACCTTCTCAGTGCCCTATGGAACATATTAGGAATTTTCTTGATTTATGTGACACCATAGCTACTGAAGGTGTCTCACTTGAATATGTTCTGTTAAAAGCTTTCAGGTGATCTCTTACTGGAAAGGCCCTGAGCTGGTTGGAGAGCTTTCCTTCTAAGTCTATCAAGATTTGGAAAGCTTTGTATGATCAATTTCTTACAAAGTTTTTCCCTCCTGCTAAGACTACGGAGTTGAGAAAACGCATCACCTCTTATCACCAGCAGCCTAACGAGACTTTCGTTGAAACATGGGAAAGATTTAAAGAGATGCTTAGACAATGCCCCACTCATGGGCAACCTTTATATGTGCTCCAAGAAATCTTTTTTCAGGGTATCAATGCAGAGACGAAGAACCACCTCAACACGCATACAACGTGCGGTTTTATAGAGATGGAGCCCACGGCTGCATGGGAATTGTTGGACAAGCTGTCTAACTATGATGCCATGTATGGTACCCAACAATCTCCCCAACCCCAAAGGCGTCTCTACATGCCCAACAAGGAGGATGTTGACCCCGATGTCAAAAATCAGTTTCTGCATGACGAGGTCAACCGCTTGAAGAAGCAGGTAAGTTTTCTGAAATCCTCTCAATCTTGTCAAGAGTGTGATTCTTCTACCCATAGTACTTCTGCTTGCGCTAACATAGAGCAGGTAAGAGCCGCCGAGACATATGCTGAAGTGAACTATATGAGAGGCCGATTATTTTCTTATTAATTTAAGTAGTTGTTTTGTTTTCCATGTTTTCTTATATAGAAATTGTTTGCTTTACAATTATGAGTAGTGAGTAGTTTTCTTATTTAGGGTCGGGGTTAAACTCGGCATAGTTGTGCATGGTTTGATGAGTAAGTAGATTGTGTTGAATGCCTTTTATCTATTTTTAGATTGCTTGTTGTGTTTATACCTAGATGAGAATCGAGGTGATTTGAGTTTTTAACTTGATTGAAAGAGAAAGTTATAGACTTGAAGGTTGATATTGTTCGATTATGAAAGTTTCGAGCTTTGGATCCAAAAGAAGTGATAGGTGAATTGGTTTATGAGAATGAATTGATTTGCTTGCTAATCAGCGAAAGTTGATGAATTTATCTATTTAAAGGCATGATCTTTATCTTCTTACGAGTTTATATGCATGGCTATGTTGTGGTGACCCTTGTCCTAGATATTTGTTTTTATTTGAATTTCTTTGGTTATATTCGTTACTGAGCTCGCTGCCTCGGTACCGAATCTGTTTTAGGTCGTTAGTGTGATCTAGTAGTCTACCCAGGTTCGTTAACAACCCTAACAAAGTCGTTAACGAGGTTGGTCGTGTGTGTGATTGTGTTGCTTTAATTGTTTTATTTTTGTTTAGTAGTTCGATAAACAAACAATCGTGCTTCCCGTGGAACGATCCTGACTCCCCTATACTCAGCGGGGTCTTGACTACAAATTTATTTGTTGTTAAGTAAATCCCTCTCAACAGGACTCAGCTCTTTCATAGCCTTCACACCATTAAAAGTCATTAACGCTATGTAAAGTTCTTACACGTAATAAAGATAAGTGCTAATGCACATTAAAAGACATCAAATATGGACCGGTCTTAAAAGACCGACCCGACTCTCGGCCCGACAAGGGCACGAGTGGTTTTCTAGAAACTTGTGTGTAGTTAAAACGTTCCCAACATAAATTCTATTCCAAGACGTTCTACAATCGCGTAGTTCGTTTCTTTTGGTTTAGAGTTATGTCATCTCGAGACTCATTTCCATTCTTAAAGCTCCACTTAAAGTTTATACTTCTTGAAACACATCTCGAGTATCTCTTTAATAATTTAATAAATTACCAAACTACCCTAGAGAATGTCCATTCTCACTTGCTTAGTCTCCTTAGACTATTTTCGCTATTTTTGTTTTCTGAATTTTTGCCTGGTATTTCTCGCCCTTCGCGACAAATGCCAGACTTTAGGAAAATTTCCCTCGAAGGTTTAAAGACGAATAATCAAGAAAGTTGAAGGAAGGAAGGTCAAGTCTTCTCGAAGATATTTCTCTCATATTTTGGATTCACTACGCTTTGCAAGAACAATGTTCTATCATGTTATTTTGAAACAATTTAAGATGTAATGACAATATTTAAAGTCTCAAGTTTAAGCAAGTTTATTATATGTAATAACTATGAATTTGCGAATCTTTTATTTAACTTAAATACCTTATAAAGCCTTGTGTGACTTTGGATGGTAAAATCCTAGGTCACTGCGCGGTAACACCTATCGTTGCAAAATAGGGGTGTTACAAAAACCCACACCATCAAAACCATGGGAACCGAAACCATAGGCTCTGAAATTGTATTAAAAACCCAAAAAATACTAAAATACCCTTTTCGGTCCTGAAACGACCTCAAACGCTTGAAAAACCCTTAGGTCATAGCAAAGTGGCGAGTTTCACTCATGAGGGCGTTCCATACTCGGAAAGGTATAATAGTAGTCATTCTGACATCGGACAACTGTTTCCCGTCGATCTTGATGAATGCCCTTATCAACCCAAAAATTAATTTTAAATTTAATCAAGCATATACAATATTAATGTCTATGGATAGATAAAAAAATTATGAATTAAGGTATAATTTTTTTTTATAATGTATAAATTGTTCAAATGGGCAATTAAAAATACAACACACTTATTATATGTTGTTGCGAGCCACATGTCTCCCGCTGAGTGGGCTGCGCTCGCCCACTCAACGTACTTGTTCAAATGGGCTCACTTTTTTTTTTCTTCCTTTGATCGAGCACGAAAATATGCGGTTGGTGCTTTGCAGTATTGAAACACTACGTTTCGCTTGCGGCCATGCGCTAAAAACTCCCATACACCCAGGGGCGAAACTCGAACCTTCTCATTGTAGGGGCCAAATTTCTTTTTAACATACCTAACGTTTTTTCAATTTCAACAAAAATACAAAATACTAAAGAATATTTGAACAAAACGTCAAGAATTATCTTACAACTATAAAAGTTATCCTCAAAAGGCAAATAAATATCATAACTTAATGCATTCACTTCCATTTTGCTAATGGGCCATGTTAGACAATATTGTTAATGGGCAAGTGTTTTAGATTTGATGTTGGACTTAATGGGCTTCATGAAACAATATATTATCAAAATTGACAACTTTTATGTATTCTTGTTAATTTTTACAATCAACATTTCAAATTCCTTCATCAATGTATTGTTTTGGTCAATTTCCGACCGACGATGATTAGAGATAGATTTTTGGATTTGTGGGAGCAAACTAACCGATAAACGTAACTTCAATTATCAAAGCAGGTACTTGTACTCAAGAATTCGTGGATTACAGTAGATCGATTACAAGTTTTTCCATGATCCCCTTTTTCTGGGCTAATCCCAGTATTTAAGTACTGCTACCGGCCTCAACTTTCGCCTCCCCGCTTCCGTGATCGTGCCCCCATCTCTCCACGTCTCGAGCTCCACTCTCTGGGTGGTTGCTACCGAGCTCCAACCGCCGAATTCCCCGCTCTGGAGGATGATCTCAGCGATCCGAATCTCGCTCTTGGGCCTAATTGTCGATGGACTGGGCCGATGGGTTGACGGGTGATTCTTCGGGCCCAACAATAGCCCCAGAAGATCTGGATGAATTTGAATTCACCAAATCTTCTCGTCTATTGGCCTCCGAGATCCTGGCTATCTCGAGTCTTCCACGTGTAAGGCTCGGATCTCTCTACGCGTTTTGTTTTGCAGATGAAAAGACGTTGGCCCTCTTTATTTACTGCGCCTCGCGAGGTTTACTCATTACTTCACTGCTCTGTCGATCCCTCCCGAGGTACGAATCTCTTACCCTTCTTTCTTTCTTCTTCGTCTTCCCCCGTTTTCTCTTCTGTTTCCCATGGCTAGAGATAGGGCATCTTCCAGGCATGGCTTCTCGCCTTCCGGTATTCTCCAAGAGTGTGACAGGGTCCCGAACACGATGGCTTTAGAAGAGATAAACAAAACTCTCTTAGAGGGGGGATTCCCTGGGGGTGTAGTTGCTTTGTGCCCTGAGGCCGAGCATTCAGACTGGGTTCGTCCCGGCTGGGTCTGTTTCTTTGAGTTTCCTTTCACCATCTCCTGTCGATTCCCTTTTCCTCCCATTATTCAACAGTTTTTGGCGCGGTTCAAACTTTCCCCTGCACAACTCCCTTCTGCCTAGAAAATCCTTTCTTGGGTGAGTCGAATGGCTGAGGTTGCGGGTGTAGACTTTACCGTTTCTGATTTGCTCCAAGCCTATCGTATCACCACGGTAAGGAAGGGGCGATTTATTCTGCAATCTCGTACTGCTCTCCAGCCTCTTGTTTTAAACACTAAGGTCAACGGGAAGGGTTGGGCGAGCCGTTTTTTCTTTGTCGAGATCGCGTCTCTGACCCCTGAAAGCCGTCTGTTTTTGCATGACAAGGTGAATCCCGCTAGTAAGATTTTTCTGTTCTTCTTTCGTGTTGGGCGATGACCTTCTCTTAACGCTTATTTATCCTTTGCTTCCTTGACTCTGCAGGTATCCCGGACAACGTCGAGCCACCGAGTGGTTCGGAGAGGGTTTTATCAAGGCTTTTCGGGCTTACCTCCGCGCAAAGGACGTTTGGAACGTCTCTTTCCGAGCCGTCCGACGAGTCCCTAGGGAACGAGGGTAGCGACACTTCATCAGATTCTGGAGACAAAAGTGAAAAGGTTTGCCTTCCCATTGTCAAGATGTCTGCTGTACCGACTTCAACTAACGCTTCTGGACCTTCCGTGGGTGAGTCTTTTTACTTGGCTTATTCTTACACAGTTACTTCGATGTTTCTTGACTTGCTGTCTTCTTTCCAGAGACTCGAGCACGCAGGTCGGGTTCTTCTTTTTCTGCCTCGGACTTGATCCTCAAAAAGACTCGTTCTGGCGATTCAAAGCCCCCAACTGCTCCTGTCGTCAAGAAAGAATCGTCGGATGCCCCTGGAACCTCGCGTAAGCGTCCTACTCGAAGCAACGATGATCCGCTGGATCTCCAGGACGACGCTTCTTCCGACTGGAAGTCCCTCCAGCATTATCGGGATCCTAACTTCAGGAAGGGCCCAGCCCCTGTCTCTGCACATGCTATGGCAACTGAGGTAGGCGTAGGAGCCTGGAAGGTAACTGGCCTCTTACTTTGCTTTGATTGACGGTCGTGATTGGCGGTTCTTCGGGGGTTAGGCCCTGACTCTTGCTTCTTATTGCAGCTTTTTCAGGAAGTCGACTTATTCATTGACGAGATGGACAAGGAGTTTGCTGAACACGAGCGGAGGATGCAGGAGGTCGCCAAGCATCGTGAGGAGATCGACAAGGCTCGAGCGCAATCTGCCGCCCGAGCCAAGGCTTTAGCTGCTCAGGAGGAGGCTGCGAGGGCGCGGGTCGCAGAGCTGGAACAGATAATTGCTGCTCAGGAGGCCAAGATGAAGGACCTTGAGGCGAAAGCTGCCAGGGTGCCCTCTATGGGGAAGGCTGATGCGGAAGATATCGAGGCATTCTTTAGTATGCTGGCCCGACTCGAGACTATCAGGGAGTTTGAGGCAGGGAAACTCTCAGTCTGTGATGCGGACAAATTTAATGAGCAGTTCCGGGATTCTTTCCCCGGTGGAGTGCCTTCGGCCCGCGTCGCGTCCCTGCTGAGCTCCCCGTTAACCGCAGCGGAGCAACTGAACTTGGAGAGCGGCGGGCAGATGGAGGAGACGGGCGTTTTTGGAAACCCTGCATGATGATCTTGTGATTTGTGAAGAAGTCTGGCGGCTCAGGCCTTCTGTAAAAATTATCTTTTGTTTTTCTGGGGATAATCTGGTAAAAGACAAGTAGTACCTCATCGGCGTGCCGTTCATCGGGCGTTTGGTGAGGGTTTCGTGTTATGGTGGCGTGGCCACGGATATTGTGTTTGTGTTTTGCCCCCCGTCAAGGGGCGGGGGTTTTCTATCTATTGTTGTGTTCTTTGTTTTATCGTATTTTGCTTATGCTTTGTGCTGGCGTTTTGTGCAGGTGCTTCTCTGCTACGTGCCGATTGGTGTCCAAGCAGCCCCTACAGAAGGCTGAATGCTTCGAAAATGCATAGCTATGGCTTAAGGGGCGAGGAGAACCTTAACCAGGGTTACGGGTGAATTGGGTTATATTTTCAAGCCCCTGCTGGTAGAAAGGGATCACCTACCTGAAAGCGCGCGAAGGACGGGATCCGTCATTTTCCGCAGTGCCCTAACGATCACCGTCGAAGGTCTGGCGATTGCTGGTGGAGCTGGCGACGCGAGAGCTTTATTCCACACTGCCGACTGGCCAACTTTTGCGAAGCGGCCTCCCGATGATACCTATGGCTGGCGATTCTGCCGGATAGCGGGCGTCTAGGAGATTACTTCCTGTGCCATGTAAACAAGCTTGTAAAAAATGTCGTTTTGAATACAAGCAAAGTATTTAGAACTTTGGAAGGCTTTGTTACCGCTTTATTATTTTATTTCTGGTTTCTTTCCCGCTTTTTGGGGTTTCTCTTTCCTGGCGACAGCTGCCGAGAGTAACTCCTTCGGGAGGTTTTTTTCCTTTTTTCGGTTATTTTCTGTCGTTGTCTGTTTCTGGAGATACATAACACACATGTTTGGAATTAAGAGCATTTTATTCGATTGAACCTTTTCGATAGAGTTCGCACCATAGTGTAGATCTTACTTGGGTTTATTTGGCCGTTTCTGGCGACTCGATTATTCTTCTAGAAGTGGTACCTCCGCAAGTGCGTGGCGTTCCAGCTACGCGGGATGGATTTCCCATCTTTAGATTCTAGTCGGTAGGCTCCCTGTCCGGTGATGCCGACTATCCTGTAGGGTCCTTCCCACGCGGGGGCGAGCTTCACGGCGTTTATTTCAGCAGTGTTCTGGAATACCTTTCGGAGGACCCATTCGCCAATGGCGAAGGCTCTGATCCGCACGTTCTTGTTGTAGTTGCGGGCTACCTGCTATTGATGCCTAGCTAGGCGTAGCCGTGCTCTTTCTCTCAATTCTTCCAAGGTATCGAGGTCAGCTACCAGCTCGGCGACATTCTGATCGGGCGTTTGAAGTCCATACCGCGCAGTCGGCACGGTAATCTCGGCAGGAATCACCGCCTCGCACCCATACACCAAGGATAAGGATGACTGCCCCGTGGCGGCTTTTGGGGTGGTCCTGTCGGCCCATAGGACGTAAGGCAGCTCGTCGGCCCAGCGTCCCTTGGCCTTCATCAGTCGCTTTTTGAGGTTGTTAATGATAACCTTATTGCTGGATTCTGCTTGTCCGTTGGCCTGTGGATAGCGGGGGGTGGAAGTTACTAGATCGATGTCCCATTGTCGGCAGTAGTTACGGGTTTTCCTTCCGATGAACTGCGACCCGTTGTCACAAACGATCTCTTTGTACGCTTCTGCCTCAATCCATTTGGAGAAATAGTCCGTTACTGCTAAGAAGAATACTCGCTGCCCAGAAGATGGTGGCAGCTTCCCCACGATATCCATCCCCCATCTCATGAAGGGCCACGGGGACAGCGTCAGGTGCAGGGGCTCTGGCGGCTGGTGAGGAGTGGGAGCGTGCTTCTGGCAAGCCTCGCATTTCTGAGAGTACTCTGCGGCGTCTTGGCGCATGGTAGGCAAGTAGTAACCCAGGTTGAGAGCTTTGTTCGAGAGGCTCTGTCCTCTTGAGTGATTTCCGCACTCGCCTTTGTGTAATTCTTTGAGTATCCTGGGTACCTCTGTTTTCGTGACGCAGCGAAGAGAAGTCCCCACTGCGGATTGCTTGAACAAGACGTCGTTGTTTGTACTGTATCGGGTGGCTCTCATTCGGAGCGCTCTTGCCTCGCATTTTTCTGCTGGCAACTGTCCATGATCGAGCCACTGCAGATAAGGTTTCGTCCAGCACTCCGGATCCTAGGAGATGCTCGAAGTGCCGTCTGTCGGACCGATGTCGCCGGGTATCCTTGTCTCTTGGGGGTCTTCATTTCCTGATCCTTCAGGATCTTCCCTGCTGGGTATCTCTGGCTGCTCGAGATTGTCGTTGGCGAGTATCCTCGGGAGACGGTTGTTTCCCAAGATCCTTTCTACTTTGTTTCCGGCCGTCGACAATCTGTCCCGAAATTCTTGTTCTGATAGATCGGCTTCCCGTTTGATTGCTGGAACTAGCACATGGACCAGGGGAACTGACGTGAATTCTTCGGGATCTAGAGCGGAGGCCAAGTTTGCCAGGGCATCAGCCTGTGCATTCTCTTCTCTGGGGACTTGCTGGATAGCAAAGCTCTCAAACTCGCGCACGATTTCCTTGACTTTCTCCGGGTACGCTGCCATCCTGGCGTCTCTCGTGGTGAAGATTCCCAGAATCTGGTTCACCACCAGCAACGAATCGCACTTCACTTCTATTTCTTTGACAGTCAAATCTCTGGCGATCGTTAGCCCCAGTATAAGTGCTTCGTATTCTGACTCGTTGTTGGTGGCTTCGAAGACGCACCGTACAGCTTGAGCTATCTTGTCCCCCTTGGGTGATTTCAGCACTACCCCAATCCCTACTCCTCGGGTATTGGAAGCTCCGTCTGTATGCAGAGTCCAGATTCCGGAATATTCTTCCTCTATCATGAAGGCTTCTTGCTGTTTGGCTTCTTCGTCCAACGTAGGGCTGAAATCAGCCACGAAATCTGCCAGTGCCTGGGCCCGGATTGCCGCCTTTGGCTCGTAAGCGATATCAAAACCGCTCAGGTGTATTGCCCATTTGGCCATTCGGCCGGTGATTTCTGGCTTCCTCAATATGGTTTTCAGTGGGTAATTGGTGCGGACCATTATAGGAAGGGATTCGAAATACGGTCTCAACTTTGTGGAAGTCATGACCAGGGCGAGAACCAGCTTCTCCAAGGGTGAGTAGCGCGTCTCCGCCGCGAGCAAGGTGCGGCTGACGTAGTAGATGGGAAGTTGGCTGCCTTGATCTTCGCGCACCAATACACCACTAATAGCAGTCTCAGTCACCTCCAGATATAAGAGAAGATTCTCACCTTCCTCGGGTTTGGACATCAGCGTTGGGTTGGATAGATAGTGCTTGAGTTGCTGGAAGGCTGTCTCATGGGCTGAAGTCCATTCGAACCTCTTGTTCTTCCGTAGCACATCATAAAACAGACGGCACCTGTCGGTTGCCACTCTCCCCGTCAGTTTCTGCACATCTTTCACACACTTGGGCGACCGCAAGGCTGCTATGGCTCGAATCTGATCAGGGCTAGCCTCGATCCCGCGCTGGGTGACCATGAACCCGAGGAAGCGGCCTGAAGTTACCCCAAATGCGCACTTGGCTGGGTTCAGTTTCATACGGTAGCTGTCTAGGATCTCAAAGGCCTCTTCTAGGTGCTGGACATGGTGCATAGCCTGCTTGGACTTTACGAGCATATCGTCGATGTAGACCTCCATTGTCCTTCCGATGTACCTATGGAACATGCGGTTGACCAATCGCTGGTAAGTAGCTCCAGCGTTTTTGAGCCCGAAGGGCATTACCCTGTAGCAGTAGGTGCCTTGGCTGGTAATGAACGAAGTTTTCTCTTGATCTTCTTGATGCATTTGAATCTGATTGTAGCCGCTGAAGGCATCCATGAAGGTGAGCATCTCGTGGCCGGCAGTGGCGTCTACAATGGCGTCAATGTGTGGTAGGGGGAACGAATCCTTCGGGCAAGCCTTGTTAAGGTCCGTGAAATCGATGCAGACTCTCCACTTACCGTTTTTCTTGCTCACCACCACGACGTTCGCCAGCCATTCTGGGTATCTCACCTCTTTGATTTTCCCCGTCCGGAGTAGGTTCTGTACCTCTTCATCTACGATCAGGTTCCGTTCGGGCGCGAACTTTCTTCTCTTCTGTTTGACTGGGGGGTGACGAGGATCCACATTCAATCGGTGAGTGATAACGGAGGGGTCGATCCCGACCATATCCTCGTGCGACCAAGCAAAGCTGCTGTTGTGTTTTTTGAGGAAACTGACCAGTTCGGCCTTCTTCTCTGGAGACAGGTCCTTCCCAATCCGCACGGTTTGCTCGGGCTTCTGTTTGTCGAGGATGACCTCCTCGATTTTGTCAGCCTCGGGGTCCACCTTTGGCGCGGGCCCTTTGGCTTCCTGTAATTGCTATGCGGGGTGGGCGACGGTCGCCTTCAAGGCGGACTTGTAACATTCTCTTGCTAGCCTCTGGTCTCCCCTGATCTCCCTCACTCCCCATGGTGTAGGGAATTTTACGGTCTGGTGATAGGAGGAGGGGACCGCTTTCATGTCGTGGATCCAAGGCCGCCCCATGATGATGTTGTAGCAGGACGGGCAATCGAGCACGGAGAATCTGACTTGTAGGTTGATTCCTTTAGCGTAAGTGGGGAGTGTTATTTCCCCCAGGGTGTGAGCAATCTCCCCGCTGAATCCCACCAGTGCTACCGACTTTCTGAGGATGCTTTCTTCCTTCAGCCCCATCTCTTTGAGGGCGTCTAATGTGATCATGTTGGTGGAGCTTCCGGTGTCGATGAGGATCCTCCTCATCAGTACGTTTCCCACCGACAAGGATATGACTAGACCGTCATGATGAGGTCCCACCAAGCCAGCCGAATCTAGGTCGCTGAAGGTGATGGTATCTCCTGGACGCCCATCGGATTGGCGGATGTTTGCTATCAATGGTCCCTCTAGGTGCCCCCGAGCGTGGCGCTTGGCTACCGAGTAAGTGACACCGCAGATGTCAGATCCGCCCCTGATGATGTTGACTACTTTGGAGTATTCTGGAGATGACGGAATATCCATGGGCTCGGTCAGATTCTGGGTGGCGGGAAGACCAGGATTAGCGGAGATCTCTGACAGTAGGCCTCTTGAGTGTAAATATGCTAACTCTTTCCTGAGAGAGAAGCACTCGTCTGTCTCATGCCCGTAGTTCTCGTGGAAGTCACACCATTTAGTTTTGTCCTTCTTAGGATTCGGGTTTTCCGCCTTCTTTGGCCACCTGATGCGATCTCCGAATTTCTCCAGGCTCTTCACAATCTCGGCGTTTCCCAAGCCCAGGTTATACTCGTGGACTTTCGGCCGATTGGGTGCATCTTTCTTCCCGCTCGGCTGTTTGATTCCTGCTGTGTGGACTCCAGGTGCTTCGGGCCTGCTTTTTGGATATGGTTGCCCTCGTCGCTCCCTTCGCTGGTCGGAGGAGGCTTTCCTTTCGACTCTGTCGAAGACTGAAGCGGCTCGCATGGGTACTTCGTCCTCCTCGAGCCAGATGTGTGCCAGAGCCTTCACTTGGACGTCCTCAAAGCTGTGGCACGGGTACTTCGTGAGTTCCCTGTAGAGTTTGCTGTCGCGCAGCAGGCCTCACCGGAAGGCTTCTATTGACGTGGGCACGTCACAGAGCGGTATTGCTACCTTCTCCCGGTTGAACCTGTTCAGAAAGGCACGTAGAGATTCCCCCGGTCTTTGGGCCACGCGGTACAGGTCATTAGACTGCTTCATGAGCTTCCTACTACTGGCAAACTACATCCGAAAGGTATCCACCAGTCCTGCGAAGGACGAGATTCCTCCTCTGGGGAGGTTGATGAACCAGGTCAGGGCGGCGCCGGACAGAGTGACGCCGAACCCCTTGCACATGATCGCCTCTCGGGATTCTCGCGGTATCGAGCTGATCATCATTTTTTGCTTGAAGATGGCTACGTGCTCGTCAGGATCTCCCGTCCCGTCATAGGTGGGAACTGCTGGGACCGTGAATCTCTTTGGGATGTCTACACTGGCAATCGGGGTTGCAAAGGAGGATTCATCGTAACCGTCTAAAGCTTCTTTTTCCAGGGGCGGTGGTACTCCGGGTATCTGAGCGATCTTTTCTTCGAGCCCCTTGAGCCGATCTTGCATATACTTATTGAAAAGTACTTCTAGGAAAGGTTCAGTGGGGGGTACCTGTCTCCCAGATCCTTCGCTGTACTGGGGGTGGAAGACTCCCGTCCCCGCAGTTCGGTTCCCCGGTGTCTGGGTGCTGGGCACTCCAGGGAGGGTGGCCGCCGGTGTGGCCAAGTTCACTGTGGGGGATGGCCCCCCGATCTGCGAATTGAAAGTTTCTCCTAGGTTGAGGCGGACGGTGGCCTCTCGGACAGCTCCGGTCGGGCGGGATCCGCTGTGCGACGCCGAGGCTGCCTGCAGTTGCTCGCGGAGGCTTACATTTTCCGCAGTGAGCTGTGCGATATGGTCCATGTGGGTCTGGCTGCTATCCTTCTGGCTGACCATATCCTGCTGAAGGGCAGCTATCTTGGTTGCGAACTCGTTCAGAACGCTGCGTAGGTCCTGGACCTCATCAGGGGTGCCGCCGTCGACGTTCTTTTCGGGGTGGGTTCCCCGTCTTCCCCCTTCTCCTCCATTGGTGGGGGAGGACGGCTGCGAGTTCGTCATCTTTACGAGCGAGAATGTCCCTTCTTTGATTGAAAGAGCGAGCGAAACCGGATAGGGCCCCACGGTGGGCGCCAAATTGTTTTGGTCAATTTCCGACCGGCGATGATCAGAGATAGATTTTTGGATTTGTGGGAGAAAACTAACCGATAAACGCAACTTCAATTATCAAAGCAGGTACTTGTACTCAAGAATTCGTGGATTACAGTAGATCGATTACATTTCCATGATCCCCTTTTTCCGGGCTAATCCCACTATTTAAGTATTGCTACCGGCCTCAACTTCCGCCTCCCCGCTTCCATGATCGTGCCCCCATCTCTCCACGTCTCGAGCTCCACTCTCTGGGTGGTTGCTACCGAGCTCCAACCGCCGAATTCCCCGCTCTGGAGGATGATCTCAGCGATCCGAATCTCGCTCTTGGGCCTAATCGTCGATGGACTGGGCCGATGGGTTGACGGGTGATTCTTCGGGCCCAACATGTATTAAGATAAGATACCTATTATTTGGATTATAGCATTATAAGAAGGAATAGATTTTTACAATCACCCTTTCAAATTCATTCTTTAATGGCTTCATGAAACAATATATTATCAAAATTGACAACTTTTTGTATTCTTGTTAATTTTTATAATCAATCTTTCAAATTCCTTCTTTAATGTATTAAGATGAGATACCTATTCTTTGGATTGAGGAATTGATTTTTACAATCACCCTTTCAAATTCCTTCTCTAATGTATTAATAAATAGTCATGAACTATTCTTTGAATTCTCTCCTCTGATGTATATATAAGGCCGCAACATGTAAAAATAGTCATTATCTTCCTACCTCACTTGCACGACCATTTAAAGAAGCGATATAGGTACCATTTTTCTCTCATACTAACAACTTTAGTTTTGTTACAATTTTGTTACCATAACAATATCTTGCACATATATAAATGGTCATTACATTTTGTATTTGACAAGAACATGAAAAAATGGATTGCAACAAACCCAACCGAGAGGTCATATTTTACATTGTTGATGAATTGTATGATGGCGTTTAGCATCAACTTGAAGTAATGTTATGCAAGAAGTGGGATGCAATGAATCCATATGGAAAATATCTCAGTATGGAATTACTTGTAGAACATAAAATTTGCGCCGTGATGCGACCATAGGGTCACAAGGGGCGGATCTAGGCTCGAAATGTCCGGATCTTCTCCGACACAAGCAATCGGGATAAATACGAGACCACAAAGTGGACTCGCGGGCCTCTAATGCTCGTCGCAACGAGGGTGGGGCAAGGTAGAATCAAGGGCGATGGAAAAAGGGTTAGAAAGGGGTGACGCCCGGGCCAAAGAGGAGGAGATTCTCGACTCAAAGCTTTGGCTATTCAATTTGGACGTGATTAATACAAGGGGGCGTGGCTCCTTTATATAGAGGAGGTCACACGAAACCCTAGTTCTAGATGGGGTGGACTAGGGCTAGTAAGCATACTAGGCCCAACATCCAAGCCCATAATACTAATTATAGAAACTAGCTAAAAAGGAAAATAACAAGGCTAGCCCATCCTACAAGAATGGAACACACGCCTGAAAGGGAAATGACGGAAATATAAATAATAATATAAATAATACATAATGAGACTAAGTGCTAATCCAAGGGGGTCGCCAAGGTCTAGGCCGTCTCGGGTCTATAGGAGTTGGGTCCGAGTCAGGGCAGGGTCGCATCACGCCTTTCAACGGACGGGTTAAACATTCTAGTATGTTAATAAATTTAGTGTGTGATTCAAGACATTCCAACCATAACTAATTGTTTCGACGCTCTTGGGTTCAATTACATTATGAATATATGAAATCTAACAAATAATAAAAAATAATTTAATTAAGTAAATGACTTGTAAAAATTGTTCGTGTACAGTCAATTATCAAATCCTCATAACTTTTTACTCAAGTGTGAGATTAAAGCGTATAATATATAAAATCGAAGGTCTTGACAAAAGGAATATATATATTTAAAAAAAAATTGAATTGGGGGGCATGGCCACCTATGACCCCACAATAGTTCGGCTTATGCATACACCCCTCCTTTCCGTGCATATTTTGTGCTTGTTTTGTTTAGAACATGTAAATATGGTATTATTTCAATAGTTTTGTTATATCATGTATCCCAGAAACTACCGTTGTGAATGATCTAAAAATACAGGAGAGTGATACGGTGACACTCTGTATAATCACATTCTAAACTTCATGCCATGTGGCAGTATATTTCTCAATAAATCGAAAGTGGTGGGTCCCTTAAAATTTATTTTACAGTGTTCTTCTTCTTCCTCGCCTTTCTTCTCCACATGTAAATTTTTTCTTTATTGTAAATTTGGGGCTTTCACACAAACCAACCCATAATTTATCTTAACCAATACAAATCTGAAATTCAATGAGACTTAGGAATTTCTAGGGTTTATGAAACCCAATTTGGGGGATTATGAACTGTTAAACAAATTCAGGGCTTTTCACACAAACCAACCCAGATTCACCATCAGTAGAGCAATTGAACAAGATTTGGATCCAAATTGAACTTGATTTGGGTAGAAATCGAACCCATACCGTTGTCACTGGTTGGTGGCTTTGAGCGGCCGATAATATACATTTGGGCAGTCGGAGATATGGCTTTGAGCTCCATCATTACCGGTTGAATCGATTTGGATGATCATAGATATGTGAGGAAGAAGGATTTAAGGGGGGAAATGGAAGTGGAAAGGTCGATAAAGGCATAAAGACTCTACAATCATAACAACTTAAAAGTTATGCTCAAGGCCACATAAATATCATAATATTTATTATAAATTTATTTATAATATAAATTTAGTTGATTAAAAATTTAAAACAATCATCTATAGTATAGTGGTAATGGTGCTTCTTAATAACCCATAGGTAAGTTCAAATCTTCTTTAGAACATATTATTTTGCCAAATTATTTTCTTACTTCTAGAAATTTATTATATTATATACTACTATAAAGTTAGAAGGTTTGAACTTAAGACTTATGGGTTAAAGTTAGAAGGTTTTGCTCAATAAAGTTCAATCTTAATTTTACAACTTTTGGTATTACACACAAAATATGACATCAACCTTTGATATTCTACACAAAGCATAATATCAACGTTGGACATTACACCGCTAGTTTAGCAGCCATTGATATTAAACATAGTGACAACATCAAACTTTTGGTATTACATAAGTAATTTAAAATCATTAAATTATAACTTTTGAGATTACAAATAAAAGTAAAAAAGATGAGACAACCATTGACATTAAACAAAAGATAAGTTCTAATTTAATGTATAATTTTTTATGTTCTACTCTTTTCTCATTATAATTCTTTCACTTTTTATATATGTATTTCATTCACTACTACGCAAAAAAAAAGACAATCCAATTTGCAAGAAAAGAACGAACAATACAAGATTTTTCTCGAGAGGGTATTGCGAAAAAATAGTGGAAGTTAAATAGAAACGAATTACATACCATACACAAAATAATATTATTTCGTTCAAGTTAAAATTTTCATGATTTATTTTTATTTAATCTTTTTATATGATAATATTTAGATTTTAGTCAATACATGTTATAATTACCTTATCATTACCAAAAATATATTCATTTTTCAAATAATAAACATAGAGCATAAATTTGCCCCGTCCAACGGACGGGTTAAACATTCTAGTTGAAGATTAAATTTGGGAAAGACAATGGAGTATTTTATATATTTTCAAGACAAATTTAATAAATATTACTAATTTATTTTAATTTGACACTTGTCAAAATTCTAGAGAAGTGTAAGAGTAAATTTATACACTGTGTATCTGTAGACTTTTCCAAAAATACAATACATGATAAACATATTTGATTTAAAAACTCCTAAAAGCGAAATAATAAACTCATGTAATCATAATCATATACGGAGTATGTCCCAAAATTTATCAAAATGATATGCAGAGCATGGCTGTCTGACAGACCTCCCTCTACTTTTTATATATAAAACTTTGGCATTTACTTGGCTCTACGCTCTCTTTTTCTGAACGGAGTTTTCACCGGAGTTTAACAACACTCATTTCTCAACCCATGGCGACGTCTCTGGGACGGAAAAAACCGGCCAGTTTGACAGCCAAACTCCATGTATTTAGTGAAATCCAAACCAAGGTGGTCTGGACTCCTCTATATCATAAACAGTGGAGCGCGGTGTAGGAACAAAGTATAAAGAAGAGTCATAACCAACATTAGTGATTTCATGGTTAGAGTATTTACCTGGATTATAGCCTTGCATGTGGGGCTCGGTAATGGGCCAAGGAGGTTCGGTAGGGATCTGTGTGAAATTCTCATCCTCTTTTGTACTTGGAGGGGGATCGAGAGGAACAACTATGTCGAGTTCTGGTTGAGTCAACTCGATCTGTGCAGCTGCAGTTGGGTCATTAGCGTTTTGGTCAAGGCTGAATTCCACGCGTTCTTCTCCAATATCGAAAGTGAGGAATCTCCTCCGCACATCGACCCTAGCACCTGCTGTAGCTAGGAATGGCCTGCTTAGGATAATAGGGACATGAGGGTCTTCATGCATATCGAGGACGATGAAATCATTTGGAATAAAGAATTTCCCAACTTGAATGGGATAATCGTCCATGACTCCTGTGGCCTTTGCGCTTGATCCGTCTTCCATGTAGAGATTCATGTCTACAGGCTCTAATGGTCCCATGTTGGCTTTTGACCAGATTGACAGGGGAAGTAAACTAGCATTGGCTCCCAAATCACATAGAGCTTTGAATTTATGGTCGCCTATGCCAATGGTTATGGCAAATCTCCTTGGGTCTCCTAGCTTTTCTGGTAGAGCAATAGATCGGACCTCATATTGTAGCTTTGTGATGGATCTTTTCCTGCTAAGAATATCTTTCAAAAATTTCGTGTAAGCCTGCATTTCGCTTAGGGCCTCAGCGAATGGGATGGAAATATTAATGCCCTGGAGAATCTTTACGAAACGCTTGAACTTACTCTTGAGTCCTTTGATTTCTTAATAGGAAAAGGAAGAGATTTCACTATTCTCGGGACCAAGTCAGGCTTGAGAGGTGATGCTACCGGGTCGACACTAGGGTCGTTAGGAGCTCTCGGAGGATCGTTACCGACCCTGATGGGGTCAGATCATCAAACTTACCTGGATTGGGGTCGTTGACGAACCTGGGAGCCTCGTCACCTTGGTGTGCTAATTCAGTACCTGCTCTCGCTGGCTCGTTACCGAGTTGGACCGTGGCGTCCTCTTCAGTCGTAGGGCCCTTGTCCTTAGCTTGGACACGCTCCGATAGTGTCCTTCCGCTCCTAAGGTGTACCGCTGCTATTTGTCCCTTAGGGTTCTCCTCGGGACGGCCCGGGAGTTGCCCCTATGGTCTTGGAATCTATGCAGCAAGGTTCCCTAGTTGAGAGTCGACATTTTTCTTCCACACATTGAACTCTCCCCATCGTTTGTTTTGATTGTTAAGGTTGGCTTGAACTTCGTTAACCTTGTTATTCACTCCATTAATGCCTTCCTGTAACCCTTGTACCCATGATGGTGGCTCTTGATAGCCTGGAGGTCGATATGGTGCATGTCTTCTATCTGGTGGAGGCACTGCATAGTTAGCATTCGGATTTTGATTGCCCCACGTTGGATAATTGTTCGACCTGTCAAAATTACTAGGCTGGTTTCTGTATGGGCCTCTCATATAATTCACTTCAGCATATGTCTCAACGGCTCTTACCTGCTCTATGTTAGTGCAAGCAGAAGTAGTACGGGCAGAAGAGCCACATTCTTGACAAGATTGAGAGGATTTCAGAAAACTTACCTGCTTCTTCAGGCGGTTGACCTCGTCTTGCAGAAATTGATTTTTGACATCTGGGTCAACTTCTTCCTTGTTAGGCATGTAGAGACGCCTCTGGGGCTAGGGAGATTGCTGGGTTCCATACATGGCATCATAGTTAGACAGCTTGTCCAACAATTCCCATGCAACCGTGGGTTCCATCTCTATAAAACCGCATGATGTATGCATGTTGATGCGGTTCTTTGTTTCTGCATTTATATCCTGAAAAAAAATTATTGGAGCACATATAAAGGTTGTCCATGAGTAGGGCATTGTCTAAGCATCTAGGCAGCTGGTGATAGGAGGTGATGCGTTTTCTTAACTCCGTCGTCTTGGCAGGAGGGAAGAATTTTGTAAGAAATTGATCATACAAATTCTTCCATGTCCTGATAGACTTAGAAGGTAAGCTCTCCAACCAGCTCAGGGCCTTTCCAGTAAGAGACCATCTGAAAGCTTTTAACAGAACATATTCAAGTGAGACACCTTCAACAGCTATGGTGTCACATAAATCTAGAAAATTTCTAACATGTTCCATAGGGCACTCAGTAGGTTTCCCTTCAAACTGAGCCCGTTTGATCAAGGATATAAATTGAGACTTTATCCCAAAAGGTTTCTTTATCTCTGGAAGCACAATTGGAGACTCCGACACCCTCTGTTCTGGATGCATATATTCTTTGGCATTCCTCGGATAGGCATTCAGCTCTTCTTGTAGACGAGCATTGTTGACTCGTTGACGCTCGGCCTCGGCATCAGCGGCATCTCTTTCGGTCTTTAACGCCTCCATCTGCCTCTAGAGTTCGGCCATTTGATGAGTCATCTCCTCGGGTGTGGCCATAGCTCGGTTCTCTCGACGTCTACGATGTAGGGAACGTTCAAGTTCTGAATAATAACCGGTGTTGTCAAATTCGAGCCATCGACGTCCAGCTGGCATACGCTAAGAAAACAGACAAAGAAAACAAATATTTAAAAACAAAAACGGGGTCGGGCTATTCCCAGACCCACAGATAAACAAACAAACACTGTTGCTTCCCCGGCAACGGCGCCAATTTGTTGGTAGGGTGATTTGACAACAAATAAATTTATAGTCAAGACCCCGCTGAGTATAGGGGAGTCAGGATTGTTCCACGGGAAGCACGGTTGTTTGTTTACCAACTACAAAAAAACAAAGAAAAACAATACAAAATACCTACGACCAACCTCGTTAACGACTTTGTCAGGGTCATTAATGAACCTGGATAACGCTACTAACATCTTCAAACACAGGGTCGATACCGAGGCAACGAACTCAGTAATGAATGTAACGAGGAAAACTCAAATAGGAATAAAAAATCTAGGAAAAGGGTTACCACAACATAGCCATGCATATAAACTCGTAAGAAGATAAAGATCATGCCTTTAAATAGATAAATTCATCAACTTTCGCTGACTAGCAAGCAAATCAATCTATTCTCATAAACTAATTCACTCAATTGCTTGTTTGGATCCAAAGCTCGAAACTTTCATAAATCGAAAAATATCAACATTCAAGTCTATAACATTCTTTCTCAATCAAGTTAAGAACTCAAATTACCTCGATTCTCATCTAGGCATTGTAACACCCCCTTCCTACCCTGGAGGTATTACCGCCAGTAACCCCGATTAAGACTAAACCGAAGCTACCCATGGCTTTAAACTGACTGAACAAACTAAAAACAAGGTAAATGAAACCATTTAAAACCTAACAAAATTTAAGTAAAACTTTACAACGGAAAAGTGAATAAAAGGTCTTATACAAGCCTTAACATAAAAAGAATTAGTAAATAAATAAAACAACCTTCTATTTAAACAAAATCTTCATCAAGTCTTCCTTAAGTTCTTATTTCTGAAACTCAGCTTCGTTTTGAAGTAGTTCAACCATGATCTTCACTCAAGTATAGCCATTGGAAACCTTTCTTCAACTTCTGGAACTTCAAACCTCTGAATTCGCCTCTTGAATCAACTTCCAAGAAGAACCTGATGTGTCGTAAACCAACGGTGGACACCAGCCGACCATATAAAAGAAAAGAAGATAGATGGGTTAGTCTAATAAGCAAGCGGAGAAACTAACTTGGTTCTTATGGTTGTAACTAAACTTATTGGCATCCAAATCCGATTAGACTCGGATTATGATCCAACAATTAGCAGTCTTATAGAGAATAAGAAGGAGACTCGCATAATCAAGAGAGAGAACACCACAGCTTGTGGTTTTTTTAAGAAGCATAAACAATTGTTGGGAACTCATATTGATCACATCACATTTTGAAAAGCCTCCATCGACTAATCAGATTGACTTAATCAAAGTTTAATTCAGAATCATTCATAACCGGGAGCAAGAATGGCTTTCCGTCTGGATGAACCATTCAGGTATATTAATGTGCCTAACGCACTTATCTTATATTACTTTCAAAACTTTTCACAAACAGGTTGGTGATTCATAATCGGCTCGAACTACTGCCGAAATATTTTGGTATTGTAGAGATCATCGGAGTATTTTATCCATTCTCGTCTACCCTGTACCAAGATCACAGGACTTAAGCTATCCTTGATCTTTCATGCATATGGTGAGGTAGAGATCAGAGAGGCCAATTACCCTGTCGTCTACACTACACCGTGCCAATTGCACTTAGCTAGAGTGCGCATCACCCCTCTCACACGAAGAGCAGGGGAAGAGTCATGACCCACCATTAGGATTAGGCCCCTCCTAATGTAATATTCTTTTAAAGAGAGGATATGGAACCACGTTCATCTCCCTGAAACTACCTTAATTCAACAACAATGTCTCAGCGTGAGACAACATTCAAGGTCACACATAACGGACCTAAATCCAGTTCTACTGCAAAACTGAATAAACAACATGGTCATTATTTCTAACAAATATAACAACCTGTCATATTTTATTAAGCACACAAGTTGTTACCAACACAAATATTAAATGAGATTCAATTCCTCATTTAATAACCATAATGCAAGAGAGAATCGTCCACTTGCCTTAGAAGACGTGCTCAACGTCCTTAGCAATTCCAACAATAATCTTTATCACCCTTCTACCAAATATAACAAAAGGATTTCTCAACAACGAGCTCACGGAAACACTTTTTAGTTGTATACTCAAATTCTACAACTTCCTAATCGATAAACGATTTAATTTCCGAATATCGATATATAATAAATCCTTAGTTATTATGCTTTAAGGAGCCATCTTGGCGGAATTATAACTAATTATCCGCTTCACTTTTGAACCAATTTTCTAAAAAAAATTATTCATTAGCAACAGTTCTTAAAGTTGACCAAATCACGGATCAAACGGATTAACAACGAATCCCGAGTAATTATCTGAAGTCCTTTACCTGCCAATCGGTGTCAAAAACTTGTATTCGCTATAACTGAAGATCCTGCCGTCCGTTTCTCGAGCGGTTTGAACCTGTGAGACCGTATCAACGTCAAGATTATAAAAGCCATAAATTTAATTAGCAAAGTGGAACCAAAAGGTCCTTATGGTGGCTCCGCAATCAACCCGCTAATTAATTTCGATCGTAAATACCTTCACTCGAGCCCATGGATCGTTCGACTCGATAGTGGCTCGATCCCAGAGCTTGAGGGTGGTTGGGCGTTGCCCGGGAGTAACCCTTGCGGTGGTTGGTGGTCGGAGGGACCGGTGGTCGCCGACGGCGTGGCGTAGCGAGGTAAAGGAAGTAGCCGGCGGTGAAGATTCTATCTCCCGAAACCGTCGTCCTCCTTGATTCTTCTCTGGCTCGGTCCCTCTTTTGCAACATCCCAAAGGGAGGAGGAAGAAGAAGATGTGATGGAGGAGATGGTGGTGGACGGGGCGGAGAAGATTGCCGACGGTGAAGAGTTCGCCGAGTCCGTCGTCGTCCTTATCCGACTCTGGTTCCTTTCTTGCTTTGGAAATGATATAGTAGACTTTGACTAGGCAGAAAGATATGCCTTAGATGAGAATTCTATCTCAAGCTCCTTCTTTATTAAGCAAGAGAAAGGCGGCTTACAAAACCAAACCCGTCTCAGAACAGGATTCGCGTTAAAGCGGTAAAATTATGTACCTCGGGTGGAAAAACTTACTAAACGAAAAACGTCCCGTAAATTATGTAGACCAATAAAACCAATTTTCCATGATTTTATCTTGCTACCTTCAATTTTTAAGGCTTCCGTTTTGTATTTTAAATCCTTTACAGTACATAATTTAAAAGACGGCTTATCCAATAAATATTCTTTTTCCACTGAAAAATCCTAGAATTCACATCGATCCATAAAATCATTTCTTTGTGATTTTAGGGTATCACCAAGAATTTTCTAGGATTTAATCTCCAACAAACATATTGGATTAAACGTTAAAACGGACAAAGAGGTTAAAAGGATATCCGAGGAAAATTAAAAAAATATCCTTAAAAACCGCAGTTATTACATTAGTACCCCCTTAAAAATGATTTCGTCCTCGAAACCAAGGAGAACTCAGATCACAAGGAAGGATAGCACAAGCACACACACACGACTACTACAAACCTATACAGAAGTTTGTAGTACCCCCATAAAAAAACATGTCGTTACTTCTGCACCAGGCACAAAACAACCATTACTTAGTTACCAAAATTTTTCTTTACAACGTTCATTAACTTTGGAAAATAACTTAGCATTTCCTGTCTAGTTTCTCAAGTCTTTCCTTCACCTCCATTTTTAGGCCAAGGTAACCTAACCAAAGGTGTTTTTCTTATTCAAAATTAAACCTGGCCCTTCTTTGTCATTTGGTTGAATATCCATCTTATTATTATTGAGTATATGAGATATATCGAACGCATACCATCAAGGAAACATTACGGATAGAATGCACTGATGGTGGCAATACCAACCAATAAACAAACTTACCAGTTCTTTCCAGTATCTCAAAAGATCTAACATAGCGAGCATTTATGTTGTCTCACTTTCCCCAACGGAATAGGCCCTTCAAGGCGGATACTAGCACAAAAACGTCGTTCATTACAATGAACTTGACATGCTCTTGCTTTAAAACAAGACCTGAAGAACTTTGTCAGTATTGTCATTCCAACAAATTGACAACCAACACTTCCGGCCTTACAAAGCCTTAAAAGAGTCACTTTCTTTATTGTGAACTCAAAATTCTTGTATGTGAATTCACTCAATCTCAAACTACCATTCCACTCGTATGGAATCCAAAATACATGTCCTCGGGAGTTTGAATTTATTTCTTTGCATTATTCATCAGTTTGATGAGGGAGGCCAGCACTAAAATTCAATTCACTCCACAAAGATGGATGTCACTCCTTTCAAAACTTTGACATGAACCACCTATCTCAATCAGAGATAAAAGTCTTTGGAGTTTTATGAAGATGAAAAACTTCATGTATGAACACCTCAGTTAACTCCTGTACTTTCTAAGTCATCTTAATTGCATTAAAAAGAACACTCTAGATGAGTTTATTAACAACCTCCATATTGCATCCTTCTTTCATTAAGTCTTGAATGACTAATGACAAGAATCCATTGTAACATCTTCCCACTTCCATTCTGAAACAGGAAGAGACTATAACATTTTATTTGGTCTTCTATGCTCAATCAAGACTTCCAGACAAACCAAACATATCAAAACGAACTCGGTGACATTTCGCTTCATGTCAGTCCACCAAAAGTTTTATCTTAATCCTTATACATTTACTTGTTCCAGGATGGACTAATTAAGCAAATAAATATGCTTCCTTTGAAATAAACTTTCAAAGCTCATCAACAACAGATACACATGAACAGTTTCAAAACCAAGCAATCCATAATCTTGAATAAGAAACCCCGGTGTCTTACCTTCTTGATCTTCCCCAATGATCTTAAACAATATTACCTTCCCATACTACTTTTCCTTGATCTGATCAACAGATTTTGAATAACATCCTAGGAGATTCACACAACCTTGTTGTCATCCAAACTAAACCTTTAGTCCTTCTCAAATTATTTTCTTTACAAGGATTACTTAGAATCCTTACTCAATTTCCTTTCTTGGGATAAAATCTCAATATTACCTTAACCAAGAATATGAGATTTATCCAACACATGACAAGATAATAACCTATCTTGTCAATCCTTTACATCCTTTTCTCAACCAAAACTCAGCTTGGGCATACTGACATTCAAAAGTAGTTATCTCTCTCAACTACTTCAAACTACACTCTTACGCATTACTATACCAACATATTGGACAATAATACCTTTAGTCCAATAATTTCCAACAAAATTGTCTTCATTGACAATTTTCAGTCTTTTTCATCAAAGAACTGTTTAGACTTCACTTAACATTTTGACTTGTTGAGCAACCAAACTCTTAGGATTAAAAACATATCCTCACGTGTCCACTCTCTATATCCAACAACTTATCAGGCTGAGATTGAATATCAATACTAATTTACATATCCAAACTCCAGACCTATTGGAGTTCTGCTGAAAGTCCTCACTTGACTATCTTATCTCAAAGAGATTTAAGTTTTCAAGACAACCTGAAAACAAATAACAACTAATGGAGAAATTACTAGTACATCCTTTACTCCAAAGAAAGGATTACTACAATATCATTCCTTAGAAAGGGTTCCATCCCAGGAGTCCATATCAACTTACTTTCAAAGACAATTTCGCTAAAAAGGCAATGACTTTCTTAGGTCATGACGTCAACCAAGATGAACTACTAGCAAACTGCTTAGAGAATTCCAATAATCGTTGACTGAAAACAATCCCAAACTTTTAGAGAAGTACGGAGTTACTCCATGCTCTTTAGAGACCAACATAGATTTGTAAAGAATCTTACCAAATTTCTTTACTTATAATCGAACTATTTTGGGAAGTTTGACAATACTCCTTAAATGGTATAGGATACCAAGAATGTACTAACTCAAAGGAGTTTTACAAGATACTAGATATAGGAATTGCTATAATGCAAAAGAAAGCTTGCATCTTTTCATCTCAAACAACTACACTTGCAAAACTTATATGATTGCCAAATCATACTAGAAACTATTCTTTAAAACCCAAGGAATTATGTGATCTTATTCCACCATGTGATCAGGATGGGGAGATAAAATAAACATAATCTTTTACTGCATTCTCATAGGAATAAGACATGTAATCTTGCCTTACCATGTCATCAAGATGGAAGACAAATCACATTCTTACTCACCACCATGAAAACCGTAGAAAATTTATTCATGAATCCCGTATATCAAATCAACATTTCTTTTAAAAAAATTCATACCAAAATTCTACAAAGTCGTAGGATTTTTCTCAAAAGAGAAAATCACAAAACAATTTCAAATATCCCTTAAATCATAACAGCTTGACAGGAACTCGACATAGGTTACTAACATACTTGCTTTAACTTTGAATACCGTGGAAACAAAGATTAGCTACTCTCTTGAAGAATTGGGGCGCGTCAAGCTAATGCATCAAATAAAATTGATGACCTTATCTTAATGATGCTACTGACGCTTTGCCCTAGTTCTGTACTGACATTTGCACAATAGCTGGTCTTACCAACTTGGCCAAAAGTTTTGAATCAAAACCGAGTCTCAAAGGAGTTAAGATGCTCCAATTCACTTCTGAGCGCCACATTTCCCTTCGAATATGACACTTCAATCCCTCCTCAAGGTAGAACCTGTTGCAATACCTTGACTTTTCTTAATTAGACATACTACTAGACTCTTCTATAATCCATAGTATTGAGTAATCTATGCCTGATTTAACTCAGTCCTAGCCCACCTTAACTTCACAGGTTCAATAAAAGAGTTGATCACTCCAATCCACTTACTTGCAAACCTTAGGGAAAATGTGATTCCGACATCTTCATACTCATAGCAAAGATTCTCCTTTGATCATTCTCGACTTGTATGCCTTCTTGACATATTACTTTAAAGTGACGTATCAACGATACATTACCAAATTTCAATGCTTGAGCCCATCCACTTGTAAATCAACGACCCTTTATAACTTAATCTTCTCGATACAAATTAAAGTGCACTGTCAAACTCTGCATCTAGTTCAAGACATTGAATCCTTATATCTCTCTACATATAAGGAAAGTCCTTTAATTTCCAATTTCTTTTAACAACAGAATGAATGAATGCACATGGCCAAACAAGATATTATTGAACCTATCCCAATTCAACATTGGTAAACAAACTAGACTTCTCTATCATTCTTTTCTTCTTACTTAACCATAAGGAGAAGACATATACCTTTTTATTAGCTCAAGTTCAAACCACATTGCAAAGGAAGAACTTGTGGTTAGGAGACTTGCCGACAACTTAATAGTTTCACCAGTACCACCTTAGACATTAGGTTTGACTGATATAAAATCTTCAAAACTCAAACACAACTGAAATTATTTTTCAGCGATAAGGTCTAAGCCTTATTGACCACAATATTGAATGATTGATATTTTTCTCCCAATTTCTTGAAATATCAAAGACAAATATGCTAAGATCATTCCTTGAATGATCTTCTCAAAACTAAACTTTATCATTTCCATCCTTAAAGAACATAAGTCAATACCATTGGCAAATTAGAACATCTCAATGTTGATTCCATTACTAGTCCATTATAGACCTCAAGTCTTTTCTCATTATCCCGAGTTGGGTATCATACAACGTAACTCCAATAACGTTGTCACATAGGTTAGTCATCTGGATATCAACAACTCATGTAATCAATTAACACTTGTGCTAAGTAGTTAATTGAACATAAACACATTACTGATGAACTTTCACCTGTTCAATCCATTTTGACCAATCAACCTTATTCTCAACAACCTTGATGATTAACCACTTGTTCACAACTTAAAATGAACCAACATTCTTCCTTTCTTTCTTACTATAACCAAAAAGAGATCCCCATTCCATTTAGGATTCTCAATCCTCTTAACTCAAAGGATAACAACGTATATGAAAATCCAAGTTCGAATGCTATCAGATTCAAAATTGAAGTACATCTTCTAATAGTTTAACAATTCAATTGATCCAACATTTGAGCACTACAAAGCTCTTTAGCTTCCAACTGAGCAAAGAAAAATACAGAATATCCATGATTCTATACTATAGAGTCACAAACACAATTTTTGAAGTAAGTTTCCAAAGGTAATCCCTTTCTTTTCAGAACTCCTTTACATCACTTCATGGTCTATACTGATCTTTTTAGAATCACTCAAGGCTCATAAGATCTTCCAAATATTAATATTGAGAAGTAGAGGTTCCAACTCCAAACTTCTCTTGATACTCAAATTTCAAGATTCAACAATTCCTATAAAAATATTATCGTGAAAACTCTTACTCTTCAAAGAAACTTACTTTAAAATTTCCTTTTTAAAGACAACACTTGAACTTTCACATTTCAAGAAAAGGAATTAACAATTTCTTTCACATAACTTTGAATCATGAACTTTCTAACAAAAATTCTTAACTTGAAATCTTTCATCATACGAGCTTAAAATAGGAAACCTTCAAACTAGAAAGTCTTTATGAAGTACAATACTTAACTTCAAAATCTCACAAGAAGTTTCCTAATATGGAAGAAACGACGAGGGTACACCCAATTCAGACTCTCAAGAGAGAATAGGAATTCATTGAGAACTTGGTCTAGAACTGGTTCAACTTTAGGAATCTTCACCTAATTTTACTCTGGATCCTTCTCGGAATCCATTCTCATCTCCAGGGAATCAAATGTCCACCATAGGACCTTTTTTCACAAAAGCCATTACAAACTTATTACCTCATGTTCTCCAATTCCCTTTTCTCCTTCTATCTCTTCACGAGTCTGGCTTCCAATCTTAACCACTTTTCATAAATGGTTCTAAGATAACACCCATATAGAATTCTCCATAATTCCATATAGAAAATGAAAGTCTTAAGCAAGACTTAGGAACTTTTAGCTCTGATACCACTTCTGTAACACCCCCTTCCTACCCTAGAGGTATTACCGCCAGTAACCCCGATTAAGACTAAACCGAAGCTACCCAAGGCTTTAAACTGACTGAACAAACTAAAAACAAGGTAAATGAAACCATTTAAAACCTAACAAAATTTAAGTAAAACTTTACAGCGGAAAAGTGAATAAAAGGTCTTATACAAGCCTTAACTTAAAAAGAATTAGTAAATAAATAAAACAACCTTCTATTTAAACAAAATCTTCATCAAGTCTTCCTTAAGTTCTTATTTCTGAAACTCATCTTCGTTTTGAAGTAGTTCAACCATGATCTTCACTCAAGTATAGCCATTGGAAACCTTTCTTCAACTTCTGGAACTTCAAACCTCTGAATTCGCCTCTTGAATCAACTTCCAAGAAGAACCTGATGTGTCGTAAACCAACGGTGGACACCAGCCGACCATATAAAAGAAAAGAAGATGGACGGGTTAGTCTAATAAGCAAGCGGAGAAACTAACTTGGTTCTTATGGTTGTAACTAAACTTATTGGCATCCAAATCCGATTAGACTCGGATTATGATCCAACAGTTAGCAGTCTTATAGAGAATAAGAAGGAGACTCGCATAATCAAGAGAGAGAACACCACAGCTTGTGGTTTTTTTAAGAAGCATAAACAATTGTTGGGAACTCATATTGATCACATCACATTTTGAAAAGCCTCTATCGACTAATCAGATTGACTTAATCAAAGTTTAATTAAGAATCATTCATAACCGGGAGCAAGAATGGCTTTCCGTCTGGATGAACCATTCAGGTATATTAATGTGCCTAACGCACTTATCTTATATTACTTTCAAAACTTTTCACAAACAGGTTGGTGATTCATGATCGGCTCGAACTACTCCCGAAATATTTTGGTATTGTAGAGATCATCGGAGTATTTCATCCATTATCGTCTACCCTATACCAAGATTACAGGACTTAAGCTATCCCTGATCTTTCATTTGCATATGGTAAGGTAGAGATCAGAAAGGCCTATTACCCTGTCGTCTACACTACACCGTGCCAATTGCACTTAGCTAGAGTGCGCATCACCCCTCTCACACGAAGAGCAGGGGAAGACTCAAGACCCACCATTAGGATTAGGCCCCTCCTAATGTAATATTCTTTTAAAGAAAGGATATAGAACCACGTTCCCCTCTCTGAAACTACCTTAATTCAACAACAATGTCTCAGCGTGAGACAACATTCAAGGTCACACATAACGGACCTAAATCCAGTTCTACCGCAAAACTGAATAAACAACATGGTCATTATTTCTAACAAATATAACAACCTGTCATATTTTATTAAGCACACAAGTTGTTACCAACACAAATATTAAATGAGATTCAATTCCTCATTTAATAACCATAATGCAAGAGAGAATCGTCCACTTGCCTTAGAAGACGTGCTCAACGTCCTTAGCAATTCCAACAGTAATCTTTATCACCCTTCTGCCAAATATAACAAAAGGATTTCTCAACAACGAGCTCACAACACTTCTTAGTTGTATACTCAAATTCTACAACTTCCTAATCGATAAACGATTTAATTTCCGAATATCGATATATAATAAATCCTTAGTTATTATGCTTTAAGGAACCATCTTGGCGGAATTATAACTAATTATCCGCTTCACTTTTGAAACAATTTTCTAAATAAACATTGTTCATTAGCAGCAGTTCTTAAAGGTGACCAAATCTCGGATCAAACGGATTAACAACGAATCCCGAGTAATTATCTGAAGTCCTTTACCTGCCAATCGGTGTCAAAACTTGTATTCGCTATAACTGAAGATCCTGACGTCCGTTTCTCGAGCGGTTTGAACCTGTGAGACCGTATCAACGTCAAGATTATTAAAACCATAAATTTAATTAGCAAAGCGGAACCAAAAGGTCCTTATGTTGGCTCCGCAATCAACCCGCTAATTAATTTCGATCGTAAATATCTTCACTCGAGCCCATGGCTCGTTCGGCTCGATAGTGGCTCGATCCCCAAGCTCGAGGGTGGCTAGTCATTGTCCGGGAGTAACCCTTGCGGTGGTTGGTGGTCGGAGGGACCGGTGGTCGCCGGCGGCGTGGCGTAGCGAGGCAAAGGAAGTAGCCGACGGTGAAGATTCTTTCTCCCGAAACCGTTGTCCTCCTTGATTCTTCTCTGGCTCGGTCGCACTTTTGCAGCAGCCCAAAGGGAGGAAGAAGAAGAAGAAGTGATGGAGGATATGGAGGTTGATGCGACTCCGCCCTAGCTCGGACCCAACTCCGACGGACCCGAGACGGCCTAGACCTTGGAGACCCCCTTGGCTTAGGACTTAGTCTCGTGTTATGTTACTATTTATATTTCCGTCATTTTCATTTTAGGCGTGTGTTCCATTCTTATAGAATGGGCTAGCCTTGTTATTTCCCTTTCTAGCTAGTTTCCATATTTAGTATTTTGTTATTTCCCTTTCTAGATAGTTTCTCTTTTTAGTAAGTTGTCTTATTGGGTCAGGAATCGTTGGTCCTTGTTTGCATACAAGCCCTAGGCGCCTCTCCCTTGCTAGACTAGGGTTTCGTGGTTCTCCTCTATATAAAGGAGCCACGCCCCATTGTACTTCTTACGTCATAATGAAATAGCCAAAGTTATAGTAGAGTCGAGAATCCTCCTAGACTTGGCCCGATGTCACCCCGGTTCCTTTTGTCGAGTCTTTTGGACCGACGTCCTAGTCCCTTACCTCGACCCATCCTCGTTCCGACGAGCATTAGAGGCCCGCGAGTCCACTTTTGTGGTCTCGTATTTATCCGGTTACCCTTGTCGGAGAAGATTCGGACGTTTCAAGCCTAGATCCGCCCCTTGCCAATCGAGGGACACATCAGTGGTATCAGAGCGTCAGGCGGTTCGAACGGTTTCTTCTTCGTCCCTACAAAAAAAAACCGAAGTCGAGATTCTGTCCAGATTTTCAAAAAAAAACTTTCTTTTTCTGCAATTTTCTTCGAGAATCTTCTAGGTCTTTTCGATACGAGTCCGGGCATATAAAATTTGCCCAAAACGGACGTCGTTTGCCCCTCCAAAAGGCTGAAATATGAACCAGCCCCGGCGCACCAGGATTCCAGCCGAAGACGCACCAGCAACGTGCCAGGATCCGAGTCCTGGCACTGCACCAGCGCAGCAACAGCGTGCCAGGATTCACGTCCCGGCGCAGGAACGCTGCAGCAGACTCGCGCCGACCAGCGAGCCAGACCCGAGTCCTTGGCGCAGTCCCGGCGTCGCACCAGCAGGAACAAGACGCGCGTCACACCGCGCCGACGGATCCAACCCCGCGCGTCCCCGTGCCAGCCTATTTTTTTTTCGGAAACCCTAGATCTTTCTGAAGATTGTGTTGGTTTTGATGGCATATCTTTTGTTATCTTATTTTATTTTATTTCTTTTTGATTTTATTCCTTTTGTAAAAGATCTTAATTATAAAAGATCTTCTAGTATTTTATTTTTAGGATAGAATATTATTTCCGTTTTTAGCGGGATCTTTCGGATTGTGGAAGATCTCGTAATATTATAAAAAAAAAAAAACCGAGACCCAAGCCATGTCTTGGAGTTGCTCGGTCGTATGGGACGATTCAGACTCTTGGGATCGGCTCGTCGACGAGTCAACACTCGTCCCTATAGGCCGCTTCTGAGGGACGATCCAGATTGGATTCCACCATATAGACTCCCGAAGAATCGGGCCCGCTATTACGGCGAAACTCCAAAACCCCGACGTCGATCATACGTTGAACGGGATTGGAGTCCGCCACCTCGGCACCCGAGACCCCGATACGAAGAGCGGGAATTGAGTCCGCCGCCTCGGCGCACGCGTACCCGATATGATGAGCGGGACTTGAGTCCACCACCTCGGCGACCCCGTCCCCGAGACCGCACCGCGGAGGCCCAAAGGCCTCCCCCGGCCCACGCATCACCAGCCCCTAGCGCCGACACTTCGACCCTCTCCGAGACCCATCGGCGCACACTCTACGCCATGACCGCGGAGCAACGGATCGCGGAACTCGAGCACCTTCTAGCCGAGGCTAAACGAGAGTCTCAACCGTGGCCGGCACCCCATGTGCCTTCGCACGAGCCGAGTCCAGCGACGTCGGCGCCCATCCTTAGCGAGGTCCCTAGCGAGGTCTTCACCGAGGTCCTCCCCGAGATCATTCCCGAGGTTCTTCCCGAGGTCCTTCCCGAGGTTCTTTTCGAGGTCCTCCCCGAGTCCAATGCTGACATCGAGCCCAAGCTCGCGCCTGCCCCTGTGTCGACACCATATTTACTCGAGACTACACATGTCGATGGCAAGGCTTTGTTGAGATCGTCGCCTTCTGCCCTTTTTCGACACACGTCGAAGCGAGGACGCTTCGAAGCTAAGCGGGGGAGAATGATGCGACTCTGCCCTAGCTCGGACCCAGCTCCGACGGACCCGAGACGGCCTAGACCTTGGAGACCCCCTTGGCTTAGGACTTAGTCTCGTGTTATGTTACTATTTATATTTCCGTCATTTCCATTTTAGGCGTGTGTTCCATTCTTATAGAATGGGCTAGCCTTGTTATTTCCCTTTCTAGCTAGTTTCCATATTTAGTATTTTGTTATTTTCCTTTCTAGCTAGTTTCTCTTTTTAGTAAGTTGTCTTATTGGGCCAGGAGTCGTTGGACCTTGTTTGCATACAAGCCCTAGGCGCCTCTCCCTTGCTAGACTAGGGTTTCGTGGTTCTCCTCTATATAAAGGAGTCACGCCCCATTGTACTTCTTACGTCATAATGAAATAGCCAAAGTTATAGTAGAGTCGAGAATCCTCCTAGGCTTGGCCCGACATCACCCCGGTTCCTTTTGTCGAGTCTTTTGGACCGACGTCCTAGTCCCTTACCTCGACCCACCCTCGTTCCGACGAGCATTAGAGGCCCGCGAGTCCACTTTTGTGGTCTCGTATTTATCCGGTTACCCTTGTCGGGGAAGATCCGGACGTTTCGAGCCTAAATCCACCCCTTGCCAATCGAGGGACACATCAGTGGTATCAGAGCGTCAGGCGGTTCGAACGGTTTCTTCTTCGTCCCTACAAAAAAAACAGAAGTCGAGACTTCTGTCCAGATTTTCGAAAAAAAAAATTCTTTTTCTGCAATTTTCTTCCAGAATCCTATAGGTCTTTTCGATACGAGTCCGGGCATATAAAATTTGCCCAAAACGGACGTCGTTTGCCCCTCCAAAAGGCCGAAATACGAACCAGCCCCGGCGCACCAGGATTCCAGCCGAAGACGCACCAGCAACGTGCCAGGATCCGAGTCCTGGCACTGCACCAGCGCAGCAACAGCGTGCCAGGATTCACGTCCCGGCGCAGGAACGCTGCAGCAGACTCGCGCCGACCAGCGAGCCAGACCCAAGTCCTTGGCGCAGTCCCGGCGTCGCACCAGCAGGAACAAGACACGCGCCACACCGCGCCGACGGATCCAGCCCCGCGCGTCCCCGTGCCAGCCTATTTTTTTTCGGAAACCCTAGATCTTTCCGAAGATTGTGTTGGTTTTGATGGCATATCTTTTGTTATCTTATTTTATTTTATTTCCTTTTGATTTTATTCCTTTTGTAAAAGATCTTATATAATTTCTGTTTTTAACGGGATCTTTCGGATTGTGGAAGATCTCGTAATATTGTAAAAAAAAAAAACGAGACCCAAGCCATGTCTTGGACTTTCTCGGTCGTATGGGACGATTCGGACTCTTGGGATCGGCTCGTCGACGAGTCAACACTCGTCCCTATATGCCGCTTCCGAGGGACGATCAGATTGGATTCCACCATATAGACTCCCGGAGAATCGGGCCCGCTATTACGGCGAAACTCCAAAACCCCGACGTCGATCATACGTTGAACGGGATAGGAGTCCGCCACCTCGGCACCCGAGACCCCGATACCAAGAGCGGGAATTGAGTCCGCCACCTCGGCGCACGCGTACCCGATATGATGAGCGGGACTTGAGTCCACCACCTCGGCGACCCCGTCCCTGAGACCGCACCACGGAGGCCCAAAGGCCTCCCCCGGCCCACGCATCACCAGCCCCTAGCGCCGACACTTCGACCCTCTCCGAGACCCATCGGCGCACACTCTACGCCATGACCGCGGAGCAACGGATCGCGGAACTCGAGCGCCTTCTAGCCGAGGCTAAACGAGAGTCTCAACCGTGGCCGGCACCCCATGTGCCTTCGCACGAGCCGAGTCCAGCGACGTCGGCGCCCATCCTTAGCGAGGTCCCTAGCGAGGTCTTCACCGAGGTCCTCCCCGAGATCATTCCCGAGGTCCTTCCCGAGGTTCTTTTCGAGGTCCTCCACGAGTCCAATGCTGACATCGAGCCCAAGCTCGCGCCTGCCCCTGTGTCGACACCATATTTACTCGAGACTACACATGTCGATGGCAAGGCTTTGTTGAGATCGTCGCCTTCTGCCCTTTTCCGACACACGTCGAAGCAAGGACGCTTCGAAGCTAGGCGCCTCTCCCTTGCTAGACTAGGGTTTCGTGGTTCTCCTCTATATAAAGGAGCCACGCCCCATTGTACTTCTTACATCATAATGAAATAGCCCAAGTTATAGTAGAGTCGAGAATCCTCCTAGCCTTGGTCCGACGTCACCCCGGTTCCTTTTGTCGAGTCTTTTGGACCGACGTCCTAGTCCCTTACCTCGACCCACCCTCGTTCCGACGAGCATTAGAGGCCCGCGAGTCCACTTTTGTGGTCTCGTATTTATCCGGTTACCCTTGTCGGAGAAGATCCGGACGTTTCGAGCCTAGATCCACCCCTTGCCAATCGAGGGACACATCAGAGGTGGACGGGGCGGAGAAGATTGCCGGCAGTGAAGAGTTCACCGAATTCCTTCGTCGTCCTTATCCGACTCTTGTTCCTTTCTTGCTTTGGAAATGATATAGTAGACTTTGACTAGGCAGAAAGATATGCCTTAGATGAGAATTCTATCTCAAGCTCCTTCTTTATTAAGCAAGAGAAAGGCAGCTTACAAAACCAAACTCGTCTCGGAACGGGACTCGCGTTAAAGCGGTAAAATTATGTACCTCGGGTGGAAAAACTTACTAAACGAAAAACGTCCCGTAAATTATGTAGACCAATAAAACCAATTTTCCATGATTTTATCTTGCTACCTTCAATTTTTAAGGCTTCCGTTTCGTATTTTAAATCCTTTACAATACATAATTTAAAAGACGGCTTATCCAATAAATATTCTTTTTCCACTGAAAAATCCTAGAATTCACACCGATCCATAAAATCATTTCTTTGTGATTTTAAGATATCACCAAGAATTTTCTAGGATTTAATCTCCAACAAACATATTGGATTAAACGTTAAAACGAACAAAGAGGTTAAAAGGATATCCGAGGAAAATTCAAAAAATATCCTTAAAAACCGCAGTTATTACAGGCATAAACACAACAAGCAATCTAAAAATAGATAAAAGGCATTCAACATATCAACTTACTCATCAAACATACATGACTATGCCGGGTTTCAACCCCGACCCTAGATAGGCAAACTACTCACTAAGCATAACTATAAAACAAACCACTTCAATAAGAGAAAACATTGAAAACAAAAACTACTTCAAATTAATAAGAACATTATCGTCTTATAGGCTTTCAGAAGAAACCGAAAAACAACAAGAATATCGAACAAAAGACACGATTAACGACCCTGGCTTTGCTCTCGTTCCACCTCGACTCGACAATCTTCCACTCGACTTCTCCTCTCTCTCGGCTCTCCTAAAACTAATCTCCTCTTCTCTTCCCCTCTCTCTCGACTCTCCTAAAATTGATCTCCTCTTCTCTTCCCCTTTTTCTAGGCTAGAAAGAAGGGTATTTATACTAATAAAACTATCTAATAAAAAGGCTAAAAGATAAAAACTTTCCTAAAAGATAAAAACTAACCTAAAAAAGATAGAAAGATAATCTAGAAAAATAACAAGACATAAAACATAAAATATAATAACCCTAAAACTCATTAAAAACCCTACCGACACGGAATTAACAAGATAGATTTCCGCACAGGGTCGGTAGACATAAGATCTCTCGAAGAATTCTATCTCTAAGCCTCGTTAAAGACCCTTCACAGCCTCGTTAACGAGTCTTCATTTGGTTTTCTTCCATTCTTCAACTCTATAAGCTTCGACTTGGACTTCTTATCTTTGTATGCTTCCGTCCTCCACCATAGTACTCCATTCAGCTCAAAAACGCGCTCTTTCTCTGCTCAAAACCTACAAAAAGACACACAACGGAGTAGCTTCCATGCTTTTCACAAAATATGTAAACTCATCCAAAAACACACAAAACTAACCCTAAAAACTACTAAAACTAGAAAACATACTAAAAACTAGACCAAAAACATAAATATTAGGTTGATATAGTGAAAGATTCCAATCCACAAACTCAGAACCCCTCATTGAATACTAATCATTTCCCAGCACTAGGGCAATCTTCTAATCTTGGGGTCAGCAACACCAAGTCTTTCCGAGACATGGTTGTAGGCAATAAGGAGAAATAGTATGACCCGTTAGTGTCGTTGGCGGAGGAACGCCCTGATCTGTATGACACCGATGATGATGTGGCCCCGGAGGAGGAAGACCCTGACTGGCCTAGCATTTTGCTAACGGTTGAGGAAAAGCGCCGACTACGGGCCCCTTGGTCGACAGCTTTAATTGTTCGTATGTTTGACAAGGGTCCGGTTACAAATATCTCCGACGAAGCCTTGAGACAAAATGTGCACTCACAGGTACTTTCTCGCTCATTAACGTTGGGAATGACAGAAATGTCGTTCGGTTTGCTAATGCGGATGACTACGATCACGTCCTCACCCAAGGACCATGGATGATCGGAGACAATTATCTTATGATCCGTCGTTGGACGCCAGATTTTTGCCCAACTAGCGATACAGCCTTGGTCCTCACTGTTTGGGTTCACATTTCTGGTTTGGGGCTTGAATATTTTGATGAACAATTCCTTCGATGTTTAGGAGGGAAGGTTGGAAAAGTGGTTAGGGTGGACAAAACCACAAAGGACGCAGCAAGAGGAAAATTTGTTCGAATTAGTGTAGAAATTGATCTTGGCCAAAAGTTGTTATCGAAGATCTACTTTCGTGGCCGGGTTTGGCGAGTCCAATATGAAGAGCTTCGGATGGTTTGCTATTCTTGTGGCAAAATTGGCCATACCATGGATACCTGCCCTGCGAAAGTGATCCAGGAAGAGATTCCAAGGGTTGAAGTGAGTGGTCAAGGGAACCAGTCTACAGACAACATGATCTTAAGGAGCCTACTTTTGGGCCTTGGATGCAAGTAAAGAAACCAGTTAGACGCCGCAATCCGCCACAACAAAATGTAACACCAGGGCAATCGGAAAATCCATCTGCTAGTGCTCCGACGCCGACGAAGCCCATGGCACAAACTAATCAGGACTCTTCCAGCACGAACCATCCTAGGGTTAATGGGGCCAATGTCACGCAGGTCCAAATAAATCATCAGTCGTCGGCGAAGAGCAAGGTGGCGGAAAAATCAGGCTCTAGGTTTTTGGTTCTGGGTTCGACGGCTGGTGAAGTTGTCTTTCCCGCCACTTCTAATTCGAAATTGCCTTCTACGCCTAATCCGGAGCAAATCCAGACGTTGCTAAGGAGTCGCCAAAAAATATGGAGGGGGTCCACAAAATAATCTCCCAAGCAATACTAGTAAACGGAAAATTCGATCTTCGAAATCTAAAAAGGAAAAAGATATTCCAGGATCAAGATTTCATCCTTTTGCCAAACAAGGGACCCATGATTCTAATAAGCAAGATCCGATTGTGGTAGAAAAACTTTCCTTCCTATCCATCAACTGGGATAAGACGCCAAATATTGTCGGCCAAGCAACTGCTTAAGTTCCTTCCCTGCCGCCAATTTCGGCTGAGTCACCTAATTCTAATAGTAACCCTAGTCTGAAAAAAAAAGCTACGTGAAGCGACTCGTAAGGCAGCTGATAACAAAGAGTCGTCTCCTTTTGCAAACCCTGGTTTGACGCAGGCAGAGACAACACATCCTTCCAAAAGCTCTGATGGAAATTCATCTGGTTCAACGTCGACATGTTTGGTACCATCAAAGTTTGCTGGTCTCCAACCACCGGACGGGACCGTTCCATGTTCTGGCCCCTCGGCTAGCACACAAGATGAGGGTGGATCTGCTTTCAATGCAAACGGACACGAATCCACTCCTATGCAGGGCATCAATCCCACAGGAAAGTCAAGCGGCAAGATGCCGATTCACTAAAGTTGCTTATGCTTTTGCTATGTCCATGACCAATCAAGTGCTGCCTTTATTTGGCTTCATAAATCATCTTTTGGTCTCTATGATTAGTCTCAATTTTCCAATTTGGAATGTTCGCGGTGCTGGGAGTGCACACTTTTTTGTCAACTATTCGGGAACTAATCCGGTTACATCAGCCTCATGTACTTATTCTCGTTGAACCTCATATCAGTGGAGAGCAATCTGACATTGTGTGCCAGCGGATTAGTTTTGTTGGAATTTTGAGGGTTGAAGCAGAAGGTTTTGCTGGTGGAATCTGGCTTTTGTGGAAAACTTCAGATGTAAAGCTTGAACCACTTTCTCTCCATGCACAACATATCACGGTGGAATTTTCGAGAGCCAAATAGGACCCCTGGTTGTTTTCAGTAGTGTACGCTTCCCCTGATGCTCCTACTCGAATGGCACTCTGGCATGAACGTGAATCTTTTGCCCAATCCCATAATCGTCCATGGGTTCTTGCGGGTGATTTTTATGCCACTTTGCATGCTAATGAACGTACCACGTCTTTTGTGGGTTCAACTAATAACAGTCGACAATTTCGTGACTTTTTTTATGAGCTTCAATTGATTGATCTATGGTTTTCTAGGACTCCGTATACTTGGTAGACGGGTCGTTCGATGGTCATGCGCAAAGCAGCTCGTTTGGACCGGGTGATATGTAATGAATTATGAAGAATGAGTTTCCTTGAGGCTCGTGTTCTTCATGGTAGTGCTCCTCACTCAGATCATTGCCCTTTGATCCTTAATTTGCAAGAGGCGTCCATGCAAAATTCGGTTCGACATCCTTTTCGGTTCCAGGCGGCATGGACTTTGCATGATCAATATCGTTCTTTTGTTGCTTCTCGCTGGGTGGGTGCTTGCACATCCATGGGAGCCCTTTCCTTCCTTTCTACTGAGCTGCAGTGATATGCTGTATTTCATATAGCATAATTAGGACTAGATAATACATTTTATATATAGATTTAGGTCCATTTAGTGCTTGTAACGATATATGAGTAGAAGACCGAAGACTTGAAGAAATTGGAAGAATTGAAGTCGGGATTAGAAGATCGATAAGTGAAGGCCGCGGAGTGGAGTGACCGCGGTGGAGCCAAGATGCAGTGCCGCGATCGCGGAGGCCTAAGGCCGCGGTCGCGGGTCAGCGTTGACTCGGAGGGAGAATTCTACAATTCCGCGCTCGCGGAGGTTGTTCACCGCGCCCGCGGAGGTCCACGTCAGCATAATTCCGAGGCGGCGATTGCTCTTTCTATCTATCTATTTTATCTTATTTCCGAATTTATTTTATTTCGTACTCTTAGTCGAGACTATTTAAACCTAGTTTTCAGCTTTGTTTTGGATCTCTCTACCTTATTATTTCTTAGACCTAATTTCTATTATTCCATACTTTTGTATTTTCTCTCTTATGGAGAACTAAACTCCTTTAATCTTATTCAAGTTGAAGCTTTTCAGACTCAAGTTGTTGTGAGATTCTACGTTACAGGTTTATTTCTACAGGTTATTTCAATTCTCTTGTGCGTAATTATTATTGATTGTTTTGATTTCTGCTTGTCTGGCCAACTTGTTGGAATTAATATTATCTATTGCTAGATCTAGGTTTTCTCGTAGTAAAGCCTAATCTTTGTAGCAACTCAATTGGTTTAGGACTCGTTGGACTAAAACAATTGATGAAGAGATTTGAATGCATGTTAATTGTTTGACTCGTTGGAATTCAATTGCATGTATCATGCTTATCCTTGTTCTCATTGCTAATATCCCTATTATTTATGATCGTTTCATGAATTGTTTGGATGTTAAGTTTACATGTCTCGTTGCCATGTTATATTTCTGATCAGGATAGGAATAACCAAAGAAATAACTTGTTTGAATCTATGATCAATTGCTTGAGGAAGAAAAGTGGATACTTGAATAGGATTGCTTTCCTTTAACTTGATAAAAATCCAATCTTTGCCTTGCTTGATTACTTGCTTTGTTTGTTTCAATTCTTAGTTTCTAGTTTTAATTCCAAAATCCCCATTTGTTACCTCTTTGAGTTGTTAATAATAAAACTTAGGATACAAGTGTCTCTTGGGTTCGACCCCGACTTACCGACTATACTAGTTGAGTAACTAGGGAATTATTTTTGATTTGGCATCAACGATTTTAAGCCAGTCATGCAGCAATGGAATAGGGATGTTTTCGGCAATATTTTTCATCAGAAAAAGCGCCAATGGGCTCGACTTGTTGGAGTTAAAAGGGCACTGGCTTTTCGTTCATCACAACATTTGATTGATTTGGAAGCATATCTCACTACTGAGCTGGAAAGAATCATGGATCAGGAGCAGGTTCTATGGTTCCAGAAATCACGGTCTTCTTTCCTTCTTGATGGAGACCGTAACACTCGCTATTATCACCTTTCAACTATTATCCGTCGTCGTGCTAATAAAATTGAGAGGTTACAAAATGCAGATGCTGATTGGATTATAGATCGAGCCGCTTTACAAAAGATGGTTATTCAGTATTTTGCATGCCTTTATTCTGAGGAGAGTTACTTCTGCTGAACCTAGTCTTCCTTTTGATGTGGTGCACGGGTTTCAAGGGGTATCCAAAAATTTATCTATTGCATTAGCCACGCCGTTTAATTAATCCGAGGTGTGGAGGGCGCTGAAAGAAATGCGTCCCTACAAATCTCCTGAACCGGATGGTGGAGATTTTTTATCAACAAAGTTGTCAATCGTAAAAAATCAGGTGGTGGAGACGGTCCTTGGTTTTTTGAACGATCAACGTTTGGAACCAGATTTCTGTGACGCTTTGTTGGTTTTGCTGCCAAAGGTTGAAAGCCCCACGATGCCATCTCAACTGCGGCCCATCTCTCTATTCAATGTTATCTTTAAAATTGGGACGAAAATGATTGTTAGACATCTCAAACCTTTTATTGATGATCTTGTGTCTCCCATGCAATCTAGTTTCATCCCGGGCCGGCAAATTGTTGATAATATTGTTGTGGTTCAGGAAGCTTTGCATACGTCCCATGACCAAGGTACCAATGGAAAATGGATGATGATTAAAGTCGATGTTGCTAAGGCATATGATAGGGTGCGCTGGTCCTTTCTTCGAGAAATCCTTTTGGAAGCGGGGTTTCCAGCTCGTTTGGTTGATGTGATCATGTCATGTCAAACCAATGTTAAAACCAAAGTGCTTTGGAATGGTGAGAATGTTGGCTCTTTTTGTCCTTCGAGAGGTGTTCGCCAAGGAGATCCATTGTCGCCATATCTATTTGTTCTTTGCATGTAGCGTCTATCACATATTATTCAGTCGACTGTTGAGGCGGGGTTATGGTCTCCTTCTGTTGTAGGGGGAGTCTCGCTCTCTCACATGTTCTTTGCGGATGATCTCATTCTTTTTCCTGAAGCCTCCGCCTTACAAGCGTCAGTTATTCAAGCTTGTCTTGACAAGTTTTGTTGGCAATCGGGGGAAAAAGTGAATCATGATAAGAGCTCGCTTTTATTCTCCCGTGATGTCCTCCAATCCTTAGCTGCATGTATAAGTGGTTTATTGAATATTCCCATGACGTCTGATTTGGGCGTGTATCTGGGGGTACCAACGTTAAATGGACGTGTTGAAAATACAAAATTCCATCCCATGCTTGACAAAGTCATGTCTAGACTTCATGGATGGCAGGCTCGTTCGCTTTCGTTCGCGGGCTGTGTAACTTTGGCCAACTCCGTCTTAACTAGCTTGCCGGTCTATGCCTTGCAATCCCTCTTAATTCCGAGGTCAATTTGTGATGCTATTGATAAAGTTGTCTGTGGTTTCATTTGGGGTTCCCGAAATGAGGAACGGAAAATTCACCTTCTGTCCTGGGAGAAAATTACCTTGCCTAAGAAAGTGGGGGGTTTGGGTGTTCGTACTATGCGTGAGTCGAACGCCGCCTCGCTTGCCAAGCTTGGGTGGAGAACACTTCAAGAACCTAATCGTTTGTGGAGTCGAGTAATCAGGGCAAGTAGTGTAATAACCATCTTGACCCAGATATTTTCCAGCGTAGGCACCGACAATCCTATGTTTGGAAAGGGCTCATTCATAGGGACCAATTGTTAGCTCGTGGTATAAGAACTACGGTAGGAAATGGCAATCGTACACTGTTTTGGGGTTATAATTGGTTGAAGGATTAGCCGCTCGAAGGCTTTGCTTTGCAACCGCTTAGTGATGATCAGTTGGGTAGCATTGTTTCTGATTATTGGGCTGGAAATTCTTGGAATTGGGAGGCTTTGAATACCTTATTGCCGGCTCATATCAAACAGAAACTCCTGGCTGTTTCCATCCGTTATGAGGAACATGCGCATGATAAGCTATTCTGGGGGCCTTCTTCTACAGGTGATTTCACGACGAGATCGACTAGATTTTTGCTCAGGGAACAACCTTTTCCTCAATCTCACCCAGTTTGGTCCTCAATTTGTAAATGCCCGACCCAACAACGAGTAAGAAATTTCCTAATTCTTGCTTGTCACCAAGCTTTCCTTTGCAATGTTAATAGAGTCCATCGGGGATTAGCACAGGCTAGTGATTGTCCTCGGTGTGCTTTGCCAGAGACTTGTTTGCATGTTCTAAGGGACTGCGTGGAAGTCAAACATAATTAGGAATCCCTTCTTCCTTCCAGCACTGACCGAGCTGAGTTTTTTGGCAATACTGATATTCGGGACTGGATTTGGAGGAATATTAAATCGAGGGACATCCATAGCTCTCGGTTTGCATATTTCCTTTGGTTTACTTGGAAGTCAAGGAACGGACTCGTCTTCAGGACCAATGATAACATTCATTCGGCTGTTGGGTTGTCAAACAGAGCTGATGTTCCGTTTCAAGAAGCAAAATCCAGAGCAGCTCAGTCGGTTACTGATATACAACCCCCTGTTGCTGCTGCTAGCCCGATCTCTTGGCAACCGCCAGATCATGGGTGGGTCAAACTCAACACGGATGGTGTCTCAAAAGGCAACCCGGGTGTCGCGGGCGGAGGTGGAATCTTCAGAGATCATTCAGGGACGTTCATTCGAGCTTTTACGTTTAGATGTGGTATAGCGTCTGCCCTTACTGCTGAGTTATGGGCTATTCTTCATGGTCTTAAGAAGGGGTTGGAACTTGGTCTCTCCTATCTGATTCTTGAGACGGACTCGGCCCTGGCTTGTAAGCTCATTGGTGACGACAATCAACCTTCTCACCCGGACTACCATTTAATTGCTCAATGCCGAATCTTGATTCACAATAAATATTAGGGCTGGGCAAAATCCGGTCCGGACCGGATTTTTGGACCGGACCGGGGTGGACCAGACCGAGACCGGATACCCCCGGTTCGATCCTTGGTCCACAAAAAATTACAAGCCGGTCCCGGTCCGGTCCAGGTCCGAACCGACTTTTTGTATTAGTGGTAAAAAAATTATCTTGTGTAAAAAATATGTATAGTTATATTATAAAATTTATGTTAAAAACATAAATTTAATTTTTATATGATATAATATATATATTTTAACTAAAAATAATATTGTTTATAAATAAATAAAATATTTTTTTAATTAAAAATAATTTTTTATTGATAAATAATAGTTCGGTACCGAGAATATCAGGTCCGGGTCTCGGTCCAATTTTTTCAGGAATCTGATCCCGGTCCGGTCCGGTCTTGGACCGTTGCCCAGCCCTAACAATAATGCTTGGCAGGTTCAAGTTCAGCATGTTTCAAGGCATTTGAATGGGGTGGCGGATAGATTTACCAACTATGCTATTACTATTGATGATTTTTTGGTTAATTATGTTCACCCTCCTGCTTGTATTGTTGCTTTGATAAGCTCTCTGAACACTGTTGTGTTCCTAGTTAAGCTAAATAAAAAGTTTATGGGCTCTGCCCCCTTAAACCAAAAAAAAAAAAAATTATCATTCTGGGTTTCCAAGGTATTAACCAGACCAGACACGTGTCACCCCAAAGCTACCCGATTTCCTCGACCCTGGTCCCAGTCACCAACACAATTGTATTACAGTGGAAATTGTAACCATTATTTTTTTCAGCAAAGAAAACCATTGTTTTAGTATACACGTCGCAAAGAAGAACAGGCCCAAACCAGAAAAACTAGTCAAACAATAAATTGAAATAAAAAAGGAATGGCGAAACTTTCCAGAAACTTCTAAGGACTTTCTATTGGCTGGGAATCGTCCGATCATCTTAGCGGTTGTAATCTCGCCACGTGTCTTTCGAACCACAAGAGCATCCTACGTGGCATATCCCTCCTCCGTGATAAAGATACGCGCGCCCCCAAGCGATTTAATTTGCCTTACAAGAGCAAATGTTGAATTAGGGGTTTACTTTCCATTTCAATTCCCTAAAATCCCAATCTCTCTTTACCTCTGCATTTTGTGCCCCTCTTCTGGAGGCCAGTGGTCGCCATGCACGCCGGTGTAGGAGAAGGTCCGGCGGCGAGAATGGAGGTGGAGATGGAGAGATCTGTGTATATGTGGGGATACTTGCCTGGAGCTCTTCCGGAGAGGACGCCGCTGCAATCACCGGTTATGGTTCGGATGCTTCCTTCTGCTGACAGATGGTGGAATGTCTGTGGCGGCGGTTGCGGTTTCGCTATGGCCCTCTCTGGTGACGGTTCCCTCCTTGTTTACCTTTGATTTCTCTGCATTTTGGCAATTTGTGTGTTTTCACTCGTCAATTTTGGTTCTTTAGTGGCTAACGTATGCTCTAGTTTGCTTCGCAAGCTGCAATTTCAAGGCCTTTCTCTTCTAGCACGATGTGAACTCATTGAAATCTGCTGCTTTTTTTTCTTTTTTGTTTTTTCACTTTGTGTATTTTTTTCAAATGTATCAGGTGCTGGGAAACTCATAACATGGGGTTCAACAGATGATTTAGGGCAAAGCTACTTGACATCTGGAAAACACGGGGTAATCACTTAGCTTTCGTCCTGATGTGGATAATTTACTAAATTGGTACACTTATCGACAAGTACATTCTGTACAAATTGCATCTGAATGTCAAGGAAACGCCAGAGCCTTTTCCCGTCCCAACTGAATCACCAATTGTAAGAGCCGTAGCTGGGTGGGCACATTGTGTGTCAGTGACAGGTTAGCTCATATTTACTGGTCACACTCGTACACATCATCATTCGGTTCTTTCTTAATCACGCACTTCATATTGACTTGTGTGTTCAGTCAAATCAAGTTAAGTTATTTTTGAATGTAGATACTGGAGAAGTCTTCACATGGGGTTGGAAAGAGTGTATTCTCTCTGGGAAAGTGTTTGGTGACCCTTCACCTGGTGGAGGCTCAGAAAAGGATTCAGCTGAGAAATCTAGTTCTCTTTCAGTTGAACAAGGTCTAGTTTCCTCACATTTTATATGGTAACGGCTGATTCTTGCATTTCCTGTTCGAGGTTTTGATTGATATCATGATCATTTGGCAGTGAGCCCACGCTCCCAGAACTCAAAAGCAGATGGTGGTTCAGGGTCAGCTCAAGATAATAAAGAAGCAGGGGAGGAAAATACCAAAAGAAGAAAAGTGTCTTCTTCCAAACCAACAGCTGAAAGTTCCACAAGCGACGAGGAATACCAATCGGCATTTCCATGTCTAGTTAAGCTAAGTCCTGGAGTCAGGATAACGACTGTTGCTGCTGGTGGAAGGCATACTTTGGCACTATCAGGTGAACATGCTTACTCTTGACTTTAGACTCTGTTAGTCAGAGAGTAGGACTTTGAGTGAGCACATTCTTGGGTCCAATTAGTAACATCAGAAGCTAAGTGATTTCGAGTTTATTAAGTGGATGCTGTTGTTTCTTAGATCTTGCACGTGCCTTTCAAACTTTGACCTTCTTCGGTATGACTAAAGTCCTGGTCCGTGAGTAAAGTTCTTATAATGAACAGACATACAGTTTTAATCAAGCCCATGATTCAGGCATTTTGTTTTAGTTTTTATGTTTAGCTAGCTGCTTAATGTTGTTTCTTCTGAAGTTTCAGATATTGGACAAGTATGGGGTTGGGGCTATGGAGGTGAAGGCCAACTCGGACTGGGGTCACGTATAAGGATGGTGTCATCCCCACATCCTATCCCATGTATTGAGTCATCGTATAGAAAAGACAGAACTTTGGAAGGGAAGGGTTGCAGAGCACCTAGCAATTACATTAAGGGGATTGCATGTGGAGGCCGACATAGTGCGGTAGTCACAGGTTAATTTCTAGTGATTCAGTTTTAAATAAATCATGATACCAAATAGCAAATACAACAACAACAACAACAACAACAACAACAATGACCCAGTGTACTCTGCTACAGCAGAATCTGTGGGCCAGGATGGGGACACCCCTGGCTTAACGCTGAGGGGGAGTGCCCTGAAAGGCCTGGGTAAGACCACCAACCAGAAACCCTGCAAGCACAAGACCACGGTCCGACACACAAAACAAGAAACTCACCACAACACACCAATGCAGACAAAAGCACAAAACAAAGCACACTGTACAAAACACACTAACAAAACAAAACAAATCCGGGCAAACAGAACAAAGCAATCATGAATTCATGATACCAAATAACTTGATAAACATGTATCCCATATTTGGGGATTACGGCTCATATTTCTCATATAACGGTATTCCCCACCTCTCCGTTTTATGCTATTGACTCACATTTAGTTTAAATTTGATATTTTTTTAATTCATATATCACCTGTTGTTTTGGTGTTTTTTCTTGATATTTTAATTCATTTTACAGTTCCATATAGTTGCATCGATGATTTGTCTTCCTTCTACAGATTCTGGCGCACTGCTTACTTTTGGTTGGGGCCTCTATGGACAGGTGAGCTTACTAAGTTGTTTTAAGCTTTTTGCAACAAAAACTGGCCTCTTTTTTCATGTGATAAATCATTAACTTGCTACAACTCTGGAGATGGACTTTGGAGTGTAATCTTTTTGGACGAGTTTTTCTAGATTCTTGAACCTTGGTTTGTTGGGAAATAGTATTTCCGAACCAAGTCTAGATTCTTTTAAATGCTATATTTCTTGATAGAGTCCTATTTTAACAGCTTCAATGACATATTTAGGATAGGGCTTATATTGGATTGATAGGTGAGACTGGTAGGAGATGTGGCACAGTGATCATTTCTGTTAAAGATAGACTGATTGATTCTGGCTCAGTTAAGAATAGACATTACATATTGTTTCCTACATGTTCTATTTCAATCAATTTCTCAGCGAGACTTGACTGTTCAATTTCTATGTCTAGCTTTCTCTTATGGATTTTGATTTATCCTGTTATCTTTCTTTTTTTTTCATCCTTTGATTTTTTATTTATTCAGTTCTCCCTTGTAAACAGCTCTATACCTTCTTACTTCTTGGTTCGTGTCTTGAGATGTAGGTGAAATAAGCTGTTGGTGACCCTAGGGCCGTGCTTTCTAGTTTACTGTTTAGCTTACAAGCTAAAAACTTGCTGATTTAAAAAAAATTGCTCATAACAAGCTTAAAAGTTAATAGTTATGTTTAGCTTAGCAGTCTCAACTAGCTTATTAATTTCAGCTAGCATATAACCTTGTCTTTAATTTATTCAAAAATCTTATTTGTTCTCTCTGACCATCTCTCCTTATGAACTTGCTTAGTTATGTTACTGCAGCAAGTAATTTTGACTTGTTATGTTACCGCGGTATGATTTGTTCACCACTGTGGCTGTTATATGTATTTAGTGTGGACAAGGAAATACAGCTGACGAATTAAGTGCCGCGTGTGTGTCCAAGTTGCTCGGCACAAGGATTGAATCAGTTGCTGCTGGGCTATGGCATACTGTCTGTATTTCTACTAATGGCGATGTCTACACATTTGGAGGAAATCAGTTTGGGCAGTTAGGATATGGCTCTGCCTCTGAGCAAGCAGAGGTAAGGATTCTTTCACTTTTAAATAATAATGCATGTAATTATGTTGATAACTAACAAAAATGTAAAGACATCCTACTCTCCTTTTTTCTCTATAACAATTCGAACTGCGAATTGGATATATATAGTATAAAGAGTGAAGACTATTATGTTTGATGTACTTGTGGAAAAAAAAAATTGATTGAATCTGTCAGACTCTTCCACGGCGGTTAGATGCTCCAAGTTTGGAAAAAGTAAATGCTAAGATAGTATCATGTGGCGCTCGCCATAGTGCTGTAGTCACAGGTATCATATTGAGAATCTAAGTGAAAAGTTGTTGCAAATTTGATTTAAATTTATATAATCCAGTGCTTAACTTCTACTTGTTATATTTGTTTCAGGCACAGGGGAAGTATTCTGTTGGGGATGGAACAAATATGGGCAGGTAATACTGCAGAAAACAACAGCTCCTATTTTCACCTCAATTTATGTCTAAAACATTTGATCTTGTCCCACTGAACAGCTAGGCTTGGGCGACATAATTGATCGCAACGTCCCTTCCAAAGTAAAAATAGACGGATTTGTTGCAAGGAATGTTGCATGTGGCTGGTGGCACACTCTTCTTCTGGCCGAACCCAATTGAAGGCAATGCTCTAAAAAACACTAGGCGGACCAAGGGCGGAGATAGGCTGCGTAGCACCTAGGTGTCCTGGACGCTTGCCTAGGCGGTCCTTGACGGGCGCCTAGACAGGCCGGAAGGCTAGGCAGCACCTAGGCGGGATTTTTAGAACAGTGATTGAAGGTTTTTCTTGGAAGTCTTTGGTGAGGTGAATTTTTGTTAGGTTAGCTTGCTATTGATGCCATATAATTGAATGTGCTTGTAGATATACAAGAGTGTCTTCTGTATACACGTATGACAAATATGTATTGTGGTCGTCATTCTTTCATGGCTAAGATTTAAGGGCTACTCCTCCATCTGGCCATGAGAATGACAAGAAAATCTAAGAACGTTAGGCCGTTGTATATACTTGATTGGATCTTCAATTTAGTGATTTGGAGACTAGTTATTTGTTCAAGTCTTGGTATATTGGGCTGTAATTTTTTTTTCTTTCTGACAAGGAAAAAAGATTTTAAGTATCATGTCTGGTAGATTGGAGGTTTCAATAACTGGGCAAATTGGTATAGCAGTATGAAAACAACAGTAACATTGAGTCAATAGAAAAAAGACATAATGGTGAGTATGATGAGTGTTGACACAAACATGGTCTATATATTCCTTTTTTTTTGGTAGAATGGTCTATAGATTCCTTGTCCCTGAATAGATTTCTCCAATGGAACAATGTTCACTCCATACATGATACATCAGTCAGAAAACAAGAAAATTTATATATATTTGTAAGTCATTCAAATTCTTGCTTCTATTTTAACCTCACTTTAGAGGATTAGGATGGTGATTTAACCACTTTCTTTGCAATCAAGATAGAAGGGCGTTTTTGAGCGTGTGTTGCATACGTTCTGTATTAGCAACAGAAATTTAGCAACGTTATAATTGAAGATCTAATGGAATAATGATTGTTAGGATGAAAAAAGAGGAAGTGGAAAGACTAATGATAAAAAGAGCTATAGCAGCTTTGTTTTATGACACAACCGGGGAATAATAGAATGCTATAATTGTAACAAGGCCTAATACGAAGTGGTGGTATTCTATTGTTTAACATGTTAGAATCTTGATATGAATGTTATATAGGAAAAAATAAAACTCTAAATTATTGGTTGCTGTCTTTAATATCTCTGAACTAATTTGTCTTAAAAATATACCCAATTACTAATTCATAGTACGAATGAGGGGCGCCCCGGTCAGAGGTTTAGGGCGCCCCGGTTTTTACAGCGGTGGGCCCTACCGCTGTAAATAGCAGCGGTAGAACCTACCGCTTACCTATTTTTTTTTTTTTTAATTAGAAGACAACGAGGCAGATTCCCGCGGGAATCTGCCTCTGCATGCAGAGGCAGCGGCAGCGGTGGCCGCTGCCGCTGCATGCCTTTTTTTTTTTTTTTTAAATTAAGGGACAACGAGGCAGATTCCCACGCGGGAATCTGCCTCTGCATGCAGAGGCAGCGGCAACGGTGGCCGCTACCGCTCTGCATGCCTGGGATTCTGCAATTGCAGAATCCCAGTTTGACTGGAATAACGCGGGTGGGTGTATGAAGGCCTTTTAAGAGCCGAGTATGCAGCTCCTCTTCACTCCCTCATTCTACCAGTGTAATCCCTCCCAAATCCTCTTCACTCCCTCTCCATTTTCATCTATCAGCTCCAAACGAGCTCTCCATTTTTGCCCCAAATCCGATTGAAAGTGGTCCGAATTACGTTAATTCGATTCAAGTGGTTCAAAAAATGAGAAGTTTTTCGCTATCGGTATGTATTATTTTTTATTTTAATTGAATTATTTTAAGTTATTAAGGTTAAAACTGACTTAATTTTTTTATTAGAATTTGTTTGGCTCGAAGTCATCTTCAAGTAGACGGCGGAATGAATCCCGACGAAATATTAACTTAAATGAGAGCGAGGCAACCTCGAGAGTTCGAGAGGAGGTTGAAGTCCCGCTTCCGGAAGCGACGACGAGCCAACCCGTCGCCCCCGTCGCCCCCATTGCCCCCTTGGAGGGTTTAGGTACGCAAAATATTAAATTTATTTTTATATTATGAATTAACTATTAGTTTTATGTATTAAGTAGTTTATAGGTTAATTACCGAGAGTTTGATCGATTAAGTAGTTTACATGATAGTAAATTTATATGTTAATTTACACCCTAAAAATAATTAATTAATTAATCAATGTATAATTTATAGACTAATGTATGTATAATTATTAGTGATTAAGTAGTTGTAGAAAATAATTATAAAATTTCATAATTTGAATAGTTAATTTATTTATGGTGTAATTATTAGTTTTTTTCATTAATTATGAGTTTAAATTAGGTTCATACATGTTAGTAAGTTAATTTATGAGTATTATAAAAATAAGCGATTAAGTAGTTGTTGAGGGTGAATATGAATTTTTCTTAATGTGCATGGTTACTATATTTACGGATGAATTAATAGTTTGATACATTAATTATGTGTTTAAATGAGCATTATGCACGTTATTGGATTTTAGAGAAATATTGTAAAAAATGCATGCAGATGATATTTCAGCAATCGAAAGATTGCTGAATAGAAGTGGTGATACATTTCCGGACCTCTATGTGGACCGTACCCAGCCCACATTTGCTAATACGGGTTATGGGCAAACTGGTCCATCATTCACTCATGGGCAATACGGAGCCGCTCATGGGCAATACGGGGGTTACCAATTTCCCCTGCAATATCCAACACAAGAGGCGTATAATTACGGTAGTACGAGTTATATGCCATTCCAAGAGACGCAGTATGGTTGTAGTACGAGCTATATGCCACCGCCATAGACGCAGTATGGTGGTACAAGCTATATGCCACCACAAGAGACGCACCATTATGGTAGTACGAGCCATATTACGCCACCAGAAGAGCCGTCTACGTTGATGACGTTGTACACAAACCCGGCTCCTGCGTCGTACACAAACCCACCCCCTCCCATGCGCTACTCGGCTCCTCCGGAGCCCGATATCCCGGCCCATGATTATGAGGTCCCGCCTTATGAGGACCCTGGATTAGCGGCCCCGGCCCATGATTACCGTCTCCTAGGACATCAGGAGCGCTGACAATGAATCGCCTCATGAATTGGGGTACATGGACACCGAGATCAACTTCAATGTGACCTCTTTCTTCAACCGTCGGACGATATACATCTTCTCCCTCCTCCTCCTCCTCCTCCTCCTCCTCCTCCTCCTCCTCCTCTGGAACATGGCTAAGTGCGACCCCAGGCATAGAACGAGTGCCTTTCCCGCGCTGTTGAAGATGCTCCAGCCTAGTCAAGTCTCTTGGTTGAACCTTTGAGTTCTTCCTTGGCCTACCCTTCTTCTTCCTATTGCGAGATGGCTCCACCACATCCCCCTCCTCAGGATAATTGAGGTTCAAGTATTTTCGACCAACCACGTGTTTGACAGTAGAATCAATCTTGCCTTCATAGAAGTCTTGTATCATCCTCGTCCAAATCTCGTCAGTTGGATTTAGGGCTGTGGGGGCCACCTGTTCATCTACTCCCCTTTGGCCTTCCCACACCAATTGTTTCCAGAAATCATGAATCATTGAAAGTTGAATAGGCTTGCATTCATTGATACAAGCTTGGACTTGGTGAGGGCATGGTAGTCCACGGGCGGTTGTCCACCACGCATCGTCGCATATCTGACGGAAAGGCCTGTTCGGGTCAAATATAGCGCGGACATGGGCAAACAACTCTCCGATACAATTGTTGGAAACCTTCCCTGGAAGACGAGAGAAGACAGTTTTGAGTGGCTCGTCCATATGTTTGATGGACAACGGTTCACTGGTACGGTCTCGTTCCATCTCTCCCCTAATAGTGTGCACTTGAATGTTCACCATGGCGTGCATCTTTCTCAAGACCGTGCTGAACCCCCAACAGAAGACTCCAAATAATCCTTCAACACAGAGTGTTGGGACTCGACCCTGATAAATATTTCGTTAATTTAGTACCAATAGCTAATATTTGTGTTTATGAGTTTTCTAATAAGGAAAATTGATTAGCGTACCTGTTTGTGGTCCTTGTAAACAAATGTAGACAATGATCAGTGTAGGCTCTAACAATGTGATCACGCCAAGGAGTAAGCCAGTTCCTCTGGAGGTACGCTAACAACAACGGATTGAGCGGCTTTTGTACTCCAATCTCACCAATCCGCAATAGACGAAGTCGTGCCTCATACTCTGCTACTGTCGTTGAGCAAAATAGCTCCCATGCTTTGTTTCCAAACCACTCCGCAGTCCCCTCAGAAAACCCGTTCGCCAAAGCGTACGCCTTGCAATTCCTCTTGATATGCACCCAACACAATAGGTGCTTGGCGTTGGGAAACATGACCGCAACAGCGTTAACCTCGGCAATATCCCGATCTGTGACAACAACTTCTGGCATTTTCCCAACCATTTCGAACACCTCCCGCAACTGATATAACACCCATTCGTAGTGATCTTGGGTCTCTCTTGCCATAAATGCAAACCCAATACAAAAAGTGTGCCCGGTGCAAGTAAATCCTACCATCTCACTCAAAGGCATGTTATACCTGAAATGTTAATTAATCTGAATAAGTTAACGTGCAAAACTTAAATTTCAAGTAAAAACGCTTTTATTATAATTACTTACATGTTGGTTTTGTATGTCGCATCCATGATCACAACATATGGAAACAACTTCAGCAGATTCAACGACTTGGGATGGGCAAAGAAAAAGTCTATTATCTCGTTGCTTCCTTCCTCGGCTCGATAATTCAGATAATAGCCATTTGACTTTAAGAAATGGAGTGAGAATTGAGTTACATTCATTGAGCTCATCTCTTTCTTCAATACATCGTGTCGAAAAGTGTACAACTGTCTCATCGAAGTTGTGATGTCCGGCCACTTTTCACGCAAGTATGTCATAACAAACTTCGGGGCACCATGTGAGAGGGTTAATATCCTTGCATCCTCCTTTTGCTCATCAGTTAAGCGGCCGGCAAAAGGATATCCCTCCAGACCAGTGGAAAGGTCGTGGTTGTGGCGACCGGATTTCACGCTTAGCCGCCAATGATGGGTCCTCCTGTCCCGTTGGCCAACTAATTCGAACGGGCAGCCCATCTTCCTGCTACGTGGTTTTTCCTTTAGATCATCACCAACTTGTAGGGTCGGCATATTAACACCGGATTTGCCCTTCTTCTTTGGCTTGTACTCACCGGCCAACACACATGCTAAAAGGACCTTCGTTTCCCATGAGTTCTTAATTGTCAACACCATGTTCAAATTACGTCCTACTTCTCTAGCCCATTTTAGCATATGATTCCGTTCCGACCACTCATTATCAGTCACAAAATAGGTAGAAAAATCGGGAAACTGGAAACAATTATGACAAATACTTCATTAATTAATTCGATTATAAACTCTCAAATTCAACACAATATGAGAAATTAAAACGAAAATTTTGCACTAACACAACTAATTTAACAATTATAACAACTATAAAATATGATTAGTTATAACAACCCTAAAAAATGATTGCTTATAATAAAAATAATAATTTAATAAATGATCGATTACATACCGCTTCTTCGTTTTGATGCAAAACCTCATCGTTTTGATGTCCACTATAAGGAATTCCTTCTAAACCGCCATATTGATCGTCGCTCACATTCACCGGATTTGAAGTAGAATAGCCATGTCCACCGTAAGGAATTCCATCAAAACCGCCATATTGATCATCGTTCTCATTTACCGGATTTGAACTAGAATAGTCTTGCCCTTCGTTGAATGGCCAAAAACCCGACATTATTTTGGTAGAGGTAATTTTGGGGACGAATTTGAGAGCTTTTTTCTTGTTACCGCGTTCCGACCTCGCCTCATTGCTCGGTATAAATAGCCGCGGTATTTTTTTTTACTGAGGGCAAGGGAGCGGCAGCGGCCACCGCTGCCGCTCCATGCAATATTTTTTTTAAAAAAAAAAGGCAGCGGCAGCGGTGGCCGCTGCCGCTGCCATAATACGACAATTTTTTTTTGTTTTTTAATGGGCAGCGGCAGCGGTGGCCGCTGCCGCTGCCTTTTATTCAATTTTTTTTTTAAATTTAGAGCGGTAGGGCACACCGCTGCTAAAAAGCCGGTGCGGCCTACAACTCTGACCGGGGCGCAATTACTCGGCTACTTGAAAATTATCGATGGTATAAAAACTGAATGCCAATCGAGAAATATCATTCAATCCTTCAATTTCATCACACGCATTTTAAGATTACAGATCAATCGAGTGAACGTTCAAGATTGAGTTTTGCCAGATTAACTGCTAGTGATCTAACATATGCCACGTAGCCCAAAATTTTGGGCCGGGCCTTGAAAGTAGTAATTTTAGATTCCAGATATGCTTGAGCGTAGTATTCGACTCTTGAAGCTTCTAGTCAACCTATGCCAGCGAGTGGAATCTCGAGGACTATACTAATTAAAATCTCTTTGGTTCGCCTGCAAATCTCATTTCTTGATGCTCCTTCGTACTTCAGCTCTTTTAGCTCGCTCCATGAGGATCGTTCATATTCCTTGCTTGCAAGACAATTACTCTTACTTGTAATCGATTCTCTCTCTGCTGTTATTTCGTTAAGAAAATTTATTTGATCAGCGAGATTTGAAATAAGAAAACCTTAATCGGAATTTGGATGTAGTGATTTGTTTTTCTTTTTGTTTCGACTGACAATTGATGAATTTGTGCGCAAATTCGGGCTGTGTCTAACAGGATAATCGATGAGTCCACCAAGAAAGCCGCGGCGGTGGATCCAGTGGAGCCTGAGAAGGTTCTGAAAGTCGCCAAGGATAATGGCGCCGATTTGAAGATGGTTCTTACTACTCATCACCACTGGTCATTCTTCTCTTCCCTGATTTGACAGATGCGATGATTAATTTCTTAATATGAAATGATATAATTACAAATTGTTTTGTTTCCCTAATTGCTGCGTTTCTAACTGGCTGGTGTTTTGTTGTGGCTTATTTATCAAGCCGTATACTTACCTATAAAAATCTTGCTCATTTATTATTTTGGTGATTATGCTCTGGAGGTTACGCTGTGAGTGGCTTCTGTGTGCATGTGTTGATAATTTGCAAAATGGCAGGGACCATGCTGGTGGAAATGAGAAAATGAAGAGCTTGCTACCTGGAATTGAAGTATATGGTGGCTCAATAGACAATGTCAAGGGCTGTACCAATAAGGTTGATAATGGTGATAAAATGTCACTTGGAGCTGAAGTCAATATCCTTTCTCTTCATACTCCTTGGTACTTGTGTTTTCTCTCTCAATTTTTTTAATCCTACGCTAGTTAAATAAATCTGTATTGAGCACAAGCTTGCTTCATTTGACTTAGTTTTGCTAACTAAATTAAGTTATTATTGTCACATAGCTGAATTTCAGTTTTTCTTGGGTCTATCGGCGTACCCCCTTTCCCTTGGGCAGGGGTACCCCAATCTTGACCCCCAGATTCCGCTGTGGCGGAGCCTCGCTGTGTCAATGATGATGAATTTCTGATCATTATTTCTTATTGGAAGATGTATCTGAGTTGCTATGAACAAATTAGCTTTCTCTATCATATCATTGTGGACTTTTAGTATCGAATACACGGACTCAAATGCAAGTTTGATCTTGTTTGTTTTGTTTATCATTATCATTATCATTCACTTCTTGCGAGTTGTTACTAATTTCTCAACTTTGGACAGAGCAGGTCGATTTAGATCTGGGTATCTATAAACTTCTTATATCTCTCTGTTGCTTCACATTTACAATACGCATACTTGTTACTTTTAGATTTCTGCACACTATATATGATACTGTGGTTATTGTCTTTAAACATAATTGGAGCAGTAAAAGCATAGATATACATCTCAGTCTGAATGATGAAGGCTTGAAAAGGGAAATATTTATTCAGGTTACATAAGGTTTTTCATATTTATATTAATGTATTATGGGATGCTGTGATTTGCATTGAGATGGCGTGAGGTTTGGAATATATCCTCACAAAAAGGTGGCATTTAACCACACATAAATGTGAAAGTTTGGTTTGGCTTAGGCTATTATAAAATCGCTGGCAGTATGAGTTTAACCAAAAACTCAATTATGAAAGAAAAGGATGCTCTCAGATCTAGAAACATTTTTCATCCAGCACACTTTGTGTCTTCTTGTAAATTTTGCTCTTACTTTTAATAACAATATGTGGTACTTTGATCTAAAATAGGCTCTATGTTTTCTTGTAAGTGAAATCAGCTAATGGCATTGCGGGATATGTAAGTGAAAATATATCTTTCAAGTATCATGTCACCTAATTGGCCAAAAAAAACTCTAATGACCAAAGAATTCATAGGAGTTCAAACCAGCAATAAAAAATTCTTCCTCTTAAAAGATGGGCCAATCTGTTTAGCTGATTAAGAAAATGAATGAGCCTTCTTGCTGTTCGTTTCTTGGAGAATGCATAGGGAATTACAAGAATTGTATCAGATATTGCTTGTACTCTGGATTTCTTGTGCCTTACCTATTTTGATAGGTGCATTGCATCCTGTCTTTTCTGTTTCAATAAGGTTTTGCTTCTGTGGTACTACGTGAGTTTTCCAATTTAAAAAATGTTCCTTGGAGTTGCACTAACCTTCATTCATCTCTTATCTTTTTCATCAGCCATACCAATGGCCACATAAGCTATTATGTCACTGGAAAAGATGAGGAAGATCCTGCAGTATTTAGTGGCGACACTTTGGTAAATTTGATTTGTATCATTTCGTTTTATTGTTGTTTGTTTCTGGAAGAGATGGTCCATCGCTTTTGCTGTAAGATTTTGAAAGAGTATTTTCAGTTTCAGTAGGCTCATTTATTTGTATATGTATGATTTGTTTGTAGTTTGTTGCTGGCTGCGGTAGATTTTTCGAGGGTACAGCAGAACAGATGCATCAGTCTCTTTGTGTGACATTGGCCTCACTTCCAAAACCAACTCGTGTTTATTGTGGCCACGAGGTAATCTTCTTGATAGAACACTTAAATGTTTAAACAGTTAGACCACTGAAAGGAGAATCTCACTCTTAGAAATTTGCTGACGAACACTTAAAACGTTTTAAATATAGTATTAAACTGATCATCATTCTGAATAACTGATTGCTTAACCTATTTAAAGAGGAAAAGGGAAACAAACCTATCACTAAACCATTACGCCTACCACTAATCTGCTACGTACACCACTAATAGAGAGACCAGGAAATAATTTAAATAACTGAACTAAAAATCAGGAACTAATTAATCTTCAACTTCTTGAACGCATCCTGCACCCTAAGTAGCTCAAGCCCTTCTCACGTCTTAGTTGTATTTCGGCCTCCCAAGAATGAGTGGTTCTGGTGAAGAAGGTGTTGCTGCAGGCGGCTGTTTTGGTTGTTGATCTGGGTGGTATTTTTGTTGTTCTGGTTAGGGTGGTGAGTTAGGAAGACGCCAGGAATCTTGGATTGCGATAATTACTAGTTTTGGCCTCAAATTTCAAGGCTAGGCCAACAGCCTTGAAAACAGTTTGGGGCTTTTGAATGCGGACATCAGCTCGTAATTCGTCCTTCAGTCCTGCTAGAAAAACCCCCAACAAGCAGTGTTCGGGCCAATCTGTGACACGGGCCACCCGACGGGCAAACTCCTGACGATATTCGGAAACGGATCCAGACTGCTTAATTGAGCATAAATACTCATCGGGATTATGAAACTCTGACGGTCCATAGTACTCCTGAAATGTCTTTACGAGGGACTCCCAATAGAGGATTTCCCTCTCGCCATTGATCCATGCAAATAGGTCGAGCGCATCACCTTCTAGATGCATTGAAGCAACATCGACTTTGAGTTCGTTGGGAATTTTGAAGTATTGAAAATATTTTTCGGCTTTCAAAACCCAACCCCACGGGTCTTCTCCTTCAAATCTGGGAAAATCGATCTTGGCTCTTGGTTTCAGGATAGCTTGGAACCCTCCGTTGTCATCATCTTCGTCTTGATCATCCCACCAAGCTCGCTCATATATGTTTGCACCTGTAGCACCACGATTAGAACTCTCAGGACTTCCATGTGCTGCTAGGTTTGCACTTGGTTGAGTATTTAAGGCAGAGACTTTCGCAGAGAGGGCGTGGATAGCAGAAGTAAGGTCGGTATGCATATCAAGATTTGGAGTGTTTGCAGGTGGTGGCGGAGTGGTGTTTCTAGGTGGTGGTGGATCTGTGGCGTATGCTCGTGTTGTCACCATTCGGATCGACTGAATAAGCTGAAGAACACTGAAACGTTTTCAATATATTATAAACTGATCGAAGTTCTGAACAACTGATTGCCTAACCTATTTAAGGAGGGGAGAAAGGGAAACTAACTTATCACTAACCATTACGCCTACCACTAATCCACTATGCACTGATTGCACTCCACTAATAACCGAACTAAAAATCAGGAACTAATTAATCTTCAACTTCTGCTTCAGCGTGATTTGTGGAACTAGGACTCTATCACTTGTATTTTTTTTTTCATGCTTGATGTTTTTTTAATCTGCAGAAGGAATGGATTTGAACTAGATTCCATGTCTTTTTATTCTTTTCAGTACACGGTGAAGAACCTGGAGTTTGCTTTGACAGTTGAACCGGATAACGCCAAGATAGCTGAAAAATTAAAATGGGCTCAGAATCAGCGAAAATCGGATCTGCCTACAATCCCTTCAACCATCGAAGAAGAGTTGGAGACTAATCCTTTCATGCGTGCTGATTTGCCTGAGATTCAGGTACTTGTTTGCATAATGAGCCAGAATATTTGACTTACGGAAAAAAAATATGGCATGTGATTTGAGTTTATTAAATTGCATGATTCATTGATTTATTAACAGAACAAGGTGGGCTGCAACACCGCTGTGGACGCCATGCGGGAGATAAGGAAGCTTAAAGACAACTGGAAAGGCTAATCAATCAAAGGACTCCGGGCTTATGGGGAAGGCAAGCCTTGTTCAATATTAATAAAACTTCTGTTTGGTGCTGTTGTGTTTTGGACAATTCGGTGTGGTGTCCTAAGATTTTTCAAGTTTTGTTTGGTGCCCTTGGTACTTTTGTCCAAGTCCAGCCTCGGCCCTTTGCCTTACCTGTATGAACCTTTAACTCCGCTAAAACTTGTTGATAAAATAAGGCTTTGCTTTCAAACTCTGTTTGGTTGATGTAAGATTCTGGTTCGTTGATAATGCCAACATGCATTTTGACTTGCCAAAAAGAAAAAGAAACAGGTCTAACCGTTGCATTGTTTGTCACTTGCTTTTGTTCCTCGTCAAACATTGCATCTCTAGCTGATTTCTCTTCAAACCCGTCGATGAAGTTGAGCTTCAACTTTGCCGTCAAACGCCATTTCCACCTAAGGACTCCAGGTTAGAACATCTGCACCATTGAAGAGAGAGTTAGTTTAACTCATCTCTGAATGATCTAAAATTGGTCTACATTAGAGGATCAGCCTTGTTTGTGACCTGATTTATCTTCTCTGTAGTCTGTTCCAACACTATCATTGACGAGCGTAATTCGCACGAAAACTAATCACAATTATTCTAATGTCTATTTATAGTTTTATACCATGTAGAACTTGGTGATTTGATAAAATTTCAAACAAATGAAGCTGAATCAAACAATCAATTCAACAATTGCGACCCAAAAATTGAAAACAGACAGAAAACTCAGACAGTACAAGCGAGAGCTCCCAAAGGGAGAAAATCTGTTACAAGCTAATTCGACCCATCCTAACAAGGTTATATAGGCCGGTCCATCAACATGGCTTATGACTAGTCAACAAAACAGACGATCCAATCTCACATTTATCTTGTTCCACTCATAATTCCATAAAATTAATTCAAAATTGTATGTAGGGCGATGCAAGTTGTTGCTACTTATTCATTGTATTCACTTCATTCCTTTACAGCAAATTTAAAAAAGTAACAGAATTACAAGTCTAGATAAGATAGTAAAGGATAAGGTATAAAATCACGTCCACAAACACCAGGATCCAAATCAATCAGTTACTCTAATGTCAATCACCATTGGAACAGGCAAATGCTTGTCCTTTTTCTCCATCAACACCAAAGGCAAAGCTCCTCCTCCTCCTCCAATCCCAATCATCATCTCCACCGACGCATCCGCAGTCGACCTCCGCCGTCTCTCGTGCCTCTATTCCTCCTGCAACCACTCCCTCCACCGCTTCCCCGATCCCGCCGAGCCTCTACCTGTTGCTGACCTTCGCAAGCTCCGTGTCGCCGTCGCCCACAGCTCCGTCGTGGTGTCCGTGTTCACTAAGCCGGATGACGCCGACCGAGGCTCCTTGGGGGCGATTTGGCCGCCGCTGACACCGGAGAATGGCCGCTTGGTGGGGTTTGGGCGCGCCGTTTCAGATCTGGGATTGACGGCTTCTATCTATGACGTTATGGTGAGTTCACCTTAGCTCTCTTCCCATTCTTATCTCTAGCTAATTTCCTTCTCTTAATACATTACATTATTTGTGTTTTTTACAAATTGTGTATGGTGGCCTAAACTTTTGCATAGTTTGCCTCTTTGATCCTTGAAACTGCGAGGTTTATCTTCGGTGATCGAAGTTACATTATAATATAATATGTTATCCAAACGCACCCTACATCATTTGTGTTTCAGGTAATTGCTTGCCATTAGATTGTTCAATGCAATTAATTAATAAATCCTCATATTGTGTGGCTTCCGATCAGGTTGATCCAGGATTAAGGCGCATGGGGATCGGTCGATTGATAGTTGAGAGAATGGTTAGGTATGTTGATTATCAACCCGGCCTTTGAAATTTACCAATGCCAACACTCTCTATATATATCTTGTTGTTTCTTGCTTTCAGAATTCTTACTAGTAAAGAGGTCTACGACATTTCCGCCCTCTGCTCCGAGCAAGAGAGGTACGTAGTTACGCAACCTCTATATATCTTTTATCCTTCTCTTCTATATGTAAACCGTACCTCTTACAAACGCAACAACATATTTCATTTAATTCCAAAGCAATCCATCATATGATCTTTGGCAGTTTGTTTTTCAAAACTTGTGGATTTGGAGACGACGTTCTGGGATCGACGACGATGATGTATTGTAGAAGCGGTTCACCTTCCAGCAACTCCCAAAGCCATCTAATTGTCAAGGCTGGTGGGAGGATACTATTAGCTCCGCCCCCTAGATTACCCTTTAACTCGGACAACACATAATAATGTATATGTCTTTCATGATTTTGCATTCAAAAGATGATTGCTTATTAGAATGTATATTTGAAAAAATCCAGATATCTCAAATTCATCATCATCATCATCATTACCCAGTGAGGCTCCGCTACAGCGGAATTTGGGGGTCAGGATGGGGGTACCCCTGCCCAAGAGAAAGGGGTACGACTAATAGATCCAAGAAAAACTGAAATTCCGCTATGTGACAATAAAAACTGAATTTAGTTATAATGCACCAAAATTGATATAGGGATTAAATCCATCTCAAAGGCAGTGTATAAAAGCCAATGAACATGAGATTGCATCCCATACAAGGGTCTAATATCTAAATAGTAAAACAACAAGATGTTTTCTTGTTAAACCTTTTTTTTTATTAGTGTTAGCTAATGTACTTAGGGTAATAAAATTACAAAGGTCTAATGACCGAAAATCACCCGTATAATAGGCTATTGTATACTTAATCACCCGTTACAATCGAAATTACCGAAAACCACCCGTATTAAACTCTCTGTTACAAATCAACCATCCATGCCCACTTTTCCCGTGACCTCACACGTTAGTGCACGTGGAAGAATTTTTTTGTCTTATTTCTATTTCACCATCATCATCATTGACCCAGTGAGGCTCCGCTATAGCGGAATCTGGGGGGTCAAGATAGGTGTACCCATGTCCAAAGGAAAGGGGGTACGCCTGATAGACCCAATAAAAACTGAAATTCAGCTATGTAATAATAATAACCGAATTCAGTTAGAATGCACCAAAATTGATAAAAGGACTAAAGCTATCTCAAAGGCAGTGTCTTATCTTTATATAATTAAGGGGGAAAAAATTAAAAACAAAACATTACTCCTTATAATAAAAACGTAACACAATTTCTAATTCCAATCTATAGCATAGTAAAATTAATTCAAACAAATTCGTACCTAGCTAGGGAATCAATTTTTGACATAACTCGAAGTCAATCCCCATGATTGAATCCACATTGGAAAATTCTCAACCTTTCGAGGAATAAATCATCCAATGAGTATGAAAAATAATTCCCGATATAGGCTGGCTATTCAGCTCGGCGCAAAGTCGCTGGTTGGCATGGCGTGTTGTCAGGAAGTCGCTGCTCCACACAACGTGTTTAGTTGATTTTTCATTTTGTTAAATTGCGTACCACTTTTTAAATTGCTTTTAGAGTGACCATATATTTATTATTTGTTTGGTTTCTTCGAACTTACTAATTTTTTAGTGTATAACCCTGATAACTAGTTAAGAAATATGTTAATATAAATAGAATTGTTAAATTAGACAAAAAAAAAAATAGAATTGTTCAAATTTGACCTGATTCAAATCGATAAAAAATTTTGGATTTAAACCCGATCCTATTCGAATTGATTTCGCTAATTTTTCGGTCAAGCTTAAATACCCGATTCGGATCGGGTCAAATTTTAACAACACTACTTATATCTACCTAATACATTATAAAGCAGAAACCATGTCTGTTGAAAAAATTGCACCACGTGGCATTCCTTGAATAAAATAATATTTTATTTTTTATAATTAAATATTATAATTATTTGTATCATTATTTCTATATATCCAATTTTTATAATATAATAACTTGATCTATATGTTAATATTTGTATGCATATTTTTTTTTATCTTGTAACAAGATTTGGGATCCAACTATATAATTTTTTTTATCTATATGTTGATAATAACTTCATCTAATATTTTTTATATTAATTCTATGCATAATAATTTTTTTATCTTTTAGCAAGACTCGGACTTCAAGTAAATAATTTTTTATCTATATGTTGATAAAATATGGGAGACAATCTTAGAGATTTTTTATAAATTACATAATTTTATTATGATATTATATACAAGTGTTTTAAATTTTATACCAATATTATAATAGTGTGAGTATCACGGAAATTAAACTTGAAATAATATTACTCGACAAGTTACTACTGTTATAGACAAAAAATCATAAGCTAGAAGAAACCAAACAAACAAAATCTTACGAATGAATAATGCATATATGGTCATTGTAAAAGCAATTAAAACAATGGTGCACAATTTAACAATGGAAAATCAAGTAATTAAAAAAACGTTGTGTTGAGCAGCGACTTCCTTGGAACACGTCGTGCCAACCGGCGACTTTGCACCGAGCCCAATCGCCAGCGTATTCTCGAAATTATTTTTTCTCCGAGCGTAGATCAAGAAATAAAAAATCGAATGAGCTTATTGTCGAAAAAAATTCAGAGATAATGGGTTAGGGTTTTTATTATTATTTTATTTTACCTTATTCTTTAATAAATGATAATCAGATAAAAGAAAGCAAAAAAATGTTAGGCTATGCGTGTTAACGAGTGAGTTCACAGAAAAGTGGACATGAGTGGGTTGATTTGTAATAGAGATTTTAACAGATGATTTTCGATAATTTCGATTATAGCGGGTGGTTAAATATAACATAACCTATTATACGTATAGTTTTCGGTCAGTAGACTAATTACAAAATATAGAAGTTCAATTTCTCTTCCTGGTTAAAGTGGATCGATCAATTCTTGTTTTGTGGGTATTGAGACTTGAGAGGTTGGCAGATAATTGATAACACGGGGCTCTAACTTTCTTGTAACAATGAAGATTTCTTACATTATTAAGGACCGAGTATTAATTATGAAGTATCCGACTGGATGTAAAGCGGTGTTCGACCGATCAAACTGGGCGAGCTAAAAGACAAGATCAAAAAAAAGTATTAATTTCGAAGATTATCCTATGTTAGTTCACGCAACGAGCGTGAGCGAAGCCTAAACTCTCGTATCTATTACAAAAAACATGCTTGGTCTAAGATGACAACTAACGTTTCTACAATACTGGGGAACTAGTACAAATCCCATACCATGTACGAATAATGTATACTATAATTTTAATTTTAATTTTTTTTTAATTGAAGTTATTTAAGCTAAGAAAGAATGTTTACCTTATATTGTATATAATATAAATACTTATCATATATTAGAATTTAAATTGAACATATTATTATAACGTACTAGTTATTGTCATATTTTTTTTATTTCAATTTACTTTACAAAAGAATTATTAATTTAATTAGAGTAGAGTAAATAATTTCAATAAGTATCCTATAGAGTTTGGTTCAAATGAAACCAACTCTTATCCTATAACATGAGGAACATACATGACCCTTGGATCTCCTTGATCCAAGGGCTGATGTTGTTTCTTTTTTATTAAAGGCGGGAGTACTTTTTTCATTTTACTTCTTTTAATAAAGTATTCCTTTTGTTTTATTTCTTCAAGCTCTTGAACGAAGATTGGGGCGAGATTTCCGACTATGCTGCTCGCTCCTTCGTCTTTCTTCCATCCGACACATTTGATTGGATTGTTTCCCCTAATAAAAAAAGATCATGGTAGAAAGTGGTAGTTTCTTCTTCCTTTTCTGATTTCATTACTTTATTTGAAATTTTAAGGTTTCTAAACTATCTAAAAGGGGTGTTTTGATGTGTGGAAATTTCCATAGTTTTGACTTCAAATTTATGATTTGGATATCATAATCTAAATTGATTTGATTTCAAATATATGATTCGGCCATCCGACGCATTCAATTGGCTTCCATGGTTTATGATTTCTAAAAGGGGTGTTATTTGACGTTTTTGATTTTTTGATTTGATTTCCATGGTTTTGACTTCGGTTTATGATTTGATTTATGTGTGAATAGAGAGGTTTTTTTTATTTCTTCCATCCGACGCATTCGATTGATTTTTTGGTGATGAAGAGAGATTTTTTGATTGACATATATTACTTGAACTTGGCCATAATAATAGGTGTTAATAAGTTATCTAAGTATGGATTTGAAAGCACGTACATTCTAATATTTTGAATGCACTTTTCATATTTAAAGATATAACCTCCTCCTTAGATTCAACATTTCTAAAGACTCTTCAATGCACTTTTTTATATTTAATTATGCACTTTTCAGATTTAAGGATGCACGTTTCCTAAACTAATCATGAATGAGTAATACTAGCAAATAATAATGCACTTTTCTAGAATGTACTATTAGAATGCAACTTAACAATGGTCAATAAGATTATGTTACTATTGTCATATGTAATTCACAAATGAAGCAATAAACATAGTTCTTATAGTAAATTTTGTGCATTAATGCAACACTTGTCATTCTACCCTTGGAAATGAATCCAATTTGGCACGATTTAAGGTAACAAGTGCATTAAAAAGATGTGATGCACTTTTCCTACTTTATAATGCACTTTTATATATTTTGAATGCATTTTCCTTATTTCATAATGCACTTTTATATATTTTCATAATGCGCTTTCACAGATTTCAATTAACATCTTTTCAATGTATTTTTCTTACTATGTAATGCACTTTAATATATTTATAGTGCACTTTTACTGATTTTGCATTACTATCTTTGATTTCCCTTTATGTTGTAGTGGGGGTATCAAACTCTTCTTCAACTACTGATTCTGCTTTGCCTACTAATTCTACTACTGATGTTCTAAATGAGGAATCACTTAAAAATAGTGTGGAATATTCCATTGAACTATTTCAAGGGCAAATGACATACTATTTGTCCATGTGTTCATCCAAGTTAAAACCATATAAAAGTCAAATTTTCACCTCTTTAGATGAAGGTATTGACTTCTACAAAAGATATGCATTTGATACTATTGTGTGCACTTTTGTTTTAGTACAAGTAGACTATTAGCTCAAATGGTATAGCGGAGTGCTTTGTGCACAAAGATGTAGGTTCGATTCCTACATGGGCTAATATGTTGTCTTACACAAATTAATTCTTATCACATTTATTCTCAACCTAACTATCTAGGTACTAAAAGAAATTATATTTTATCGTTGTGCGACAAATAACTAATTAACCACTATTTTTCAAAGAAGGTCTTGATTAAATTAGCTTATATGGGATTCGAACCCACATCTTTGTGCGTAAGCATATTGCTCTTCCATTTGAGCTAATAAGCTTTTCTTAAATCATGTCTTTAAATATGCACTATAAATCCGTTAAGTTTGGATTTTTATTGTAATCCAATGTAGGAAGTAAAACTCAATATAATCTGAAAATAATGTTTAAGACTCTTCAATGCACTTCTTACATTTAAGAATACACTTTTCACATTTAAGGATGCACTTTTTCTAAACTTATTATAAAGGAAAAATACTAGCAAATGAGAATGCACTTTTCATACTTTAGGGCACACTTTTCATAATGTAAAATGCACTTTTCATACTATATAATGCACTTTTATTAGTTTGCATTTTATAGCATTAAACATACACTATAAACCATTAATTATGGATTTCTTTATGGCATTAGACATTAAATAGTGTATACACGCAATATCCTAGCAACAAGAAGCTCCTTCAAAAAGAAACTCGATTTCTGATACTTAATAAGAGTTAACGAATCTTTCAATATCGACAACTCAATCTCACTAGTTGTATTACCCTAATTCACTAATTCGAATTTTGTATTTCAACCAAGTTAGAATCTCGAGGGCGAGAGCATGTGTTGCCACTAGCCAATCAAATTTAACATGATTACAAAGAACGTCAAAACATTTCATAGAGAGCAGCTGAAATGAAATCAACCCTGGCATAAAATTGAATTTCACAATCACCTTTGTCCAAACTACAAAATTCAGAACATACCTTCTTCAAATTAGAAATCAGATTGAGATTTTAGGGTTTCGAATTTACCTATGATATCCTTTCCTCCTTTTGTTTTGGGGGCATTTTGAAGCTTGAATTTGAAAATGAAAGAGTGAAATTTGATGATGGAAGAACAATCGATTGAAGGGATTGAGTGGTTGACTTGATCGAGAGAGAGACGAGTGAGAATTCTCTCTCGGGATTGAGCGGTCGACTGGATCGAGAGAGATAGATAGATAGAGAGGGGGAGAGAGAGAGAGAGAGAGAGAGAGAGAGAGAGAGAGAGAGAGAGAGAGAGAGAGAGAGTTCGATTGGATTGAAGGGGTATTTTGGTATATTAGGTTAGGGGTAAGTAGTTTAATATATTTACAAATATGCCACCGTGGAGTTTTTTGTTATTTTTTTAAAAATTCCCAATCTCTAATATGGACCGTAGATATATTTAATCTAAAGGCTATAATTGCTCCTCATGTTATAGCATAAGAGTTTATTTTGCAAGAACTAAACTCTAATCCTATATTATACTTGCAATCTAAACTTATTTCATAATTTTATTTAAACTCGACAAAGTGTATTGTTCGTTGGATCAAATTTTAGATATAATTAAGTCTATCAAATTATTTAATCTAATATAAATTATTTTGTAAGAGGATTAAATGATTAACAAAAAGATAAGCTTATTAAAGATGTAATAGAAAAATTATTTTAGAAAATGTAAAAGGAAATTGTATTAGGTAGATTTCAAAAGTGTTAAAAAAGAAAAAAATGAGGGGAGATAGTGGGGTAAATAATGGTTTTAGAATGAGACACATGGAACAATTTTTTGGGGGATTGAATTTCCAAACTACGCAAGCAAGCCAACAACTACCAATTTAGGAACCAAAACACACACTCAATGACGACAATCTCAAGAAAAATTAAATAATACACAAATCAACACCAAATTTAAGTGAGAAAAACTACACAAATCAACACCAAATTTAAGTGAGAAAAACTCTTAAAATTAGAAGGAAAAAACCCATTATCGTTCAACCGAGTACAAAACCACTACTTAACAAACAATTACGACTACTCACGACCAAATACAAATCACACGCCTAGAATTCAACAATACACGGAGAAACAAGATTAGGGTTCCAAACAATACAAATCTCACTCTCTCTCCAAACTATAGCAAATATTGCAAAATCATATTAGGGTTCCAAATAAGAGAAATACCTACCAATAAAATCCTTTTGTTGATTCACGAAACAAAAGATGAGCAAGGTCGGTGTAAATAAGAGGAATACCTAACAACAAAATCCTTTTGTCACTTCACCTCCCCTTTCTCTTCTTATTCCTCCCTCCTCTCTATTGTGCTCCAATTTCTTCCTAAGTGTCCGACTGACTCTAAAAGCTCTTAATAATTTTCTACAAAAATGTCACTCTCCAAAGGCAAATTGTTAGAATCCCATTTTGCTATCTTGTCCACGTGAACATACCACCACTTCACCTCCCCATTTGACTTCAAATGCCAACTTGGTGAAACTCTTAGGTTGGACCTCACTAGGCCCATTGACCCAATAATCTCCAACCCCATCCAATCCAATGGAAAGAAAGATGTCATCGTCCAGGCTGATAGTTGCATCCAAATTCTATTTCGCCATCATGGCGTGAAGCTAATGCTCGCCAAATATCATTATCACCACCCTCTATCCCACCTCCTCCTTAACTGTCACATACTTCAAGATAAAATATTCGGTGGTTGCCCCTAGTAGATCCTTCAATAGTTTTAGCACTCTATGAACACTCCTCTAACAAGGGTATCTCATTAACACCAACCTGTAAGGAAAACTCCACACTCATGTCATCCTCTTTTAACGTCTCAAAAGATCCATTGAATCTTGTTTGCTTCTTAGAAAATCAATCATCAAAAGTATTAAAGGTCCCGCATGCAAAATAATTATGAGACTTCTTTCCCTAAATGTCTAACCCCATCTCGCTTACGCACCTTAACAACCTACACATCAAATCAAGTGAAGTATCCTCTTGAACTTCTGTCAAGCCTCTCTTGGTAACCCTTTATGAGTCTTGTACACGGTGTCTCTCAAACTACCCCTCTCTTATCACCATGGAATCTTTGCTTCAATCTGCACCAACATCCTTGTAAATGACACTCTATCTTCCTACACTATCACCATGTCGATGAGTACTAGTTTTCCCAGCACACTTCTCGTGCGACTAAAAGCTTCATCAACCATGATTTCAAGAACAATTGAGAGAGAAGAATAAAGTATTTTGTATTGTATTTTCAACGTAGAAGCTTTACAAAACATATATATGCCTAATTAAAGACAATAATGGAAGGTTATATTACAAATATGGATGGAAGTAAGATCAAATATAAGTAGATAATTTAGATAAGATTGTCTCTAGGAGAAAAGGAGACATTGGAGAGATCAATAATCCTTAAATAGTTGCCATTCTTGTATTGTTGCCATAGAATGAGGATTTTGTGTGTCAATACTCCCCCTCAAGTTGGAGTGTATATTTGTGATACTCAACTTGTGTAAAAGAGAAGCAAAGGGCGCCTGACCAAGTGGTTTTGTCAAGATGTCGGTTGGCGAGTCTTGGTACGTACATGAATGATGCGAATTTGGCCTCATTGGATCTTTTCTCGTATGGCATGGCAGTCTATCTCGATGTGTTTCGTCTTGTCGTGAAAGACATGATTAACGACGATGTGGATGGAGCTTTGTTATCACAGTAGAGACTTGTCGATTGTGAATGGGTAACATTAAGGTCTTTGAGAAGGGTGCGAAGCCATGCGAGTTTACAACAAGTGTTGGCCATGGAACAGTATTTGGATTCGGTTCTTGATTGGGAGACGTACTATACCTTGCTTCTTTGTTCTCCACGAGATGGGAACTCCACCAAGGAAGATTTTGTACCCGGTGATGGACCGTCTAGTGTCATGGCAATTAGACCTATCGACATCACAATATGAAATTAAGTGTAGTGAACTGATTGTGGGGAGAAGAACACTTTGTCCGGGTGTGCCCTTTATGTATCAAAGGACATGATGTATGGAGTCAAGATGGTGTTGACCTAGGTTGACCATATACTGACTTAGGATATGAACAACATAGACAAGATAAATTAGTTATTGTAAGGTAAATGAGTCTTCCAATGAGGCATCGAGTGGGACACATGTTGGTTTGGCTCCAAGGAAACTTGTATCATCAAGGAATTCCAGAGCATATTTTCGTTAAGAAAGGGTGATTCATGTTGTGATCTTGCGGCTTTGATTCCGATGAAGTATTTTAGAATGCCAATGTCTTTGAGTTTGAAATGTCCAACTAAGAACTTCTTTGTGTCTTCAATATCTTTCAAGTTAGTTTCGAAAATAATAACATCATAGACATATATTAATTAAGTTGTAAAAATATCTTTTCTTTGCCGAATGAATAAGGAATAGTCAGTCCATGATTGAATGAAACCGGATTGCTTGAGTGCATTTGAAAGTTTTAGAAACCATTATTGGGATGCTTGTTTGAGACCAATAAGGACTTGTGTAATTTGCAAACGCTTATCTCCCACTTTCTTCCAAAGCCTTTTGGTAATTTCAGGTAAACTTCTTCAACGAGATCTTCGTGTAGGAAGGCGTTATTAACATCTAGTTGATGTAGGTGCTAACCCTGAATCAAGGCTATGTTAAGAAGGAGATGAATATTTGTTAGTTTCGCTACAGGAATAAAAGTTTCACGATAATCAATACCTTTAATTTGGTTGTAGCCTTTGGCTACGAGTCTTGCTTTGTACCGTTCGACTTTCCCATCGAGTTTATGTTTGATTTTGTATACCCATTTACACTCGATAGAATATTTCTTAGGAGGTAGGTCGACAATGCTGCAATTGTATTTGTCTTCAAGAGCTTGTATCTCGGCTTTCATAGCATCTTTCCATTTGTAATGATGCATTGCCTGTAAATAACTTCCAGGTTCTTTCTCAAGAGTAATGTTAGAAACAACAGTATTATAAGTTGGAGAAAGATGATCATAAGACAAAACATGTGAGAAAGAATGTTGTTTACCGAAAGTGATATTAGCCGAGGAAGATGATTGAGGTGCCAAACGAGTGGTAAAGTAGCATGGATACGGAAATCTTGGAGAGTGGAAGATTGTTTGGTTGGCCGAGTTGAATGTCCTGTTTGTTTGCGTGGAAGAGAAGGTGGCAAGGCTGGTGGAGCTCGTTCTTGGTTGGTTGTTGGTTCAATAGTGGGTAATGTTGGTAATGGCAAAGATGGTGTGGCGAGTGAGTGATCGGCGAAAGAATGAGAATCATCATAAATTTGTAAAAAATGAGTGAAATTAGGGAGGGAAAAATCATGTGTAATGGTTTGTTAAGGAAGAGTTATCATATGGAAATTCGTTTTCATGAAATAAAACGTCACATGAAATAAGAGTTTTCATTTTCATGAAATAAAACATCACGTGAAATAAGTTTTTTCTTATCATTAGGCTATATAGTTTATAACCTTTGGTGCCGGAAGGATATCCAAGGAGGATTTGCTCAATGGAATGTGGATCAAATTTATTTGATCATAAAGCATGAGTAGAAGCAAAGCATTGACAACCAAAGACACGTTAGTGAGAATATATCGGAGGATTGTAAAATAAATTTTCAAAATGCATTTTGTTTTGTAAAAGTGATGAAGGGCTCAGTTCATTAAACATGTCAAAGTAAGAATATATGGTATCATCCCAATTTTTTTTTGACAATTTTTATTGAAAAAGAAGAGCTTGAGCAACATTTAAAAAATGTGTCTGTGCCATTTGTTGGGGTGCATTTATGCAACTAGTTTAATGTAAAATCCCCTTAGAAGAATAAAAGTCGTTGCATTAAAATTATGGAGCGTTATCACTTTGAACAATCTTACACTGTTTTTCAAATTGATTTTGAATAAGATTGACAAAGTGAATAATAAGAGGTCGAGTTTCGACTTTACTTTTCAAAAGATAAACCTAAGTGAATTTTGAGTAATAATCAACGATAGTTTGAAAAAAACAAGCCCTTGATAAAGAAGGAGTGCTATAACCACCCCAAATATCCATATGAATAAGTTCAAAACATGAAGAGGTAATAGAAGTACCTAAAGCAAAAAAACACCAAGTTTGTTTAGCTAAAGGAAAACCAAGACAGAACTCCGAGTTTGTTTATATAAACGAAAACAAGACATTTAAGTTCTTTGCAAGATTTATTGGTAGAAAAAGGAAATAAAGGAGATATTGTAGATGAATGATGACCAGTCTGCAAGTGCCAAGTGAAATCCGAGATGTAGTGGTGAAATAACAAGAGCTTTGAATGGGTTGAGGATCGATGTAGTATAGACCATTTCATTCACAAGAAGTCCCAATCATCCTCCATGTTCGGATTTCTTGAATAAAACAAACTAATTTTAGGAAAATGGTTGCATTTACATAAAAGGAATCATAACCAAGTTTGCTAATGGATATTAGGTTAATTGAAAATTTTGGAACGCAAAATATGAAATAAGTGTAAAAGAGGTTGTATAATAAGAATACCAATGTGTAAATCTGGACAACGTTTTCCATCAGGTAAATGAACATGTCGGTTATGTACCGGTTTTATTAGAGTGGAAAGGAAACAAGTATGACCGACTATATGATCACTTGCACCACTTTCCATAATCCAATTTATATTTGAATTTGAGGATAATAGAAAAGATAAGTTTCCTGAGAAGTGATCGATCACAATTGACTGAAGTTTGATTAGTTGTAGCATTTGGATCCATGGGGTTGCGAGTTTCTATTGTCATTGAACGTGTCGATTGATGAAATCCATCATCTTTTGTCAAATGAGGAAGACATGGATATGTTTTCCATAGAAGTGGTGGCATTGTTGATGCTAGAGCTTCCTTGACCGTCCATTATGGCACGTTTATGTTTCCAACAATGCTCAAGAGTGTGGCCCTTCCCATTGCAAAAGGGCATTTAAAATGAGCTCTACATTTGTTTGTATTGTGATTTCTCATCTTACACTTTTGATAGTATTTGACTTCACCATTAATGAGATTCTTATGGGGGCACTGCATAGAGAAGGTCGATGCGTGCCTCAGTTTGCATTGGTGGCTTCATTGAGGAAAGCTTGAGTTGTTGCTCTTGTCTCAACAACAAAGTATGCTTTGTTAGCCTTCCAAGCTAATGATTGTGCTTCGGCTTTGTTCAAAATCAGAATTGAGCCCCATTAAGAACTGCTAGTCTTGTGATTGTGGATGAAAGTCGTGATAGCAGTTCAAGTCATACAACTGTAGGGCGAGAATTCAGAGATAACATCTCTTTCATCCCAAATTGCCTTAAGTTTTGTAAAAAAAAAAAAGAGTTAACGAAATACGTTCCTTGTTGACAATCATGTACTTGTTTTTTATATGAATTAAGGAAACAATGTTATTTTGGGGAAAACGAGCTTTGAGTTCGAGCCAAAGACTTTTAGCATCCTTGCAATGGATCACATTCTTGGAGATCTCTTTTGACATAGATGCAATATCTCTGTTGGTTTGTTGCTTGGTTTTGAAAGCGTTCCATCAACAAATTCAACCTTGTTTTTGATTTGTAAGGCTATCATTGTGGATTATGCGCAGGTTGTATAATTATCTTCCACTTGTGACACCAAGATAGCCTCTGGTTGATCGGAATGGTGGAGAAGAGTGGGTGATTAGATATATCCCATGGCTCGGAGGGAACCATGTTACTAGTTATGGTTTGATCTCCGTTTGTCATGAGAAATTGTTTTAAGAATTAAAGATATGAACCTAAGAAACTGATACCATATAGAAAATGCAAGAACAATTGGGAGAGAAGAAGAAAGTATTTTGTATTGTATATTCAATGTAGAAGCTTTACAAAACATATATATGCCTAATTAACGAAAATAGTGGGAGGTGATATTACAAATATGGAATTAAGATCAAATAAAAGGAAATAATTGAGACAAGATTATCTCTAGGAGAAAAAGAGACATTGGAGAGATCTATAATCCATGCATAGTTGTCTTCCTTGTATTGTTGCCATAGAATAAGAATTTTGTGTGTCAATTACATATATTATTAGGGGTGTCAATCGGGTGGGTCGAGTCTGGTCGGGTTCGGGTCGGGTCAGTTCAGTTTCGGATAAGCTCGGATCCGGGTCAATTTCAGATATTTTGATAATCGGGTCAAATTGGGTTGGACCATTTCGGGTCGGATGCTCAGTTAATCAGACAAAGTCGGGTTTTCGGGTCAATTTCGGTTGAGTTATTCGGTTTTCGGTCCAACTAGATTTCGGATAAGTCGGGTTTCGGGCTTAGTCATATTTCGGGTTTAGTCGGATTTTGGGTGAGTCGGGTGTCGGATTTGTCGTATTTCGGGTGAGCTGAAAATTGATAGAGACCATAAATCGAACGATGATTTTTGTAGTTTAATTACACTAGGGTGTAAATATTTAATGTAACATTAAAATTAAAAAATATAATTATAATAAATATTCACTATTATTAATATTTAAAACATAATGCAATCTTCAGATGATTTCGGGTCAAATAACTTCGGATTTTCGGATGGTTTCGGATCGGGTAACTTCGGATTTTCGGATAATTTCGGGTCGGGTAGAATCGCATATCGGGTTGCATCGGGCTAGTCCATTCGGGTATAATCGGTTTCGGGTTAATCTCGTGTTCAGGCTTTTTTCGGATTCGGGCCAAATCGATTCGGGTCAAACAAGTTTCGAGTATACACTTTTTAATTCTTTTTAGGTGTTGGGTCGAGTTCGGAGTCGGACGGGTTTTTCGGGTCGGGTAAAATTTTGACAGCCCTAGTCAATACCTTCAAACCAAGGCTTAAGGACTAGCGGCCTAACCCCACCAATAACCCATGGCCCCTTCTTACAGAAACTTAATTGTTTAGATCTTCTTCACTGGCTAATTTAAAAAGAAAAACACTAGAAACACTAGAAGAAAAACACTAGCATCTAGATTGAGTTAAGTTTTTCACGGCCATAATTACATGCAACTTGTAGCCCCGACGAGGCGACGACCATGTCGACCAAACTGAGTCTCCAACGAGAAATCATTGCTTCATATGCTTTCTTGTATACACAAAAACCCCATCTTTCATTCCCTCCACAAATATAAGTTTCATCCCGATATTATAAATCAAGGAAATACTTGTGATATAGTTTAGATCATGCATCAAAATTCGCAATTTGAATTATTTTGCCCGCAAATATATTACTTTGATTTCTTTCGTATTGAGTAATGTATGTGATACTATGAATTGTTAGATTCCGGGGACCGAACAGAACGGGTGACGTGTCGGGGGTTGTTACCACTTAGCATATATATAAAGTTGAGATCCACCTTCTAACCACAAATATAAGGTTTCACTCTTCCGTTATATGCTAGTGATGTGTCCCTTGTATTCTCGATGTGGGAAAATCATTTTTCTCCCAACACGCCCCCTCAAGTGGTAACTAGTCTGGCCTAATTAGCGCTTGAACATTTTTTTTTCTTTCTAACGGATCTAGCGTCTCAATCTCTTTATAGCTAGTCCGCTTTTTTTTGTTTTCGATGGATCTAACATCTCATTGTCTTTTAGCTATATATCCTTTTTTTACCAGGAAAACCGGGCGCGGATTGTTGGGCCCAAAATATGCAGGCCCATCTCCCGCTAGGCCCATCAGACGAGAACGAGCTTCAGAACCCAACCCAATCCAGGGAGCTTCGGAGATAGTGGATAGTCGGTTGCGCCAGAGATAACCGTCGCGAAGTGGATATTAAACGTGGGTGGTTCCGGGGATGATCGTGGGCACGAAGAGGAGGAAGCCCGCCTAGCAACAGTATAAAGGGAGGGGACAAACGAATGTAAAGGGGATATGCAGAAACCGTCGGTTGTAAATCCAACTTATTCAATACAATTTTCAATCGAAATCTAAGTATTTTCATTCCTACTTTGATCGAATCTGTGTTTATCGGTTAGTATAGCTCCCACACCCTCTATCAAGCATCCGTGCTCATCACCGGTCGGAATTTGACCAAAACAATTTGGCGCCCACCGTGGGGCCCTAGCCGGTTTCATTTTTTTTTTATCAAAGTCGGAAACCGTTCGTCAAGAATGACGAATCCGCCTGCGCCACCGCTCCCTGTCGAAGGAGGAGTCGAGGGAAGCCGTGGCACTAATATGGAGGAAGGAGTCAGGGAAGGCAGAGCTGAAAAAGTCCAGGATCTCCGCAATGTCCTGGACGAGTTCGCGAGCAAAATAGCGGCTCTTCAACAGGAGATGTCCTGCCAGAAGGATCGTAGCCAAACCCATATGGACTACATCACGCAGCTCATCGCAGAGAACGCCAGCTTCCGCGAGTAGTTACAGTCGGCGTCAGCATCGTAGAATGGACCCCGGCCATCCGGGGCCGCTAGGGAAGTCGCTACCCGCCTCAACCTAGGGGAGGCACTCAATTCCTTCTCCCAAGCTAGGGGCCAGCCTTCGTCGGCAGAAGTAGTCACCCCAACGGCTACCCTCCCAGGAGTACCACCGCCTCGACGTCCGGACACAGGACCGCAGGCACGGGGGTCTTCCTCCTAGCATACGACAGAAGGACCGAAAGCCATGTACCTCCCACATACACTTTTATGGAAGCGTTATTTAACAAGTATATGCTAGATCGACTCAAGGGGCTTGAGGATAAAATCACACAGATCCTCGGGGTACCTCCTCCGATCGAGAGAGAGGCCCCAGACGGTTATGACAACTCCCCCTTTACGGCTCCGATTGCCAGCGTAGATATCCCAAAGAGGTTCACCGTTCCGACGGTTCCAACCTATGATGGGATGGGGGACCCCGACCAGCACGTCACCATCTTTAAGCAAAAGATGATGACTAGTTCCATCCCGCGAGAATCCCGAGAAGCAATAATGTGCAAAGGATTCGGAACCGCGCTGTCCGGCGCCGCCTTAACCTGGTTTATCAACCTTCCTCAGGGAAGCATAGGGTCCTTCGCGGGACTGGTGGACGCTTTCAGAGTGCAGTTCGCCAGCAGTAGGAAGCTAATGAAACAATCCAACGATTTGTACCGGGTGGCCCAAAGACCTGGGGAGTCCTTGCGGGCTTTCCTGAACCGGTTCAACCGAGAGAAAGTGGCGATCCCGCTCCACGATGTGCCAACTTAATTCCATAGAAGCTTTCCGAAGAGGCCTGCTCCCGGACAACGAGCTCTATCGGGAACTCACAAAGTACCCTTGCCACAGCTTCGAAGACGTTCAGGTGAAAGCTCTAGCGCACATCCGACTGGAGGAAGATGAAGCTCCCACAACAGCGGCTTCGGTCTTTGACCGGGTCGAGAGGAAGGCTTCTTCCGATCAAAGGAAGGAGCTTCGGGGGCAACCATATCTGAAGAACCGGCCGGAGCCGCCTGGAGTACACACCGCTAGCGTCAAGCAGCCAAACAAGAAGAAAGACTCTACCCAGCGGCCGAAAGTCCATAAATACAATCTTGGCCTAGGGAACGCTGAGATAGTGAAAGGCATGGAAAAATTCGGAGATCGAATCACGTGGCCCAAAAAGGCGGAAAATCCTAATCCAAAGAGAGACAAGACGAAATGGTGCGATTTCCATGAAGATTACGGACACGAGACGGACGAATGCTTCGCCCTTAGGAAAGAATTGGCCTACCTTCATTCGAGAGGCCTACTGTCCGAGATCTTTGCAGGCTCGGGGATGCTTGCCAGCCAGAATCTGCCCGAACCAATGGACATCCCGTCGTCCCCCGAGTACGCCAAAGTCGTCAATGTCATCAGTGGCAGCTTAGATATCTGCGGTGTCACCTACTCGATAGCAAAACGCCACGCACGAGGACACCTGGGCGCACAGTTGATGGCGAGCATCTGCAATCCAGAAGGGTATCCTGGGAGTACTATTACTTTCAGTGATTCAGATTCGGCCGGCTTGGTAGGCCCCCATCATGATGGATTGGTCATATCATTGTCAGTAGGGAACGTGCTGATGAGAAGGATCCTCATCGACACCGGGAGTTCCACTAATATGATAATACTCGACGCTCTCAAGGAGATAGGGCTGAAGGAGGAAAACATTCTCAGGAAATCAGTAGCATTGGTGGGCTTCAACGGGGAGATTGCGCACACCCACGGTGAGATAACCCTTCCCACCTATGCAGAGGGGATCAATCTACATGTCAGGTTCTCCGTGCTAGACTGCCTATCTTGTTACAACATCATCATGGGCCGGCCTTGGATCCACGATATGAAAGCAGTTCCCTCATCTTACCATCAGACTATCAAGTTTCCTACCCCCTGGGGGATCCGGGAAATCAAAGGTGACCAGCGATTGTCTCGAGAATGCTACAAGTTTGCTCTCAAGGCAACCGTCGCCCACACAACATAGCAATTACAAGGAGCCAAGGGGCCCACACCAGCGTGAGCCCCCGAGGCCGAAAAAATCGAGGAAATCGCCCTCGATAGCCAAAAACCTCAGCAGACAATAAGAGTGGGGAAGGATCTTGCCCTTGAGAGAAAAGCCGAGCTGATCAGTTTCCTCAAGAAACACAGCAATAGCTTCGCATGGACTTGTGAAGACATGTTGGGGATCGATCCTGCAGTTATCACGCATCGGCTGAACGTAGATCCCAGCCAATAAAATTTATCACGCATCGGCTGAACGTAGATCCCCGCCATCGGCTGAAAGACATCGTTCATCACCAGCCAGGGGACGTACTGTTACCGGGTCATGCCATTCAGACTCAAGAACGCTAGGGCTACTTACCAAAGGTTGGTCAACCACATGTTTCAGCAGCAAATAGACAGAACCATGGAGGTGTATATTGACGATATGCTCGTCAAATCGAAACACGCCATCCACCATATCCAACATCTGGAGGAAGCTTTCCGGATCCTTGATGGTTACCATATGAAGTTCAACCTGGCAAAATGTGCATTTGGGGTAACTTCCGGACGCTTCCTAGGGTTCATGGTTACTCAGCGCGGGATCGAGGCCAGTCCCGATCAAATTCGAGCTGTAGCCAATTTGCGATCGCCCAGATGCGTGAACGATGTACAGAAGCTGACAAGAAGAGTAGCGGCACTGAATCGCTTCATCTCCAAATCCTCCAACAGGTGTCGACTGTTCTATGATGTATTGCGGAAGAACAAAAGATTCGAGTGGGCACCAGTGCACGAGGCAACCTTTCAGCAGAAAAAGTAGTATCTCTCCAAACCAGTGCTACTATCCAAGCCCGAGGAAGGTGAGAACCTCTTCCTATATCTGGTAGTGACCGAAGCCCCAATCAGTGGCGTATTGGTGCGCGAAGATGAAGGGGACCAAATGTCGGTGTACTACATCAGCCGTACTCTACTGGCATCTGAGACGCGATACTCGCCATTAGAAAAGCTGGTTCTCGCACTGGTCATGGCCTCGACCAAATTGAGGCCTGATGTGCGCCTTTTTAGTCGTGTTTTTAGGGTGTGTTTTAGTGTCTTTGAGTCTTTTTCTTTAGTTTTGTGTTTTGTTTTGAGTCGTTTATGTAGGTTTTCGTATTTCCTTAAGATATGGAGTCTACATAAGCATTGGTGGTGTTTTATAGGTTTTTGGAGCTATTTCGAGCACTTTTGAAGAAAGGAGCAAAGCCGGTGAAGATAGCATTCAAGAATGAAGAGAAGATGAAGATTAAGTGCTCAAGTAAAGTCATTGAAGATCAATTTTGATCTTGGAAAGAGATAGAGAAATTTGTTACAAGAACATAGGAAAAATAATCGAGTCAAACGGAGTTGTAACGAAGCCGCTACGCAAGTTTTACTCAAGACTGATTGTAGTGCACGACCCAAACAAAGAGAGGAACTCTCAGGACCGACCCTATGAGGGTCGTGCACGACCCATTTGAAGAACAATGCTCTCAGGAACGACCCCAAGAGGGTCATGCACGACCCATTTTGGGTCCTGCGTGGCGCCGACTCTCTCCATATTCCGAGATCTTTAGGAGATATTCTATCTTTTTATTTTAGGAAGGTTGTTTTATCTTGTTTCCTAGTTGAATTAGGACTCCTTTTCTTCTATAAAAGGAGGTTAAACCCTTTGTTTCGGGGGGAGCCAACCAACACCGGTCTAGGGCCCGAGGGGCACGTTGGAGGAGGAAGAGAGAGAGAGAGAGAGATAGAGAGTAGAGATTAGTGTTGCTTGGAGAACAAGTATGTTTTGAATTCAAAGTTGTAAGCTTTTCCTTTTTAATTCAGTTTTGTTTTCAATTATTATGCTTAGTGAGTAGTTTTCCTCTCTAAGGTTGGGGTTGAACCCAACAATGGTTGTGCATGCTTCCTCTTGATCATGATTTGATTGTTTTTATTGCATGAATCTATTCTCTTGCTCTTAATACTTGAAGCGAAAGTGGATTGGAATTTCTCATTCATAGTTGAAGCGAAAGTGGAAACTTTGAATCAGAATAGTCAAATTAGGGTTTTGAAGCTAAAGTGGATCTATCCTAGTTGAAGTAGAAGAGATTAGATAATAAGTTTATTAATTTTTGAACGAAAGTTAGTTGATTTACTTGCTCTAGTTAACGAAAGTTAGCGCCTTTATGTGATAAAAGCATGATCTTTGTGTTTCATGATTGTAGACGTGAATTCATAATTTGAATGCTTGAAGATCATATCTATCTATCTTGTGCTTAATTCCTTTGCGACAGTTGAGGCATATATATCTTGCAATGAACCTAAAAGAGAAAGTGTAAAGTTGATTGCTTGATTAATTCTAATAGGATTATTCGCGAAAGTTGATATTCCTAGGTTGAAGGATAGATAGAAAGTTGTTTAATTTGCGAAAGTTGATTGAATAAACTTGAATTGTTTGTGAAAGTTGACTCTTCTATGATCTAAATTGCATAATAAGTTGTGAGTTCTTGTCGGAAGCATACATGATTATTGTTGTGGTGATACCTTTACCTTAGAATTCCTCTCTTACTTGATAAAAACCGTTGCTTTGTTTGATTGCTTGCGTGAAAAGTTACAAAACTTGATACTGACTATCTCCTGTGGACGGACCTGACTCCCTGTACTCAGCGGGATCTTGATATAAATTTATTTGTTCAAGAAACCCTTCAACAAATTGGCGCCATTGCTGGGGAGATTTCAATAGTGCCAAGTTTTGTTCTTTTTGCATTTTCGGGACTCCGCCGAGTCAGTAACGACCCCTCTAGGGTCTGTACCGACCCTGATGGGCAACCCGGTTTCTGTGTTTTTCTGTTTGTTTTCTAGGTAATTGTCGAGTCGTTACCGACCCCTTTCGGGTCGGTACCGACCCTGTCGACAGGTAGTTGTTTCTTTCTTTTTAGTTTTCGGTTTTATGGGATCACTCCAAGCTCGATACCGACCCCTGGGCCTCGGTACCGACCCTCTCCGAGAACCCGTTTTGCTTTTTTATTTCGTTTTTGTTTTTGCTTTCAGTATATAAAAGCCATGGCCATGACAATTGAAGAGATGAAACAAGAGATAGCTGAACTCCGCTTACAGATAACGGAGATCCAGAGAGAAACGGACACCATAGCCGCGCACAAAGCCCATCTACTAGAGCAGTTGGATGCTATTTCAAGAAGCGAACTAGCTAGTTGTACTAATGAGGAGCCTACCGACCCACCATGGGTCGGTACCGACCCCTCTCTGAGTACAGAAATGAGCGGCTTCAAGGAGGACGTGCATATCATGGAGTCTACCGACTCCCCATGGTCGGTAACGACCCTTTTCCCGATAAAGAAAGACGATCACATATCCGTTACAGGGCTGGACACACACGGTACTGAGGCCTTTCCTGACCCAGTGGGGTCGGTAACAACCCACTTCTCCTCGGTAACGACCACTTTTCCGAAAGACCCAGGTGAGTTTTCTTGTTCTTATCCAATCAATTCTGGTCATGATCCTTTCTCTGATCCTTATTTTATTTTATATCCTACTGTTAGTACTGTGAAAGAGCCAAACCTCCTTGGTTTTTGTATTTTACTAACCCTGTTGTAGGATTTCCGAGCATTCTGATTGATGATAGAGGACCAAATATCTTGGAGAAAAGCTATGATATTTTGCAGGCTACGTATGGGGTTTGTTATGATCCCTTCAATACTGGATGGAGGCCACCTTAGAGGCAAGGTAAGTTCGTCGGGCTAACGACGTTAAAAATAGCGCTTACGGGAGGCAACCCGCTTTTTGTTTTTGCTTTTAGTTTTTAGTTTCTTAGATCTTTTTGCTAGCTTTCTTTTGACTTATTTTTAGGTTAGACTAGTGTAGTAGGATAGAAGTTTTCCTAAAGTGACTCAGGTACAAAGAAGAAGAAGTGTTAATCCGAAGAGCAACAATGAGTACTCGGTGTACAAGCATACGGCAAGCTCGGTAACGACCCCACCGGGTCGGTACCAACCTCTACAGGAAAACCGAGAGAGAATAACAAAATTTAGCACCTCCTCAAGTAATCCATGGTTTCAAATAGCTTCAGTTTTACTTTGTGAGTTTCCTTTTCTTTATCCTCTTTTCTTTTCTTGTCTTTGCTTTAAACAATGAGGACATTATTTGGTTTAAGTATGGGGTATGGAAAAGGAAACTCAGTTTTGTGTCAGTTTTTGTTTTTTTGTGTTTTTAGGATTGATAATATTCCACTTAGATGTCCTATGATATGCTTTAACTTGCTTGATCATGTAAATTCCTTTAGCATGTTTGGAGAGCTTTGCCTGAATCATGTTAAAAATTGTTTTTATGTGGATATTTAGCATGTGATATAATTGAGCACATATGATCTTAGGTAGAAGTGACTTAAATCCAACAATATCTACCTTGTGAGTTGTTTTTGGCCTTATAGGGAGAACATCAAAAATCCCGCTTCTTTTCTTGTGTGATTTACTATCCTTATGCATATTATCTCTTGTCATTGCATGATTATCTATTACTTGAGACCTATATGAGATATTAGTTCATTGCATGTGAAATCATATGATGGATCTATCCTAGTTGAAGTAAAAGAGATTAGATAATAAGTTTATTAATTGAACGAAAGTTAGTTGATTTACTTGCTCTAGTTAATGAAAGTTAGCGCCTTTATGTGATAAAAGCATGATCTTTGTGTTTCATGAGTGTAAACGTGAATTCATAATTTGAATGCTTGAAGATCATATCTATCTATCTTGTGCTTAATTCCTTTGCGACAGTTGAAGCATATATATCTTGCAATTAACCTAAAAGCGAAAGTGTAAAGTTGATTGCTTGATTAATTCTAATAGGATTATTTGTGAAAGTTGATATTCCTAGGTTGAAGGATAGATAAAAAGTTGTTTAATTTGCGAAAGTTGATTGAATAAACTTGAATTGTTTGGGAAAGTTGACTCTTCTATGATCTAAATTGCATAATAAGTTGTGAGTTCTTGTTGGAAGCATGCATGATTATTGTTGTGGTGATACCTTTACCTTAGAATTCCTCTCTTACTTGATAAAAACCGTTGCTTTGTTTGATTGCTTGCGTGAAAAGTTACAAAACTTGATACTGACTATCTCCTGTGGACGAACCTAACTCCCTGTACTCAGCGGGGTCTTGATATAAATTTATTTGTTCAAGAAACCCTTCAACAAGGCCATATTTCGAGTCCCACACAATCAGCGTCCGCACCAAATATCCATTGAAAGAAATACTAAGGAAGTCGGAGATCACTGGGCGGATGGCCAAGTGGGCCATCCACTTGAGCGGGTTCGATATCACCTACGAACCGAAAACAACAATTCGAGCCTAAGCGTTCGCAGATTTTGTGGGTGATTTCAACCCAAAACTAGAAGACGAAGCCAAACAGCAAGAAACCTTTGTAGCAGAAACTGAGAATTCCGGAGTCTGGACCTTGCACACTGACGGGGCTTCCAACGGCTGCGGAGTCGGATTAGGCGTAGTGCTGAAATCGCCTAGGGGGGGGGACAAGATAGCGCAGGCTGTGCGGTGTGCTTTCGAAGCCACCAATAATGAATCAGAATACAAGGCACTAATACTGGGGCTAACGGTCTCCCGAGATTTGGCCATCAAGGAGTTGGAAGTAAAATGCGACTCGCTGCTGATCGTGAATCAGATCCTGGGAACTTTTGCCGCTAGGGACGCCAGAATGGCCGCATATTCAGAAAAGGTTAAGGATATTGTGCGCAAGTTTGAGACCTTTACCATCCAGTAGGTCCCTAGAGAGGAGAATGCATAGGCCGATGCACTAGCCAATCTAGCATTTGCCCTAAACCCAGAAGAGTTTACTTCAGTCCCTCTAGTGCACATACTGTCCCCAACAATCGCATGAGAGACCGATCCCTCGGAGCAAGCAGCACAGAGTGGACCATCATTAGCCAGAGGCAAAGCGGTGCACACCCTTCTAGAGATGCTTGACAGCGAGAATCCAGAAACAGACAATCCCAGTGTTCCTTCGGAGGAGGAGTGCTGGATTCAACCATACCTGCGATGGCTTGACCACGGACAGCTGCCAGCAGAGAAAGTTGAAGCTAGAGCACTCCGAATGAGAGCTACCCGTTACAGCGTGAAGGACGGGATTTTGTTCAAGCAGTCTACCGTGGGAACCTCGCTTCGCTGCGTAACAAAAGAGGAAGTACCCAGAATACTCCAAGAGTTGCACGAGGGCGAGTGCAGGAATCATTTTAGAGGGCGCAATCTCTCTAACAAGGCCCTCAATCTGGGATATTACTGGCCCACTATGCGCCAGGACGCAGTAGAATACTCTCAGTAGTGTGAAGCTTGCCAAAAGCATGCCCCGACCTCCCACCAGCCATCGGAGCCATTACATCCCACGCTAACCCCGTGGCCATTCATGAGGTGGGGGATGGATATTGTAGGAAAACTACCGCCATCTTTTGGACAACGAGTATTCTTCCTAGCAGTCACTGACTATTTTTCCAAGTGGATCGAGGCAGAAGCATATAAAGAGATCAAGGAGTCCCATGTAGTGGCGTTCATCAAAAAGCATATCATCTGCCGCTTTGGGATACCCTCGAAGATCGTGTGTGATAACGGATCACAATTCATCGGCAAGAAAACAAGGGATTATTGCCGGCAATGGAACATTGACTTAGTGACCTCCACTCCTCGCTATCCACAGGCCAACGGGCAAGCAGAATCAAGCAACAAAGTCATTATCAACAATCTGAAAAAGCGGTTGGTCAAGGCTAAGGGGCTTTGGGCCGACGAGCCACCCTATGTGTTATGGGCGGATAGAACCACCCCGAAAGCCACCACCGGACAATCACCGTTTTCCCTGGTGTACGGATGTGAGGCGATAATCTCGGCTGAAATAACCGTTCCAACCGCACGATATGGGTTGCAAACACCAGACCAAAACTCCACTGAACTGGCAGCCGATCTTGACACCATAGAAGAACTCAGAGAAAGAGCGCGGCTGCGCTTGGCCCGACACCAACAACAAGTAGCCCGTAGTTACAACAAGAACGTACGAGTCAGGGCCTTTGCTATCGGCGATTGGGTCCTCCGGAAAGTATTTTAGAATACTGCCGAGGTGAATGCAGGCAAGCTCGCTCCAGCCTGGGAAGGGCCCTACAGGGTAGTGGGCATCACAGGACAGGGTGCTTACCGCTTAGAATCTAGAGATGGGAAATCCGTACCGCACAGCTGGAACGCTACGCATCTAAGGAGGGACCATTTCTAAGAGACACAAGAGTCGCCAGGAATGGCTAAAATAAATAACAGTGAGACCCGATCCTTGTATGTATCTCCTTAGAGTTAACATTCAAATAACATGCTAGTTAAGAATGTTTGTATAACAATTTCTTCAGAAGAAAAAACTCCGGAGAAGCTATTCTCGACAGACAGCGCCAGAAAGGAAAAGCTTCAGCATACCGAAAAATAAAAAGAAAAAAGAAGGAAAATAACGAAAACGGTACGAATACCCAAAGATCACAAAAATATAACACATGGAAACATTTTCATAATTTCTAAGATAAATTCTTTTACAAACGATTATAGGGCATAGGAAACTATCTCATCGACGCCCGCTATCCGGTAGAATCGCTAGTACCAGCATAAACGGGAAGTCGTTCCCCTGAAGCTTGCCATCCGGCATCGAGGATCCGCTCCCCACGTCGCCAGCTCTCCCAACAAGCTCCAGGTTTTTGACGAACAGCGTCAGGGCACTGTAGAAAGCCGACGGACACCGTCCTTTGTGCGCCTTCAAGGTAGGTAATCTTCTCGGTCGGAAGGGGCTCGGGGGATAAGCCTTGAGTCACCCATAATGCCGGTTGGAATTTTCCTCACCCTCCGAGCCATAGCTATGCACCTTCTCCGACAAATAGCCATCTGCAGGGGCTGCTCAACCGACGACCAGCACGCAATGGAAGAACCTGCAAAAACACTAGCAAAAGCAAACACAAAAAGAAAGCAACAACCAGACAAAGGAATAAACAGAAGCAAGCAGATAAAACCCCCGCCCGTGACAGGGGTAAAAGTTAAAACATAGTATTCGTGGCCTCGCCACCATCCAAAAGCCTCAAAGACGCCCGATAAACGGCACGCCCTTGAGGTATTGCTTGTCTTCCAAATTTGTCCCCAAAAACCAAAAACTTAAAGTTTTTTACAAACGGCCGAAGCCGCTAGGATCCTTGATCATCAGAAAGAAATTATGCAGGGCCCATCGAAGCGACATTCTCTTCCATCTGCTCGCCATCCAGCGTCCCCGTGGCACCATCCAAATCTCCCTGCTCCTTTGGGGTCGCAGGAGAACCCATCAAAGCAGCGACCCGAGTCGAGGGAACGCCGCCAAGGAAAGAACTCAGGAACTGCTCATTGAACTTGTCAGCATCCCCGATGGTGAGTTTCCCAGCTTCGAACTCCCGGATGGTTTCCAGCCGCGCCAACATACTGTAAAAAGACCTGATATCTTCCGCGTCCAAGCGGGGTCGTGTTAGCGGTCCTCGCCTCGAGCTCCTCAACCTTCACCTCCAGGATAGAAATCTCCCGCTCCAGCTCTGCGACCCGCTCTTTAGCAGCTTCCTCTTGAGCAACCAAAGCCTTTGCGCGAGAGGCAGCTTGCTCCCAAGCCTTGGCCACATCCTCACGGTATTTAGCAATTTCCTGCTTTCGCCGCTCCTGCTCAGCCAACTCCTTGTCCATCTCATCGATGAACAAACCAACTTCTTGAAAAAGATGCACCCAGTCGTTAAATGTTAGTAAGAAGCTTTATAGAGTCATAAGGAGTAAAATCTAACCAGTCATAGCAGAAGGCTCATTACCTTCCAAGCTCCAAATCCTACCTCAGTTGCCATAGTGTGAGCAGAAGTAGAGACGTGACGCTTCTTGAAGTTGGGATCGCATTACCGCTGGAGAGATTGCCACTCAGAAGAACCATAGTCTTGAAGCTCCGCGGAGTCATCATCGCTCAGTGTCGGGCGCTTGCGGGACGATTTGGGGGCATCAGTTGATTCTTTCTTGATCATTGAAGCAGCAGGGGGCTTCGAGTCGCTAGAGCGTGTCTTCTTGAGAATCAGATCCGAGGCAGAGAAAGCTGAGCCTGACTTGCGCGCACGAGTTTCTGGATTTAATAAAAACAAAGCAAGTATGAGAAAGGGAAACAAAAAAGGTCATCAACGAGAACAACGGTCAGGCCATACTTACCGACAGAAGGACCAGACGCAGCAGTCGAAGTCGGGACCGATGACATCTTGACAACAGGGAGATTGATTTTTTCACTGGTTTCCTCCGAGCCTGTAGGGGTCGCACTGTCCTCACTTTCTGAGAGCTCGTCTGAGGGCTCAGCAAGGGAGGCCCCGAACGTTCTCTTCACCGAGGTAAGCTTGAAGAGTTTCGACACTGCCCTCTCCGAATGACTCCGTGGCTCAACGTTATCCGGAATACCGGCGAACAGAAAGAAAGAGGATGAATAGGCGTTAAATCGCTCCGTGAGTCAGCACATAAGAGAAACAAAAATTCTTACTAGCAGGATTCCACTTGTCATTCAGAAACAAGCGGAATTCGGGACTCAGGGAGGCGATTTCAACAAAAAAAAACGGTTGGCCCAATTCTTCCCGTTAACTTTGGTATTCAAGACGAGAGGCCGGCGCACAGTCCGAGACTGCAAGATAAAACGTCCCCGCCTGACCGTCGTTAGACGGTAGGCCTGGAGCATGTCCGGGACTGTAAAATGTATGCCGGCGACCTCGGCCATCCGACTCGCCCAAAACAGAATTTTCCAGGTAGAGGGAAGCAATTATGCAGGGGAAAGTTTGAATCGGGCCAGAAACTCCTGGACCAACGGAGGAAAAGGAAACTTGCAGGATATGGAAAGAGGAAATTCGAAGAAGCAAGCCCAGCCGGGGCGAACCCAGTCTGAGTGCTCGACATCAGGGCATAACGCTACTACTCCCCCAGGAAAGCCCCCTTCCAAGAGAAGTTGGTTCATCTCGCCTAAAGTCATGGTCTTGGCGACTCTATCACACTCCTGATGGATTCCAGACGGCACAAAGTCGTGTTTGGAGACTGCTCTATCCCTCGCCATTAAAGAGAAAAGAAGAAATTGAAGGAAAGCTAAAGGAAGAAGAAGGGTTTCGTCTTTTCGTACATCGGGAGAGATCAATACAGAGACGGTGAATGATGATTAACCCCGAAGCGCAGTAAATATAGCAGACTTCCGTCCCTTCGACTGCAATCTGGGGACGCACCACGAAATCTCGGCGTTACACGTGGCGTATCCGGAACAGTAAATATCGCGGACGGCAACAGTAAAAAGATCTCGCGAATTCAAAAATTCACCCGATCGTTTTGGGGCTATTGTTGGGCCCAAATTTTGCAGGCCCATCTCCCGCTAGGCCCATCAGACGAGAACGAGCTTCAGAACCCAACCCAATCCAGGGAGCTTCAGAGATAGTGGATAGTCGGTTGCGTCAGAGATAACCGCCGCGAAGTGGATACTAAATGTGGGTGGTTCCGGGGACGATCGTGAGCACGAAGAGGAGGAAGCCCGCCTAGCAGCAGTATAAAGGGAGGGGACAATTGAATGTAAAGGGGATATGCGGAAAAAGTAGGTTGTAAATCCAGCTTATTCAATACAATTTTCAATCGAAATCTAAGTATTTTCATTCCTACTTTGATCGAATCTGTGTTTATCGGTTAGCATAGCTCTCACACCCTCTATCAAGCATCCATGCTCATCACCGGTCGGAATTTGACCAAAACACGGACTGAACCTGCTCTGATATCATGTTAAATTCCGGTGACCGAAAGGAACGAGTGACGTGTGGAGGGTTTTTATTACTTAGCATATATAGTCGAGATCACCTTCTAACCCAAAATCTTAAGCCATTGAATAGGGTTTCACTCTTCCTCGGTGTTTCCGTTATATTCTCAATGTGAGACAATTATTTTTCTCTCAACATAAATCAAGGAAATATCCCCTCCGATCCAATTACTCTATAAATAAAATGAAGGAATAAAATGAAAGCGAACGGTGAGCTTGATAAACAGAACCTAAACGACGGTATCAAATTAATATTCACCCTCCAACCCTATAAATAATTGAATACTCTTACGGCCTACATAAAAATGTACTACACACAAAAAATGTCACCCACCTATCCCTAAGAACAATTATTTTCTTTTCATTTATTATAATTAACTTCCTAGTGGCTGTCACGAAAATTGTTGCTGATTTCCTTAATCCACATACATCCTGTTGCGTGCCCATCTTTGCAAACATCTGGGTTGGAATTTTAATGCAGTGCTGATCAATGTTAGTGAAATATTTAAGATAGGTTACATTTGTTTGTTTTTTTATTGGATAAGAATTAGGGTTGCCACAATTATTACTTGGGTTCGCTTAGACTGTCCACTAAAAATGAGAACTGGTTACTAATTAATTTTAAAGAGTAAAGGACAAACCACCGCCCGAGAGATTCGAAACGATGACATCGGAGTACTATCTCAAAGGTTAAATTGTTAAACCAAATGCCTGAAGACGGTTACATCTGGATCTTTGTTTGATCTAAGGAAATATTCAACTAATGATTTTATTTTACAATTTCTTATATATTATAACTGATTTTTAAATAATATTTGGGTAGGTAGGAATCATTGCTCAGTTTATAAGAACATAAATTAGTAATAAAAAGTGGGTATTGTTTCACTAACATCAATATAAAAGGAATTTCTTTTATCTTACCTGTAGCTGGTCCGATTTGATCGGTCAACACCACTCTATGCTTGAACAAGGTATTTTGTGGCTCTATTTTAGGAGAGAGTGAGACTCTCCCAATACCAGTTTCTCAATACATACCGCCAAGAATATTAATGAATTTGATTAAAGGAGAATGAGTGGTTAGGAGAGTAATTAATGGGGGAACCATTTCAAACTATATTAGTAAATGGAGATTAAAAGTTAAGATTAAATCATCTAAGATTAAACTGGTTAACCATTTATAATGATACTCGAGTTCTAACCCCGTCCCGGAACAGAGTTTGTATTCTACGTTTATATAATTTAAATATTTAGTTTTTTTTGGAAATAAAAATATGTGATCAAATATATTAAATTAAAGTCAATTAAATTACATTATAAAATATTTAATTTAATTTCTTTCATATAAATCTTTACATACTTATTATATTTCAACATTGGTGGAAATTAATACAAAAATGGTGATGCATTTATTTATTTTATTTATTTTTTATTAGGAAAGGAATTAGATAGGTCACTAACAAACTAGTGACCGCCCTAGGGCATCCTGACGGATGAGGGTTAAGAAATCCAAGTCATCTGCAAGTGGAACGGAAGATACACGTCGGAAAGAGCCAGCGATGAAGTCAGCTACAGAATTGCGCTCACGGTAGATGTGAGTAATACTCCAATCCTGGAAATGAGCCAACAAACAGTGGATGTCCGCACGCAACACTTCAATCTCCCACGGACAGCGCTAGTCGCCGAGCACGGCCTTGACCAGCTGCAAGTTATCGCCTTCAATCTGGATCCGGGGAATGCCATGACAAATGGCCTCGAGAAGTCCCTGGCGTAAGGCGATGGTCTCGGAGATCAAAACAGACTGTCGACCGATCAGTCATCCGTCGAACGAGATGGGAGAGCCGTTGGAGTCCCTAAGTATGAACCCAAAAGTAGCCACACCATCTGCACACACAACATGGTGATGCATTTATTTGACCAAAATGAATAACTTTACTAAGATTTTAATTTAATTTTAATGAATTACTTAATTATTTAATTTTAGGATTAATATTTAGATAAGAATATTAATATAATATTTTAATTTTAAGAATGATTTTGTTATAATATACATACTTATACTCCTGATCGAGTGAATACCAACTTGAATTTTATTTGTTTTGTTTTTCTAATCTACAACTAAATTATATATTACTAAAAGGTACCATTAAGATATTTAATTTTAAATTTTTTATAAGGATATTTATTGGTAAAAATTCTTATATTTGTTTGATTTCTTAATTTCAACTAATGGGGGCATTTTATGTTGCCAATTTTTTTTATTAATTGGATTTTATAAATTAATGAGACACCTATGAGGACAAGAGGGACAACTTTATATGTTGTTAAGATTAGAATACCAACATCTTCTGTATATTTTTTATTTTTTAGAAATGTTTAAGTGTTTGGAAATCATGATATGTGTTTAAGCATACTAAATGATTTCATTTTGAAATACCATAATTAATTTATACAAAAAAAATACAATATTAGAATCGTACATATATAAATTATTTGGTCAGTTAATTAGTGAATACCAATTTAAGATATGCGAATTTTTTTCATCTTAATTTAGTACTCAAAGTGTTATTTTTGTTTTCATTACTTAATCTATCCCTACTTTTTAAGTTTATTATTGTTTAATTAATTTTTTCATACTTATATGAAAATGGTTCTCGTGCACATGAAATTGTGAATAACCGACAATGATATTGTAACTTTCATATGTTTTCCATACAATACATATTATCTATTATTTTATTTTAAAATAACATAATTTGAAGTTCTTAACGGAAGTGAATAGTCAATTGTAAATTTTTATTTAATTTGTTTTAGAATTTTTTATATATATTTGTCGTATTTCAATATTGGTAGAAATTCAATACAAAAGGATATGATATTCATATTGATCACTAAGAATAACTTTATTGGTTGTTAAAATTATACTCCCTCCGTTTTAAAATTATTTTCATTTTAGACTCTTTTTTTAATTTCAAATATTGTCATTTTAGATTTTTTTTCCACTTACTTTACAATTGTACCCTTGTATTTATTGTTACTTTTTAATAAAGGTGGGAAGAATTGTTAGTTAACATATTGGAAAATGAAACAAAATAGAACAAAAAACTAGGGACATATATTTCTATTTGATATTTTTTCTTAAAAAGTGTGAAATTGTCTAAAATGACAATTGTTCTGAAACAGAGGGAGTACATTCTATTCTAGATTCACTACAAAAAAAAGCGAATTTAGCGACCATATTTCTGGTCGCTAAATGCAAAATCTGGTCGCTAAATGCATTTAGCGACCATATTATGGTCGCTAAAAATGGTTGCTAAAAGGCCGGTCGCTAACCACTTGGCGATCATATGGTCGCTAAAATTATCGACCACAACGACCATATGGTCGCTCAATTTAGCGACCATATGGTCGCTATTTAGCGACCATGGTCGCCGTTGGTCGCCACCAATGCGGCGACCAATTTGGCGACCACAGCGACCACCTGGTCGCTGATTTTAGCGACCATATGGTCGCTAATTAGGGACCATATGGTCGCTAATTAGGGACCATATGGTCGCTCATTGTGGCAAAACAACGCACGGGGGACGCCCTCCTCTGGTTCAAAGCGCACGATCGTGCGCCTACGGTGCACGATCATGTTGTAAATTAGCGACCACTTGGTCGCTAATGTTTTTTTAATTTAAAAAAAAATAATTATGAAATATTATAAATAATTACAAATTAATATAAATAATTAATATTTAATGATTCATTAATTACTAAAAATTCATTAATTTGCATAAATTTGAATAATTTACATACATAAATTCATTAATTTACAATAATTTACATACATAAATTCATTAATTTACATAAATTAAAATAATTTACAATAATATAATAAAACTACGCTAATCTATACGGCTTCGCCGGAGCCGTCGTCGTCGCCGGAGCCGTCGGGACCGGATCGGCGGGACGATCCCTCACCCCCTTGGGACCGACGCATAAACTCCTCGAACTTCGCCATCTTACTCTTGAGCTCATCCACATCTTGCCTAAGGCTGACGTTTTCCTGCGATAATTCCGCCACCCGAGGAGCTGGACGACGCGGTGCCGTCAATCGGTCGCCGTAAAACTCATGGGCTGCATTGCCAAGGCCGAAGACGGCATCTTCCGGGCCCACCCCCCCAGCGGCCGTAAGAAAGGCATCACACTGGTCCTGAAAGGACGGCGGGGTGCCCGTTTCCGCCGACCTCTGGGTGAGGATCTCCTGGGTCCGAGTCTAATCACGCAAATAATTAAAAATAAAACAACAACAACAACAATAACAACAAATCGAAAACAACAACAATCAACAACAAGAACAACAAACAACAACTAAACCATTTACAACATCAACAACAAAAATCAACAACAACAACACCATTTAGCGACAAAAAACAACAACTAAAGTGTTTACATTTACAACAACAACAACAACAAATCAACAACAACAACATCAAAAATCAAGAACAAAATTCAACAACAACAACAACAACTTCTCAATCAAATCAAGAATAACAACAAACAACAAAAAACAACAACAACAACAACAACAACAACAACAACAACAACAACAACAACAACAACAACAACAACAACAACAACAACAACAACAACAAACAACAACAACATCAACATCAACAACAAACAACAACAACATCAACATCAACATCAACAACAACAACAAACAACAACAACATGAACAAACACACAGCAACAACAACACAACACCAACACCAACATCAACAACAAACAACATCAACAACAACAACAAACAACAACAACAACAACATCAACATCAACATCAACATCAACATCAACAACAAACAACAACAACATCAACAAACACACAACAACAACACAACAACATCAACATCAACAACAAACAACATCAACAACAACAACAAACAACAACATCAACATCAACATCAACATCAACAACAAACAACAACAACAACAACAACAACAACAACAAACAACAACAACTAAACCAAAAAACAACAACAACAACAACAACAACAACAACAAAAATCAACAACAACAACAACAACAACAACTTCTCAATCAAATCAAACAACAACAACAACAACAACAACAAACACACAACAACAACACAACACCAACACAACACCAACTCCTTTTCAAATTGAGGAAAATGAGGAAAAATAATCAAGACTTAAAACGATTAAGGACGACCGCTCGTCTATAAAATGCCGATCGGCGCCCTGCGTGTGCTTCTCGATGAGAAGCTCGAGAGGCGAAATGCGGCGTTGCAGGTGTTGCTCCTACGAAATTCATTAAGGGTGTTACGAACTATTAAAAAAAACTAACTTAATTTAATTTTAATCAAATTAAGATAAAATACTTACCAAGCGACGCATGGTGTCGAGGTGGGACCTCGAACCACTACTGTGGTTCGCCGGATTGGCATTCCGAATTGCCTTCTGGCGGGCACACTTGGCTTTGAAATCATATGTGGCCCAATCCGTCGTCTGCCACTTCTCCCAAGTGGCGGATTAGATGAAGCTCGGCCTCTTCCCGTTACATCGATGCTTCCCAATCAAGTCATCGTATCTCTTCTTCGCTCTCTTCTCCCACAGCAACCGGACAGACTCGACGTCCATACCCGGCTGGGAGTCATCCCATCTAAAGTGCGTCTAATTAAATCCAACAAACAATTAATTAAAAATAGTAATTAATTAATGCGGAAATTGTAAAAAGAAATACAAAAAAGATAAAATTTACCTTCCAAGCATCAAACCAACGTTGCTTCGACGTGGCAGAGGCAAAGTCGAACTGCGACGCCCTATCGTCGGGTTGACTTTGTATGATGCTTGTCGACCAACGCGACACCACTCCCGACGACTGCAAGCTGCGAGATTGCAAAACACATGTTATAACATATTTACAAGTAAGAAAAGACTTTAAATATTAATTTTGTCTAAGAAGAAATTGTACGTACCACCCGCCAACAATAGAAAGATCCCAAATGCGTTTGGGATCGATCCCTCCTTTACTCAATCCCGATGAGGACGCGGACGTAGTGGCCCGAGACTCCTCCGCTTGTGTGCCCGCCTCCTCTGTACTAGGACGGCGGGCCCCGTCGTCCTCGGACAAATGTGGTGTGTCCGTGTTGGTTTCCTCGGACGAGTGATCGTTCGGCTCATCCGGACGAGGACCTAGTCCACGTCGGCGTGATCTTCCGGCCATAATAACACAACTAAAAAACAAATAATTCAATACAAATTCATTTTTCACAACATTTGCACAATAACATTCAATTTCATTCAAACTTGACAAATGAATAATCAACATTCAATTTCTATCAATTTTTCTCAACAATCAACTTGTTCTAATTCATTCAAACTCTATCAATTTCATTCAAATTCTATCAATTTTTCTCAACAATCAACTTGTTCTAATTCATTCAAACTCTATCAACAACAACAATCAATTTAATCCAATTTTTTTCCAAATCAAACTCTATCTCAATCAATCAAATTTTGTTCAAACAATTTCTAAAACAACAACAACAACAACTAACCAATAACAACAACAAGCTACAACAACAACTTCTCAATCATATTTTCTCAAATTCAACAACAACTAAACCATAACCCCTAAACAACTACAACTAATCAATTTCTCAAATTTTCTCAAATTCAACAACAACATCAACTAAACCCTAACCCCTAAACAACATCAACTAATTAATTTCTCATTCAACAACAAAAACTAACCCCTAACCCCTAAACAATACCAATTTTCTCAATCAATTTCTCAATCAATCAAACAATAAATACCTAAATCTACAACAACTCTAAAAATTAAACACTTACATGAAAATGGCGGGGTGTAGGTGGCGGAGACGGGGCGGAGACGGGCGGCAAAGGAGGCGGCGGCGCTGGAGGAGGGCGGCGCAGGAGGAGGCGTAGGTGCGGGCGGCGCAGGAGGAGGCGCAAGCGCAGGTGCGGGAGGCCCATAAAACGGGTGGCGGCGCAGGAGGAGGCGCACGAGGCGGAGAAGGGATACCAACGGCGGCGGCGATGTCTAGATCTCGAAAGAGGAACGAAGGGGACAAAGGGCAGAGAAGGCGGAAATGACGAAGGAGAACCCGTGTTCTCCTTTTTATTCAGGGTTAGCGACCATATGGTCGCTAACTGTAAGCGTTTTTATTCAGCGACCATATGGTCGCTATTCGTTCTTGGCGACCATATGGTCGCAAATCGAAAAATTCCGCGAAAAATCGAATTTTCAGATTTTTCCCTCCACGTGGCGCCATAAAATTCATTCTTGGCGACCATATGGTCGCTATTTACGAAATTAAATCAAACTCCGCGCTAAAAAACCAAATTTCGAGCTAAAATTTTAAATATAACGACCATATGGTCGCTAAAATTATTCTAGGTCGCGACCATGTGGTCGCTATATTGCTATAGTGGAGACATTACATTTAAACAAACACTTTCTACCAACAATATATGGTAAATCGGAACTACAATCCATCTCAGTAAATCGGAATATATGGTAAATGATAATAACTTCATTGATTTCAAACGAAACCAAGTTACAAACAACTTTATTGGTTCCAAACGAAACCAAGTTACAAACAACTTTATTGGTTCCAAACGAAACCAAGTTACAAACAACTTCATTGCTTCCAAACGAAACCAAGTTACAAACACTTGCGACCTATGTACATTAAACGAAGTGACAAACAACTAAATCAAACAACACAAAAGTGAAGCTTTTATGTGGAAACATAAACAAACAACTACAATTAATGCACTCTCATGTTGTACGTGGAATATAAACCGCCCGGATCTCAGCACCTTCGAGCATGCGAAGCTGCACAACCGTTTCCATAGCTGCAATGCGAGCAGTGATGTCGTCGCCGTTCAAGAAAAAACGGCTAAAACCTGGTGGTGCTCCCCCGAGAGATACTGTCCAATCATCGATGACTAGTCCTAATTAGAGATTTGGTGCGGCGCTCCATTCGGTTCTTGTCTCCCTGTCCCCACGCACAATGGAGAAATTGATGACTTCAGGAGCTAAGGCGGTCGTTCGCCTGGTAAACGATCTCCTCTGAGCCATTTGAGGAAGGAAGTTTTAGGTCGGATTTGAGGTGAGGATGAGTTTGAGGTGAAGATGGGGAGTTCTCACTGGGAAGGTATTTCAGCATTGGAGATGGTTATCTCCTTTTATGGTTGGAAAGGATGGCAAAACAATAGTATTTTCAGAAAAGTGAATGGCAAAACAATAGTGTTATCAGAAAAGTGAATGACAAATTACAACAATAGTGTTATTAGAAAAGTGAATGACAATACATGTTGAAACAATAGTGTTATCAGAAAAGTGAATGACAATTCTGATTACATGTCTTCCTCATCTGTATCCGTCTCACTCTCAAACTCACCCTCAGACGTTTCAGTAGACGTCTGATGTTCGTGTTTTTAGTATAGTTTTTAGTATAGTTTTTAGTAGGTTTTCTTTGTTTACTAGGTTTAGTTTTGATAAAATTAGGTTTAGTTTTGTGTGTTTTTGGATGGTTTTGCATATTTTCATAGAAAGTATGGAAGCTACTCTATTTTGTGTATTTTGTAGGTTTTACCAAGGAAAAGGTGCTATATGGAGCTGAATTTGGAGCGCTACAATGAAAGACGGAGTAATACAAGTATGGAGAAGTCAGAGTCCAGGTTTTACGAGATGAAGTGTGGAAGAAACCAAGCCCAGGCTCGTTAACGAGGCTGTGATGGCTCGTTAACGAGGCCACGTGATAGAAATTTCGAGGGTTGACTTTGTAACTCACCGATCCTGTGCGGGAAATTATTTCCGTGTCGGTAGAGTATCTTTTTATAATTTTTAGGGTTATTATATTATGTATTTTAGGTCTTTCTATCTTTCTAGATTTTATTTCTATCTTTTTAGATTTTATTTCTATCTTTTAGGAAAGTTTTTTTTATCTTCTAGCCTTATTAGTTTTTAGCCTTTTTAGTATAAATAGCCCTTTTGTTTAGCATACAAGGGGGGATCGACATAGAGAGAAGAGGAAGAGCCGAGAGAGGATCGGAGTCGAGTCAGAGGTCGGTGAACGAGAGTTACCGAGTTCGTTGATCGAGATTTTGGTTCGGTGCTTTGTATTTTTTCGGTTTCTTCTGAATTTCTGTAAGACAATATTTTGTTATTAATTTGAGTAGTGTTTTGTTTTCAAAGATTTCTTTTGTTGAATTTATTTTCTTAGTTATGATTAGTGAGTAGTCTTCTTTTCTAGGATCGAGGTTAAGCCCGACATAGTTAAGCATGTTTGATGAGTAAGATTGTGTGTTGAATGTCTTTTATCCATTATTGAGATTGTTTGTTGAGCTTATACCAAGATGAAAGTTGAGGTAATTTGAGTTTTTAACTTGATTGAAAGAGAAAGTTAGTAACTTGAAGGTTGATATTGTTTGAATACGAAAGTTTCAAGCTTTAGATCCAAAACAAGCAATTAAAGTGAATTGGGTTACGAAAGTAGGTTAATTTACTTGATAGTCAACGAAAGTTGATGACTCTATCTATTTAAAGGCATGATCTATTCTTCTTACAAGTTTATATGCATGACTATGTTGTGGTGTCCCTAGTCCTAGATCTTTGTTTTTATTTGAATTATCTTAAGTGAATTTCGTTGCTGAGTTAGTTGGCTCGGTACCGAACTTATTTAGGTCGTTAGATTGAGTCTTTTGTGTACGATGGTTCGTTAACAACCCTGACAACGTCGTTAACAAGGCTGCTTGTGAGTGTTTTTATTTGATTTTTTTTTTTAGTAATTGATAAACGAACAACCTTGCTTCCTGTGGAACGATCCTGACCTCCCTATACTCAACGAGGTCTTGATTATAAATTTATTTGTTGTCAAGAAACCCTCTCAACAAATTGGCGCCCTTCCCGGGGAAGCAACGTGTTTGTTTGTTTATCTGTGGGTCCGGGAATAGCCCGACCCCGTTTTTGTTTTTAATTTTTGTTTTCTCTGTCTGTTTTCTCAGCGTGTGCCGGTAGGACGACGAAGGCTCGAATTTGATAACACTGGTTATTTCTCAGAACACGAACGTTCCCTGCACCGTAGACTCCGAGAAAACCGAGCCATGGCCACATCTGAAGAGATGGCTCATCAAATGGAAGACCTCCGAAATCAGATGGAGGCGTTAAAAACTGAGAAAGAAGGCGCTTCTGCTGAGGCTGAGCGTCACCGAGCAGCTAATGCTCGTCTACAAGAGGAGCTTAATGCCTATCCGAGGAATGCAAAACAGTACATGCATCCAGAACTGTGGGTGCCAGAGTCCCCGATTGTGCTTCCGGAGATAGAGAAATCCTTTGAGATCAAGTCTCAATTCATATCCTTAATTAAACGGGCTCAGTTTGAAGGGAAACCTACTGAGTGCCCTATGGAGCATATTAGAAATTTTCTTGATTTATGTGACACCATAGTTGTTGAAGGTGTCTCACTAGAATATGTTTTGTTAAAAGCTTTCAGGTGGTCTCTTGTTGGAAAGGCCCTGAGTTGGTTGGAGAGCCTACCTCCTAAGTCTATCAGGACTTGGAAGAACATGTATGATCAATTTCTTACAAAATTCTTCCCTCCTGCCAAGACAACGGAGTTGAGGAAACGCATCACCTCCTATCACCAGCTGCCTAATGAAACCTTTGTTGAAACATGGGAAAGATTCAAAGAGATGCTTAGACAATGCCCCACTCATGGGCAACCTTTATATGTTTTGCAAGAAATCTTTTTCCAGGGTATCAACGCAGAGACCAAGAACCGCATCAACACGCATACTGCGTGCAGTTTTATAGAGATGGATCCTACGATTGCATGGGAACTACTGGATAAGCTGTCCAATTATGATGCCATGTATGGAACCCAGCAGACCCCACAACCCTAGAAACGTCTCTACATGCCTAACCGAGACGAAGTTGACCTGGATGTTAAAAATCAATTCTTGCAAGATGAGGTCAACCGTCTGAAGAAGCAGGTAAGTTTTCTGAAATCCTCTCAATCATGTCAAGAATGTGGTTCTTCTACAATAGTACATCTGCTTGCACTAACATAGAGCAGGTTAGAGCCGCGGAGACAATAGCTGAGATGAATTATATGAGAGGACCATACAGGAACCTGGTTAGCTATAATGATAGGTCAAACAACTATCAAGGATGGGGCAATCAGAATACCAATCAAAACTATGCAGTGCCTCCACCAGATAGACGACTTGCACCTTATCGACCTCCAGGCCATCAGGAGCCACCATCATGGGTTCAAGGATTACAGGAAGGCATTAACGGAGTGACCAACAAGGTTAACGAAGTTCAAGCCAACCTAAACCAACAAAATAAAAGATGGGGAGAGTTCGATATATGGAAGCAGAGTGTTGATTCCCAACTAGGGAACCTCGCTGCCCAAATTCCGAGACCACAAGGGCAACTCCCGGGCCGCCCCGAGGAGAACCCTAGGGGACAAATAGCAGCGGTGCACCTTAGGAGCGGGAAGACATTGCCGGAGCGAGTCCAAGCTGAGAAAAAGGAGGAAGAGGACGTCACCAAATAGCTCGTTAACGAGCCAGTGAGGGCAATTAACGAGCCCATATACCAAGGTGACGAGGTGACGAGGTTTCCTGACGACCCTACCCCAGGTAAGTCTTCTAAACCGAGCCTTCCTCTCAACTCCAGGGTAGTTAACGACCCCATCAGGGTCGGTAACGACCCGCCGAGCATACCTGACGATCCTAGTATCGACCCGGTAGCACCACCCCTCGAGCCTAACCTGGTTCCGAGAATGGTGAAATCTCTTCCATTTCCAACTAAGAAATCTATGGACTCTACTGAGAGTAAGTTCAAGCGTTTCGTAAAGATTCTTCAGGGCATTAATATTTCCATCCCATTCGCTGAGGCCCTAAGCGAAATGCCGGCTTACACAAAGTTTTTGAAGGATATTCTTAGCACGAAAAGATCCATTACATAGTTGCAGGATGAAGTCAGATCAATAGCTCTACCAGAAAAGCTAGGAGACCCAGGGAGATTTGCAATAACGATCGGCATAGGCAACCACAAGTTCAAAGCTTTATGTGATCTGGGCGCCAGTGCTAGTTTAGTTCCTCTCTCAATCTGGTCTAAAGCTAATATGGGACCACTAGAGCCGGTAGATATGAATCTGTACATGGCAGATGGATCATGTGTCAAGGCCACAGGAGTCGTGGACGACTATCCTATTCAAGTCGGAATATTCTTTATACCGAATGATTTCATCGTCCTCGATATGCCTGAAGACCCTCATGTCCCCATAATTCTTGGCAGACCATTTTTATCCACAACAGGTGCAAGAGTTGATGTGCGGAAAGGACTCCTCACTTTTGATATTGGAGAGGAACGGGTGGAATTCAACTTGGATCAGAATGCCAATGACCCAATTGCAGTCGCACAAATCGAGTTGACTCAACCAGAACTCGATTCAGCCGTCCCTACCAAGCCTCATTGGCCAATCACCGAGTACCACGTACAATAATACAACCAAGGTAAGTACTCTAACTATGAATCTACTAAAGATGGTCATTCCTTATCTTTTGTTTCTACACCATGCCCCATCATATGCACTACAGAGGAGTCCAAACTACCTTGGTTTTCGGATTTCACTAACCATCATATAGGAATACCGGGCATACTAATAGAAGAAAAGGGACCTAATTTAGCAACTCAAGCACACAAAAGCTGCAAAGCTAATTATAGGGTACCTCAAGACCCCAACATAGCTACATGGGAGCCACCTTGAATCAAAGAAGTACGTCGGGCTGACGACGTTAAAAATAGCGCTTACGGGAGGCAACCCGCTTTTTAGTATAGAATTAGATTTTTTTTTCTTTTTCTTTTCTTTTCTTTTTAGAATCTTTTTCTTAGCTTTCTTTTGAGTTCTTTTTTTAGGATAGAAATTAGGATTAAATTTTGAGCTAACAAGACGCAGGAGAATGGATCGAAAAATCACTTCAAGAGGCTATGGTGGCTCGTTAACGACCCACCCAGGGTCGTTAACGACCCGGTCCAAACGACCCGATTCGGCAAAACGGGCAGTAAGTTTTTTTAACCTAGTCTATCTTTTTACTACCCTAGCCGCCGCCCCCCTCTACCCCTTCCTATCCCTACCCTCTCCTATATAACCCTTCTACCCCTCCCACAACTCTTTCACTCTCAAAATTCTCCAAACTCCAAACTTCTCAAAAAAAACTCAACCAAAGATCTTGAAGAGTCCCACCACCGATCGGAATCCCTCACCAACCACCGAGTAGACGTCGTTACCGAAGCCCGGAAACCCTTCCTCCCACCGACGAAGAACCGAGTTTTCGTTAGCCCGCTTTCACCGAGCTCGTTAATCACCCAAATTTCGACCCTTTGTTCTTCAATTTTTCGATTCTCCGGTATGATTTCTAAACCCTAACTCAAAATTGCATGATTAGAATTGAGTTCATATAGAGGATAGATGTCATGATTCGATTTTGCCCAAGAAAGTTTGATTTTGCTTAGTAATTCTAGATCTAGAGAAGGATATTCATGTTAGATATCTCATTGAGAAATGTTGATTGTGAAAAGCATGAATTTTTCTTGTTCTAAGTATCAAGCTACAAACTTAGCATGTCAAAATTTCGGGTAAATTTAGCATGAGCGGGATGGGTAATTGAGCAAGTATGGGGTGTGTATTTCCGATTGTGTGACTAAGTGAAGGAGTGTAGAGGATTGCATGCTTGATTTTGGCTTGATTTTTAAGATAGATTAAAACTCGGAATTCTGCAATTTTGTTCTCGGAGGCTCGTTAACGACCCACCCAGGCTCGTTAACGACCCTGCGTGGCCTCAAAGATCAATCCAGTCCAGATTCGTAAACGACCCAATTGGGTAGTTAACGAATAATTCTGAGGGTATTTCGAGACCAAGTATGGGGTCTCTTGCCTATCTATTTTGAGTGGATCTTATCTTGGAAAATTCTTGATTATTTTATAGATCTCATGGCAAGTTCAAGCAGACCCGCTACCCGAGCTCAGAAGAAGAGAAGGAACCAGAGGTCCCCATCTCCACCTCGCATGGACAACGTTATTTTGAGTACTTAAGGCTAAGTGCATCGATACCATGCCATTCTAGAGAAGGACCACAACACCCATTGGTTCTCAAAGTCCAGTGCTATAAACACGGGGATCTACACGGACGTCAAGGAGGCCTTCCTTATCCTTGGTGCATCCCATCTCCTGAAGAAGGAGAATTTACCACACTATCCGGCCCTCACATCCGAGTTTTTGGCCACTCTAGAGACTAGCTTCCCGTCGAAGACTTCGGCGGGACGAATCCGGTTTCGGCTCGGTAATGTGAGCCGTGAGTTCACCATGGCAGAGTTCAACGCAATCCTAGAGCTTCCAAATCCGTCTAGAGACTACAGCTTGAAAGACTACAGGGTGACTAGGACATGGAGCTACATCACTATGGAAGAACAATCCTCCACAGCGGCATTATCTGGGACAAGCATCATCAACCCCATCTTCAGGATCATTCTCTGAGTCCTAGCCGCTATGTTTTGGCCAAAGAGAGAGTTGAACAGGCCAACGAGGACGGAAGTTGCTTGTCTCCGCACCATCCTTTTCGAGGAGCCCGACCCCTTGAATTTGGGGTATGAATGGCTCTACTACGTCGAGAAATCAACCAAGTCCAAGGAAGTTTGGTGTGGCAACTTGGTTAGCCTTTTGGCTAAAAACCTCGGCATCGACCTTACTCGATACACACCGGCTCACGCTCAACTCCTCAACAAGAACTATTGGTATAGCTCCGGTATTTTCATTCAAGCCGAGGGAGGATTCAAAGTAAAAGTTCAAGATCACCTCGTTAGACCCACCCTCGACAAGTTGGAGCTACTCTACGTACCAAATTGGTACGAGGCGTGGGAGGGGCATGTTTACCCGTTAAAGCCCAAGCCGGAGGATGAGCTATCACTTCGGCCGTGTGAGACAAGATTTGAGCGAGAAGGTGAAGCAATGGATGAAGATGAAGATGAGGATACCAAGGTAGTTGGCGATGACACTAAAGAAGCCGATACCGAGGGAGGTACTGAGGATCTTAACCTCGAGGATGAAGACCTCGACACGGAAGTTTTGGGCACCAACGTCCTCGTTGACGAGCCTACGAGGTTCGTTAACGACCATTTCCAGCCGCCTTCCTATACTTCTAACGAGGCACCCAACTTCGTTAACGAGGACCCGAGGACCACTACCGACCCACCACCAGCTCCTACCGACCCTCATTCCTATGGACTCATGCCATACAACCCGGTTCTGTACCAAGATCATTTCTAGCCTCACTATCCACCACCTCCTCCGCCTGAGTACACAGGATCGAGTATGCCACCACCATGGGCCGAGGATCTTTCTGCTCAGATGCAGCAGCTTCACCTCCAACAGGACCATATTCATCGGAGGATGGACAGATGGGAGACTGTCTATTCTGCTCGCATGTCGATAGAGGATGAGAGGCATCGTCAAAGAGAGGCAGATGATGCTGAGCGTTGGAGGACGATGTATGACTTCATGGGTACCTTTGACCACTACTTTCCTCCACCAAACCAGTGATTCAGCCTGAAGATGAAGTTTTTCCTTGTTTTCCACTTTTGAGACTTTGTAAGTTTTTATGTTTGTTTTTTTTTCTTTTTCTTCTTTTATCTTTGTTTGTTTTCTTTTCTATTTCTTTTCCTTCTTCTTATTTTTCTTACAGTGGGGACATTGTAATTTTAAGTATGGGGTGGGAAAAAATAGAAAACTTGTTGTCGTAGTGTTTTATGTGTTCTGAGTAGTTCTCTATTCTCTAAAAAATGAAAAAAAAAGAGGAAAATTAGAAAAAAAATCGGGAAAAAAGAGTTTTAGAATTGATAGATATCCCTTTCTTAGGTTCTATGATAGTAATTGCTAGCTTAATCATATAATTCTTTGCAATCATGTCTTTAAAAGTATAGCCGGAATCTTTAACTTCAAATTGTTTTTTAGAAGAAGATAGCATTTGATGAAATTGAGCACATATACTTTATAGCATAAGTTATGCAATCCAACAAAAATAATTACCTAGTAAGGAATTTTTGGCCTTATAGGGAGAACATCAATAAATCCTTCTTCTTTTCTTGTGTGATTTACTCTCTATATGCATATTATCTCTTGGAATTGTGATGGTTATCTATTTCTTGAGACCCGTATGGGATTTATAGTTCATTACTTGTGAGAATCATATGATGGAGAACTTATTTTTATAAGCCCTATTATTCCTTATCCACCTTTACATGATCCTTCTTTTGATAGCCAATTCTAGCCTGAAGCTTTTATTTTTAGATCCACAAAAATTTCCCTAGCCGAGATAAGCTTGACCCTATCCGGGGATTAGGACTTAGATTGGAGAGGTATTTTTGTTGAGTGTAAAAAAAGGGGAGTGACATATAATGTTTGCTGTGATTGAGAGATTATTGGGAAGGATAGATTGGAAGTCTCTTGTTTTACTTGTAATAAGAAAGATCTCTTGATGAGCAAAAGGTGCACAAAATAAAGTTATTTGTTGGAGATAAGGAGAAAGAAATGATGGAAGAATACACGATGAAGCTCGTTAACTACCCTGAAGTGGGCTCGTTAACGAGGCAGCGAAGAGAAGAAAGAAGTTTGAAGTGCATATGTGTTTATAGATAATATCAGAGATTCTTTTAGTTCTTATGAGACTTTCTAGGATATGTTGGGTAAGTAAAGAGAGTGTGCATAATGAGAGAGTGAGTTTGGTATATGTTTTTATGAGAGTTTTTGTTTATGTGTGAGTTTTTAAGAGTCTTTGATTCCCGGATATTATTAGCACCACATAGCCAAAATATTTTCCATGCCTTATTTGTCATTACCAAGCCCCATTACAACCCGACCGAATGAAAGCTTCTATGAAGTTTTTCATTGAGCCCCCTAAGTTGCTCTTGATGATTTTTTTGCTTGTTTTGACAAATCTTGGGTGGAGAGTATTGGTGATATAAGTTCCAATTTCTATGAGTTTTTGTATATAAGATGAGTTGAGAGATTGAATTTATAAGCCTAAACACTTGAGAGTTGAGTGAAACACATTATATCCCTTGTGAGGTTGGATTGTATTTTCTTATGTCTATTTGGTGCATATATGTGTGATGACATTAATAAACCTTTGTTATATTTTTCTCATGTGTAGGTGTTGCTTTTTACAGGATGGCTATATCTTGATAAGTATGTTCGTTTGGTTTTGGTTATTGTTTAGTGATTGCTTGAGGAAAAGCAAGTCTAAGTATGGGGTATTTTGATGTTCGTGTTTTTAGTATAGTTTTTAGTAGGTTTTCTTTGTTTATTAGGTTTAGTTTTGACAAAATTAGGTTTAGTTTTGTGTGTTTTTGGATGGTTTTGCATATTTTCATAGAAAGTATGGAAACTACTCTATTTTGTGTATTTTGTAGGTTTTAGCAAGGAAAAGGTGTTATATGGAGCTGAATTTGGAGCGCTACAATGAAAGACGGAGGAATACAAGTATGGAGAAGTCAGAGTCCAGGTTTTACGACATGAAGTGTGGAAGAAACCAAGCCCAGGCTCGTTAACAAGGCTGTGAGGGCTCGTTAACGAGGCCACGTGATAGAAATTTCGAGGGTTGACTTTGTAACTCACCGATCCTGTGAGGGAAATTATTTCCATGTCGGTAGAGTATCTTTTTATAATTTTTAGGGTTATTATATTATTTATTTTAGGTCTTTCTATCTTTCTAGATTTTATTTCTATCTTTTTAGATTTTATTTCTATCTTTTAGGAAAGTTTTTTTTATCTTCTAGCCTTATTAGTTTTTAGCCTTTTTAGTATAAATAGCCCTTTGTTTAGCATAGAAGGGGGGATCGACATAGAGAGAAGAGGAAGAGCCAAGAGAGCCGAGAGAGGATCGGAGTCGAGTCGGAGGTCGGTGAACGAGAGTTACCGAGTTCGTTGATCGAGATTTTGGTTCGGTGCTTTGTATTTTTTCGGTTTCTTCTGAATTTCTGTAAGACAATATTTTGTTATTAATTTGAGTAGTGTTTTGTTTTCAAAGATTTCTTTTGTTGAATTTATTTTCTTAGTTATGATTAGTGAGTAGTCTTCTTTTCTAGGATCGGGGTTAAGCCCGGCATAGTTAAGCATGTTTGATGAGTAAGATTGTGTGTTGAATGTCTTTTATCCATTATTGAGATTGTTTGTTGAGCTTATACCAAGATGAAAGTTGAGGTAATTTGAGTTTTTAACTTGATTGAAAGAGAAAGTTAGTAACTTGAAGGTTGATATTGTTTGAATACGAAAGTTTCAAGCTTTAGATCCAAAACAAGCAATTAAAGTGAATTGGGTTACGAAAGTAGGTTAATTTACTTGATAGTCAACGAAAGTTGATGACTCTATCTATTTAAAGGCATGATCTATTCTTCTTACAAGTTTAAATGCATGACTATGTTGTGGTGTCCCTAGTCCTAGATCTTTGTTTTTATTTGAATTATCTTAAGTGAATTTCGTTGCTGAGTTAGTTGGCTCGGTACCGAACTTATTTAGATCGTTAGATTGAGTCTTTTGTGTACGGTGGTTCGTTAACGACCCTGACAACATCGTTAACAAGGCTGCTTGTGAGTGTTTTTATTTGATTTTGTTTTTTTTTTTTAGTAATTGATAAACGAACAACCTTGCTTCCTGTGGAACGATCCTGACCTCCCTATACTTAGTGGGGTCTTGATTATAAATTTATTTGTTGTCAAGAAACCCTCTCAACAACCCGACTGAAAACCCGCTACAACCCGACCCGATTGACCCGTGACCCATAACGAAACTGAACCCGAACACGCCCGACCCGGTTGATAGGTCTAACGACAACGCACCTCGCCTCCCTCTTTCACTTTCTCTTTCTCCTGCCCGTCGAGTATCTCATCCGGATTGCCGCCGCTCAACCGTCGTCTGCTCCAGCCACCGTCTCCGCCCTTCTCTCACCCCTTGTCCATGTAAGTGAACTTTGATGAATTAGAATTTTGGGTTTGAATTTAATTGTTGTTTGAGTTTAGGATTTTCGATTGAAATTTAATGAATTATTGAGATAATTGATGTTACAGTTGTAGTTTAGGGTTTAATTGATGAATGTGCTAATTTTTTTATTGTGGGTTTTATGATTTTTTGAATTATTTTTGGATTGATGAGTTGATAAATTAGATAGAATTGATGAATTTGTAGTTTGTAGTTCTTAGTTGAATTGATGAATTGTTAGATTGATGAATTAATGAATTTGATTGAATTATTGTTGGATTGATGAATTTTCAAGGGAAATTGATGAAAGAGTTGATTTTGTAGTTGAATTCATGAACGAGTTAAATTGATAAGTTGATTAGGGAGATGAATGAGTTGATTGAATTGGTGTTGTTGTTGTTGTTGTTGTTGTTGTTGTTGACTTGTTGTGGTGGTTGTTGTTGTGATTGTGCTTGTTGTTGTGTTTGTTGTGGTTGTTGTTGTGGTTGTTGTTGTTGTTGTTGTTGTTGTTGTTGTTGTTGTTGTTGTTGTTGTGATTGCGGTTGTGTTTGCGGCAGCAACTGTTGTTGTGGTTGCTATTCTTGAATTTAGGAATGATTATGTTGATTGTTGAATTTTTTGTTGAAATTATAGATAATTGTGGAATTTTTTGTTGAAATTATAGATAATTGTGGAATTTTTGTTGACTTTTGGAATGGTTGTCATGACTTTTGGATGCATTAGTTGAATTTTAGTTGATTGTAAATTTAATTTTGTTGATTTTGATTTTAGTTCATTTTTTTTCATTTATCTATACATAGTATGACCCCACGACGTTTACGAGGCCCTCGTCCGGACGAGGCCACACCCTCCGACACTTCACCGTCGGACGATGTGCCCTGGTTCGAGGCAACACATTCGAACACAACCCACTTGTCCGAGGATGCCGAATCCAGTCTCCCTTAGGAGACGGGCAATAACGAGGAGTCCGCCGTCCCCAACCCCGAGCCCCTGTCTAGTGATCGATTGCAAGGGCTCGACCCAACAGGATATGGGATTTGACCATTGTCGGCGGGAGGTACGTACGAAAAAAAAAACCCTTATAACTTTTGTTATTTTAAATTTGTATATTATTAAAAATATGTTATAACACGTTTTATGAGATTTTGCAGGTTGTAGCCGTCAGGTCCAGTGTCGTGGTGGTCGACACACATTTGCACCAACCAACCCGACAATAAAGATTCAGAGTTCAATTTTGCGACCGCCAACCTGACACACATTTGCACACATTTGCAAACCAACCAGACATTTCCACTCAATGAGCAATTCCTTCAAGTTTACTTTCAGTTACTTCCCAAAGTTCCTTTTAGTATTCTTCTTTTGTTTTACTTCCTCGTTAATCTAATTATTCCTATTCATTTAGGATTTCCTGAAACACTTAGACTAAAATCATTTTATGGTGATTATTATCATCAAAATTGCTAAGAGGAACATTGTTCTAGAGAGTTTCTTATGGTCTTGAACATTGTTCCAACAATGCTTCTAATATTGAATTTGCATCATTTTTATGAGAAAGTGAACAATATCCTTTTTTTTTTTGTCAAGACCACTAATCAAAAGACTTGAAATGGAGACTATATGATACTACTTTACAACCTTAGCCGTTTTGACGAAAGGCCCAAAAGCTGAATGATATCTTTTCAAATTGATGTACATTAGTCTTAACTGAATGCTCATCATATTTGGATTGAATGTATATGGCTAGCTTTTAGAATTGAAATTGCATCGTTTTCATAGATATAATTGAAGTGCATTTAGTAACTGGACTTTTGAATTGGATGTACATGATGTCATCCTAACAACATCATAATTAATTCATATGTATATAACATTTCAGGTTAGTTATATATCAATTGGCCAATATTATATCTTTCATGGGTAGTTAGATCGAACACATCCATTATATATCTCATCACAAATAACTATCAAATATAATAGTGCTCTTGTACTTTCTAATGTATATCATTCCATCACATTCCTAATACACTGTACACAAGTTATCTCCATACTACCACGTCGTATAGTAAATTATGGTTACCGTAATACATTATCCATTTTTTTTTTGGTGGAAAGGAGGGCAAAGCCCTGAAAGCTTTATTTAATTAAGCAAATGCCAAAGAAGAGTTTAAATTGCCCAAAAGAGGCACAATACAAACAGGGGGACTAGAATAAAATTCAAAGGAATTACTAATGGTAAAAGCATGGTTAGCCAAAGCATCAGCAATGACATTAACACGCCTAGAGATTGCCTGAACCCGGACTTGCCAAACATTCCTGTTGATCAAAGCACGGCACCTGTCAACTAGATGGAAATCGGGGTGTGTTGTCAACCTGTCCGCCTCAAGCAAATTCCGTGCCGTGGTGGAATCAGTCTCAACGATCAAGTGGATAAGTTGTAGCTCCAAACCCTTGCAAAGAGCGTGAAAAATGGACCATAATTCAGCTGTCAGTGCACCCGTGGAACCACATCGGAAAACAAACGCACCTTTAAACGCTCCAACATGGTCACTGAAGAAACCGCCACCACCCGCCGGGCCTGGGTTACCTCTCGAAGCGCCATCGACATTAACTTTGATCCAACCATCCGGTGGCGGGTTCCAAGCCATGGGGACAGCAGCAGGGGGGGTCAACATTCATCACCCCACGCCTTCGATCGGCCAGACAATTCACGTAATTTCCTGAAACTCTAGTAGCTATAAGAGGAACGCTCGCAAGTTGCTCTGACTGGCGGAAGACCAGGTGGTTACGGGCTTTCCAAAGGTACCAAACATCATAGGCAAAGAGGGCGCTTTGATGATTACGGTGACGAATATTATTCCAAATCCAATCTTTGATATCAACACATCCAAAGAACGACACTCGATTGATCGATGCCGGCAGAAGAGTGTCCCAAATAGCCGTGACACTTGGGCAATCTCTTAGCACATGAAGAACCGATTCCGAGTTCGAACAGCGGGGACCCTCAGCGGAGGACGTAAGGCCCCGGTTTAGACGGTTGGCATTGCAGAGGATCGCGTTATGGCAGGCTAGGTATAGAAAGTTTCGAACTCGCTGTTGGGCAGGGCAATGCCACAGAGCATTCCATACCTGATGTGATTGTTGCGGTAGATGCTCTTGAAGCAATGCACGAGCAGTGTCGGATGAAAATTGGCCTGATGAAGTCGGGGCCCAGAAATAACGATCATGGGCGTCGCTCTCGGCCCGAAGAGTCACAGATGCCAGCTCAGCACAGATCTGACTCGGGAGGAATTGATTCAGACGACGCCAATCCCAAGAAGAACCATTCCAATATTCAGCTACAGTACTCCCCAATTGCTCATCGGACAGGGTATGCAAAGCAAGATCAGCAAGCGGTTGATTTTTCAGCAATAGATGAGTCCAGAAGAGAATTTGATTACCATTCCCCACCGCAGTTCGAACTCCTCTCGAAAGCACATGGCCTTCATGAACCAAGCCTTTCCACATATGAGATTGGCGAGTCCGACGTTGGAATACATCCATATCAAGGCGATGATTACAGTATTTCCCCCGAAGCACACCACTCCAAAGCCGTTCAGGCTCTTGAATCATTCGCACACGACTCCAAAGCCGTTCAGGCTCTTGATTACAGTATTTGGCCAATGCAGTTGCGTTTGAGTCGCGCATGGTATGGATCCCCAACCCACCATACTTTTTGGTCTAGAGATTTTATCCCAGGAGACTAGATGAATTTTCCGCTGCTCATCACGGGAACCCCAAATAAAACCACGAACCGTCTTGTCAATCGAGTCACGGATCGAACGGGGAATCAGCGTCGATTGCATCATATAGATGGGCAAGCTAGTTAAGACGGAGCTAGATAGAGTCACACGGCCAACAAAGGATAGAGACCGTGATTGCCAACCGCGTAGCCTATTGGTGACTTTATCCAGCAACGACTGAAAACGCCTATTTTCGATTCTTCCATGAAGGGTTGGAACACCCAAATAAGTGCCTAACTCTGAAGTCATTGGGATATTCAAACCGGTACTGATGTCAACAGCCGAGGACTGCAGAGCCGCTTGGGAGAACAAAACAGAACTTTTGTCATGGTTGACACACTCACCCGATTGCCAGCAAAAGGAGTCCAGACAATTCTGAATAATCGATGCTTGGGAAGAAGATGCCTCGGCAAATAAGAGCAAATCATCAGCAAAGAACAAGTGTGAGAGTGGAACACCGCCGATCACAATTGGAGACCACAAACCCGCTTCAACCGCAGATTGTATGATGTGAGATAATCGCTCCATACAAAGGACGAATAAGTAGGGTGATAACGGGTCTCCCTGACGGACCCCCCTCGTTGGTGTAAAGGAGCCCACAGATTCCCCATTCCAAAGGACATTCGTCTTCCCATTCGATTGACATGCCATAATAGAATCTACCAAAGCCGACGGGAAACGCGCCTCCAAAAGGATGTCTTACAAAAAAGACCATCGTATGCGGTCATAAGCTTTGGCCAAATCAACTTTGATCACCATCCATTTACCATTATTGCTTCTATCATGAAAAGTATGGAGAACTTCTTGCATGATCACAATATTATCAACAATCTGTCGGCCCGGAATAAAACTTGATTGCATAGGGGAGACAAGATCATCAATAAAGGGTTTTAATCTCTTCACAATCATTTTCGTACTGATCTTAAAGATGACATTCAATAATGAAATAGGCCGCAACTGAGCAGGAGTAATAGGTTGTTCAACTTTGGGCAACAACACAAGCAACGCGTCACAGCAATTCTGCTCTTGAATATTGTGATTAAGAAAGTTCAGCACAGTTGTAGTAACTTTCTCCTTGACTGTAGCCCAGCCTTGTTGATAAAAAATTGCTGGAAAACCATCAGGCCCCGGCGACTTATACGGTCCATTTCACGCAACGCCGCCCAAACTTCAGCCTGCTGAAACGGCTCATTAAAAGCTTCCATGAGGCCCGGCACCAGCGGAAAGCTATGGTTGATTGAGAACGGCAAGATTGGCTCAGGTTGTCTTTGGGCTTCCTCCGTATAGAGATTGGCGAAAAACTGAATAACAAGACGTTGAAGTGTAGCCTTGTCATCAATCCAGACACCATTCCAATCCTGAAGTCGTTCTATTTTATTTGCCCGACGACGGATAATTGTTGAGAGATGGTAATACCTCGTGTTCCTATCACCATCAATAAGAAAGGCTGCCCTAGACTTTTGGAACCATAAGAGTTGCTCCTGTTCAAGGACGAGTTCTAGATCTTTAGTAAGCTGGTGCTCTAGGTCAATAAGACGTTGTGAAACATACCTCGCCCTTTCCCTTTGAATACCCGCCAAGCGCGCCCATAAACGCTTCTTTTTGTATAAGATATGACCGAAAACATCCTTGTTCCACTCTTGAAGTTTGGATGACAGCAGCAAAAGTGCGCCCATACACGGGAGTGAATTATCCCAAGATGAGTTAAGGAAACCAGCATATTGCTCGTGATGCGCCCAGGCTGCTTGGAAGCGAAACGGGCGTTTGCCCCGCACCGGATCATGCAAGTTATGCAGATTAAGAATAAGGGGACAATGATCCGAGTGAGGTGCGCTCTCATGCAAGACCCAAGCTTCAGGGAAGTTCAGGCGCCATTGTTCATTACAGAGAACTCGGTCTAATCTTGCCGCCTTATAGGTTTGTACTGAGTTTCCTGTGTGCCATGTAAATGGAGTACCCGAGAAGCCAAGATCAACCAGTTCAAGCTCATCTACAAAATCACGAAACTGACGAGTATTATTTGTGGAACCCACTGAGGAAGTAGTGCGTTCATTAGCCGCTAAAGTGGTGTTAAAGTCACCAGCCAGGACCCAGGGTTTATTATGAGATCGAGCAAAATTCCCAAGCTCTTGCCATAAAGCCATGCGAGTAATAGAGTTCGGAGAGGCGTAGACGGCCGAAAAGAGCCAAGGATCTTCATTAATCTTTGTTACCTCAACCGTGATATGTTGAGGCTGAAGAGATATCGGATCGACTCTAACTTCTGTCGTGTCCCAAAGCAACCAGATTCCGCCAGAAAACCCTTCTGCTTCAACCCGCAAAATACCATTGAAACCAATGCGCCGACACACCAAATTTGCCTGCTCACCACTGATATGAGGTTCAACAAGGGCCAGAACATGCGGCCGATGCTGACGGATGAGTTCACGGATTGTTGAAAGAAAGTGTGCGCTACCAGCACCACGGACATTCCAGATAATAAATTTGAGTCTAATCATAGAGAACATAGAGTAGTTGATGTATCCAAAGATAGGCAACAAATCATGTGTCATATTTGAAGCAAAAGCATGCAGAGAGTCAGTGAGTCTCTGAACTGTCGCTTGTATTTCCTGTGGAATTGACACCCTGCATAGGATCGGATTCGTTTCTGTCACTAAGGGGCAGTAACTCGATCACCATCTTGTTCGCCAGACGGGGGCCGAGAATTTTGAATGGACCCGTCCGGTGGTTGGAGACCAGCAAACTTTGCCTGGTGCAAACTTGTTGCACCTGCACGGTGGGGTTCTCCATCCTGTACTGTGGCTTGCTGGTCTTGATTAGGAACAATAGATGCGTCTTCAATTTACAAATTTTGCTTAGCATCAGCAAACCTGCGGGTCGCGTCTCGGAGTTGCTTTTTAAGGGAAGAGGATTGCGTCTTGGCGTTCGCCAGTCCAGTTTGAGCGGCAACCGAGGCTGGTAGCGTGTTGTGCACGTTAGGGTTTCCTTGTGGTGATACAACTGTATTTTGATTCCAATTAATAGATAAGAAATCAGCCTTCTTCGGATCTACGAAATCTTTTGTTGTGATTTCCGGTGGCCCACTTTTATAAAACGGATGAAATCTTGCGTTGGCCAAATCTTTTCCTTTCCTTGTATCAGACGAGCGAATCTTCCTTTTGGCGGTGTTAGTAGGAAGTGTAGTTTCTTTCGCGGACCCCTCTTTTGGAAGTTGCATAATCTTCGGAACCGAATTTCCATCCAAAGGGGGTTCCAAGATATTCACAGATATCGGCTTATCCGGGCAAGAAATATCCTCCGAGATACTGAGAGCCGCAAATCTCGAACCCGTATTTTCCGATGGCCCTACTTTTCCGGCCAGTCCAGGGTTAGCTTTCTCTTGTGGGGCTTGTTGTTGCTTTGGCGGCGCAAGACCACTGCCTTGTGGTGGAGCAGCAGAAGGCGGTGTATTATTCACTGGGCGATGGGATGACCCCTGAGAACTAGCTTGTGGAGGGTTATTACGCCGACGAACAGGTTTCTTGACTTGCATCCATGGACCAAAGTTCGACTCGTCCATATTCTTTGGCGGAGGAGTGATGGATTGTACATTGGAGGCTTGCGTCATTTGTTGATCCCCGTTACTTGTTTCTGTAGTTGGACTCACTGTGGGGGGCTCAGGTTTCGAAGGGAAAGCATCAATTGTGTGTCCGATCTTGCCACATGAGTAGCAAACCATGCGTAAGCCCTCATACTGGATCCTCCAAACACGGCCGCGGAAGAACAATTTTGACATGAGTTTCTTATTCAGATCAATTTCAACCCCGAATCGAACAAATTGGCCCCTCTGAGCATCTTTATTAGTTTTATCCACACGAACAACCTTTCCGATTTTTGCACCCAAGCAGCGTAAACATTGTTCATCAAAATATTCCAAACCTAAACCCGAGATACGAACCCAAACAGTAAGCACGGAGGCAGTGTCGCTAGTAGGCCAAAAATCTGGTGTCCAATGGCGAATCATGAGATAATTATCTCCTATCATCCAAGGGCCCTGGGCGAGCACATGATCGTAATCATTACCCACATCAATCAGCGCGAATGATCCCTTAAGAGCCCATTTGATTTCCAAACTTCGCTTAAGTGATTTGTATCACGGGCCTTTGTCGAACGTACGAACTATCAAAGCGCGTGACCATGGAGCCCGCATCCTTGTTTTCTCTTGAGCCGTAAGGCACACAGAAGGGCAGTCCGGATCTTCTTCTTTGGGGGCTACATCATCATCTGTATCGTATAAATCTGACCGTTCTTCCTCCAGATAAGCTAAGGGATCATATGCTGGTTGTTGAGCAGTGCGTGCTACCGTGTCCCGAAAAGACTTTGCGGCATTTTCCAATGTCGGAAACTGGGTTCCATGCAACGCAGGCACCATCGACGGGGCGGATGAACTATGGATACTGTCCACTTCCATCCCAGATGGGAGGGGCGTCACCATAGGAAGATGACCAGGCGACTTGGCCATCAAAGGACCAAGTCGAGTTGATTACCGGAGAGTCAAAGGTGTAGGACCGCAGGCGAAAACCAGTAGCAAAAGAGAGTTTTCAGTTTGAGTATATTCTACTCAAAATGTGCTATCTGTAATACATTATCCATGCACAGGCCTTGGGCGGTACACTTTTTTTTTTTTTTTAATTTTTGTTGGTAATTAAGACGGACATTATATTAGTTTAATTGCTCTATATTTATATTTATATGTTCTTTCCTAACCTCGGCTTACCAATCAACCGGCAAAACCCTATGAATAAACCTATATGATAATAATACATTACAAATTAAATGAAGAAAACCTCCTATTCCTATACGTACCATCACTCTATATATAGGTTCACAACTAACGACTCATATCCATCAACATACAATCTATATAGAGCTCTTTTAATTGATTGCATTCCAATTAACTAATCAATCCCTCGATTTCCAAATGGGTAGTGCCGTGGGAGAATTCTCGGTAGCGGTGACGGCGCGGGAGGTGGTGGTTGCTCCGCTACCGTTACAAGCTGAGCATTGGCTTCCGTTATCAAACATGGACTTGGTGCTGCCACGTATGCCCCTAGACGTCGGCGTCTTCTTCTGCTACGCCAACAACCCCAACACGACGTTTGGGGAGAAGGTGAGCGCCTTGAAGAAGGCGCTAGCTCAGACGCTCGTCTCCTTCTACCTCTTCGCCGGAGAACTGGTGGAGAACTCGGCCGGAGAGCCCGAGATTCATTGCAACAATCGAGGGGTGGATTTCTTGAAGGCCTCGCCGTTGGATGTCGAGCTCCGGGAGCTCGATTTGTATGAGCCGGATGGCTGTGTTGACGGCAAGCTCGTGCTCAAGAAGAAGCGAGGTGTTCTTTGTGTTCAGGTCTAGCTACATTCATTCTTCTCTCCCTCACTCACTACCTTTTTAAATCAATAAGGAAGATTTTGTGAAAATATATAAACAATTCTGGTAAATTTATTTTACAACAATTTTACGTTATTCTTATAAGAACTCAACGGTACTAATTTTCCAGCTTTAATTTAATTTGATCGGGTTTAAATGGATATATCATATATGTCTACCTTAAGATATAATTATCTTCTAATAAAACGAAAAATATTTCATCAAATTAATAAACAAGTGAAAATTTGGATAATTCATAACGAACTTATGATAACTTTTTTATTAAATTAGTTCCCTTAAATGGAAACCCACGTCAGAGATGGGGAGAGGACTATCATCTTCGTTCGCATGTACGTGGTGATTTACTAGTTAGTAGTTACTACCATAGTACCATGTCTCTCTTTATTTTTCCATCCAAGTCCTCATCATGTGATTTATTGGTAAGTACCCCTTATTTTCAACAAACCAAAACTTCAATCGCATTTATAATTATCAATAAACGCAAGATATTGATTTAATTATTTAAACGCATCAACTTACAAACTTAATAAAGTTTCATAAAGTCAATAGCATATATTTATATATATACGGAGTAGCTCATAAGAAAGTCACATAAAAGACAAAATAACTTAATGATTGCAAACATACAGAAACTAATCATGAGTGATGCAATTTAAATAATAGGATGACATCCTTCATTTTTCTTATAGGAAAAATAACTCATTAAATAAAAGTTATACAACATCTACACCGAAATTTAACAACTAAAGAATATATATGAGGGAGTTTGTGCGAGGCTAATACATGAAGTCTCCGCTTCGATTTTTATGGACATTGTTTAAGACAAAAAAAATATCTAGTTAATTAGAAAGATCGAGGCACACCGGAAGATTAGTGGTTCTAACTAAGTCTAACTAACGGTATCTAATATCATCTCTATATAGTAATTAAGTCATATAAGTATTCTAATTAATGGAAGATATAACTACAATTTTCGGTCGAATAGTTAATATAACTATTGGACATTGCAGACCACAGAGTTAAAATGTGGGGGCACGGTGGTGGGTTGCACCTTCGACCACCGTGTGGCCGACGCCTACTCCGCCAATATGTTCCTCGTTGCATGGGCCCACAACGCCGCATGTGCATCCTCCACCACCGCCACCAAAAAACCTTCCTTCCGCCGCTCTCTCCTCAACCCTCGCCACCCTCTCTCCTACTCCTCCTCCTCCTCCATCGACGACGTCTTCGTCACCTACTCCGCCATGCCCCCACCAGCCGCCGACGAACCGACCATGATAAGCCGCATCTACCACCTACCCGCAGCCCAACTCTCCGCCCTACAATCTCTCGCCACCAAAGCAACCGCCACTCACAAGACGCCCTCTAAGCTCCAGACCTTGAGCTCCTACCTCTGGAAACTCATAGGCCAGCACGCTTTCCAGCTCCAAAACGACGCCGTTTTGACAGCCAAAAACACATGCAAGCTCGGGATCGTTGTGGACGGAAGGCAACGACTGGGCCCCGCCATGAGCTCCTATTTCGGCAACGTGGTTTACGTGCCCTTTGATCGCTTGGGGGTCAATGAGTTGGCCAAGATGCCACTTGCTGACGTGGCGGAAGCCGTGGGCCGGTTCTTGTCGAGCGCGACCACGAAGGAGCATTTCTCGACAACTTATTACCAGGCTAGACTAGAAAGAGGATGATACTTATCAATAGACTAACCTAGAAAGTTGACCGCAAGGAGAGAGTTAGTTTCCCTAATCACCTTTCTGAATCCGCTACGTACTCTAATTAAGCCAACTACAACCCTTGGAATATGCCCCATAACTCTGCCATTGGAACGGAACACGAGCCTAGATTACAAATGTAGCCTTGTATCCATTGCCCACTCTCATTGCGAAGGACGCCACCTACAGCTACCATATATATCTCCATCTTTAAGCACTCCATCGGAGTTGATTTTAATCCAACCTTCCTTCGGTGGTTCCCAAGTCACTTCCTTGATTACTTGTTGCACACACATCTAGTAACACTAAGATTTCATGGCAAGCCTTGTATTCAACAACTCTGCTCATGATAAGGACGCCTTATCAGTCAGCATATATTGTCTCGTTTTGAAAAACTTTTACATTTCTCCAATTCCATATCCACCAAAGGCTTATACAAAAGAGATTGAACCATTTGATCGATTGATTAGTATATGATTCACCATTAAATTACCACTTATCCAAGACAAGAATGAAACCTGAAAAGGAGGATCCCAAGTTAAAATTCCTACAAAAATAGTCCCAAACTTACATGGTTGTGGTCATGAAAGAGGTGTTCTTCCGTTTCTTCATCAACAAGGCTGCTAGCACAATTTGTTGTTTGAGTGAGATGTCACTGTCTCCTTTCACTATTGGACATAACCACATTTAAGAGCTAGCTAGATAATATGGCGAATACATTTTGGGGTTTTGAGCTTCCAAACACTCCTAAAAAAAGCATTATCCATGGAATGAAATCCGCCCTAATTGCAAACAAGAACGCGCATATGTTGACGAGCTAGATCGAGTAGTTATCATCGTACGAAGAGCTCCAAGTGAGATAGTCATAGTTTCTCAAGAGGAATCAACTCTAAACGCAACAAACCTCAAAAGAATATAACTTGTTAGACGAGGAGAAAGCTTCTCCCAATTCCAGACTAAACTTGTAGCCCGATAAACCATAACGACATCATGAAGCATGTCTTCTTCAACAGCTAGCTCCGATTGTCCTATTGATAAAAGTTCGTTCCATGAGCCAAATTACATTTCAAGTTTGAATCGATTCGCCATTACCCAAGTCCCAACAAGTGCCTCTTGTAACAACTTCTAACACCTTTTTCCTGACGCTTCTCCACACGTGGGAGATAGCTAAATATTCCTCAAAGCTTTACCAATATACTTTCGTATCAGGACATCCACCCAAAGCACACCCTTGGTGGTGATAAATCTCCATACAAGCTTTCCAATGAGAGCTAAATTTAGCTCCTTCATCGACTTAATTCCATGTCCTCCAAGAGTTTTGGCTCAAGTAACCGGCCCTCTGACCCACTTCAATTCCCCAGAGAAAGCTCCTACAGATTTGGTCAACTTGACCTTACTATTGAACAACAAATCTGTGGATGTGGAGTATGTAGACTGGTAAAGAGGACACAACCAATTTAGTCAAATTCGCTCTCCCCGCAAAGCTGAGAAATTTACTTTTCCACCCTAGAAGTTTCATTTATAATTTATCCAAAAGACCCACAGAAGTGTCCTTATTAACCCGAGAATAGAGCACATGCATTTCTCAATAATTTCCTAAGTTTCAGGTGATATTAAAACCACTATCCGTTTGAAGATCATCAATCACATTCTGACTAACATTACTTGACACAAATAACTTAGACTTGTTAATGCTAAGTTCCTGGCCCTATGCATAGCAAAAGAGATCGAATTATTCTTGATAATTTGAAACTGATCCATTGAGGCTTCAGAAAAGAGAAGTATATCGTCAACAAAGAAAATGCGGGAGATATTTAGCACACTTCTTGTCAACCTTAATGGGTTTCCAATCACCACTATCCACCACCTTCATTAAAATGTGACTAAGTCTTTTGATGTTCATGTTTTTAGTATAGTTTTAGGTGTTTTTCTTAGATTGTTTAGTTTAGTTTTAGTAAGTTTTAGTGTTAGCTTTGTATGTTTTCGGATAAGTTTGCATATTTTGTGAAAAGTATGGAAGCTACTCCGTTTTTGTGTTTTTCTTAGGTTTTTGAAGCAGAAAGGAGCATTTTTGGAGGAGCTAGAGTCAAGTGGTTGATGGAGAATGTGTGGAAGAAAGAGAAGAGAAGAATACGTCTTGAAGATCCCGTTGAAGTCCAAAGAGAAGTTATGAAGAGGAATTCAACAAGAGTTGTGCGACAGAGATTTGTTCGAGGAATTCAGCAAGATTCTACCGACCCTGTGCAGGTCGTTACCACCTGTGTTGGTAGGCGACGCCGACTTTCAGAAAAATTATCTTTTATCTCATAATCGTTTTAGTTAGGAAAGTTTCTATCTTTTGGGGCCCTTGTTAGATAGTTTCTCTTAGTATAAATACTCTTGTTTTAGTCTAGTTTTATGGGGTTCAGGGGTTCACGAGTTTTTTGGAGACGTTGAGTTTTGGAGTTCCAAATTAGAGAGAGATCGGGGCTTCGACTTATTCGAGATCGAGTGAGAGGGGATTGAGTTCGATCTTGTTTTCTCTTGTGATTCTGAACCTGATTGTGTTTGAAAGACAAGATTTTTATAATTCAAGTAAGTTTTATTTCGATGTTTTCATTCAATCTAGTTGTTTGTTTTATTTTAATCATGAGTGAGTAGTTTACTTTTCTAGGATCGGGGTTGAAACCCGACATAGTTATGCATGATCGAATGTGTGTGTTGAATGTTTGATGCCTTTTATCCTTTAACTACTTGTTTGTACTTATACTTAGATGAAAGTCGAAGTAATTTGAGTTTATCGCTTAATTGAAAGAGAAAGTTGTGAACTTGAATGTTGATATTGTTCGATAACGAAAGTTTCGAGCTTTGGATTCAAAAAAATAAGTAGAAAGTGAATTGATTTATGAAAATTGATTGATTTACTTGTTTAAGTCAACGAAAGTTGATAGTCTTATCTTCAAGGCATGATATTTATCCTTCACACTAGTTCGTATGCATGATTATGTCGTGGTAACCCTTGTCCTAGATCTTTTTATCATTTGAATGACCTTAGTTTTCACTCACGTACAGACTCGTTACCGAGGCACACAGGTCGGTATCGAGCCTGCAGTTGATTCGTCTTATTTGCTTAGTTTTAGTAGAATCCCATCATCGTTACCAACCCTGACAAGGTCGGTACCGAGGGCTGTCGTAGCCTTGTTTTGCTTTGTTTTGCTTTGTTTTCTTGCTTTTGTAGTTTAGTAATCAAACAACCTTGCTTCATGTGGACGATCCTGACTTCGCTATACTTAGTGGGGTCTTGGCTACAAATTTTTTTTGTTGTTAAGTAAATCCCTATAAAAAAAATTGGCGTCGTTGTCGGGGAAGCAATAGTGTCTGTTTGATTACTCGTGGGTCTGGGAATAGCCCGACCTCGTTTTTGTTTTTAATTTCGTTTTTTTTTTGTCTGTTTTCTCAGCTTATGTCAATAGGACGTCGCAGGCTCGAGTTTGATAACACTGGTTATTATTCTGAATCTGAGCGTACCCTCCACCGCAGAAGAAGAGAAAGCCAAGCCATGGCGATGACTCTTGAAGAGATGGCTCAGCAGATGACTGCACTCCAGAGGCAGCTCGAAGCCACACAGATTGAGAAAACCACCCTACAGGAAAGACTCAATGCCTATCTGAGGAATGCCAAACAGTACATGCATCCAGAACTGAGGGTGCCAGAGTCCACAATCGTGCTTCCGGAGATAGAGAAGACTTTTGAGATTAAGTATCAATTCATATCCTTAATCAAACGGGCTCAGTTTGAAGGGAAACCTACTGAGTGCCCTATGGAACATATTACGAATTTTCTTGATTTATGTGACACTATTGTTGCTGAAGGTGTCTCACTAGAATATGTTCTGTTAAAAGCTTTCAGGTGGTCTCTTACGGGAAAGGCCCTGGGTTGGTTCGAGAGCTTACCTTTTAAGTCTATCAGGACTTGGAAGGCTTTGTATGATCAATTTTTTACAAAGTTCTTCCCGCCTGCTAAGACAACAGAGTTGAGAAAGCGCATCACCTCCTATCACCAACTGCCTAACGAGACCTTTGTGGAGACGTGGGAGAGATTCAAGGAGATGCTCAGACAGTGCCCCACCCATGGGCAACCACCATATGTTCTCCAAGAAATTTTCTTTCAGGGGATTAATGTTGAAACGAAGAACCGCATCAATATGCACACTGCTTGCGGTTTTATTGAGATGGATCCCACCGCTGCATGGGAGTTGCTGGACAAACTGACCAATTACGATGTTATGTATGGGACCCAGCAGCCACCTCAGCCCCAAAAACGTCTCTACATCCCAAATAAAGACGAAGTTGATCCTGAAGTCAAAAATCAATTTCTACAGGATGAGATCAACCATTTGAAGAAACATGCAAGTTTTCTGAAAACCTCTCAACCTTGTCAAGAGTGTGGCTCTTTTGCCCATAGTACTTCTGCTTGCACTAACATCGAGCAGGTTAGAGCCGCTAAGACATATGCTTAGATGAATTATATGAGAGGGCGGTACAGAAATCCTCCTAATTATGACAGGCCAAACAACTACCCGGCTTAGGGGAATCAAAATCAAAATCACAACTATGTAGCCCCTCCTCCGGATAGATGGCCCATACCATATCGACCTCCAGTCTATCAAGAAACGCCATCATGGGCGAATGGACTCCATGAAGGGATCAATGGAGTGAAAAATGAAATCAGCGGAGTCCGTTCTGACCTAAAAGGTGTACAAGCACAGTTGGGAGAGATTGAGACAAGGAGAAAGAATGTAAACTCCCAACTAGGCAACCTAGCTGCACAGATTCCAAGGCCGCAAGGGCAACTCCCGGGCCGCCCAGACGAGAACCCGAGAGGACAGATAGCAGTTGTACACCTCAGGAGCAGAAATACGCTACCAGATCGTGCTGAGGACAAGGAAAAGGACCCTGGTGCTGAAGAAGACGCCACGACCCAAATCGATAACGTACCGAAGAGGGTCGTTACCGATCCTCCCAAGTCGTCACCGATCCCAACCCAGGTAAGTTTCTTACACCGAACCACTCTCTTCATCCCAGGCTCGATACCGACCCCACCAGGCTCGATACCGACCCCACCAGGCTCGATACCGACCCCACCAGGCTCGATACCGACCCCACCAGGCTCGATACCGACCCCACCAGGCTCGATACCGACCCCACTAGGCTCGATACCGACCCCACCAGGCTCGATACCGACCCCACCAGGGTCGGTACCGACCCTTCTGCGGCACCGATCGACCCGATTATCGACCCGGTAGCACCACCTCTCGAGCCCGCTTTGTTTCCGAGATTGGTGAAGTCTCTCCCCTTCCCTACTAAGAAGTCTAAGGACTCAACAGAAGGCAAGTTTAAGCGTTTCGTTGAGATTCTCCAGGGCTTAAATATTTCTATACCATTTGATGAGGGCCTACGCAAAATGCCGGCTTACACCAAATTCTTGAAAGACATTCTTAGCATGAAAAGGTCGATAACATAGCTGACAGATGAGGTCCGATCTCTAGAGCTACCGGAAAATCTAGGAGACCCAGGAAAATTTGCAATCACCATTGGCATAGGTACCCACAGTTTCAAGACTTTATGTGATCTTGGTGCCAATGCAAGTATCCTACCATTGTCGATTTGGTCAAAAGCCAACATGGGACCATTGGAGCCAATCAACATGCGGTTGTACATGGCAGATGGCTCGTGTGTCAGGCCAACAGGAGTTGTTGACGACTTTCCGGTACAAGTGGGCAAATTCTTCGTTCCCAATGATTTTATAGTCATGGAAATGCCCGAGGATCCAGTGGTGCCTATCATCTTAGGGAGACCATTTCTCGCCACAGCCGGTGCAATAATTGACGTTAGGAGGGGACTCCTAACTTTTAAAATTGGGGATGAGGTGGTGGAATTTAGGTTCAACCCTACGATGAAGGAGACAAATAAAGCCGAAGTTAAGATGCTCTACACCCACAATGAATTCATTGAATGTGGGGACCCTATTGGAAGGCTGTTGGCAAGTGATACACTCTTAGGTCGAAGATGGACCGAGATAGTTCCTGTAGTCTCGGTACCGAGCCCATCTACCTCGGTATCGAGTCTCCTGGTAGACAAAAACAACTCGATACCGACCCCTTCTGCATCGGTACCGAGCCTTGCCGAGGATGAAGAGATCTCGTCATTTGAATACCTTGAAGAAGTCTTGAAGACGGAACCTGAAGAGCCCATTCTTAGTCCAGCTGAGCCTTCTCCGACGCTCAAGCCTCTTCCAGACTCTCTCAGATATGAATTTCTTGGTCCTAACTCTACTTTCCCTGTCATCATCAATGCTAAATTAAAAGATGAGGAAGTAGAAAAGTTCTTTATGTGCTTAGGACATATAGAAAGGCTATAGGCTATTCCCTAGATGATATAACTGGCATATCCCCCTCACTTTGCATGCATCGGATTTACATGGAGGATAATCATAAACCCACCATAGAGCATCAACGTAGGTTAAAACCTAATATGAAAGAGGTGGTTAAAAAGGAAATCATTAAACTACTTGATGATGTGATCATATTTCCTATATCGGACAACCAATGGGTTAGTCCGGTCCATGTAGTCCCTAAAAAAGGGGGAATGACCGTTATTGAAAATGAAAAGGGAGAGCTAATCCCCACTAGGACCACTACTAGTTGGAGGATGTGCATTGATTACAAGAAGCTCAATAGTGCTACTAGAAAAGATCATTTTCCGCTTCCTTTTATTGATCAAGTGTTAGAAAGCTTAGCCCAGCATGATTATTTTTGTTATTTAGATGGCTATAGCGGGTTTTGGCAGATTCCCGTTCATCCTGATGATCAGGAAAAAACTACCTTTACATGTCCCTATGGGACTTTTGCATATAGGAGAATGCCATTCGGGCTTTGTAATGCCCATGCCACCTTCCAAAGATGTACAACTAGCGTAGAGAAAGTAGTCTCCCTTGATGGCCATTTTTTCTGACATGATAAAGGACATTGTAGCGGTCTTTATGGATGATTTTTCTGTGTATGGTTCTTCCTTTGATACTTGTCTTGCTAATTTTGCATGTGTACTTAAAAGATGTGAAGAAACCAACCTTGTTCTAAATTGGAAAAAGTGTCATTTTATGGTCCAAGAGGGGATAGTGCTAGGACATCTCGTCTCAAAGAGAGAGATAGAAGTAGACAAAGCAAAAATTGAGCTTATTGAAAAACTACCTCCTCCCTCTTCTGTTAAAGACGTTAGGAGTTTTCTAGGGATGCTGGCTTTTACAAATGCTTTATCCAAGATTTTTCTAAGATAACTAAACCACTGACTATACTACTGATGAAAGATGTAGTGTTTGAGTTTTCTCTGGATTGTCTTGAAGCATTTTACAGGTTAAGAGAAGCCCTTGTTTCCGCTCCTATTATGCAGTCCCCCAGACTGGACCTTGCCCTTTGAGATTATGTGTGATGCCAGTGATTATGTTGTTGGCGCAGTTTTAGGACAACGGAAGGACAAAAAGCTCCACGCCATCTACTGTGCGAGTAAAACGCTTGATGAGGCGCAACGTAAGTATACTACGACGGAGAAGGAATTCCTCCCTGTAGTATTTTCTTTCGAAAAATTCCCTTCCTATCTTGTTGGTTCGAAAGTTATAGTTTATACTGACCATGAGGCTGTTAGATATCTAATGGCCAAAAAGGATGCCAAGCCTAGGCTACTCCGTTGGATGCTCTTATTGCAGGAATTTGATCACGAGATCAGAGATAAGAAGGGAGAAGAAAACTTGGTGGCGTATCACTTATCCAGGTTGCCAGTTGAACACATCACCGAATCCAACAACGAAGTGCCAATTAACGACTCCAGACCGGACGAACACCTCTTGCTGAACGAGGTTGGAAATGGAAAAACCCTTGTTACCGACCCTAAGGGGGTCGGTACCGAGCCATCACCGAAGCTGGAGGGCGTCAATCACATCGACACCACATCAGGACACATCGATGCCATAATCGAGAAGCTCGATACTGAGCCACAAGAGGTCGTTACCGATGGGAATATAGAAGCTTCAGGGTCGACACCGACCCAACCAGATTCGGTAACGACCCAGTCAGGTACGTTTTCGCAACTTGAACTCATTTCGTTTAATTCAATTCCTTCTTCATCTCTTGCTTCTACTTCTTTTCAATCAATCAATCCTATTAGAGGGTCAAAAGCCCCTTGGTTTGCGAATTTTGCTAACTACATGACTGGATGAACTTGTGGGTAAAACCCCACATGGTTCATCATTCTTGCACAACTCTAGAGGCGTATGTGGACGTTACTTATAAAGTGGAAGTTACTCTGGAAGAGTCGGTAGACAAGCTGAATGGTGCTGGTGGTCAACCTAACCGGCTGCCCTCACACTTCAGTGGTTTTAAGAGGCCTGCTCCGCCAACGCACTCTAATCGCTCCAAACAATCGAAGGTCGCATCAGCTCCTACACACTTCACTTCTGGGAGTGTTTCAAAAGGGCCTATAATCTGCCACAATTGTGGGGCGAAAGGCCATCTGAATCGCGACTGCACAAGGCAGAGGAAGACTTGCTTCAATTGTGGCAAGGTGGGTCACATGCAAATCTATTGTCGTCAGAAGGAGAATGAGGTAGCCAAATCAGAGCAAGGATCTGTGGCTCCTGGAAATGGAGGAAAGCCTAATATTGAGAAGGCCGAAGCGAGTCAAGTGTCAACCCGGAATAAGGGAAAGGCTTCGATGACTTCGGGGCAAGGTCAAAGGCTTTACGAGATGCGAAGGACTGATCAACCCGTCGCTTCAGAGACACAGGGGATATAATCTTTCCGATTGATTAGCAGGTTATTGTTTTGATATGGGTGCTAGGTACTCGTTTATACCCAAAGCTTTATAGAAACGTTCAGGATTATAATGTAATGCCATGTATGGGCCTTTCGTTGTTAGTTTTGCCCGCTTATGCATCGATTTTTGAAAGTGGAATAAGAAATCACCATCAAGGACAAGTTTTCGTTACAATGGATTGATAACTAGTTAGACCAGCTATATCGTATTAAGGTCGTGTTTGGAATCATTTTGCTCCTTTGTTTCATTACGCGTTTTCCATGTCTTTGCTTTGCAAGTATACTCTCACCTCAGATTAATGGAACATTTGAGGAAAAACATGTTCGCGTGTTGGAGCAGCAGGTCATGGCTTTACAGAGTAAGCAAGTACCATTGGTACAAATTTTTTGTGGTCTTGTTTGGGAAGGATATGAAAATTTGTTTCCCGAGGTTGTCCTCGACTTAGTTTCGCGGACGAAACTATTTTTAAGGGGGTACTATTGTAATCGCCTGCGTTTTTATTTCTGGAGAATCATCCTAAGATAGCTTGTGAGGCGAATATTTTCATGGACGGTGCCTTACCTTGATCTAGTTTCGCGGACGAAACTCTTTTTAAGGGGGTACTATTATAATATCCCTCATTTTTATAAAGGGTAAAAATGTAATTTTACATTTCCCTTGGATATAATAAAATATTTACATATTTTATTTCTTAAAGTTATAATGTTATAACATTATAAATGTTATAAGTTCAAAACCATATTTAAAGGTTACAAAAAATTATTACTCATATTATAAATATTAATTATGAACCATAAGAATTATGGCTTAATGATTAATATAATATGATGGAATGTAATCATTAATAATATGGGTCTTATTTATTAAATAAAATTATAAAAGAATAATTATAGGTAATAAAGCTTATGTAGAAATATTCTGGTATATTTCTAAAATTCTTAATAAATGCGTTAAGTTAAGTTTTGACCAAATGAACTATTTTAGTAAATATATAATTTTGGGAAACCTATTATCTAATCTTTACAAATTATTTGTTTTAAAAAAAATAGTATTTTCATAATTGGATTATTTTATTTGAGAACGCAAATACAAATAATAAAAAAAAAGTAGAAATATAGACTAATGCCAATTCCAAAACTCGAACCGTGACTTGTAAAGTCACCTAAGGAGAACCCAACCAATTAATTGGACTATTTCAGCTTTTAAATATTAAGGAATTAATTTTATTTAACCCTTAATGAGGCCAATTTTGGTCATCTTCAACCTTGAACCAACATGGACGACGTTCTGGATTCCGAGCTTATCCGATTAATGGCATCCACGTCAGTAGAAGGCCAATCGATTCGTGTTATGGGAATTAATCCGAATTCAATGTAGGGGTTTCAAGATAAGGTTTAATTAGTGATATCAATTTGGGGGTTTTAGTTGAGAGATTGAAAGGTCGAAATTCCTTATAAATTGGGTTGCGTTTTGTGCAAATCCCACATCAATTCGATCTCAATCTCAGTTTTCAGCCATACTTAGGAAGCTTCGGGAGTTCGAGATCGGGATTCGTCGGTTTCGCTTGAGAGTGTCGGAGTCAGCCAGCCGCGGTTCAGGTACAACCACGTCCGGGCGGCGGGCTGGGTGGCGCGCTGTCGAGGTGTGGTCGCCGTCGGGCCTCGTCCGCGTCAAACCGGCCCTCGCCTGGCCTTCCCTCGTTCCTTCCTGTGCGTGCTACGCTTGTGTCGTATTTTGGCTGTACTGCTGTACAGTTGAAGCAACAATTGGATTAGTTAGGATTATATTAGGCTAAAAAAAATATATTAATAATAAACTTAGCAGATTTCGTTTTTCTTTCTTAAACATAAAAATAAAAATCCTGTTATATAATTTAAAATAGATAAGCATGATTATAGTTTTCGTTCAAGTAATCAGTACTAAATTTCTCTTTAAAGTTGTTTCAATTTTTTCTAAACTTTTGTCCTTGAAGCAATTTAAGGTAGAGGAGCTTGTTTTATTTATTTATTTTTATCTAAATAAATATAAGATTTGTTTTTATTAAACCTAGATCTCATGGGTATATTTTTGTTAAAATAAAATCATGTGACTATGGGTTTTGTTAAAATTGTGTTTAGAGTTTGTAAATAAAAATAGGTCTTTTGAATATCTAAGTAAAATTATGATTTTAAATGAATAATTTTTAATACAATTATGAAGTTTAATGGGAATTTTAAAATGAGAATATGATTTTTGATGGGTATTAAACATGTGTATGAAGTTGTTTGGATATTCTAAGAGAACTATATTTATAATAATGTTTTGACTATTTATAAATAATAAAGCTAGCCTTTTTATTTAGATTAATATTAAAATATATAATTGAGGTTAATTCTTTATAAGGAAAAGTTTAAAGTGAATAATATGAAGACTTTATAAAGTTCCTAACTTAGTATTATTATATTAATAAAAGGAAATTATTAATATAATGTGTAAAGTTTCTAATTTTTATAAACTTAAATCCGTCGTGATTCCTTGAAAATCAACTTCATCGAGTGAACAAAATAAATTGACAACAATTTATTTTGTGGTTGATTGAAACAGGAACAAGTCTTGGTCAATCGCAAGTGATCTATTCGTAACCCATCTACGTCAATTTCGAGGCAAGTGGTTTGGGTTCGATTTCCATGAAACGTCCTTTACGCATCACTTGTTTTTATCAAAGCATGTCTCATACCGTGTTATATGTTTTCATGTGCTTTAAGCTGTTTTATGACTATGTTGGAAACTCTTGTATGAAATAAAATGAATCTAGGATTTATATTGTTCTATATTTAATGACATGTTATTTCTAGTCGTACTTAGGTTATGCTAGATGGACTTTAGGGTCGTTGCCTTGTGATATGTGTGCCTAGATGAGTAGGCTTGTATATGTGCGTACTTTATTGTATACGTGTCGAATCATTCAACTTTATTCTTGAGCTCGTGCTCTACTTGTAAGACCATGGTCAATACCCGCTCGCTCGATGAGGGGTGATGGCACGTAGCTCGTGTTAGTCTGGGTTCGCCACCCAACCTTTGAGTATTTTCGTGGGGCCGTAACCCACATTCTATCTTACTTAAAAAGTATGCTTAATTCCAAGTGGAACGATATTGTGATCCTTAAAAATTGGTAGAGATTAAATAGGCGCCCGATGGCGATAATTAAAATGATAGGAAGGCTAGTACAAAATGGAATGCCATCCTTACTCTCGGGTTTCGTAATTCTCTGGCTCCAATCTGAATTCGCACAACACGTATGCGGTGAGGTTGGTAGAGGGAAACGTGATCAACGAGGGGTTTAATCACCCACCTGACTAAATGTATGAAACCCAAGTTCCCAACATAAGTAAACCTTTCTTTCTAAACTGAGACTCACCCTTGGGTGTCGTTCTCACTCTTTCTTCAAATCATAGTTTTCATAGGAGGTCCGAGGTCCGAGGATGGGACCGGCTTTCATTCGGTACCCGACATCCCAACTCGTACCTTCCTAAAAACCAAACCACCTTCCAAAACCCCATTTGCTTAGTCTGTCACAAGACTAACCGACCGTTTAATTTCCTTGCATGGTCGGCTGGTGTCCATCGCATTTATCGTCGCGACACATCAGGAGTGGAGTTCTACATCGAGGACCACGAGGAGCAAGCTTGAGGAGCAGTTAGAGTGAAAGTGGTTAGCTTGGAATAAGCTAGAATAATTTTAAGGGTCGAGGTTCCGACTTGTGGGACCCTTCACATTTCAACTTTGTATCCGTTCAAGTTTATTCAACTTTTGTATTCGAATTCCGCATTTATTATAATATATCTTCCGCATTTAAAAGTTTTTGGTTAAGTTCTGTAATTACTATAAGCCTTGGGTGACTACGAGAGTTTAATCTCGGGGTCACTGGCGGTAATATCCCCTTATAAAAAGGGGGTGTTATAGTGACAACATGTGATGAATGCCAACGCTCTGGCAACATCACTTGGAGACATGAAAACCCGCTGACAGGGATACTAGAGGTTGAATTATTCGACGTATGGGGCATAGACTTCATGGAACCTTTCCCTTCATCGAGCCCCTACAAGTATATCCTGGTTGCGGTCGATTATGTCTCTAAGTGGGTGGAGGCCGTTGCTACAAGGACCAATGATGCAAAAACCGTGGCTAAATTTATTAAGACTAACATTTTTCCCAGGTTTGGCGTACCAAGGGTCCTCATTAGTGATGGTGGATCTCATTTCATAGAGCGGAGTTTTGAAGCACTTTTGGCTAAGTATAGGGTATCGCATCGGGTGGCAACACCATATCATCCCCAAACTAGTGGCTAAGTTGAAGTTTCAAACAGGAAAATTAAGAGCATATTGGAAAAGACGGTGTCCCGCTCAAGGAAGGATTGGTCATCTAAACTGGATGACGCTCTATGGGCTTACAGGACGGCGTACAAGACGCCCCTACGCACCACTCCGTACAATTTAGTGTATGGCAAGGCATGCCATTTGCCGGTCGAGATGGATCACAAGGCATTATGGGCTCTCAAAGAGCTCAATATGAACCTCGACGCAGCAGAAGCAAAAAGATCCATGGATTTGCAAGCACTAGAGGAGTTGAGGCTAAAAGCATACGAGAACGCCGAGATCTATAAGGAGCGTACCAAACGGTGGCATAATCAGAAATTGGTGCCTAAAACTTATGAAGTTGGTGACAAGGTACTTCTCTTCAACTCTAGACTCCGTTTATTTCCAGGGAAGCTAAGGACAAGATGGAGTCGGCCATTTGTGGTTCACCACATCTATCCTCGCGGAGCAATAGAGTTGGTCGATAACAATGGTGCCATCTTTAAAGTTAACGGACACCGATTGAAGAAGTTTTATGAGCAACCCGACCCGGAAGAAGAGATTAGAGTCACTTTGGCTCTCACATCGTCGGATTAGCCCAGGTAAGTACGTCGGGCTGACGACGTTAAAAATAGCGCTTACGGGAGGTAACCCGGTTTTAGTTTTAGTTTAGTTCCGTTTTCTTTTCTTTTTATAGTTATTTTTCTTAGCTTTCTTTTGAGTTTTTAGTAGTATAGAAGTTTGTGGGATAGGAAAGTTTTTAGCTAACATGTCACAGAAGTCGGGCACGATAAAGCGCTGGAAAATGAGTCGCCCAAGCTCGGTACCGAGCTGAGAGGGTCGGTACCGACCTGAGACAACACCCAGACTCAGAGACGCGCGACAGGTAAGTTTTCCTAAACCTAAAATTCTATCTTCCTTGCCTCTCTTCTCACGCCGCCTCTTGCCCGAATTCTCTAAAAACACTCTCAAGCCTCAAAATCCCACCTCAATCCTCATCAAACTCTCAAAATCTAAGCCGTGTTCTACCCGGATTTCTCACCGTTGTCGACCGCACCACCTTCACCCTCAAATCCGCACCCCACTCGATATCGAACAAACACCTCTTGTGTTTGTTACCGAAATTTCAAGCCCTCGTTACCTTGCAATTCAAATTTTCGATCTTCAATTTCTCAAAGCTACGGTATGATTTCTTGAGCCCTAAACTCTTTTTGTAATAACCCTCTTTTTCAAGAAGGACAATTATGTAATTTCCTTTTTAGTTTGTTTAATAAAATAAATTATGGCAATATTCTCATAATAATGATATATTGCTTACCTAATTTATTTTATCAAATGAATGTTAAATAACTAACCTCTAAAGGGTTATTCGAAATAATAATGGACCTTACCCATATGTTAAAGAAAAATAAATAAATAAAATTAGAATTTTAAGAGAAATATATTAAAAGTGTTTAAAACATATTTTTATAAACAAAGAGAATTGTTGCAAAAATATTTTGAATTACAAGTTTTACTCCTTCAAAAGATATTAATGATAAATATTAGTATCAAGGGCATTTTTTGTTCATTTCTTAAACTAGAGGGTTTGTTTGTGCAAATTCTTGAAAATAGATTCAAATATGGGTGTTCTTCTTCTCCAACTTGTTCTTAACTTCAAATGAGGAATTTGATCTCGTTTCTTAACGGAAATGGATTCCGTAAAAGCCTACTTGTCACATTTTTAACCCTCTGCAAGTTCCCTCAATCAATTTGGGATCAATCAATCAAAATCATCCCGAAAATCTCGTTCTAGGTCAAAGTGCAACGTTTTTGGAATCCTTCAAATTAGATTTGAATTAAAGAAGGATAAGGTCGGATTTAAGATGGAAAGGATTGGGAGGAGTCAAAGGACGGATTAAAGAATCAATCCCGATTCAATTACAAGATAAATCACCCATAAATGGGCGAAATCAACGGGATTGTGTCTAAGGCATTAATGGAGGATTTCGGGCTCGTTTTTGGAGCGTTGAAGCTCATTCTTGGCCCTATAAATAGCTCTTCTTATTGCCTACCTAACCTTAAGCAAAATCACCCCCTTTCCAATCGGAACTTGGTAAAAAACCGATCTAGAAACCCACATAAAAACCAGTCTCTGTTTTCAAGCGTTCTCACCGGAACAGCCTGTTCAACGGCGTTTTCCGGCCACCACAGACCACCCCAGGCGCCGCCTCTGCCAACAGTAGAAATCCACGCTCGTCACGGTTCCAACAACACCTCACACGCCTCGAACCGATTCCAGACGAAGGAGAACGAAGCCTCTGAAGTCGAAGACGCGCAAGTGTTGCTGCTGCTGTAAGTAGCAGGCCCGCGGGCCAGACCCGGCCCGTGCAGCTTGTCTTCTTAGCCAATTCACCCTATTTTATGTATTTTTATTAACTAGGGTATTTAAAATTATAAATATTTTTAAATCTTAATTTAAAAGATGTTTAAAATATATTTATGATATTTTTATCAAAGAAAAGTAGCAAGTATATATTTTGATAAAATTTGCAAATAGAAAGGAAATGATGAATATTATTGATTTTATGTCTTAAAAACATATACTTTGCAAAAGGATATGATTTTTTATTGAAATAACATATGAGTAAATATTTTTAATTAATATGTATGCATAAAGATAAAGAATCTATAATATCCAATACAAAGAAATTCAAAAGGTCCTACATTAATAAAGAAAGATTTTATTAATGTTAATAAGATAAGTTTATTAGAAATATAAACTTAGACGAGTCATAAGAATTCAACTTACGAGGAAAAGTTGAACAAAATAAATTGCTTATAATTTATTTTGTATCTTATGTATGAATCAGGAAGAGGAAATCAATTATTGGATTGCAAGCTCGTCTAAGATAGTTCCCGCTCGCCTTCGAAACAAGGCAAGTGGTGGTTTGCTCTCATATTTTTATCATGAATACTTTTATTCATGTATGCATGTTGTGTTGGGAACGCTTGTTTGAATAAAATGAATTTAGGTTATTATAGAACTAATGACCGCGTTGAAACGTATAAATGAATTAGGGTTTATTATGCATAGAAATAATGACCCCATGGTAGCTTATTGTTATTATTCTATTATGCGTTAGAAGTTATATTTAGGTTGCAATGTTTGTGCACCTGTTTGTTTCACGGTCTCATTTTGAGATTCGTTGTTTTGGACTAGCATAGAATTAGGGGTGGGGGTTCACTAATCCCTGAACACCTCTTTATAATATTTTGCATTAGGATGGACCTAGACCCTAATGCTGGTCATGACCCTGCTCTCTCAACCGTTTTGAGGAGTGTTTGGCACCTATCTAGTGCCTTGTATCGGGACTTAGGAACCCGTTCCTCCCTTTGTGGGATTCTATATGTTATGGCATACCGCATTGCCGTCTTAAAAGCTACCAACTTGAATGCAATGTTTTGTAATTAAATAAGATAAGTGCTAGTGCACAACCATTAAAACGTGTTCAGGGTGGTGACTACAACTTGGGAAACCACTCTGGCTCTTGGCTTTAATTAATTTACTTTCCAATCTGGATTCGGACAACACGCATTCGGTGAGGTTGGTTGTAGATTTGATAAGTCGACGGAGGCTTTTCAAAATATTGGTTGATAACTAAAGTTCCCAACATAACCTTTCTCATTCTTAAAGGAACCATAGCCTTGTGGTGTCCTAATCTCTTTTCATCATATTTCTCATTCCGTGAGATTATTTGGGTTATGCCATCGACCGACTTTCATTCGGAGACCGATGGTCATAATGCAACTAAGATCACAAGAACCTCACATAAAATTTTACTTGCGTTGTCTTTCATTAGACTGACCGACCGCTTTATTTCTTTTGCATTGCCGGCTGGTGTCAACCGTTCCTATACGGAACATCAGGGAGTAAAGGAGTGGTGATTCGAGATTGAAGCTGTTGAAGTTGTTGCATGTTTCTTTTGAATAACTTTTTAGTTTAAGGTCGAGATCCTCGGTCTGTAAGGACCGCCTTCAAGAATTTTACTTCCGCTTTGTTCAAGGATATTTAATCTCATTTTTTTCGCAAGTATTTGGATTATTCAAGATTGTGAAATTTGGACATTTTGTTTTAATATTTATTGATTTATCATTATTTATTTATATCTTGAATACCGTGAAAGCCTTAGGTGGCTTCGGAGTGTAAATTCCGAGGTCACTGGCGGTAATATCTCCGAGGGAAAAACGGGGGTGTTACACTTTTCTTGAAAATTCATGGAAATTTTGGGTAGTTTTCATATCTAGATCTTTGAAAATTCGAGATTGCATGTTTACATTGCCTTCGTGCTTCCATGTTTCTATTTTGGTGATTAATATTGTTTGACTTTCGGTTCTTCTTGCTTAAATTACATTGAATTTTAATGATAGAAAAGCATGAAGTAACTTGTTCTTGATTTGCATGATTTTAACCATGTGTTTTGGCAATGTATGTCATGATTAGATAAGGTTTTGAGCAAGTATGGGGTTGCAAGTACTTGATGGTGTGTTTATGTGTGGAAATCTTGGTTGAAATTATGCTAAATTGTCGAAGGAATTTAGGATTTGGGATTCGGAATCGCTCGCGCAAAGTTCTCGCCCAGGCTCGTTACCAACCTGTGATCACACAGAACCTATGCTAAACCCAGAGACCTCGATACCGACCCTCTTGGCTCGGTACCGAGGTGGGTCGAGGCCATTTCCAAATTCAAGTATGGGGTTTTCTTGTTGGTATGAATGGATCTTACCTTGGATATTAATGGTGTTTTCAGGTACCAAATGGCAAGTACAAGCCGAGCCAACTCTAGGGCGGGAAAGAAGAGGAGGACTCAAAGATTTCCATCTCCTCCAGGAATGGATGAGGTCATTTTATCAACTAGGGAGCAACTGGTGGTCTTTGATTCCGTCCTTCAAAAGGACCACTTCACAAGATGGTTTTCAAGTTCAAGTGCCAAGGCTACCGGTATTTATGATGATGTCAAGCACGCCTTTTCTATTCTCGACGTGCCACATCTCCTCAAAAAGGATGACGTCCCGTACTACCCGGCCCTTACCGTCGAGTTCATTGCCACTATCCAAGTCAGTTTCAAGTCCAAGACATCGGTCGGAAAGATTAAGTTCCAATTGGGCAATGCTGACCACGTGTTCAACATGTACGAGTTCAACCGCCTCCTCGACTTCCCCAACCACTCTCGGGATTATAAGGCTCCCGAAGATTTTAAAGTCACCGACACATGGAGCTACATTTCCAGGGAAGTCAACCCGACTGCACCGACTTTTCCAGGGACGCACATCATCAACCCCATCTTCAGAATTATTCTCCGAGTTTTGGGTGCCACCTTTTGGCCCAAAAAGGAGCTTTCAAGGCCGACAAGGACGGAGGTAGGATGCCTCCGCACTATTCTCTTCGAGGACCCCGCCCCCATGAATTTGGGGTACGAATGGATGAAGTATGTAGAGAGGTACGTGGCCTCGTCAAACAAAGTCTGTTGTGGCAACTTTGTGAGCCTCTTGGCGACAGAGCTTAATGTCGACCTCTCACGCTACACCGCTCACAGCCCCCAGAAGCGGGATTCGAAGTATTGGTGTTCTTCCGACATCTTTCAGCGGATTCAAGGTGGAGTAGCCACCATGGTGCTTGGACAGGCTATGGTGATTACTCGGGACAAGCTGGAGTTGTTGTATGTCCCAAACTGATACGAAGCTTGGACGTCTCATTCGTTCCCCTTGGACAAGAAGCCTCAAGACAAGACGACATTAAGGGAATGCGAGACGAGATATGAACGAGATGGAGCTGAGATGGAAGATGACGAGGCAGCCACTACGGAGGAGCTCGATATTGAGCAAGATGAGGTCGGTACCGAGGTACCTGACGAGCACACCAACCTCGGTACCGAGCATTCTGACCTCGGTACCGAGTACTTTGAGGCTAACACTGGAGCTTTCAACTTCGGTAACGAGCCTACTCCTCAGCCTACTGAGCCACATTCGTATGGTGTTGTGCCGACAGCATGCTCCAACAGCATGCTCACCACCAGCCGCCGCCTCAACCCACATCTCCTAGTTCTGATACTCCTTCATGGGCTCAAGATATATCTTCTCAGATGCAGCAGCTGAACTTGCAGCAGACACAGCTCACCCAGCGGATGGATCATTGGGAAGATGTGTACTTCGCTCGCATGGCTCTTGAAGATGTCCGACAACAACGAGCTGATGCTCATTGGTTGATGATGGAGCAGCGTGTGACAGTTGATGAGGAGCGTTGGAGGACGATGTACGATTTTATGGGCAACTTTAAGCGCCAGTTCCCACCACCACCCCGATGAGGATCTCGCCTTCAGGATGTTTCTTCTGCTTCATTTGTTATCTTGTGAGTTTCTTTCTTTCTTTTCCCTATCTTTTATTTTGATTTGCTTTATTACAGTGGGGACACTGTAATTTTAAGTATGGGGTAGGGAGGGTAAAGAAAACTTGCTTGTTAGTTTATTTTTGTTTGTTTGTTCTGTTCTTTGTTTTTAGTTGTCTTTGGTTTTTTTAAATATAAAAAACAAAAAAAAATTGAAAAATTTTGAAAATCCAAAAAGATTTTTAGAATGGATGAGTACCCTGTCTTGTGGTTCTATGATAGTTAATTGCTTGCATGACCATGTAATTTCCTTTCAGCATGTTTTTGATAGTATAACCTGAGTCTTATGATGAAATTGTTTCTATAGTGGAATAGCATATGATGAAACTGAGCATGTATAACTTTTAGCATAAGTAGTTGCAATCTAACAAAATATATGACCTTGTGAGTTCTTATTTTTAGCCTTGATTTTTCATGTGTGATTTACTATCTTTATGTATATTATCTCTTGGAATTGTGATGGTTATGTATTTCTCAAGACTTGTATAAGATTTTTAGTTCATTACTTGTGAAAGTCATATGATAGAGAACTTATTTTTCACGAGCCTTGTTAATCCCTATCCACCCTTACATTATCCTTGTTTTTTATAGCCAATTTGAGCTTTAGCCTTTTTATTGTTGCTCCACAAAATTATCCCTAGCCAAGATAAGCTTGACCCTATCTGGGGATTAGGACTTAGTTGGAGAGGTGTTGTTTTGTAAAGTGCAAGATGTTTTGGTTCAAAATAAAGGTTTGGGTGGGATAGATTGGAAGTCTCTTATTTTAATTATGTAAAAAGGTCTCTTGGTTAAAAGAATGCACAAAGGAAAAAGGAATATCAGATCGATGCCAGCTTATGTGGGCTCGGTACCGAAAGAAAAGGAAGAAAAAAATTTCAGCTCGATATCGACCCTCTCAGGTCGGTACCGAGGCAAGTCGAAAAAGAAAAATGCAGAAAGAAAAAAGAAAAAAATGAAAGGAAGAAGGAATAAGGAAGAAGATGTGCAATGCTTAAAAGTTTAAACCAGAGATTCCTCAAGTTTTTATGAGGCTTTCTAGGATTTTGATGGGTGAGTGAAGAGAAAGAGCATAATGAAGAGTGAGTTTTGGTATATTGTTTTTATGACTGTTTTTTGATGTGTGAGTTTTTAGGAGTCTTTATTCCCGGATATTTTTAGCACCACATAGCAAAAAATATTTCCACGCCTTATTGTTTTTACCAAACCCCATTACAACCCGACTGAATGGAAGCTTCTATGAAGTTTTTCATTGAGCCTAAGTTCTCTTGATGATTTTTGCTTGTTTTGACAAATCTTTAGTGGAGAGTTTGGTGATATAAGTTCCAATTTCTATGAGTTTTTGCATATAAGATTGAGTTGAGATATTGAATTTATAAGCCCAAACACATGAGAGATGAGTGAAACACTTAATCCGTGGTAAGGTTGGATTGTGGTTGGTTATGTCTATTGGTGTTTATATGTGTGTAATGACGTTAATAGTTGTTTGCTATTTTTACTATGGTTTTAAAATTGCTTTTTAGATGAAGGTTGTTACTTGATGAGCATGATGTTTGGTTTTGGTTATTATCTAGTGATTGCTTAAGGACAAACAACCTTAAGTATGGGGTATTTTGATGTTCATGTTTTTAGTATAGTTTTAGGTGTTTTTCTTATGTTGTTTAGTTTAGTTTTAGTAAGTTTTAGTGTTAGTTTTGTATGTTTTTGGATAATTTTGCATATTTAGTGAAAAGTATGGAAGCTACTCCATTTTTTTGTTTTTCTTAGGTTTTTGAAGCAGAAGGGAGCATTTTTGGAGGAGCTAGAGTCAAGTGGTTGATGGAGAATGTGTGGAAGAAAGAGAAGAGAAGAATATGTCTTGAAGATCCCGTTGAAGTCCAAAGAGAAGTTATGAAGAGTGTACAAAAACTCAAAACAGAGAAGCTCGTTACCGACCTGTGAGGGTCGGTACCGAGCTGTGCGACAGAGATTTGTTTGAGGAATTCAGCAAGAGTCTACCGACCCTGTGCAGGTCGTTACCGAGGTGGCCTGTGTCAGTAGGCGGCGCCGACTTTCAGAAAATCTATCTTTTATCTCGTAATGTTTTTAGTTAGGACAATTTCTATCTTTTAGGACCCTTGTTAGATAGTTTCTCTTAGTATAAATACTCTTGTTTTAGTCTAGTTTTAGGGGGTTCAGGGGTTCACGAGTTTTTTGGAGACGCTGAGTTTTGGAGTTCAAAATTAGAGAGAGATCGAGGCTTCGACTGTTTCGAGATCGAGTGAGAGGGGATTGAGTTCGAGCCTGTTTTCTCTTGTGATTCTGAACGTGACTGTGTTTGAAAGACAAGATTTTTATAATTCAAGTAAGTTTTATTTCGATGTTTTCATTCAATCTAGTTGTTTGTTTTATTTCAATCATGAGTGAGTAGTTTACTTTTCTAGGATCGGGGTTGAAACCCGACATAATTATGCATGATCGAATGTGTGTGTTGAATGTTTGATGCCTTTTATCCTTTAACTACTTGTTTGTGCTTATACTTGGACGAAAGTCGAAGTAATTTGAGTTTATCGCTTAATCGAAAGAGAAAGTTGTGAACTTGAATGTTGATATTGTTCGTTAACGAAAGTTTCGAGCTTTAGATTCAAAAAAATAAGTAGAAAGTGAATTGATTTATGAAAATTGATTGATTTACTTGTTTAGGTCAACGAAAGTTGATAGCTTTATCTTCGAGGCATGATATTTATCCTTCACACTAGTTCGTATGCATGATTATGTCGTGGTAACCCTTGTCCTAGATCTTTTTATCATTTGAATGACCTTAGTTTTCACTCACGTACAAGCTGGTTACCGAGGCACACAGGTCGGTATCGAGCCTGCAGTTGATTCGTCTTGTTTGCTTAGTTTTAGTAGAATCCCAGCATCTTTACCGACCCTGACAAGGTCGGTACCGAGGGCTGTCGTAGCCTTGTTTTGCTTTGTTTTCTTGCTTTCGTAGTTTATTAATCAAACAACCTTGCTTCCCGTGGACGATCCTGACTTCGCTATACTCAACGGGGTCTTGACTACAAATTTTATTTGTTCTTAAGTAAATCCCTATCAACATCTTTTTATACTCAAAATGAAAAGATATGAAGAGATGGGATCACATTGTCTAACCCCCCGAGTGGGGATAAACACAGAAGTAACATGACTAACCTCCCCGTTCCAAAGAATTTGCATACTCAGAGATGCGATACAAGCTATAATCCAATCAATCCAAATCCCCGGAAGGCTAGCTTGCACAAGCGAGTCATTTATGAAGCCCCATCTCAAGTGGTCGTAAGCCTTCTCTATGTCTAATTTGAGTTACATCCAACCCTTCTTCTCCTTTTTTCCTCATTGAATGAACAATCTCTTGATTTATCATAATGTTATCTGTAATGATTCATCCTAGGAGAAAGCTCCCTTGAGTAGGATCAACAATCTAACTCATAGTAGGCCTAAAACGATTAGTTAGCACCTTGGTACATGATCGTTTTGTAAAAGACATTGCATATGCTAATCGGTCTAAATTGAGAAATAGAGATGGGCTTGTTAACTTTCGCAATTAAGGCTATAAGGGTTCCATTGACTCCTTCTGGCAAATCGGCAGTACGAAAGAAGTCTAACACCCGACCTCAATTATTGCAACATCTAAAGGGCGCGACATAAGTCATTCATGGACATACTATAATGTTGAAGTTTACCATATGCTAAGAGATTACAAGATAAAGATTCATTGGGGCAAATGGCTATGGTGTGGTCTTGATACCTCAAGAATGTGAATCATTCCCGACATTTTCTCAAAGGGGGCTTCTTACTTTATCAAGGCTGAATAGTTTGGGGTTGTTTATGATGAAACAGGGTGTCTATCATGTGGAAAGATCAGGGGCGTGTTGAGTTGAGCGCACACATGCGCGGATGGGCCTAGCACATAAGCTCATGGGGTTCCATCCTAAAACCAATTGGCAATAGGAGGAGTAACCCAAGAGTATATATGCTAGGCTATTTCTCTTTATATTTCAGATGTGGGATATAGATTATATTCTCAACACGCCCCCTCAAGTGCAACTGGGTCAGCCAGTTGACACTTGGACATAAGTAAGGAAGGTCGATAATTGGCCCAGAACCAGGGGTGACGAAGCAGATACTGGCACAAGGACGATTGATGCGGCGGCTCAAAGGTGGCCGGGAAAGAGGATAAATTTGACTGATGCGATGGCACGAGGGTGGCCGGGAACAAGGCTCTGATACCATGCGTAAATATCAGGGACGTGTTGCGCGGATGGGCCTAGCACATAGGCCCACGTGGTTCCATCCTAAAACTAATTTGTAATAGGAGGAGTAACCTAAGGGTATATATATGTTGACAATTTCTCTTTATATTTCAGATGTGAGATACAAATTAGATTCTCAACATATCAGACAAAAAAGCTACCGATCGATCACTTTTTTTTTCTCCAAATGACTATATTTACAACAAGTGAAAGAGTCACCAAATGAGCTTGCATTCCTTTAAACCAAGAGTAAAGTGGTGGAGTGGACCATCCTCCTCAACAACTATAGGGTAATGTCTTCTCTTCGATCACTTCAACACTTGGAAACTTGTCCTGGCATGGGTGCATCTATTTACTATATATCTGGTACGTTGAGAACTTGTACCAATTTTCAGCAAAAGTGGACGGTGGCAGATTTATGTGCTTCTATGGTTGTAAATCATGCCTGTACTAAGAAATTGGGATGGAGAGACATGTACCTAATATCTAAGCGACTCCTAGATGTTAGCTAGTAATCATATCACTCATATAAATGAATTGTCGTTCATTAAAAAAAAAAAGGAGGAGCTAGTTTTTTTTTTAATTTGGGTTATTGGGTAAGGATTAGGGTCGTCACAAGTACTACTTGGGTTCGTCTAGAGCACTAACCAATTTTGGAGAAGAATGGGTAAACCGTCAACTGTGAGGGTTCGAAACTATGACCTCGGAGTACTACCCCTAATGCCTAACCGTTGAACCAAATGACTGAAGGCATAGGAGGAGCTAATTTTGAAATTAGGAGACTCGGATGGAGATCGAATACTTCTATGGATTTTGGCTTGCCCGTTGACTATTGATTCTCTCCAACTCCAAGGCCCTGTTCGGATCAAGTACATGATATAAAATAATATATTATAATATATTATTTCACAAAAGTTGCATTCGGTTATGTGACTCATATCTCTCTCTATACCTATATTTTTGTACCATTCTCAAAATCTCTTTTTCAAAATAAGCTGAAAATAATATATTATGTTAAATAATATGTCCGTATCCGAACAGACCCCAAGTGTCGATCAACACTTGATAAGTTGATCATTCAGCAACTAAATATATCCATTCTTCATTTCTACCAAAAGAATATATCCATTCTTCATTAAGCAACATCGATCATTTTAATATTTTTCATTAAGCAATTTAGCATTTTGATTTATTAATTTCTTTGGTTAAAGTTTTGATTAATTAATTATTGTAAAGCCATCTCAATGAAATCATTGAAATATTGTATAGTTATATGCACGATATGTTTTGGATTGGGTGTGAAATTGGTGTACCAACTAAATTAATCTAGCTTCACCAGTTTGCATGCGTGTCTATGAATAAAAACCATTAAAAGGGGGATAAAAACAACTTGATCGGTGGTTAGCTAGTCGATCTTCCTGACGACAAATTCATTAGATGGACTTTTGCTGAATTTCATTATGCATAATACTACAATTGCTTATATAGATAGGTAATTCAAATAGAAAAGAAAGAAAAGATAGTCCAATGAATGAGACATCTATACCATACATGATATAAATAACTACTCCGATAATTACACAGCAACCGGATTTGTGATTCGATATCACAATGCATGAATAATTAGTTTGAAAACCAATAAATACAATTATAATCCGCGTTTATAAACGGAAACACTCATGCTTCGGGACGGTATACGGAAGGCATGATAATTGGGTTTACAAAAAATTAAAATCGAGAGTGACAACCTTACAGTCATAAACATTGTCAAGGGATTGATAGGTGCCCTTAGGAAATTGAAATATTAGTTTCGGATATCTTGGTTTCTCTTCAAGGGTTCGAAACAATTCGCATGAATGGAATGCAATGTCGTGACTGATAAAATTGCAAAATTGGACCACATTATCCATAATGTACATATTCAGAATCATTCAGAATTTAAAGTTCTCATTCGCAAAGAGGTTCTTATTAAATTTCGACTGACCAATATGACGTGGGAGGTACACACGTCCATATGCAGTATAGACTAGGCATTGACATTCATGCCTTCAGGCCGGCGGGCCCATATAGACCAGGGAGTCGGAACCCAGACCGAACAGGCTCTGATACCATGTTAAATTTCGACGGGCTAATGACGTGGGGGTACACACGTCTATTCATGCGCATATGCGCGTTATGGGCCTAGCTAGCACACAAGTGTGTGGAGTTCAACCTAAAACCGATTGAGAATAGGTGGGGTAACCAAGTACGTATATAATCTTTCAATTTTTAGATACGAAAAGCTCTTATGTTCCACATTTCTAGATCATCTTCCCTAAAAATGATCTGTTAATCCTTACCTAAAAAAATCTACTACAATAATTACGATTTTTGTACGATGTGCCCTATAACAATCATCACATGAAAAGATTTAATTAAATTTGCTTTTCTAAAAAATTTAATACTTTTTTCTATAAGATTTATTATTTCTCCCTTAAAACTTAATTCTAATTCAGATATATTTACTATGTCATTATATAAAAACTAAATTAATTATATTATCTTTTTTAGACACCTGGGCCTACAAAAGCACATTAAAGTGGGAATTTGTTTGACCAAATCCGATACATAGCTCAACAATAATTGACTATACTTAGCATCTGCTCCATTACCGTTCGTAGGATTACTAGGATATAATGGGTGTGTTTAACAGAGCAAAATTTTAAATATGATTTTATTTACAAAAAATATCGACAAAATTAAATACGTAATAAATTGTTGGAACATGACTTCCCATTTAGAAAAGTTAGACTAATATACTACTCTAGTATATGAGATGAATTAACTTTTCTATTGCCAATTAGTTCAGATTTAATATTTTAGGCTTATATGATGATCGATGTGCACAATTCAGTCTGGGCTCACTTTAATACAATAAGAATTAAATTATACCAAAACAAATACAATAGAATTAAATTATATAATATAACAAATTTAAAAAGAGTGAACAAAACGTAATAATTGAAATTACCATTAGATTATAACGCTTACGATTTTACATCCACGCTCACAGTGAATTAATTACTTACATTAACGGTTGTTGTAATAATCACTTGAACTTTGTAACAAGATCTAAAGTAAATGGCGTGAAAACATGGGAAGCCTTCTCCTCAATGAAATCCAACTGACTTTCAAACAAGTGCATGTACACTACCCAATCCTCATTTCCGTACGGGCTAGGCATGGGCATCACGTAGCCCGTATTCCCACCCCAGGGAAAATGATACGACCCGAAAACAGGCCCGCCCCACCCGAAATCCACCTTCTTCACCGGAAACCTTTGCCCGGATGACATCACAAAAGCGGGTCCGGTCTCCGTCCCCTCCGTATAAACCCTCACCACCGCGGGCTCGGGCCGATGGGCCTCGACCCAATCCACAAGCCCCAAGAAGTGCTCCCTAGTAACCGCACTCGCCAAAAACCGGCCCATGGCCTCCGCCACGTCAGCGAGTGGCATCTTGGTCAACTCTTTGACCCCCAATCGATCAAAGGGGACGGACAGCACGTTGCCGAAGTAGGAGTCCATGGTGGGGCCCAGTCGCTGACGCCCGTCCACCACTATCCCCAGCTTGCACGTGTCGTCAGCCAAAACGTCGTCGTTGTGGAGTTGCAAGGCGTGTTGGGCGATGAGTTTCCATAGGTAGGCGCTGAGGGTTTGGAGCTTAGATGGCTTCGACTTCTGAGCGGCGGCGAGGGTTTGTAGGGCGGAGAGTTGGGTGGCGGGGAGGTGGTAGATGCGACTTATCATGGAGGGGCCGTCGACGGGGGTGGTGGCTGAGGGCGGTGCCGGGAGGGAGGAGTACGGTACGTAGGTGTCGTCGAGGGTGGGGTCGAACGAGAGGGGGCGGCGAGGGTTGAGGAGAGAGCGGCGGAAGGAAGGTTTGGAGGTGGTGGAGCCGGTGGACATGCGGGCCCATGCAACGAAGAACATGTTGGCGGAGTAGGCGTCGGCGACACGGTGGTCGAATGTGCACCCCACCACCGTGCCCCCACATCTCAACTCTGTGACCTGAATATCAATTATTGAACAATTATTCTTCAATATATATATTTTGTTTGGTTAAATTATTTTTCAGCATATTTGACTTGTCCGCAATTGGATGAAAGATTATTGTAAATTTAAATTTTTTTTATTTATCAATAAAATAATGCCAATAAGAAGTAGGAATCCAAGACCAAGATACATACATAGAGTAGCATCAAATTGTACGTACGATCGATGTATGTAACTATTTGGAATTTCCCTTGTTTGATGATGGCATCTGAATTATTCAGGTGAAAATTCTCAACAGTTGAATTACCATTGAATCGATCCAGTTTTTTCAACTTCAGGCGAAGTTAACATAACAACGCACGTACCTAGATCCCATATTGTAAACCTATGGCAACGAATATTTCCAGACTAGAAAAATCCACAAAAATTGGATATAGAAGGAAGCTATTTTTTTTATCACGGATCAAAATATATTTACTTGGTGGAATTTTATAAATATTATGGGTACGACCCAAAAAAGCGTAAGAAGCTGAACCTGAACAGATAGAACACCATTCTTCTTCTTGGGCACCAACTTGCCCTCCACACAACTATCCGGATCATACAAACGGAGTTCCCGGAGCTCCACGTCGGGAGCCGAGGCCAGAAAGAAGTCGACTCCTCGGTTGTTGCAGAGAATCTCCGGCTCTCCACTCGAATTCTCCACGACTTCTCCAGCGAAGGCGTAGAAGGAGACGAGCGCCTCCGCTAGAGCTTTCTTGAGGGAGCTAGCCTTTTCCCCAAACGTCGACGTCGGCCTCTTCCTGTTGTTAGCATAACAGAAGAAGACGCCGACGTCTAGGGCTGGTAGCAACAAGTCAAGGTTTGATAAGGGAAGCCAGTGTTCTTGTAACGGCAAGGCGGCGGCCACCACTTCCTTGGCCGTCACCGTTACCGTGAAGTCTCCCACGGCGCTACCCATTTGGAGTGGGGGGGATTGATTGCAAAGTTGGAACGGAGAGCTAGGTTAAGGAATTTGCGTGGGTTGGAATATTGGTAGGGGAGTGAAGGGGAAGGGGATCTTAATTATTTATAGAGCTGATGGTTTAGAGAGTACTAGTTGATGACATTGCCCGGAAATTTTTTAATTAAAAATTTGTACTACGTTAAAAAGAATATTATAAATAATTAAATTAAATATCATGCATCTTTAATTTATTTTAATTATAATTATGTATTATATTATTAAAATATATTCAAATAATATCTTCTTCTTAAAAATGCTATTTGTTATTTTTATGTAGTGAATAAATCAAATTGACGCTCTTAATTCGTAGGGTTGACAGCTCGAACCAGCACAAAAACCACAATAAATTGATCCAATCAATTCGTAAATTTTAACGACATGAACTCGTACTCAACTCGAACCCAAAATGACTGGGCATAAACTCGATACATATGGATATAAATTTAATATTAATAACCTATATATATATATATATTACATGATCTTGCATATGATAATCATATATTGCATATATCACGATATTTAGGATACATGTTTTGATTTTTATTTATCATATTTAAATTATGGAAACACAATATAAACACATTATTATTCAAATTAATATAAATAAACTTAATAAGAAGGTTCCCAATGCAGAACATTATTATTATTAATTACATTGAACTCATTATTGAATAATGAGTTTATATGAAACTTACGGAATGTGTGATGTTCATGAAACTCATTATTTATATTTTTTTTGGTAGTAAACTCACCATTGAAATTATTTTTTTAACTTATCATATTTATATTTAATTTAATGTGTAATGTTAATTCAAATAAAAAAATTATAGAAGATAAAAATAATGGGTAAAGATAAAAATTTATCCAATCTCATAGTAGATTGATAAAAAAAATTATTAAATAAGATGAGTGTATAAAATTGAAAATTCCATAAGGTGATTGAATTACATAATATATAATTAATTAAAAAAATTATTATTAAAAATAAGGTGACTGTAATATAAATTTTTAATGATGAATATGCCCAAAAGTGCTTCAGGTTTAGAAGATATACTAGTTGATGACCCGGGCCTTGCCCGGGGGTTTTTTCAAATAAAAAGTACTAATATATTAATTTATATATGATATAAGTATTAAAATTTAAATAGTAAAAATAATATTGTTTTATTATCAAGATATTATTTTGATATAATGCTATTTTGATAATCATTAAAAATAGACGCTCTCGATTTATTAGGATGACTCAAGCCTGCACAAAAACCACAACTGATTGACTCAATTTATCTGTAAATTTTAATGGCATGATCGAAGCAAAACTAAACTCGAACCCGAACTTGATTGAATCTACTCGATTAATTGGTTTAACATTAAGGGACTAATAATTTTTTACTTATTTATTAAGGGATACGCAAAATGTATACCAATAATATCTTATTTTTTAAATGTTGTTTGTAATATTTATGTAATAATTATAAAAAAGTTGATGCTCTTAACTCGTATGGTTTACTCAAACATGCACAAAAAGCGCAATGAATTGACTCAATCAATCCATAAATATTAACGACATGAACCCGTACTCAACACGAATCCGAAATGACTGAACCTAAACTCAATTGAACTCACCCGATTAATCGGTTTAACAGTAAAGGATCAATAATTTTTATTTATTTATGTACGTATCCGTAATATAAAAAATTAACATACTTATGAATATAAATTTAATATATTTTAAGACACAACATATCCATCCCGAATTAATTAAAAGATTGTCATACTTATTAATAGAAAATTAGTATAAAAATCAACATATTTATGGATAGAAAATTTAAAAAGTTATCATACTTCTGAACAAAAAATTAATATAAGAAAATCTAAAATTTAATATAAAATCTACAATTAAAAACATGGTAAATATTAATTAAAAAACTTGTCATATTTCTGAATAGAAATATTATTATAAAAAATTCAGTAACTAAAAATATGGTGATTGAGACATTAAAATTTGATGACAATATTGCATTTAACTATTATATTTATGGATAAAAAATTAATATATAAAATACAAAATATTTATAGATGGAAAATTTAAAATTTATCATTCTTATTTGTAGAAAATTAATACTGAAAAATCAAAAATTATTATGAAAACATGGTCAATATTAATTAAAGTTGTTATCATACTTATAAATAATAAAATTAATATAAAAAATATGATAATTAATATAAAAATACATGATTAAAAATATGTCTCATATTAATTAAAAAACGTATTATACTTTTGAATTGATAGTTAATATAAAAGAATAAGAAAATTTAGTATTGAAAATTCGCAATTTAAAATATGGTCCATATTTCATAGTTATGGATATAAAAGTTACCTATTTCATTTAGAGATACTAAAATTAATTTAAATGGTGTATTAAATTAAAAAAAGGTATTTGGGATACTAAATTACTATTTTATATTTGTCATACTTATGGATAAGAACTTAATATTAAAAATTTATAATTAAAAATATACTTACAAATAGAAAAATTATATAATTTTTTTTATATTTATCATATTTATTGATAAAAAATTATCTATTTTACTCTAATAGATTAAGTTAGTATTTTTTTATGTGTCATATATATGGATAATTTTGGATAATGATTAACCGATTTAAGATTAAGTGATCAATAGTTTTTATTTATTATGGTTCATATTATATAAAACGGTTGTAATAATTATGGATAAAATATTAATATAAATAATTTCATAACTAACAAGGTAACTAAGAAATTAAAATTTAATGACAATATTGCATTTAACTTTCATATTTATAGATAGAAGACTAATATATAAAACTCAACATATTTACGGTTGAAAATTTAAAATATTATCATTATTATATATTGAAAATTAATATTGAATTTAAAAAGATAATTAATAAGAAAATATGAAAAAATATGAATAAAGCTCGAATTTTTGTAAAGATAAAAAATCTTCCATATTTACAGGATTAAGACAAAAAGAAAATTAAGGAAAAGATAATGTAAGTTTTTTACCAAATTCAATTTAGGCAAGCAATTATCTAGATCATGAATTTTTTAATTTTTTTTATCAAAATTTGATTTAAGATAAGTATTTTCCATAAATAAATAAAAGGCTAATGATAAAATAATTTTTAATATTTTTATTTAAATTTCGAATTAAATATTTTTTAATATAAATAGATAGAACGGAATTCAATCAAAAATATAAATAAAAAAATTATTATTTTTAAATATAATGTGGGGCCAAATTCAATGTGGTGACTTCAAAAATAATATATTGTTTCTCTTTTTAGTGTAAAAAATCAACATATATCTATAAAGAAATTTTTATTAATTTTTTATTGTAAAAGAAAATCAACATCTATCTATAAAGAAATTGGTAAAAAATATCATGATAAAATATATTTATCCTTATTTTTTAATATTTTTAATATTTAAATTTATTTTTTAAACATTTGTATAAGGAAGTCTTCGAAAGATATCGTTATTTTTTAAATTTAAATAACTTATGATCATTTGGTTCTAAGGATAGATTTAAATAGATAAAAATAATTTAATAAGAAAAATAAAAATTATTATATTATTATTTTTGCAATTAAAATAGATTTATTTGGAAAAATTGGTAAATTTTATATTCTTATGTTAAGAAAGAAGGCAAATAAAAAATATGAAAATTACGAAAAAAAATGAATTGAAATAAGTCTTTTATGGTATTATCTTATAAGAATAAAAAATTACATAAAAATTAATATATTCTTTTGTTTTATCTTTGGAAAGAAGATAAGTAAAAAATAAATATTTCATTATTATTGGCATAAATGATAAGATAAAAATATTTCCTTATCTATATTTACTTTACATATAATAAGATAATATTGTAGTCGTCAAGTCCCTTAATGTTTGTCCCTTTTCCTTTGTAAATTACAAAGGAAAAGGGACAAACATTAAGGAACGGAGGGAGTATATTTTTCTATCTATATTGTTCAAGTTATCACAAATAAATAAAAAAGTATTTTTGATATATTTTTAATATCACTATCTTAAATGGCTATTTTACAATAAGGTGAGGTGATGTAATATGGTGAAAGATATATTTTATCTTTATTTAAAAATAATAATTATTTAAAATAACACATAATCCATATTTCAAAGATATTATTATTTGTATGGCTATTTTTATTTCAAATATATATATATATATGTGTGTGTGTGTGTGTGTGTGTGTGTGATCATGTGTACATATTTTGTCTTAATTTATATCTTACAAATATAATAAATATAATATCTTTTTTATCTAAATTTATCAAATCTACTAATATTATTTTGTCTTTATGTTTATTTGGGATAAATTTTTACAAATATTAATTTATCTTTATGTTTACATGGAGATAAATTTTTTTACATAATTAACTATTTAAAATTATTATTTTAATAAAAGGATGATGTGGCGTAATGTGGTGGCAGAAATTGCTCCGGCTTTAGTTATTAGTAAGAGATATGTATGCATGTACGTACGTGTAATAAAATATTAAGAAATTAGCCTATAATGTTTTGTGGACTGTTTGGTAGCTTCAAAGTTAAGGAAAAATATAATATGAGAAGAGGTGTTTTAGAGGCGGATGAAAGATTACTTGGAACTTTTGGAAGGGGAACCTGTTTTCCACAATTATAACTCGATTTTATCCAATGAAAGATTGAAACAATTAACATATTTACCAAAAAAATTGACCAATACTTGAAACAATTAACAAATTTATCAAAATTAGTTTTTTTATTATGCATATGTCTATGTGTACACATTAGAAAATTCGTGATAAATTATATTATTGTAAAAAAAAATGAAGGGTCCGGCTAATATGTCATGAGCACACATCATAACTATATACTAAAGCGGAGGTTAAAACAATTATTAAACGACACGTGTCGCTTTTATATTGGACCATACCACCACTTTTATTAAAACTAATCTTTGGCAAAATAATTAAGTTTAATATAAAGATAGTGTAATGTAGGTACAATCTTATATCACTATAATCAATGGATAGAAAATCCCATTCTTAATTTAAAAAAAATAATCTTTTATTTTTGGATATGAATAGAAAGATTATTAAGATATTTTTATGCTATATTGCTATATATTATACAAATATTCTGGCATCTAGTCAAACAGTTAAGCCTCAAGGGTAATACCCAAAGGTCTCCGGTTCGACTCTCATGGGCAATGCCCTCACCAAAAAAAAAAGATAATTAAGTTTAATATAAAGATAGTGTAATGTACCTACAATCTTATATCACAATAATTAAGTTTATTTTGAATGGTCCCATGTATATAATAAATTGATAAGTTTTTATCTTATTACTTATCGATTTTCATAATTACAAAAAATTATCATGTTTTGGATATTAATTTAATTCTTAATACTAATAAAATATTATTGTTTCAAATAAACAACTTTTATAGTTTATTTATTTTAAATATTTATTTAAATTTTATATTTAAGGATTTACATGATTTTTTTCTCAAATAATAAATATATTTGAAAATATTTTATTATTAATATTTTATTTAAGAAAAACTCGTACAAGGTACGGGAATACATACTAGTTAACAAACTAAGTTTGAAAATTAGTTCAATACTATTACCTAAATTAAAATAGGTCAATTCTTTATAAAAAATTCACGTAACAAATTATAATCATACTTACTAAGTATTCTTATAAACTTCATGGACACATATTAAAAAACCCAAAAAGAATCATTTTTATGATATGAAAAAATGTAGGAGATAATTTATGTAATTCTAATGTCAAGGTTGAAATTTTACAAACTTAAGTACTTAACCAAAAAAGTTGAACAAAAATACTATTAAATGAAATCCGATTATTATTTTTTATGATAAGGAAAGCAATTCGACATACCAACAAGCCTAATAGATTGAGAGGTTGAAAAACGTTAGTCGAATAAACCGGCAGAAGAAGGCAAACAAGCTACCAACCAAGCAAATACGAAAGCAAAAAAAAGCACCAACAAAATAACATTGAACGAAGCGGGAACTGGAACAAAGAAGCACACAAGGAGTAAGTCATGCGAAGCACCACAAGAAGAGTAGAGAAAACGCCAACTGGAAAAAAATGTACAAGACGGGGTCTTGATAAACAGCTATGGACACCTCAGATTTAGACTCGCTATAAAAACCTTCAGGTGTCGATCACACATTCACAATTTTAACCAAACCATCACGAACCACTATGTCAGAATGCACAAAACCTGAGCCTGAAAGTGTTTAAAGTAACAAATACACTATTTTATGAACAACAGAACTTTTCTATATTTTTTTTATTTGGAATACCCAATTAATGTATACACGGTGGAGTTCTAAAATTCATTTTTTTCCCCTTTCATATTAAATATGGTAGGAAAGACGTTGTAAATTATGGTGTGCGTTGACCATACACAGGCCTTTTCTCTAGAAAAAATTTTCTTGCCTTTCTTTGTTACTCCTTTTTGTTTATTCCAGGTTTTGTTTTTTAGTTATGGTAGCGCCGGAGATGGTCGGAATTCCCACAAACTGGATTTTCAACTTTTTTTTTTTTTGCCCTTTATTTTTCAATTTTGTTTCAAAGGTGGTTTGGCACTTGTGATCTTAACCAATCATATGTGTTTACTACTTATTTCGAATTTTTCGTTTTGCAAATCTCCAATAACAGAGGGCAAAGAGGAGAGCAGGATTTGGTAGTGGAGTAGAAGACTAGCTCAGTGGACTTTTTTGAAAACCAATCAGGTTATTGTCAACAAATTGTATGTAAATTTAGCACCATTTTCTACCCAAAGAAAATATTGTATGTAAAATGTATATGAATATTGGGCTGGCCCATTAGACTTTTTCAAAAGGTTGAAAAATAAAAATAAACTAGTTGATGTACCCGTGCTCTTGCACGGATCTTTAATAGTAAATTTTATTATATACACATATATCAAATTATATATAATATAATATTATAAAAGTAAACATTTAATAATTATTTCAAAACAAATCAAATATAACTTAATGTCAATATCTTTTAACCTCCAAATACTAAATAGAAAAAAAAATGTTTGAAATAAATCTAAATCAAATTAAAAATGTATTTAAAATAATGCTTGAGAAACAATGTTCATATTCTAAGATTGTAATAACTAGTTGTACCCGTCGTGTCCTGCACGACTATGACTTGATATTTTTTTAAATATATTATAAAAAAGATATTATAAAGAAAAATACAATATACAATTTAATGTAAGTAATTTATTGCCTATAATATGTATAAATATTATTTTGTTTTTGAAATAAAAAAAAAGAAATTAAATCAAGATTATTAAGTTTAAAATTGAAGATAAACATAGATTATTAAAATAAAATAATATACATTTCTTTTTTTCCTTGACAATATTTCATAAATAGGTTTAACTCGTTATATCCGTTGTGTCGTGCACAACTATATGGATTTATTACTTAATTTAATTAATGAATAGGAATATTAATTTAATATAAAAAAAACAACGTATTTATTAGAAAAACCATTAATGTGAGCTAGAGCTGTCAAAAGCTGACCGAACCCGCTGACCCGAACCGAACCGCCCGATAATTTTAGGGTCAAGACCCAAAAATTTGAACCCGAAACCCGAAATCAACCGAACCCGATAGAATCCAAAACCCGTTGGGTTGAAACCCGAAACCCGTTGTGTTGACCGATTTAGAATATTAATAGAAATTTTCAAATTTATTTTGAAAATTATAATATATTTTATTATTAAAATAAATAAAAATAATATATTATAATTAAATAATATTATTTAATTAAAAATTGATTTTAATAATCATAAAAAAGGATATTTTAGACCCGCTGCCCGCTGGTCAACCCGAACCGACAGAAAACCGGCTACAACCCGACCCGATTGACCCGTGATCCATAACAAAACCGAACCGGATTTAACCCGAACTCGAAATGACCGAACCCGAACCCGCCCGACCCGACCCGATTGACATGTCTAATGTGAGCCAATATAATGTGAGGCACAACCAAAGTTGTTCCAATTTAAGTTTGATATCTTAATGATAATTATTTATGAAAAAGTATATAAAAATTATTTTAAATAGAATCATTTAATTTTATAAATATTTTACAAAAATAATTAAAAAGAAAAAAATAATTTAAATCTTTATAAATTTTTAATCAAATTTAATTCTTTAAAAATCTTTTCAATCAAAATCTAAAAAGATAATTAATAAGAAAATATTAAAAAAATGAATGAATATAGATTTTTTAAAAGATAAAAATCTTTTATTTTAGCATAAATAATTCAAAATAAAATTGACGAAAAAATAATATAATTTTTTTATCAAAATTTAATTTAGGCAAGTAATTATACATATTTAAAATTATTAATTTTTTTATCGAAATTTGATTTAAGATAAATATTTTACATAAATAGATAAAAGGATAAAGAAAAATAAAATTTTTATTTATAAATAAAATTCAAATTAATTTTTTCCAAATACAAAATATAGTCTAATGTTAGTTTTAGATAGAAAAAATTAATAGTAAAAATATTTTTCTTTCTTATTATGATAAAAATCTATCATTAAGTATTAAAAACAACTTATGTTTTATTTTTCCTTTCTTTAATTTTTTTATTAAATATATTAGAACGTTAGTTTTTATTATAACAATCTATCAATATATAGTAAAAAAATATTTTCCTTTCTTTTAAAATCTCTTACAAAAAATATAAAAAGGTAAAAATAATTTAAATTCTTGTAATTTTTTTATCAAATTCAATTCTTTAAAAAAATTGAATTAAAATTAAAAATATACTTAATAATAAACGATGAAAAAATATAAATAAATAATAAATTTTTTTAATGATAAGAAATCATTTATATTTACATAAATAATTCAAAAAGTAAATTAAGGAAAATGTAACGTTTTTTTTTATCAAAAGTCAATTTAGGCAATTAATTATCTAGATTGAAAATTCAAGTTTTTTTTATCAAAATTTATTTAATATAAATATATTACATAAATATATAAAAAAAATAAAGATAAAATATTTTTCTTTAATTTTAAATAAAATTCGAATTTATTGTTTTCATATAAATAGTTAATTCGAAAAAACTAAATTAATACATCTATCTTTATGTATAATATCTAATGTTGTATAATTTATTTTAATTTATTTTAATTTTAGATCTTTTACATCTATCCTAATTCATAATATATAATAGATAACATCTTTATTTTAGATAGAATCTTTCCTAGATTAATCTATAATCTATAATACATATATAATTTTGTGTACATGCCCCATTTAATACACTTAATGATAATTTCTAATTATTTTTTTCACCTTTAATATAATCTATAATACATATTTAATTTTGTGTACATGCCCCATTTAATGCACTTAATGATAATTTCTAATTATTTTTTTCACCTTTAATATAATTTGTACTAAATAGATAAATTTATGTACATAACCACATTCATTGCCACATTTATTACACATAATATTTATTTTTATGAATACTTATCATTTTTAAATAAATAAAATAATTCTAAACAGTTTAGTGGTAAAGAAAATTTTAAACTACCTGTAATATCCGCGATATTCCAAGTTCTTTTTATAATATTTATTATCAATTATTTTATTTCTCTAATTTCTAGAAAACCAAATTAACTTCTATTATTTTTCTTTTGAAAGAGTTTATCAAGAAAATTAAAATAGACAAAAATGCAATAAAATAATTCAAGGGGTATAAAGTAATAAGTGAGGTAAATTAATAAAAAGAGCATTAGATAAAAATAAGAAACTTATTTATTTCATAAAATAGATTATACAAAAGGCCTAGGAAATTAGTTTACAAGCCTTGCAAAAAGAATGCAAGAGCCGGGATTTGAACCCGAGATCTCTTGCACTCCAACCTCACACGCCCCTCACCAAATCCCGCTAGACCATTACAATTTCTTGTTCACTTAGCCCAACCTTTTCCTCTTATATCAAATAAACTCCTCCTCCTCCAAAAGAAAACATCAGACATTGTCTGATTGATTGTACGTTGAATGAAATTTGCCCATTGCATGCCATTCTCACCTCCCTCTTGCTTGTTGACCATCACTTATGACCTCACTTCTCATCACCATGGAAGAAGCACACTCTTGACCAATGCATGAACATCTCTTCCTCCTCCATTGGACATCCACCATAGCCATGGATTGAGAGCTCCACAAACTTGTCTATAAATACCCTCCCTCAAGCATTCACTCAAGCCTTTGCTCTCTCTTCTACTCCTTCTAGCAATTGCTCTCTAAATCATCAAAAAAATCAGCACCTTGCACATAGAAATTCTCCATTCAAAGTCCACAAAAACACCATTCAATCTCCTCCTTCTCTTCTCCTTGGACCGCCGAACCACCTCTCCTGCCCGACCGGACCACCGACGACGACGACGCCCGCCTGGTGCCGCCGCCTGCCCCCGCCGGAGATCCCTGGCCGCGCCGCCCCAAGTCCGCTGGCCTCCCTTGCCCTCTTCTCCTACATTCTGTAATACAGAATACCAAAGTATAAAAATTCTATCTTAAATCCTATTTATTTAAATTATGCTTTTATAAATTTATAAAGTTTTTATATGTTATTAGAAATTATTTTAGGAAAATAAAGAATAAAATTATGTTAGTAAGATCTTGTTAGTTAAAAGCTAGAAACAAACTAGTTTACCTTGGTAACTTAAGATATAAACAAATAGATAGATTTTTATGGATTTTATTACATGCATGCCTCTTTCATAATATAAATAGTGGACTTTATAAAATAATTATAGCATACAAGATAATAATTATTATTGTCATCTTTGATCAAATAGGAATTTTAAAAGTTATTATGCATGCCTTAAACTAAAAGATAAAATCATACTATATGATCTTAGAAATAAAAAGGTTTAGTAAATAAAACCATTACCATTTTTATATGAAGTTAACAAATTCCTTTAAGTTAATAAAAGTTGTTGCATGGCCTAATCTATAAAAGATATAGGATTTATAAAATAGTGTGAATAAATAAAATTACGAAAAATAAATATTTATTCAATAAAAATATGAACTTTAGCATATTTTTATATATGAGAGTTATTACAAAATATCATCTATTATTAGGATATGATAAATAAGATATTATTAGCATATGAGTTATTATTAGTATATTATAAGAACAAGTATATGATAGCATGGGATTTTTAGTTATAGAATATAATACTATTAAAGAAAATATTACTAAGTCATCTATAAGGAAAATATATTTTTATAATCACTAGGTGTAGAGATATTTGCTTAAGATATGAGTTCTAGGATAAAAATATCAAGTAAGATAATACAAATATTCTAGGAGATTATTATGGCATAAGGATGACTTGCATGAAAGAAATCTTCTAATTATAAAGAAGATATTATTTTTATAAACTATAATATTATAATAACAAATTATAAATGTAAAATAAGATTAATCTAAATATAGACAAGTTACCTTATAAGGAAATTTAGAAACTTCTAATTATAGAAACTTCCTTATAAAGGAGTATATACATGACAATTTTATTTAAAAAGAGATTATGTAGGTAAATACTTTCTATTAAGAAAATATTATTAATAAAGTATTTTAGATAAGGTAGTCAAAATTATAAGTTCCATCCTAGAATAAATGGGTAATTTAAAAGTAATACTTTATTGTCATGAATAGTTAAAAAGGATAATTTTTAATAATTATTTTACTAATTATTTTAATAAAGATTTCACGTAATAGTAAGGATATTACAAATCCCAAAATAATAATAAAGGAATATTATTATTTTAAGGAAAATAACTTTCTAAATTATTATTATAATAATTTAGAATCTCTTTCTCTCTTATAAAATATTATAAGAGATAATCCAAATCTTAGAAAGAAAATCATGATTTTGAGCCTTTTCGTAAATTTCCGTATCAATAGGTCGGAATCCTCGCTCGTAGTAGGGAATCGCATAAGTTTCGTCAAGGCTCGTTTGCTAGAACTCGTTACGCTAAGGCAAGTGGAATTTCCCCTTGTAACCTTTACATTCCATTTCGTGAAAATCCTTGATTGTTGGGAACCATTTGTATGCTTAAATAAAAAAGAATCTAGGAAATATTGATTGCTAGAAATAACGACAATTGTTAGCGTAGTATGTTTTACATTCCTTTGTTAGGATTATATATGCTAATATGTTGTGATCTTGATTGAATACAATCTCGTTCAGAGATTTACCATGATTAAACTAGGAAGGGGTGCGGGTTAGCCGACACCTCTAGATAACATTAATAAGTCGTACGTCCATACGACTTTCGGGATCATGATCTCCATCCGCTCCGATTATAAGGAGGGATTGTGCGGCACTCTAGCTAAGTGCCGGAGAATTGATGGTTCTCCTTCGGGTGGCTCGGAATATCCGTGTCCCACCACTCTCTATTAAAAATCATTAATAAAGTCGAATATTTTCGTCACTATATAAGATAAGTGCGAATGCACACTTAAGACACCAAAACCGGACCGGTCTCAAATGATCGATCCGGCTCTCGGTCCGCTCAGGGCACGAGAGGTTTTCACTTGTATGATTTAATGAACGTTCCCAACATTCTTTCGAAATCCAAAAAGAAGTCTACAATCTAGTAGTTCTTCTATTGCATCATCGAGTTATCTTTGTCCAAAGATATACTCTCCTTCGGATCTCAAAGCTCCACATCAACAAGTTTCATTATATAACCCATCGTAAACACAACCTTAATACCTCTTTCAATAATATTTGAAAATTCCCAAAATACCCTCGGGAAGTTCCCTTCCCGCTGGCTTAGTCTCTTAGACTAATTCTTCTTTTCCGCATTTTTGCCTGGCATTCTATCGCCCCTCGTGAATTATGTCAGAATCTAGGAACCCCAACAAGGCGTGAAGTGAAGTGAAGACGAAGGAAGAACAAGGATTTCAAGATGTATCTTTCCATCATTTTGCTTTAGTTTTATTACGTTTCAAGGACAATCAGGTTACACATTTTAATTCTGGACAACTTTATGTTTGAACCAATGTAAGATGTTTTGTAAGAACTAAGTCTCCCTCAGGAGCACCTTTCCTGATTGTGTAATATGTTTTATTCCGCATTTTAATTGTTCTATATCATTCTAAAAGCCTTGGGTGACTTTGGACGGTAAAGTCTGAGGTCACTGGCGGTAATACCCAATGTTGTAAAATAGGGGTGTTACAATTGTGGTATCAGAGCTAAACGTTTTGTTTTTAAAACCGAAAAGTTTTAAAACCGAAAATTTTCAAAAATTTAGAACCTTCAAACCCTAACTTTTACTTCCGCTATTTAACACATTTCTTTATATAGAAAATTTCCTTCTTTACTCTCTTCCAGAAAACCTAGAATTACTAACTTTCCAAATTCAAAATTTCTTAGCTAAGAAAGATATGTTTCCAAAAGATATTAGAAACCTCACATAGCAAAGACCTAGTTCTAGAACTTATCTTTTCTCAAAATCTTTCTATTTTCCGAAAGAACTTGAAATAGTAAGAAATTTTCAACGTGTAAATAATATAAGTGTTTCTTTAGGAATTTCTACTTTCACATTAGGAAATTTGTTTAGTAAACCCAAGCTTGCACATCCTAAAATCTTATATTCTCAATAAGAAAAACCT